>OX101819.2:13618518-14818518 GCA_944452925.2 Chrysolina oricalcia
ACTATCAAACTTGAGTTTAGTGTTAATTTGCAATCCGAAAAATTTTGCTTCACACCTATTTTCTATGAAATTATTTCCTAGGGACAGATTATTGATTTCACATCTGAAACCTATGACGTTTGTTTTTGACAAATTGAGAGATAGTTGGTTTGAGTCGCACCATTTTTTGATCTTTTCAATGTCCTCATAAATTGACAAATTCAGATCAGTACCATCTTGATTGTGCCATATTATTGTGGTATCATAGGCATAAAGTGTGAATTTTCCTGAGATTTTGATATCTGGCAAATCGTTTATATAAATCAAGTAAAGAAGAGGGCCGAGTATCGATCCCTGTGGTACTCCTGAGATTATATCTGCTTCGCTAGACGATGTTGAGGTCTTCACTAGCTGGTGACGCCCAGATAAATAAGATTTACACCAATCAGAGGCGACTCCTCTGATTACATAATGATGAAGTTGTTGCTGCCACCAACTCACCATCATTCAACTCGGTATAAACTTTTTGCAAGAATTGGAAAATAGCATCATTCGTGTTTCTATTACTGCGGAAACCAAATTGACTGTGAGCAAGCTATGTTTATTTAGAAATGTTGTTATTCTAATACTAATTTTTCCAGTATTTTTGCAAGAGAAGGAATGAGAGCAATGGGACGATAGTTGGAGGGATCGTCTTGGGGACCTCCCTTACATAGGGGAATTATGACTGAGATTTTTAGAAAGTCTGGGAATATACCTTCAGAAAAGGATTCATTTATTAATTCCACCAATATTTCCAGCATGCATTCTGGGATATTTTCAATTATTCGAATTGTTATCTCGTCAATTCCGGCAGTTTCTTTATTTTTTATTAGTTGATAATATCTTTAATTTCTGTTAAGTTTGTGTCGTATAATAGAAGTGACTCTGCTATTCCGGGGTTAGTGAAGTTTTCCATAGGATTGATTTCCGATGGTAAATTTTTTGTCAGGTTTGCAGCTACAGAGCATTAGTTTTATTTTGCCCTCTTTATCATTTTTCTGTAAGTGGTGCGATACTTATTAAAATACCTATGGAAGAATTCATTTGTGAATTTTCGTATTTGATGTAAGGATCGAAGATCTTTCGCTGAAATTTTAATTCCCTTAGTTACCCATTGGCTTTTTGGTTTGCATTTGATTTTTTGTAAAGGAAAGGCTTTTTTAAAGGAATTGATGAGATGATCATAAAAAGCAAGAAATGGGTCATCTTGGTTAGAGATGAATTCTCTGTCAATTTCTGTGCATGCTCCAGAGAATCTATCATAGTTTCTCCTAGTGTACAATCTGCCAAATCTGGCGTTTTTTGTCTTTATGTTTGAGTTTATTGAAGTTGTGCATAGTACTGCTTCATGATCTGATATGCCAGAAGGCAACACTGAGCAAGAGATTAATTGTTCGTCTGTATTACTGCACACATAATCGATCATGCTAGCTAGCGGAGTGTTGTGATATACAAGTAGGGTTATTTACATGCATGATTAGGTTGAAGGATGTAAAAATATTTGTGAGCATTTGAGTATTAATGGATTCTTTGTCATTGAAATTAATATTAAAATTACCCGTTACAAAAATTAATGAGTTTGTAGGCAACTCATTCAATAGGGCCTCAAGTTTATTGAGAAATATATTTACGTCAGAGGATGGGGTTCGGTAAATGCAATATATCTTCCTTTGTTTACAATATTTTAAAGATAATTCAAACTGTTTTTCTTCTAAGAGATGGATGCCAACTGAAGAAACTGTAAATGGAAGGGTTTTTGTGAGTGTATTGTGTATTAAAATTGCTGTTCCGCCATGTATTGTTGATTTCCTACAGTATATGGATAGTAGAGTATAATTTGGGATGTAAATGGGTTCTTCTGGCTTTAACCAATGTTCGGTTAAAAGTATGATACTAGGATAACCTAGGTTAGCTAAAAGGAGATAAAATTCATCATTTTTGTTTCTTATTGATTGGATATTTAGTAATATCATTGTGATGGATTTATTTAGAGTAACTTCCAGTGACTTTTCAACAAATTTCCCACCTCTCAGGTGATACTCCAAAATAAACAAATTGTAGATATTGATCTCTACTTCCAAATGCCGTTTACAGAATATGAATTAAATGATTAAATCGGCGTATTTATAAAGATTTGCCATTAAATTGTTTATAACGCGATTGTGCAAAAACCACACATCGGACAGAAACCATCTTGCGCACAGTTGAACCACATGTTATTATCTATCAGTTTCTGCAATATTGTTTGTCCAGCTTCAGATTTATGAAAATTATGAATTTTTGAGAAATGGACTCTTTTTCCCGGATTTTCTCATTGAAAAATACATCGATCCGATCGTATTAAAAAACAATTTGAAGGTTTTATAATTCTCTATAAAAGTTCTATTGATTGTAAAAAGATTTTTCCAATACTTTTTGAGATATTCGCTAAAAAAACAAAAAACTTGTAGTTTTCACTATTTCTTGTTTGAAAAATTCCTCAAAGCGATTTTGCTAGGGCGAAAACCGTGGTTTTCATTTATTCACGAACTGTCGTATAAAAAGTAGCATAGGCCGTTTGCGTTTTCTATTGTGTGTGAAAAGAGCATCTTATTTTTATCTACAGCTTGGCCTAATCATGGAAATTCAAGAAGATCACCAATTCCTACCTACTTCCCCTCAGCTCTCATAATGTACTCTGAACATTACAAAATTTCCTCTTAGAGGGAACTAAAACAAAAGAAAAATATAATTATCACTTCGCCAACATTTTGACTGCCAAATAAATAGGTTTGTCAATGTATCTTTTACTTTTTTGTTTGACTGATGTTATTCAAACGAATGGATTTTTCATTTCTTACAGTTGAACAAATTTTTGCTTAGGTTACGTCAGGTATACTTTTTTTATGATTATGAAATAGCATATTATGCAAAGATCATGTAATAGTGGTTATTAATACACGAGCATTAACCGGGATACGGAATGAGCCGAAGGCGAGTTTCGTATCGTTTTATGCTGCGAGTGTATTAATAACCATTACATGAGAGTTGCATACGCTATTTTTTCTACAACCGATTAGTAATAAAGAACTATAAATATTACGTTTGAAGATATGAAATTGCTGAAATTAATTGAATATTAATTTCAAGGTTTTTATGGTCTTTTAGATTTCCGAAATGGGCACTAACTTTAGTTTTTCATATATAATACAATGTACTCACCTATCATATTTTTCGTCAGATCGATAGCACTTTTTTTTCTGGTTCCATTGATATCAACAAGTTGCATATTTGGATGGAATATGTGATTTGAGTTTTATATTTTATATACAGGGTGCAATCTAACCTCTTGCACTCCCGTGAAAGATGGGTGTATGATTGCATGTTAGAACGTATGGCAGGTGTGAAAAATGCGAAAAAGATTGTATATATTTCATAATTTGTTGAAAAATTCGTTAATATTTTGGGAACCGCTGTCCGCCGAACTTCAGCTGGCCGGAGCAAAGCCATAAGAAAGGCATCGGTTCTACTAAACTCCGGTCAGCTGAAGTTTGGCGGACAGCGGTTCTCAAAATGTTGACGAATGTTTCAATAAATTATAAAATTTACACAATTTTCTTCGCAGTTTTCACATCTGCCGTTCGCTATAACATGGTATTATACACCCGTCCTTCACGGGAGTGCAAGAGGTTAGATTACACCATTTATATGTAACTTATGTATTGAATCAAATATGAATAGAAATTCCATCATATTTTAAATATTTCTCAATTTTCTAATTTCCCACACAGTAGATGATGGCATTGTGCACTACCGAAAGGATTACGTATACCAAAAATATGTACTAACAGAAATGAAAGATCCATTGGCTTGATCTTAAACGCCTACCACATGATTTTTCAAATGTTCACATAAGATATGCGTTTTACTATATACAGTCTCTACATTGAGGTTGAAAAAATATTTTTCAATGAATGACCAAAACATAACACTTTCTGAAGGTAAACTTAAATAAAAAATATAAATTATTTTCAAACAAATATCAACTGCTCTCAGAACATTGAAAAATGTATATTTAATTCCGTCAAAGTACACTTCCTCAATTTCTGTGATGTCTTCACCGAATGCAAAAGCGAAGGGTTGAATTGGTGACTTCTTTGAATTCAGGAAGTGAATCCATTCTTCCATTTCTTGTATGCGAACGATTGCTGTGAGTCTCTGATGGTGAATTTTGTTCCAGTTATGTAATTTTTCACCACTTTGGTGGTTGGCACGAAATATCCGTGCAAAGCCCACAATACTACCGCACCTCGACCATCTAGAAGTAAACATTACAAGTATTACGGTCGAGAATAAAAAGTAGGGAATTCCAGACATATGGAAAATACTTTTCTTTTTTAATGAGAACGTTGTTTTAGTAAATAATAATGTAATGACCTTTACACACGGTGTATACGAAAAATAGACCAGGTGTCCGCTAGCTCGTCCCTATAGCTTTTTAATTTTTGAAGATATTGGAATAAAATTTGGAGGATCTATACGAGACATGAAACTGCATTTTTTTCACAGGTGACTCAGCTCCATGCAATTTTCGGTTTTACCGGAAGTGACTAAAACTTTCGATTTTTAAATGTTACACCTGGTATATTTTTGCTGCTTTCGTCTTCATATGACATTCTGAATACATTCTGAATACAACCATGTATCATGTCACGTTTTGCAATCAAATTCATTTTTAATTGAAATTTCCGTTTCATCATCCTCCAGATGCACTCTGCATCTTGTGCAAGTCCGAGTTGATGTATTTCATGTTTGAGTTTGCAGTGGCCAGTTAGCAAACCTACTATAACTCTGAGATGTGCTCTACTGAGATCTAGCAGTTTGTCAGAGTCCTGATTTTTCCTTGTACAAGCGATAAGTGCTTTGGAATGGGTTAGGCCCGGTAGACTACGCCAATACTCGAGTCTTTTATTGCCTGCCCATACTGTTATGACATTCTGAGCAATGCTATATGCTAAACCGATTGCCGGTTCTGGCCCAGTGAACCTTGTTTCGGCCACCCTTTTGTTAGGGCGTCCGCTATTTCGTTTCCTTCTAGGCCCGTGTGACCTGGTATTCAGACCGTTGTTGCGTTGTGCTAGTCGCATTAAGTTGTCTCTGCAGTTCCATACTGCTCCAGATTTAAAGCAGTTGGATTCAAGCACTTTCAGTGCTGATTAACTATCTGAAAATATTTTTATTGTTTTTCGTGTATAGTGTCGATTTTCCAGTTCCGTTGCACACATTTCAGTGGCATATACCTCTGTCTGGAATATCGTAGCTAGTTTACCTATACTGAATGAGCGCTTCACTACTGGATTCATCCCATATATTCCGGCTCCGATGCCTTCCTGAGTTTTGGAACCAATGTTCATTTGCCCTATATAGGTAAACTGTAATGCCAATAATGTGCGTTGCAATTTTTACATTGGAGAGGCTGGAAAGTTCGTCTAAAATAATCTTGGCGAGATACGTGGCGAGAAGAAATTGGTTTAGTTTTGATGTTTTGTGCAAGAGATTTGTATTGATTTGTCACGAAAAACAACAGATTCTGGTACAAACATCTTATCGCTTTATATTTTCTCTCCATTCATTTTCGTTCAGTTAGACAAGATTATTTTTTGTTCCGAACAAAGTTATCTAGCGCCGAACTCTTTCCAGCGTTCTCACCTTTTTTATCATCTGCTGACAGTTGATTTTATTTACCCACCGTTTCGCGAAAACTCCCAGATATAGACCAGAACTTTTTCTTGTATTAAATTACGGAAAGTTTCGCTCTTCGCTCGAACTTTATACTTTGGTTTCAAATGAAATTTGCCGCACTGAGGCCCGAGTTTGTTCCATTTCGATGACGTCAGCGCTTACTATACGTTTTTTTCTTTCCTTCAATCGTTACTTGATTGCTACGGTTTCAGGAAACAGAAAAAACAATTGATTATAGGCTACCGCTCCTTTGTACTTATTCAATAAATTTCTGCGTAGGAACAATTCTTGCAGAATGGAAATAGGTGTTTGATCAGGAATGGCTCGAAAATTCCACAACGGGGTTTTCATACAAGCTTTTTGATATGCCTGCATGAAAGTTTGTTCAGCGGGATTTCATTCATGTATGCCTTCGAATTTCTCATTTGTGATTGTGATGAGGTTAGATATCGGAGATAGTTTGATAAAATTAATGAAAGAGGTTAGGGAAAAAATGCAAATCACGAATCTTAACAGTAAATCATATGTATTATGTTTATTGCGAACAGATGGTGGAGTTGTTAACAATTTATACATATCTATGTGCCACAACATCTGTTCTGTAACAATTGTATCTGCAGAAGAGCTAACAAAGTTGATTAAAGTAGCAGATCATAATTTAAAAAAGCTCACTTTGCTAGAAGAACCCAGGATTGAAAAAAAAACCATTCCAAAAAAATCGGCGATGGGTTCAAATGAGCCTAAAATTATGATGTAATCAGATTTTTCATAACGATTCGGTACTGCCAGATCAGTGCTGAGCTAACCACAACCTATGATTTCTCCTCCAACTGAAGAGCAAAAATATGTTTAACTGGGTAATAAATTAGGCTGAATAGAGTCTAAAATTATCGACCAACTAGATTTTTTCTGATTTGCTTTTTTATGGTTGTATTCTGCTAGCTTAAAGGTAGAGCTAGCCGAACCTAGGATTTTGAACATAAAGAAATCAATAATCAGGTTCTACAAATATTATCAATTTTCAACAATACTATTACTATTTTTTTTATTTTAGAATTTCTTACTACCTATTTATATTTGTATTTGAGTACTCTTTTTGTTTAAAATTTTTGTTATTGTTTTTAACTTCAAAACATTTTCAAGTAATTTGACTGCCATCTATCTTAAAAATGGTCATGTTAGTCTATCATGGAATCTCACTTCTAAGACTAATCACAGAGTTCTTTCTGTAAGAATCTCTATGCCTATTCACTACACCTACTAGATGGCGCATACGCAGGTCTTCATAAACCTTGCCGAGATGTCAAATAGTCAAATTACAAATCTATTTGTACCTATTCTTAAGTTATCACTAATTAAAACTAGTTATTGTTCTTATGGGAATAAAATTTAATGAAGTTTATGTCACTAAGAAGATTTGCGCAAGTTGTGAGCAGCAGTTCTTTTTTTCTTTTCAAATTAATTCAAATTCAAATTAATTGTGATTAAATTCAGTGACTCAATTGAAAATTAAATCAATACATGACTCCTCTGGAAATGAAAAAAAACCCTACGATAAAATTGAAGTTACTTTTTTATAATATCTAACAGAAAACAACTACTTACTTCCCCGGCTAAAGCCACGCTGGACATTGAACTACATCTGATAGATATTGAGAAAGACCCTATATAACTCGAGAGAAAAAATCTGAAAGTGAAAATTTGCGTTTTCATTCAGATAGTTGATTATTCATTAAATGTCCAGTTTCCATTGGAGATTCTTATCTATGAATGAGATAAGGGAGAATGTTATTCAGAAGTATCACTCACAGAAAATCGCTCATTCCATTGATGCGTGAATTGCATCTCTTTCGCTAGGCCTCCAATACATTTTGGTCGACAAAAATCTATTTCATTAGAATAGAATAGAATTTTATTCGTGCAGTACATACATCAATAAATGTTTGCATACTTCAATAATAATAAATAAATAAATTGAAACAGATAAAAACATAATACAGACATAATGAAAGTAGTCAGTAAACAACTAAAGGAGAAAGACAGCGAAATTCAGAAATACAATAATTCAAAAAAAGTATACATCAATATACATTATCAGACAGGCGACGGATCATCAGGGAGGTCGGAAGAATTGGAAAACATACTCTTTAGAAGCAATTTCACACTGTAATGAGGAATTGTTGGACTATTTCTTGTGCGGTGAAACTTTGAAAATATTTTTCTGACATAAAACCTGTCATGGGTATGGCATGTTGATTTCATTGAAAATATGAACAACATGTTCATAAAGTCAGTTGTGGAATCATCTGCGACTGAAAGTTGGAATTTAGTCGCTGTTTTCCATCGTACAAGATAACCTCTCTTGGAAGGGATTCATGTTTTATAGAGAAACATTCTCAATTGAAAATTGAATCAATACATGACTCCTCTGGAAATGGAATAACCCTACGATAAAATTGAAGTTACTTTTTTGTAATATCTAACAGAAAACAACTAGTTACTTCCCCGGCAAAAGCCACGCTGGACATTGAACTACATCTGATAGATATTGAGAAAGACCCTATATAACTTGAGAGAAAAAATCTGAAAGGGAAAATTTGCATTTTCATTCAGACAGTTGATTATTTATTAAATGTCCAGTTTCCATTGGATATTCTTATCTATGAATGAGATAAGGGAGAATGTTATTCTGAAGTATCACTTACAGAAAATCGCTCATTCCATAATAGAGGATGGTGTGAAAGAATTTTTGTAAATACCTTTTTCTGGATGTTGTTTGGGGACGCTTATCACCTTCTGGGTTTTGTTGGATTTTCTACTACACTTCACTTCTTACACGTAGGAATTTTACATAAATATGTTTGGTTCAGTCTTGGGAAACTTATTTTATTCAAAATTTTTCACTTTGAACTACTTTTTGCTTTGTTTTTTCAATTAAAAAAAACTTTCGTGAAAACTTTCTACACCCAACCAATGTAATTTCTCTTATTGTTGTTGCTATACCTATTTATTTGCATTGTACATGGTGATTACTACTGAAGGCACTGAAATTTGCTTTTGTGAACTGTAAAATTAATTTTCAAGTTATTTTATTTCATTATAATTACTGTGTGCTTTCAAATGAGTTATGGAGTGTTTGTCAATAAGACCATTCAAAAATTCAAAAGTTATCTGTTTTCTAATGTGTTTTTCTCTAAATTTATATTTTTGGAAATTTTTTTGAAACCTATTTTATTTATTAATCTCTTCGAAATCATAACAGTTCATACAGAAAAAGTTCGGAATCCTTCCCAATCCATCCACTGGTGGTTGAATTCAGAGAAATCAAACGACAGACAATAATTTTCATTAAGCCAAACCCTAATCGCACGTCGTCATCTCCAAACGCAGAACTCTGGACTTTGTGCTTCGGGTGCCATTTTGATTAAATGCCCACATTCGCCGGTTCGTCTCTCGTACTCGCAGCATATGTGTTTCGGTACCAATCGAATTCCATTCGGTCGTATGCGAATTGATGGAAACTCCGTCGCGATTCCAATCAGAGCCGCTTTGTTCTTAGTCGAATTGATATTGATAGCGGCCTTTGAAACGAAACGCAGACCGAATTAAATTCGGTACGTTGACGTTCCTCGTGATCGGAATCGCACAATAGGAGGGGACACGAGCTGGCATCGCCGATGTATTGACACGATTAACATGTCTGATTTCGGAAAATGTCGGTCTGTCCCCGTCTGTAAATGCGCCGGAGAGGGACCGTACACCTTTACCAGGCTCCTGGCTCGTTACAATATCAACAAAATTTAACGCAAATATCCGAAAGCGAGTTTTTCGAATTCCTCTGGCTATTACCTAAAAGCAGTCCTGTTGAGAAATATTGAGGCAATGCGAATTTATCATTAGTTGAGATATTTTTTGGTGGGACATTTTTTAGAGAATTAAAATAGTATTATATAACATCATTATTCCCAAGCGAACATTTAATTATGACAAGTAAAAACTTATTTTAACGAATTGGAGCCGGACCTGTCGCATAGCTTACCTCACCGTCGTTCCGTAAAACAACGGTGAGTTATCGCTTCGGAATGGCAGCTGGCATTTTCTAGAACAGGCCTTGTCATCTAGAAGCGAGCTGTAGAACAGCCGGTGAAGAATCTCAGCTCTCCAGAACCATCTCGAAAAGTGACCTTGGATGTAAATAAAATCATTCTTTACGAAACTTAAATACAAAAATCTCTAACGAAAACCTAATCATAACTAAAGATGACAAAGGCAACTGCCTAGTCATCTATGAGGAGAATGAATACTTACAAACAGTCGAAGATTTTCTGAACAACAACAATTTCATTCCTTTACATTTTAATCCATTAAATAAATTCATCAACAAAACCTATATAAAAATTCGCGAAAACCTCTTTATTGAATTCAATAAAACTTACAATTTGATTCCTAGCAATCAACAAATGCCTAGACTTTATGGTCTTCCGAAGATACACAAAGATGGTGTGCCAATCAGACCAGTGGTAAGCTTTTACAACACTCCAGTTTCTACTTTATCAGCTAGAAGTGATAAAAAATATTTCCAATTATACACCTGCCAATTCGGTAAGTAACACTTTTGATTTGATTAACAAAATATAAAAATTTCAACCTGATAACAACACTGTCATGATATCTTTTGATGTCAGCAACCTGTTTACTTCAATCCCAAAAACCGAAACTTTGCCTTTAGTCTCCAACTTACTTTCTCAACATGCAGTATCCGATCACACAAAAACTGACATACTTACTTTATTGAACTTTTGTACTTCCCAAGACGTCTTCTCCTTTAACAATAAATTCTACCATCAACCTGAAGGTCCAGCAATGGCTAACCCTCTGTCACCTTTCCTAGCTGATACTTTCATGGAAAATTTAGAGGTTTCATTCATTATTAATAAATTCAAAAATATTTTAAAGTGGTCCGCTATGTGATGACTGTGTGGTTTTCATTCAAGGCAACATTAATGATGCCCAAGATATTCTGAACTCGCTGAACAATTTTCAATCAAAAATAAAATTTAGACTTGAAATTGAATCTGACAAAAAATTCAATTTTTTAGATTTAACATTTACCAAAAATGACAATAAGTTAGATTTCTCCATTAATAGAAAACACACCCAGACGGACCATGTCCTCCCTTTCAACTCTAACCATCGCATGCAACATAATATGGCTGCCTTTGACTGTTATGCGATAATAGATTGTTGAATATCCCTTTGAATCCTGTCAAATACAAAGAAGAAGTAAATAGTAGATAATAAGAATTATTTGAGACTGTATTTGTTTGAAAAACTGGAAATTTCAAAAGAACTTTCCAATAATGAGTGTTGCTTGAACACTCAAGTGAACTTGTATATTCATCGAAATTAAATCAATACGTCCTTTCAGATCAACCATTTTCAAAATTGAACCTTCAATTTAATTATGTTGTCTAACCTTTTATAACCGAACATTTCAGTTTACTACTATTACTAATTGGTATTACATTTTAGTCTTTGACTTTGACACATGGCCTTCAATTTTCTAACATGATTTTCGTTGGAACTAAAGCCAAAAATTTTATAAAATACATTTGAGATGTCTTCAAAAATTGTAATTCTTCCTGTTACCTGACTTGTAAGTACTCATCAAACTGTAAAACCTTTTTCCAAATTCCATAACCTACAAATTTATTATATTCAAATTCAAGAATCTCTCACAATTTTCAGTATTTTCTTTCAGGAAGCATTGAAGATGACGAAAGTCGACAGCGCTTTGCATATTTAAGAAATTACGCTTCATACTAAAACTCCCTCTTCATTTATTCTACGCAAGTGTATTCAGCTTCCCACATTAATTCCCACATCAATAAATAGTCAGGCGATTTCATAAAGATACATTTAGAGCATAGACAGTCTGGTTTGGAAACGAAATAATGTGATAAATTGTGATATGAATTGGAACTTACATTTTAAGTAGAAAATAAATTAGTGAAAAATCGTTCAGACCATGATTGTTACATTATACTATATGGGACAGCTATATAACTAACCTGCTGCAAGTGAAATGAGATGGCTAAAACAAATCATTTACCATTATTGAGTTAGTTTTAGCAACTGTAATCACTAGCCACTAGTTGATTGGGAACCACCTACAGTTAAGTTGTTTTTGCCGTAAATAAATAATTTCTCATAATTAATCACTAGTAACTTTTTTTTTTCATTTGAAAAAGGTCGCATCCACCTTCCGGTTATTAGCGACGGAACAGTATACAGGGTGAGTCAGAATAAGACCGACAAACTCCGACTACAGATTCCTTGCCTCATTTTGAGATGAAAAGTTTCTATCAAGGTATGTCCTAAAATGCATCCCCTCTGAGATACAGGGTGTCAAAAGTGCGGAAAAAATTTAGATTTATTTTTTTTTTCTCTAAAACTCCTGTAGAAAAAAATTTCAAACTTGGTGCACTAATCAAGGTTTATCAACGTGATAATTTGAAGTTATAATTTTCAATTTTCGTAAACCAGTGGCGTAGTTACGATGGTATGTGCTCATATTTTCCTTCATATTTTCTTTGGACAACTTAATTGACAAATTAGCGTTTGACATCAGTTAGGCTCATGCATACGCAACCTAAAAGTCATAACATTCCATTTGCCTAAAGGTGAAGGTTTCTGAGATATTTGCAAAATACTGAAGATAAGTCCTGAGAAGAGACATAACATCCTGTGTGCTATAATCGCATGATGCAACTTTATTATAACTTATAAGAATAATTGTCAACCTCTTGAACGTTTTTTAATATTGGGAGTATTCATAACATAGTACAGGTAAGTCAGAATGAGACCGACAAACTCCGTTTTTTTATTCGTCATAATATTTGAACGAATCGATTTCGTAAATTCGCCGATATGTGACCATACATTGTATCATAATGATTATTCTGAAAGATCCACTGACAAACCCAGCCTCAAATTATAATACTCCTGTTAGAGGAGAGTTAAAGCCTAAAATAATATTTGCGAAAAACTACCTACTTTTAAATTTGTTAAATTTTATGTTGGAGTGTCATTATCAAAGTCATTTTATACTGAATTATCTAGGAAAATATTTTACAATCATCATGTTTTTGGTGAAGAAAAACATATATTATGTATTTATATCTACTCAAATGATAGAAACGGTTTATAGGGTACACAACATAAAAACAAAAAAGGCTCAAAGTAAATGTTCAAATGGACCACCATTTTGTTCGATACACAATTGGCATCTCCGTATCATTGACTGTCGCACGCTTTGGAATATTCCTGGTGTATCCTGTATTAACGTACATGCTGCTAAAATTCTTGCCGTTAAATCTTCAACAGATTCTACAGGTGTCGAATACACCAGGAATTTAAGGTATCCCCACAAAAAAAAATCTAGTGACGTTAAATCCGGAGAACGTGCAGGCCAGTGTATGAGACCACTTCCACCTATCCACTGATCATGGAATGTTTCATCAAGAAATTGACGAACGATTCGTTGAAAATGGCCGGTGCTCAGTCCATAATCCATTTTGAAACGATCTTCACTGAAATATGACTTGACAACAATACAAACTTGTTTGGGTTACTATCAATAGTGTCAATCATATCTACTATGCTGCGTTCGAGTTGACGCCCTAAACGATCCGGGCGCGCTCCCAATAACCTTATCGCATTTCTTTTGAAAGTCGGGGCAAATTCTGTTCCATTGTTTTCAATGGCATCAAAAGCCCCGCCAATGCACTGATTGCCCTTCTCGCTCGATCGGGCTTCAACTCAAACGTAGCTCTAATGTAAGTATCGATATATCAGTTTGTTTCTACCGGAAACAATGACTGTCTAATTAAGACTCATCCGAACCATCCTTTCAATTCTTCCAATATTAGCTTCACCTTTTAGCTTCTGAGGATGCTTACAATGTCAATTGACTGTACTGTTCCTAAATTATTTTCTTTCGATTCGTGATAACTAATTGCAGACTAATTCCAGACTAGTTTGTATACCATTGATCAATGCATACTAAATAAACAAATTTTGTATTCTTTTTCTTTTTTTTATTAACTGTCCGATAGGATGTTTTGTGAACACGTTCTGGATGGTTTGAATGGAACTCAGGGAATCCGTTAAGATGACAAATCTTTTACTACCTGTGTTTCTATTATTTACGTATCGGAGTGCTTGGAAAATTGCATATAACTCTGCTGTATGGATACTACTGAGAAGGGGAAGTTTGTATTGTGATGTATTTTTCGAAACCACTGCACATCCCACACCTTCGAATGACTTGGAAGCATCTGTGTAAATTTTTTCATAAGTTGTTGCCAGAATCTCATTGACGGAATTTTTAATGACGTTGGGATTAGTATTGAATTTATCGTACTTCACAAGACTTGTGTTGCCGAGATGAATTTTTACTGACCATGGAGGTGGGTGGTCGATGTTGTCGGAAAGAATGTCAGGAAAAGTTTCGTTGAGGTTTTCCATTATCATTCGAATTCTTTCATAGAATGGCCTATTGTAGAGTGGTTTGGTCCTAAAATAAGTTTGGTATCTGGTTGTGAATGTAGTGTCGTATGAAGATTTTCCTTTATTTGCAGCTACTGAAGATGCATGCGATAAGCTCAATATATGTCGTCTAATTTTAGGGATGGTTCATCAGTTTCGACGTAAAGGCTTTGTACAGGTGTTGTTCTATAAGCGCCTAGTGCTATTCTGACTGCGTTGTTGTGGATTGTATTCAGTGGTTTAAGTGTTTAATTACATGCTGAGGAGTACGCAATTGAACCAAAATCGAGTTTCGATCTTATAAGACTTCTGTAAAGAAGTAGAAGTGTAGACTGATCAGAGCCCCAGTTTTTACTTGCTAATGTTTTCAGTAAGTTGAATCTCTTACTAGTAACTTGCAATTAATTCACTGATATCTTGTTTGGGGCAAAACGTAAGTGATGAGATGTCTCTCAGTAAGTTAGTAACTAGCTTGTCTTGAATTAATAATTAACTTATGATGAGTTAGTAACCCCTTTCGTATAAGTTAACTGATATGTTCTAGTCATCAAGCAGTTATCGTTTCATGACTATACAGCCTAACCTCTGAGTTTCTGTTACTGAACAGTAAGCTCCCACTAGGTTAGCAAATAGTCCCTTGTTAGTGACTGTAATTAAGGAGATTATTTATGGAAAAGTATCAGATAACTTGCAGCAATTAGAAAAGAATATTAAAACGATCAATGTTAAGGTTTCCTCAAACCGACGCGGGAACGCGGGAGCGAGATGAATCCGATACTAAAATCCATAGTGGGACATACCGGTGTGATTATTCGTATTCCGAATTGCATACAAGCAACGAAATATGTATGGTTTGCTACGTGTGCTGTTTTTCTAGCAATTTGCACGGTTCCAAAGTTCCGTTCCCGCTCCCGCGTTCCCGCGTAGGTTTGACGGAATCTTAAGGCTAGTTTAAGCAATGGTCTGAAATGTCCAGATAGCTTTCGGTAAGTAGCAAATGTCTTGAAACCATTACAAAATAATTAGTTTCATTTCTATCGGAAATTTTGAATGCTTGGTAAATGTTTTTCAAATGGTCCCTTTTCATTTGAGACGAAAAACATGCAGAAAAGTTGTTGAGCAATCGTCAGAATTAATTTTTAACTACTTTCTGAATGTAAATCATCACAATTATGAATACTTATGAATACTTATACAGATCATCTCACAGCACTGCGAACATAGGAGAGGATAAGACCAATTAACTATCGTCCAACCCCTTCAGTTTTCGCCGTTTTCGGTTTCGCTGTTCACGATGACAATAACTGTCATCGTGACATCCTAATAATTATCTAGCAAAGACACTATAGGTAGTTCATTTAAAGACGTAATAACATTTGGTATGTTCAAGGGTCAAGGACGTACATTGCGTCAGATTAAAGTATTATTTGTGGAAAAGTTTGAAAATAGGCCGGACAATTATCAGTTACCTAATTCTACCCATGTTCCTTTCATCGTGAGATGATCTGTATATGGATGCGAGTCAAGAAAAATTTTAAGCAATTTTCCAAAAATAGTTATGGACGATATTGAAAAATGACAGACTATAACCAATTCCACTGTTTTGAACATGAAGAAACTTGCTTCCAGTGGACACAAGCTGACGCCTAACTTGCCTAGCCTGTTTTTTCATGAAATGGAAATCTGTTCAGTTCTTGTCGAACCACCAGAGAGGTTCATTTATATCAAAATATTGATAATAAATAATTCATTATTCATCCTTCAATTTGTCAGACTTTTCCTCAATGCCTAATTCAAGTGAGAGTTCAAATCACCTGAAATAAATGAAGGAAAAAACAAAAGTGCATTGACAGACAGGGGGTTCCAATTAAAATCAACAAGGAAATGAAATAACCTTTATTGAAATGTAATTCCTACAAGAAAGGTCTGAAAATATAATTTCTTATACATAAGTAATCTACGACTATAATTTCTTTGGCAAATGAAAACAATCATTCACCAAAATCCACCCACGAGCACTATAAAATTAAATCATTTTGAAAATGAAAATTTAATAATTTCTCACACATAACTTAGCCTACTTTAATATATGACTCTAATACTGACTTTACAACTTATGATAACAAAATTAAATGCCTGTGCCTGTGCCTAATGAATTCATACACACAGGCTGATCATAATGAAATTAATATGCACTAAAACCCAGTGAATCCACATTTTACACACATTCGTGAACCTCTGAAATTGTCTGTGCGTGAATGGTGGATGCCGTTGAGATTTTATTATGTAGCGTCGCCGGCTTTTACCGAGTTCGGGCGGAAACGACCAAAAGCATGGAAATGATGCAGTATATCATTACCGGTTAATGTATCCTGCAATAATTGTTTTTGTCGATTATGGAGACAAAATGAGTTGCTGTGACAGATATTATATTTCAGATATATCGGTTCAATAGTAACAGTTATTGTTTCTGCCACAATCAGTTATCTGCTGCTCAGTATTATGGATTTATCAAACGAATTTTTTTTGCAAGCATTTAATATTGCTGGGACAAAACTCTCACCTACTCGAAATGAAGAAAGGTCTGCAACAAATTTTACTTGGTGCAAAAGTTACAAACGCCCCTATATTAACGAGTGTTCAATAAACTAGTGTCTAAAGGAGTTTATAAACTCGATACATACCGTACTTTTTCTACTCTCTTTTGACATGACAAAAAACAAATTTGAATTTTTCCAAGTTGACTTCTGTTATGTCATCATGACAGTTCCAATTGTTAGAACAAGACTTAGTATTTATAGAGTGCAGTTGACTTTGTAATGTTTTAAAAAATTATATCAAACACAGATTGTAAATCTGTTATTAATCGATCGTTTATCGCACTACAAATTTTTCGCGAATGATGAAGAGGAACTGAGTACATGAAGTTTCCACTCATACTACTAATAGTCACTTGTCTATATTCTTTATTTCAAAGTCAGTCAGCAATTTCTTCCAAAAACTCAGGTATTCGAAATTATTCCACTTCCTTTAATCAAGTAAGAGCCACATTGATCCCTCTAAAACATACCCCCTCCTACGAAGGATTGAATCCACTGATGAACAGCTTTTACCGTGCCAGCTTTTTGACATTAATTATTCAAGTTACCACTCAGACCTTGCAAACAAAGTTGGACTGAATAATTTAAGAACTTCTTTCAATAAATAGTGTTTTCCAAGCCTTATTCGGGACAGAATCTTTCAGGAATGAGATTTTATCAATCAAGGGAATTATTTCCCAGTTATTTTTCTGAACTACAAACATTTTTCTTACAGCTCCAATTGTCTGAGCAGTTATCTTCTTTTTCTTCAACTGACTTCCTGGTGGATTCGAGTCCATCCAACTTTTTGTCAGGACGAGATTTAGGACAACGAGATTTTAGAATTCTTACTAAGTAGGTACTCTTCGCGAGAAGGAGAATATGGTCACTCGTGACTTGTCATTGGTGACTGAAACTCGTGTGGAGGAGTGGTTGTTTGTTTTGTTTTTGGGATAAAATTCCGTTGTATTTCATAAATTGTATAGTACCTAATCGTCTGAAAACACAGTAACTAGGTACAATCCTTTTTTACTCAAGAGAGGACAATTACAGAACGTAAGAAACACCTGCCCATCTGTATTTACCAAGTTTATTCTAGCTCTTTAGATGCTGTGAATTTGCACGCTTTCCCATGTTTCCCTGCAGATGTGAAAGCAAATTTTCCATAATCTTGCCGTTGCGCAAGGTTATGTCGTCATAAAATTTAGCACCTCACAAGATGTCTCCAGAATCGCTTAAAAGTAATATACAAAATTAATTTGTAACATTGTCCTACAAAAGTTTCAAGCGCTTCTGCTCAAGATGGGAAATCATCTGCGGGAGAGCAAACAGGAACAAGAGCAGGAATATATGGGGTGAGGCCAAAAAGGAACGTAATAGTCCCACTTGGTAACAACACCACAGTATTCCAAGCAGAGACACATGCCATAAGGACATGCATACAGATGAATCTAGACCGATGAAAAAAAAACACATCTACATTCTATCTGACAGCCAGAACGCTATAAAAGCTCTGAACTCAATACAGATAAAGTCTAAGCAAGTCTGGGAATGCCTTCAGAGCCTCAATGAACTGTCGAAACGCAACAAGGTTACACTTATGTGGGTGCCCGGACATAGGGGAATTGAAGGCAATGAAAAAGCAGACCAACTTGCAAAGAAAGCATCTAAATCACCATTCACAGGTCCAGAACCAGCGTTTGGAATTAGCAAAACCCGATGCGGAACCTAATCAATGAGTGGAAGAAATCGAAACACCAAACGTATTGGGACCAAATCGAAGGGCATCGACACAGCACAGCAATGGTAATATAAGGCACCTGAGCCAAACACAGATGGCTGACATACTCAACCTTAACAGATCTAAGATACGCACGATCACCGGCTTACTAACCGGACACTGCGGCCGTAGGAAACACCTACACACCATGGGAATAAATAGAGAAACCGTGGACTTTAGACTCTGTGGTTACGAGGAGGAAACAGCCTCTCACATCATCTTCGATTGCGACGCGCTGCTCAACAAGAGCAACAGAATATTCTTACAGATCAACCTAGAAACAGGCACGAATCCGAAACACCTAGTAAATAGACTACTGAACCTGGTGAAAAACACAGGCCTATTTAACTAGGAACCACTTACGACAGAACAATACAATAGACCCCAGCTGGTCTCAGTGTTAAGGGAAACCTCAAGGTAAACCCGGTATCTCGCTCGTCAGCCTTCAACCAACCAACCAACCAACCAACCAACTAACCAACCAACTCAAGATGGTAAATCATCAGCGGGAGAGCAAACTTCGCCATTTGCTATAGAGGTTATAGATTGTTTTTTTTATAATCATTTATAATATTATATGTATGATCTGTCCTGCAACAATAAAAATGATATTATTATTATTATCATAAATAAACGCCCCGCTACCAAGTATTTTCAGTTTAATCTTGTCATGGTGTCCAACTCATCAACGTTTAGGTGATCCTTTTTTCCTAGGACTATAAAGTTCGAAATATTTCTTTGAATGAAGTTGAACGTGTTTTTGTGTTTTGCTGCCAGAGGTTTCAATTCGAATGAACATATTGCAATTGTTCCAATACTTTCTCCCATTCGTACAAACAGCTTTTGAGTTAGATAGACGTAAAGCTTTGGTCAACGCCGTATTTCTACTTTTAATCTGAATTTACGGTCTGAATATTCCAATTGAAGTTTTTATTGAAATGTATGCACGAGCGCGCTTGTTTGTCGGCCTGCACAGTTAATCCGACATTTGTACAAGTAATCGATTGGTTCGAAATTGCCACTTTGCCATCCTCACTTTTATCCTGATTATTGCTCATATTCTGTTGGGCTTTCATATTGCTTGTAATGTAAAAAGTATTATCAGATGGAACACAATGAATCTTCGTGTTATTAGTGCCTTCGGAGTCACGGTGATAAGAGACTATGGAATAAACCAAAACAGCGATACTATGCAATTTTTCGATGATTTTGGAATTTTTGTCAGGAGTGCATAAGAATCGCTAATCCCGTAATGATGATAACCAATAAATCTAAAATACGTGTGGGTATACGATTGCTCTACACTTCGAAAAAATATTGATTGAAAACTGCTATTGCACATTTCAAGTGTTATTCTACTTGTACGAACTATATTAATTTTGAACGTTGAGATAATTTTCATTGCAATATTAGCATTAATTTCCTGTAATTGGGCACCTCAGTAGGAAAAAAAATGTTTTTTCCTCTGAAACCGCCTTCAAACGTTCTATTGAAAAAAATTACGAGGTCAGATGCTTCCGAGTTACTTGGATGCATGCGAAATCCCGAACATATCCCCAACTGTGATGATACCTGCATGACTCCATATCTGCATCGTAAAGTTTGATGAAAGTAACACTTCACAGTAATTGCCATCCCTTTTGCTAAGGGTCTTGTTGAAGTAACCAATGACTTTCTCCTATTCCTCTGAGACAGTACAGCTCCAAGTCCCACGTTGCTTGCGTCCGTGTCCAAAATGAATTTGATAGTGAGTGCACAAACTAAGGAAACTTCAAAGCTGGTGTATATCTTCTGGAACGGGCCACTCATTTACTGCTTCTGCTCATCTACTTCTACTTCTTCCTCAGAAACAACGTGGCCGAGGTATTGTACTTCTTTTTGGAACAGATGGCGTTTCTTGGTTGTCAGTTCAATCTGGCGTCTCCATTAATCTTTCTAATACGGCCGGATCATTACAGAGGTCGTCGAAAGCTGTCTTCTCTCGATCTTCTGGAGCTTGTTCTACCTACCAATATCTACTTTTCAAATGTAGGGTCGAAAATATCGAAGAACGGGCTAACGTGTCCAGGGTGTTGTCTATTCTCGGGAGAAGGTAACTAGTCTTCGTTACGTTGTTCAGTTGACGATACTCTTCGCAAAAGCGTGTTTATCCGTCTTTATTTCTCGCCAGTACGACGGGAGAAGACCAGGGACTGTCGAATGGTTCGAGAACTTCTTTGAGTCTTTTAAATATTTTAAGTCTCGTACACATTTTAGCGAGATGTTTATCACTCGGCGGTTAGGGTTTGTAAAATATTCGTGGCTTCTCCGTGCAGTAATGGAGTTTTCCCGTCGAAGTGTGGCAGCTTCAATGGAAGTTTTTCAGGTTCAGTACTGACCTTGGAATCGTGCATCCCATTTTGAACTTCATTCAAGTTCAAATTCATGTCCAGTATTAAATTTTTATTATCGTTTTATATGGTGTCGGTAGTATTAATTTGGGTTTCCAACTAACTGATGGTTTCCTTTATTTTGTCTATATTTACCTCGATTTTCCGTCTTTGGTTTCATCTATGTGTCCCTTATTTTATCCATCTCTTCCTCGACGGTTCCTATTCTTTCTTCTTATCAATTTGCCACCCTACAAAGTTCTTCTTTTAAGCCTTCTGTATTTTCCAGGACCTTCTCTTGAAGTTCTTCTTTCAAGTTGTTCTAATATGCTTCAGAATTTTCTAGAAGCTTTTTTTCCAGACACCTTGAATTTTATTGAAGTTCTTCTTTCAAACTATTAGACATTTCTTGAAGCTTTTCTTTCAGGCTGTCTAAATTTTCTTGAAGTTCTTTCAATGATTTGGTATTTTCGTCGAGTTTATTCATTATTGAACTCAAGTCAATTGAAGAAACTTCGAATAAAAACGTTTTGGAGTCTTCTTCCTCTTGAAATTGTCCTTCTGATGATAGCCTTTTCTGGAGTGTTGCCTTCTTACCAGTTGTTTCGAGTCCCCTTTCTGTCAGATTCCGCGACTTTAGTCACGGCTCCCTATTTATATCCATGTAGATTCCTTCGATCGTTCTAGAGCTTCCAGGTTGGTCGCTCGCTGTTCGTTGGCTCGGTTCTAGATGGCTCTCGGCAATTCGACAGACGTGAGTGGTGATATCATCTTTATTTACGAGTAACACGTTCAGCGCCAGTGTATCTTTTTCGAAACACTTAGTTAAAACATTGTGTATCTTAAAAGATACACCAACAAAATTTTTGTTTTGGCCGTGTGTATCGCTAAAACACACTTTATGTACATTTTAGATGGGGAATTATAAGCTCTGGCCTCCTAGAATTTCCCCTGAAATTGAGGTTTAGGATGGATGAAGGTTTTGTATGTCAATTGCGTAAATCCTCAGATTATTAAAATCAAATTCTTGAAACTCACGAAAACTTTCCACCAAGGCTTGGCGCTGAACGTGGTAAACGCCGGTCAGATGTATTAGAGAAATGTGTAGTCGACAGCTCCGGCTCCAGCGTTACAGTGGAAACTTTAAAATTCATATATTACATACACTAGTTTCGATTGTATCAAAAGCTATTTTTGACGAAATGTTCATAAATAGGAATGTGAACTTTTGTGATTAAAGAGCCAGAATTATATATCTATTGAACAAAACAATAAGGAATAACAACAAAAGACTTCAGAGACATTCATCAAATTAATTGATAGAGCATCTCTTAATTCTGGAAAAAAATTAACGAGGCGAGATAATTCACTAATAATTAAACAAGATAAAATACAAAAGACTCAATATAATTCAAATACACTAAATACACTAAAAGTTGATTAGCATAATTTTTAAGATTCTGTTCAATATCATAGTTTGACCTGCTACACCCTTACCTCTCTGAGAATTACTTTTTGGTGGCCTATATATGGATATAAAAATTTGTGCCTCTTACTTGACAATGTTAACAATATATACAAATATTCAAGAGAGATTGCCCTATTATGCTGAAATGTCCCATTTAAATACTTAAAAGTTACCTAGTTTATTTTAAAATGATCTTTCGTAACAACTGCATTTCTTAGAATATTTACAGTCCATCCCCAAATAACATTGAAATGATCCGTCACCCGATAGTTGAACACAAGTGGTAGATGGTTTTATGACCTGAGAGGAGATTTCATTAAATTTCATTTAAATTAATATTTCCGTTCCTTAAATAGCCTCTGTACGTTTGCTTACACGATGCATCTCTTACTGATATTTTTGGCATGAATTTAACAACACTCTGTTTATAGGTCATATAAAGCTCTTTTGTAACGGTCGCGATACAAAAATAAAGCGACACAAAATCCAAATGTGCACCGAATGTAATATTAATGTATTGGGAACTAACTCCTCCCACGTCAGCCATATATTTTCATTAACCGTGTTGTCCCAGAGGCCAACGTGTTTATTCCCGATAGGTTAGCTTTCGAGTTCGGAAAATATAACGTTGAATAAAAAGGACAATACTGCAATAATGTGAACCGGTTCTCGGTAAAAACGCCGGTTGTTTGGATAACTTTATACGGCTGTCATTGAAACGATTTAGAAGCACATTTTCATCAACATGTGTACTCGAGTTGATTTCACAAACTTGTCTCAGATGGAATTATAGTGCTGCAGATATAGACCGTCAGATAACGACAGATTTTGCTGACTCATTTTCTCTTTTCTGGGATTTCAACCAATGGAAATTATGTCGGTGTTGAGCCCAAAAAATGATAATTTAGCGATCGGACGTGTGCTAGGCATATAGAAAATTCATTTTTCGGCAACCATCCGGGAAGTGTTCACTTCCCGGACACTTTTTCTTTGGGAAAGTAGCACTTCCCGGTCTAGTCCGGGAAGTACGTACTTCCCGGACTAGGCCGGGAAGTGCTCGAACTTTAATACAAATGTTAATATAAATAAGAATTAGAATGATTCTGTTGGTACCTATCTTCTGTTCGAATTTCAATATATAATACAAATAAGAACTGAAATGTTCGAAATATTCAAATTTGGAATCGTTTCATCCGGTTAACAGATGGGTGAAAGTCGACCTCTCTTCGTCTCTTAGAATAAATGCGTCTCATTGATTTGTTATTCTACATGATTGCCGAAAAAAAAGTGTACGCAACACGTCCGAAAACAGTTTTTTTGGACTCGTAGACTTCCAGGACTCGCTAACGCTCGTCCTAGAATTGGTCTACTCGTCAAAAAAAAAAGTGTTTTCCGGACTTTTTACGTAAATTACTATTCCCTTTTGCGAAAAAAATGCTTTTTTTATTCTCTCGTTTATGGCATTTTAACACATGAATTGTGAAAAACCAAAGCCATAAGGTTTGCAAGTACTTAAAGGGTTCAAATAAGAGTGCGATCTTGTTAAAAAATAGTGTTGCTGATGCATTTTCTCGCTTATGGCAATCGAAAGAATGAAATTTAATATTGTAAGGAACCCGAAAAAAAATTCCCATTAGCCGGTCAGCTGTTGAGGTCAATTTTCCGGACGGAAAATTTTGTGAAATTATTTTTCGTTTTCCGGCAAACTTTCTCGTGAATGAAATAATGTGCAATAAAATTAACGCCCTTATAATCCTTTCAAAAGTCAACAGAGTTGGAGTTAGCTGGGGCTAATAATGTTTACGTAAATTCTGCCATGAACCTTAGGGCTATGTTATATGGATATTTTGCGTCCTTCAACACTGTCATAAACGTTGAAAATGCCAGGTTGGTGTCATATAAATACCTGCGATGCAAAAACTAGAGTGTATGTACAACTCCTATACATTTCTGTGGAATATCTGAAGGTAAAAAAGTTATTATTATTTTTCGTTAGGAATATCCCAGTCAGGACCTGTCTCCGGAGTCCGTCACATCCGAAAAGCTCAATGGATCATTTATATTCCCAAATAACTACTCCCCACGTCCATTAAGTGATTATTAGGTGTGAGAATCATGTGCCATGAGCAGACGAAGCGAACCAAGGACGACGACCTTCTCCATTCGTCTAGCTAAGATTTCTACCTCATTACGGCAAGCCTGTATAATTTTCAGATTCATGAAGAGTATGTTTATGATTCCACCAAGAACGCCACCCCATCACAACCACTAGTTTAACATAATGGTTCAGGTGAAACCTTCGGAGTTCAAAGAGTACCTAGATCTCGATATTTAGTCCGTTTTTCCTCCTCTTTTGGAACGATATTCGTTTCGCCTTGAGCCTTGAGCCGTGATGAAAATCGTCTTACTTTGGTTTGTATTTGCCTTAGGGTGGAGAACGAGTAGTTCCAATAGATTCGGCACTTCTCATTCTCCACAACGGACTCATAGTCCGGTAGAAACAGCGGCGAATTCGCTCGTTTTGAAGTCTGACCCATTTTTTCGGTATATCAAAATGGGACCTGTGCAGGTCGATTTCTTATGTCTATCTGTCTGAAATCTACGACACGCCAGCGGGTCGTGACAAAAGTTATAGGGAAAAAACGAAAAAAATTGGAATATTCCAAAAATCAAAATGAAGGCGCTATTATAACTCCTAGTATGAAAGAGATAATTGAAAAATTCTTTCACTGTTCGAAAGGCCTATTCACGTACTTTGGAATGGGTTCTCAAAGATTTCCAATGAAGAGTAGAATTTTCTGAAAATTAGCATTTTGTGCCGAGATTAAATTTTCAATAAAATGTTAAATTTTCAACTCGCTAAAAGTCAATCATCATTCATCCAACTGAAATTCTTTTTACTTCAAAGACTGCGCAATTTTCCTAGCAACATTTCATGTCCATTATGTACAGATCCATCATTGACAATAATATCATTGATAATAAATGGACCGCAATGGCTCTTCGGTACGCTACCGCTAATAATGGTGCACCAACATACTACCCGTTTTTATACAGCTAGTAGTCCGGTAGGAGCGATGGATTATCCTTCATAATCGCTCTAACTTCTAGTATAATAGAGATAATGGTAAAATTCTTTCACTGTTTGAAATGCATATTCGCGAACTTCAGAATGAGTTATCAAAAATTACAAAAAAAAAATTTTTCCGAAAATAAGCATAATTTTGTGCTGACATTCAATTTTCAATTAAATGTAATTTTTTCAACACGCTGAAAGTTACTCATAATTCATCAAACAGAAATCCCTTTTTCACCAAAAACTGCGCAATTTCACAAGCCTCATTTCATGTATTATTTATTATATGTAGATCTTATGTCAATAATAAATTGGCTGCAGCCATTTGACGACGACGGAACATGCCATCTGCGATGCTATATTTGTAGCCGATTGTAACCTGGCGTGAAATAAAACAAAACAGTTTTTACGTTAAGGTTTGAAAATAGTAGTTGAATAGGATTGATCGAATCGAAATTCCTAACTTTTGTGGAACATATTTGTACAATATACATTAAATTTTTTTAAAATTTTTTTCCTTGGTAAAAATATTTACAGATGATTTCATAGAATAATTTTTATTATTTAATTATTCAGTCTTCACTATTTTCCACATACCTATTCTATTTCTTCATTGGAGCATGCAAGTTTGCAATTGCAGTCATCCGTACAGAACATGCCTTCAGGAAAATCATCCTGACATCGGCAGGAATTTGCGGCAGACTCATAAATCCAGCTGATTCTGTAGGTATGGAATATGACTATTTATCCAAACCCATATACTTAATAATAACATTTACAGAAACAAATAAACTAAATTTAAACCCCATCAGTTTGTTAATAACTCTGAAATACTACCTTAGAACGTGAAAATGAAAGTCATCTTCTGTAGGTGATATCTCTTTGGCAGACTTTTTTGAACTTTTTGGTAGAATCAGCCTGTCCTCATCTTCACAATTTCCTACTTAATTGCTTTCGCTAAAACTGCCGTGCCGAAACGAACCAAAGAAATATCATTGCATTTTTTCGAATATATGTCCCAAACAGATTTTTTCCCAATTCTAAAAAATTAACTAGTTGTATCACATCCTGTCAGCAGGCAATCTATCGCAAATAGGTTTTTCCAAAATTTCATTTAATTGGTGAATTGCGATAAATCTTTTCTTATTTGAGGAAACACTAGCATGGCCTTTCTCCGTGAATATTTTCTTCGATCTCATATATTCGTTATTCAGATTATGAAACAGAAGTATGACAAAGATGTCAGTGTCGCCCGACTTCATTATTAAGAGTCAAGCATGCTGCCATTACGAATGTCGAAAGTCCCATGCGAAATTTCAATGAAAATGTTTATCACTGAGTATCCAAGAAATGAATGTATAAAGTGATTCAGGTATTTCCTTTTTACAAGTTGTTTCAGTCAATGCTTGTGGAGTGAGATAGGTTGATCTGTTTTTGCAGCGAGCATGCCCCATTATATTTTGTCACAAAATACCTGCAGCTTTCTGTAAAATGTTCCTATCATTCTCCATTGATACATTCAATTCTTTTTGATACGTAGAAGATCCGATTTGAAGTTGGCAATTGAGAAGATCATAAACGATATCTGGAGAATGTATACGATTGTAGGTTTGCCGGATTCACAAGAATGTGCTAATCTTTTTCCGAAGTGATTTTCAAGGGACTTCCTCAAAAAGTTTGGATTTGAAGTAGGATCTGCAATAATTTTTCATTCTTCGATGCTTTTTATTAACTGAACCACTTTGATAGTTTTGATTTTTCTTCCACCTACTGTTCAAAACCTACAAATAAAATAGTAAATGTACTTTTTTTGGGACAGATTTTCCACTAGAATCAGATTTTTTATTCCTACTGCTTTTGATGTTTATCGTGCTGGCATATTTATAGTAACAGGGACGATGATACATATCTTTGGAAGCAAATAAATCTGGGAACAATTCAAATATTTCCATCATCACCCAATCACTACGTTCTGAAGCTTCCTTTGATATAGTTGCTTTGGTTTTTTTCCCAGATTCAGTTCCCGTGCAAGCCTGAATTGAAACATTTCTCTTGTGGGTGCCACATTTCACAAATCAGACACTCAGTAGATAGGTTGAAAATATGATCACCATCCTCACTACCTCCTGACTTTGCGAGTTCATTGGTTGCCTCTGTAATATTGATACTGCAACAAAATTATTTTCTACAAGTCATATGAAATTGTATTCCAGCAGGTTTTTTGTTTATTTTGTTTTTTGCAGATAATATTCTCTTGGATATCTCATCACCCCCGGAATTATGAGGCGCTGTTTGGGTAAAAAGTGTTTCTGCAAATATGTAAAATTTTGTGTAAATATATTTATTAGTTGTAGCAATACTTTTTATTTTGCTTTCCGATATATTTACTTTTGATCAAACACAATATATTTGCGTTTCAAGCGTTCCAAATATATAAAAATGTGAATTTCCATATATTTATAAATTCGATCTATTTCATGTTGTCTCGAAAATATAGCGGCCGAATAATATCGCTGCCGCCAGAATATATGCTCAGAATATGTTTTCATTAGTTTTTTGAATAATCATTGGATTATTTGAAGTCAAATACCTTAGAACTGATAAAATCAAAGTGTGTATTAAATCACGTCTTCTGTGCCATCTCTTGACGACATAAAATAGATCGAATTTATAAATATATATATATATATATATATATATATATATATATATATATATATATATATATATATATATAGTTTTTAGTATTTGTGGGGTTGCAGTCAACTTCAAAAAGGATCTTCTACGTATCTAGAACACTGAATGGTCGCATTATTTCACATAAAAGCGACTGTAGACGAAATGTTGATTCATGTGCTTTGGCAGGACATGTTATCTCTAGAGACCACAGGATGGATTATAATAATACCGAAATTTTGAATAGTGAAACTAATCTGTCTAAAAGAATTTTCATGGAAATGGTTCAAATCAATAATGAAGAACAGTCGATGAACAAAAGAACTGACCTGAGTAATCTCAGCAAAATTTATACGTATCTACTTGATTTTGAGAAACATAGGATAAAATCACCCTCTAATCAGAATCTTTCAACTTGATTACTGAAATAAATTAAGTCACTGTCATTCTTACATCAGTCATTTCATTTCACTTCATGTATATTTTATTTTCGTTTTTTGCCAATTTCATTATTCATTCTCACGTTAGTAAGTACTCCATTTATTATTTCCTACATTTATTGTACAATGCGTATTTTCAGTTGTCCTGAGGAAGGTATCGAATTATACCGAAAGCTTGACAGTATCAAAGAGTTTTCTTTGAAATAGCCCGCAACCCTGACTGCAACCCCACAAATACTACAAACTAATATACAGCCAGTCACGAATTTTCACCTCTATATATATATATATATATATATATATATATATATATATATATATATATAATTCATGTTTCAATATATTTGCAACGCTTGAAATGTAAATATATTGTGTGTGATCAAAAATAAATATTTCGGAAAAAAAATATTGCACAGCTGCGATAAATAGATATTGACAGAATATTTTATATATTTGCAAATACACTTTTTGACCAAGCGACACCTCATACGGAATGGAGGGTGAATACTAACATAGCTGCATACTAACATAGCTGCATAAAAAACGAGTAGTATGTGTAGGCGTAACATTATTAGCGGTAGCAGAAAACATATACCTGTTCTCTGGCGGTAGCGTACCGAATAGCCATGCGGTCCTTGTATCTGTCGCGTTCAAATTGCTGTAGCCAATTTATTATCAATGATAGATCTAAACATAATCGGAATGAAATGTTGCTGGGAAAATTGCGCAGTTTTGAGAGTGAAAAGAATTTTAGTTGGATGAATGATGAGAGACTTTTAGCGAGTTGAAAATTTTACATTTTATTGAAAATTTAATCTCAGCACAAAATAATGCAAATTTTCAGAAAATTCTTCTTTTCATCGGACATTTTTGATAACTCATTCTAAAGTACGTGAATATGCCTTTCGAACAGTGAAAGAGTTTTCCGATTATCTCTATTATACTAGGAGTTATAGCGCCTTCATTTTGATTTTTGGAATATTCAAATTTTTTTCGTTTTTCTCCTATAACTTTTGTCACGACCACGCAGGCGTGTCGTAGATTTCCATTCCATGTGTGGAAAGACATAAGAAATCGACCTGCACAGGTCCCATTTTGATATGGGTTATTGAAAGATAATCCATCGCTCCCACCGGACTATCAATGTCTTACGGATCATACGGCAACGCCGGTGTCTCTTCTATACCGTACGAGTATTTTAGAAGGTAGTAAATACTTACGGATTAAGGATAACGGCCTTCTGCTAAGATTTCTACCATTTCGGCAAGCAGGTATGATTTTCAAATTCGACAGCAGTGTGTCTATCATTTCACCAGGGACTCCTATGATCAGAACCACCATTTTAACAGAATGGTTTGGGTGAAGCTTTTGGAGGTGAAAGGGTAGATCTAGATATTTAGTTCTCTTTTCATAAGTAAGATAAAAAACTATATTATACTGGGTTTTGTAATACTTACAGAACGTTGTATCTACAAAGTATCTAGTATTTTCTCGAATTACAAAGCGACGTTTTAGTACTAAGCAGAAAATTAATAATAAGTTAGCGAAATATTATACAATAATCAGTGTACACAGAGAGAAATAAATGTATGTTTTCTACACAATTGTGAATAATTTCAGCACAATTACAAAGCGACGTTTTGGTACTAAGCAGAAAATTAATAATAAATTAGCGAAATATTATACAATAATCAGTGTACACAGAGAGAATTAAATGTATGTTTTCTACACAATTGTGAATAATTTCAGCACAATTTGTTTCATAAAAGTTGACGGCACCAATTTGTTAATTTTACTTCCATAATATTGTATTAGAGATATTGTGTATAAACAACAATTCAGTGTTGTATTTTTCTGAATAGTTTTATTATGTACTTGTCGTGTACAAGGAATGAATAAAAACTAAATGTTTTGTATAAAAAAACACAACTTATGTTCTATTGATTTCATTGAAAATATGAACAGGATGTTCATAAAGTCAGTTATGGAATCATCTGCGACTGAAAGTTGGAATTAAGTCGCTGTTTTCCATCGTACAATATAACCTCTCTTGGAAGGGATTCATGTTTTAAAGAGAAATATTCTCAATTTAAAATTGAATCAATACATGACTCCTCTGGAAATGGAAAAAACCCTACGATAAAATTGAAGTTATTTTTTTGAAATATCTAACAGAAAACAACTACTTCCCCGGCAAAAGCCACGCTGGACATTGAACTACATCCGATAGATATTGAGAAAGACCCTATATAACTTGAGAGAAAAAATCTGAAAGTGAAAATTTGCATTTTCATTCAGATAGTTGATTATTTATTAAAAGTCCAGTATCCATTGGAGATTCTTATTTATGAATGAGATAAGGGAGAATGTTATTCAGAAGTATCACTCACAGAAAATCGCTCATTTCATTGATGCGTGGATTGCACCTCTTTCGCTAGGCCTCCAATACATTTTGGTCGACAAAAATCTATTTCACTCTTCTAAGATCATCAGGGAGGTCGGACGAATTGGAAAACATACTCTTGAGAAGCAATTTCACACTGTAATGAGGAATTGTTGGACTATTTCTTGTGCGGTGAAACTTTGAAAATATTTTTTTGACATAAAACCTGTCATGGGTATGGCATGTTGATTTCATTGAAAATATGAACAGGATGTTCATAAAGTCAGTTGTGGAATCATCTGCGACTGAAAGTTGGAATATAGTCGCTGTTTTCCATCGTACAAGATAACCTCTCTTGGGAGGGATTCATGTAAATTTTCAATTGAGAATGTTTCTCTTTAAAACATGAATCCCTTCAAAGAGAGGTTATCTTGTACGATGGAAAACAGCGACTTAATTTCAACTTTCAGTCGCAGATGATTCCACAACTGACTTTATGACTATCCTGTTCATATTTTCAATGAAATCAACATGCCATACCCATGACAGGTTTTATGCCAGAAAAATATTTTCAAAGTTTCACTGCACAAGAAATAGTCCAACAATTCCTCATTACAGTGTGAAATTGCTTCTGAAGAGTATGTTTTCCAATTCTTCCGACCTCCCTGATGATCTTAGAAGAGTGAAATAGATTTTTGTCGACCAAAATGTATTGGAGGCCTAGCGAAAGAAATGAGCGATTTTCTGTGAGTGATACTTCTGAATAACATTCTCCCTTATCTCATTCATAGATAAGAATCTCCAATGGAAACTGGACATTTAATAAATAAACAACTATCTGAATGAAGATGCAAATTTTCAATTTCAGATTTTTTCTCTCAAGTTATATAGGGTATTTCTCAATATCTATCAGATGTAGTTCAATGTCCAGCGTGGCTTTTGCCGGGGAAGTAGTTCAATTTTATCGTAGGTTTTTCCATTTCCAGAGGAGTCATGTATTGATTCAATTTTCAATTGAGAATGTTTCTCTTTAAAATTATGTTCTTTTGTTGCACCACCTTGTGCATTAGTACTTGTGGTATACACAAAATATACAAAATTAATCGGTATGTTGTGCGACGAATGTCAAGAACTTGTGTACTGTTTATGCATAAATTGTACTGAATGGCAACAATTTGTGTACCTAGTTTGTACAAATGGTGTAGGTATTTTAAATATAGGATGCAAAAAATGTCACAAATTTGTGTACTCGGACTTACCTGAATTGTGTCGGTATATTGTACTTATTTGTGTACAAAGCAAGGCCAAATTTTAAAGGTACCATTTATAATTTTAAGAAAGGATACACTTGAGGCACATAACATCCAAACGGAATAAGATAAGAATCAGTTTCAAGTTATTCTGTTCAGAAATTATAATCTTCATTTTCCAGAAGGTTGAAATAAAATTAAATGTCATTCAAATGTTTATTTAATCACAAAGAACTAATAACAAAAATAACTGAACTATAAACTCTAATTACAAATAAAATAACAGAAACACAAAATACCTAACAAAACATAAATGAATCATATATTTTGTTATTTTGGAACCCGTTGAATAATAATAAAGTTTAAAGTGATCTAAGTGTCAAACTATATTTATTCAAGTAGGAAGTAGGTGAGAGGATGCCCTTATCAAAAAATTACAAATGATGAAAATGAGTCATATTGTAAGGTTTCATGTTATAACACAAAATAGTAGCAAAACTAACCTTCAAATATTGGTTTCAGTTTGCAAATATTCTAACACTTCCATATCACACGAATCCACATCCAAATGAGCAAATGATAAATAATAGGTAAGTGCACTCAGCCAGCTTCGCCCTTCGATCAGCATAAAGAAATCAAACAGTGATGTCTGGACATTTGGAGCATTTAGACATTCAAGATACGACAGATGCACATGCCGCGCATGCGTATTTAGTAGGTTGAGACGACACATTGGTCAAGTTGTGGCAAATTACACAATTGTATTGAAATAGTATACAATTTGCGCATATCAAATAGAAAGTGCACAACGTTGTAGATGTTTTCCATATAAGTTGTGTTATGGTTGATGTGCACATTTTTGTGTATTTTTAGGAAGTGGAAGTGCATTAATACTATACAAATTGACTTGCACACATATTTATAGAATTTCACAAAACGCGTATGATGAAAGAATGGACAATTGTGTAAAATATCTACACAACTGTGTCTTACACAATACATGAACCTGCTGCAGTCTATTCTTTCTGTGTAGCTAACTTCATATGAAGTTAGCAAGGGATTCGACATCGTCTAAAATCAGAGACTACGCATTTTTTTTGGCTTTGACTCTGAAGAAAATTGAATTGCCACGCCAACTTCATATGCATTATTCAGACCGTGTCGTAACAAGATTCACCGGTTAATTTCAGGAAGAGGTTGTCCTTCCATATTTCAGAAATAAACATAATCGATTTAAAAGCATGCCAGCGTCCTAATGTACTCAATTAATCCACAGATGGAGCCCAAGTCGGCTAACGAACCTGCCGCTAATGCAATCAGAAACAGGATGAGCTCGGCGTCGAGACGCTGAGTCGACGCCGTGGCGGCGCTTGTTATTTCACTGTGTTCATTAAAATTGATGTACGACCAAAGTTTCTGATGCTCTGTGTGCCACGTTATTTAACTTTCAATTTTGGTGTGACACCGATATGAATCATCGCGTTTAATTTGATGTATCTCCCTACTTTACTTTCAGTGTTTTAAGTGTTGGGAGGATTACAAAATATGACACTTGAAACAATCAGTGGAAATGCTGAAGTTTGTTTTGAATATGGGGTCTCATTTATTCCAGGATTACGTTGAATCTCGTTGCTGTTTATCGAAATAGAAACTTTTGTTTGTAATGAAGTAATTTTATTCGAAATCTGAAAGATATGGAGGCATATAAATATTATATTTCTCCTTTTTGCGTCAAGGCAGTAAATTGCGCAGTCGGATTCTACGGTTCAATGAAAATAGAAGCGAAGTTTAATTTGTACAGCATGAGTATGGAGCTATCTCCACTTAGGATATGTTTATTTATACCAAACTGTAGAAATATCGTCACAATCGACAATGAAATACTTAGGCATCATGACAGATTGTCATCTCAAATGGGATGAACATATCAACCATATAAAAAAAAAACTTCGCCAAATAATTTATAAATTCAAGTATCTCAAGAAATATTTTGATATTCCGTACATCAATTACGCGCAGTATCACATCATTTACGGAATTATCGCTTGGGGCGGAGCAATGACCACCCATATCAAACACCTTTCAGGGATTCAGAATAGAAAATTATTTATGCAAAAAATCATCTTTTTTCAAGTGACGAGTTATATGATCTTGCCAAAGTTCTTGATATAAGACAGACATACTGTCAGCGTCTCCTACAGAATCAATATAAAAATAAAATATTTCCCATTGATGAACACAGATATAGTACACGAAAGACGTATACACTTCATGTACATTTAAAACTATATGACAAAGATGTCACACCTACCTAGGCCCTAAAATATATAACTCCCTTCCTGATCAAATCAAACAAATAAATTCATTTTCACTTTTCAAAAGTAAAATCACATCTTGGATATTTCTTCAACCTAGAAAAAAAATTCATGAACTTGTCAACATTGAAAATATCTTTAGTTATTAGCTATTAATTTGCTCTCTATCCCAGTACATTAAATCACGAAAAGAATTAATTGACAAAATTTGCAATTTACCTCTATTTTCAATCAAACATTTTTCAACCCATGAAACTTTCCTCTCTTTTCTCATTTCTATTCATTAATTTTACACCTCAGTTTATTTTCTTCATCCCTGTTCTCAATGTGCAGTATAAAATATTTTCAAAATGCAGCTAAAAAAGTTTATAAAAATTGTTGTTGTTGTTATTTCCGTCAACCGATTGCACCTCTACGCGCAACCCTGGGAAGTCTTCGAGAGACTTGTCTGAGCTATGGAAGACGCAGCCCTTACCTTTTAACGTTTGATGCCATGCACGAGACCGGTGAACCGCTGGATCGAACCCACGACCCTTCGCTCCAAAAGCGAACGCTTCGCTCCAAAGGCGAACGCTCTACCACCACGGCCCACAATAATTCATGAAAGTTCATATCCATGCCCGGGTCTTACCATTGTGGGTTGTAACTTATATAATGTAAGTTGTGTATATGATAATAATATCTGCAATAGGTGAATTTGTTTTATACTTTTTTGTCCCCTTGTAAATTTTGCATTTACCTAGCAACTTGTTCAACACTTTTATATTTTTATGTTTTCATCCACGCGCGGGTCATACCCTTGTGGACTATTCTAATGTTTATTATAATAATATGTATGTAATTGCATATTAACTTGTATCTGTATTTATTGTTATTTCTGTTCACAAAAAAAATGATAAACATTTGATTTCTAATTATAGAGGTATTGCATTGCTGTCTTCATTCTCGAAATTATTCGAAAAATCCTATCTCAACAGACTTGTATCCTTTTGTAAAAAGTATAAGTTGTTTTCAAAGAGTCAATATGGCTTTCAGGCTGGTTTATCAACTCAAGATGATACTCTCTCTCTGATCAATCATGTTCTATCCAAATTTGATAATGGTGAAAAGACTTTAAGTATTCTTTTTGATTTGTCACGTGCATTTGACACCATCAATCATCAACTTCTTCTTGATAAACTTTATGACTTGAGTGTTCGTGGTCATAGTCTTAAATGGATTGAAACTTATTTGACTGGCAGAACACAATCAGTTAAGGTTAGGCTCGAATCGGGAACTTATTATTCTGAAAATCGTAATATCATAACAGGAGTCCCGCATGGTAGTGTCCTGGGTCCTACCCTCTTCCTTCTATTTGTAAATGACATATCTAATATTAATCAACCAAATTGTACCGTACAGTTTGCGGATGACACGTCCTTCATATTCAGTTCTGCTTCATGTAAAGGGTTGTCTGATCAGGCAGAAAATGCAGTTGCTAATATGCTAAACTACTGCTCCAGAAACGGCCTTGTATTAAATAAAAATAAAACGAATACAATTGTTTTTTCTCTTAGAGAGTTGGATTGCAGTATATTGGTAAGAGCAAATTCAAAATTGATTGCACAGAAAAAATCAGTTAACTTCCTAGGGTTGACCATAGACTCACAATTATCCTGGAATGACCATATCGACTCTATTTCAAAAAAATTGTCAAAACATTGTTTTGTTATCTGGAATCTCAGGAATGTTGTCCCTATTAACATTTTATTAAGCTATTACTATGCCTATGTACACTCAAGTCTCAATTATTGCTTACTTTCCTACGGTAATTGCGGTAGATTGAATGATTTGTTGATTTCCAAAAAAAGATATTGAGGACTATGTGTTTAAAAAAATATGGCGATTCTTGTAAGCACTTATTTATTGAATTGAGAATTCTAACTGTGATATCCATGTATATTTTGAATTGTGTCACTTATGTAAAACAACACTGCCACATGTTTCAGGAAAGGGACACCACCCGTCTTGCCTCAGGCTACACTCTAAGACAAAATTTTAATTTCATTGTTCCCAATCACAAATTAACATGTGTATCTAACGGACCTCATATCATGTCTATAAGACTTTATAATAAACTTCCTATATCCATTAAAAAAATTTTTAATCTCAATAATTTCAAAAATTGTGTGAAGAATCTTCTCTACAAGAATGCATTTTATTCTCTTGATGAATTTTTACAAACTGATTTGGCTACCACGTTATGAATGTTTGCTTGTGTACTTTTTGTTAGTTATATTGTTTTTTTACTTATATCATATAATTCCCTTTTTACCACTACTATCAATTGTGTTGTATTCTTATATGTTAATTTAATGTAATTTGTTGAAATGATATTAGACTGCCATTTTATTTCCTAACCTTTTGTATTTGACGATTTCCATGCTGGTAATAGTCGCAGGAAATAAAAGATTGTATTGTATTGTATTGTATATTTAAATAAATGCTCATTCATTCTTTAGGAATATCACTATACAAGGTGCTTACGACTGCCAAAATATCCTTATGATATCGATGGTTTTTGAGATATTGTAATGAATTTGTTAGCCTCGAAAATGGCAAATTTTCTAGAGAAGGAAACATGCAAACCTAACCTGGAAATGATTTATTTTCCAATCCCAAAGCTCTAGTGGAGATGGGGTGGGTAGAATTACGGTGGATGTACTGAGTATTATTTTATATTAACGTTGGTCAGACTGATGGCACGAATAAGGCAATTAAATTAGCTAAAAACTTCTGTCGTAACCTCAATGGTGAATAATATTGGCAACAATAGTATATCAAATCGCTATGCGCACTCAAACACCGCAGTGAATACTTTTATACAAATTAGTAAGCAATATACTGTTACTGTCGTATATCTCCCATCATCATCATCTTTTGTTTCAGATGAATTTGTTCACCGCTTCTCAACTACATACATTATAATATCAATTCTCATGCGAAGCTCATCAGTAAATTAACATAAGTCAATACCGAAATCATAATAGTAATAAATAGATTGAGTCTCATTATCAGAAAAATCCGCTAAGGCGTTCGTTCACTTCCATGCACATGGAAAAAAATCGATTTTTTTTTTAATCTAGCCAGGTAGCCCAGTGGTTAAAGCGACATTGTTTCAATCACTTTGGCTGCCAGTCGGCGATGGTTCCAACCATGGCGACTGTAGACATTTTTCTGATGGCCCAAGAAAGTTCTAGGAATCGCACGTAAAAAAGTAAGATGTCGTTCGTAAGGAGACGACAGCTGGTTACGGAAAATAACAATTTTAAACAAAAACAAACAACATCCTTCTGTTCTTGTTTTTTTTTATGTTATTATCCGAATGGCTTAAGTTGGCAAGAATAAACCATGGATCACCGAATACCAGAAAATTAGTACAGGTGGGGAGTTGGGGCATTCTCCATTAAAGAAGAAGAAGAGATGGTGTTTCTTATGTAATAGGAGAGGCCACAAAGCTGAGGACTCTTCTGTGGCAGATTTCTGCTTTATATACCGGCAACGAGAGATGTTAAACAGTGCGTTTCAGTAGGCTTCTCTATCACACTTGGACACTCTTGACTGGTCACGCTTTGAAGAAATATTATTTAGGAGCTGACTGGTTGTTGTGATAACTACGGCTTCATCTAGGTTAGGTTTTACCTTAGGTTGTTTTTTTATTATTCAAAGAAAACCGCATCAACCACTAAGGTTATTAGCGGTGATGGTACAGTATGAGTTATATTTCTTGTACAATACTGATTAATTCAAGGAACTTTATAAGAAACTCGATGTTATCCGGGTTCAATGCATCACTGAGTTTTTCGGGTATTCCTGAAGCTAGTCTCTCCTCACTATAGTCGGGATACTCCTAGATTATATGTTTCACGTTGAGTTCTTCATCACAGAAAACAGAAGACACATCTTTTGGGGTTTTCTTTCTTCAATAGATACTGGTGCGTGTATCTAGTGTGGCCAATCCTGAGGCGAGTTATAATGGTCTGTTGTCTACGGGAGACTGATCCGTAATTCTGGAAGCTCAAGCTAGGATTGATTGTTTTTAGCTTGTTATACACGACTATAAGGAGTGTATACTACGGCCTTCGTCCGTACCGCACAGGGGGCCTAAAATCTTTATTTGAAGTCGTAGAATCACGAAATAAAAACCAAAATGATCCTTATGAAAAATCAGGAGGAAAGCCGGAAAAAAAAGATAATAATAATAATATTTCCCTGTCAAAATGACAATTAAAAAGAAAACGCTCTAACTTTCTTATTTGAAGAGTTACAGAAAAAGTTATTGGAAAGAAAATGATCCTTATCGAAAATTAGGTGGGAGTCAAAGAAAAAAGAATTTTTTTAAACAATTTTTTCTCGTGGCGTCTGTCCGTCTTTCTGTCCGGACCACTGCGAATCGCTCTCATTTCCGCAGCTTTTGAGATATCGCTTTGAAATTTTAACTACGTCAATAACATGAGGACAATATAAAATTAAATTAATTTGTTTTTCCGATCGGAAAATCCGGAAAATGTTTACGGCCCTTTTTCGTTTTTCTCAACTTTTCTCGATACAGGTCAAGCAAGTGATTTTATTCGATTGATGTTTTCTGAAAGTATGCGCCTATATGCCCTACACATGTTTTTGTAAAGGATCAGAAAATGCTTACAGGTTTTCCGGGCGATTTTCCGAAAAGTGAAAAAGTCGAATAAAAATTCAACAGATTTTTTTAACTGAATTTCGAAGGTTGCAATGGATAGAGCCGGAATATACAAACAAATTATCCAACTTCGATATTTTCGAAAACATCATCGGAAAACTGGGAAAACTTGAGAAAACTGAAAAAAAATACTTGAATTTTAGAAGAAACGAAATATCTCACGAACGGTTGATACCATTCAAATTAACCAAGACATTTTTTTTTACCGACTTTTAAAAAGTCTACAAAAAATGTACGACAACTTTTTCAGAAAAATGAATGGCCCAGGAAATATTCAAAAAAAACGGAAAAACTGATTCATTGACCGTACTAATGATAAAATTTAAATTCTTAAAATCGCCTCGAATAAGTCTCTACGAACTCTACTGACGCTCCAAACCGTTTTTCTCCGACACCATTAGAAAGTGGGAAAATGATCTAAAAACTGAAAAAATTTTACAAAATGTGTATTTTGTGTCAAAAATCGCCGAAAACTCGAAAACTATACTAGATATCACAAAAATGACAGAATTCAATTTTGTTGTACTTAAACAGTTCTATAAAAAAGTTGAAATAACTTTTTCCATATCTCGAAAAATAAGCTCGTGAAAACCGAATGAACATAAAAAAATTACACTTTTTTTACGGGACTTTGAACAAAAATAAAAAATTGAAAGATATCAAAAAATGGATCCGGAAACTTCATTGTACTCGACCAGATTAACAAAAAGTTTTTATGAAATTTTTTGATATCTTGAATAAAAAATTAGAAAAACTCAAAAATTGAAAGATATCAAAAAATTTCGCCTTTTTTGGGTTTTCAAACACCAAAAAGTCGAGAACGAAACAAGATATCGAAAAAATGGATACGAACAGTTTTATTGTACTCAAACAGACTAACAAAAAGTGTCTGAAGATATTTTCATATCTTGAAAAAAAAATTTTAGACGAGGACTTAAAAAAAATTTCGAACAAAAATAAAAAAATGGAAGATATCAAAAAATGGATTCGAACAATTTTATTGCCCTTGAGCTGATCTACAAAAAATTCCTATGAAATTATTTCATAACTTGAAAAAAAAAATTTGAGATATGGACTTGGAAGAATTTTCTGTTTTTTGTAATTTAAATACCGACAATTCGAAAATGAAACGAGATATCGAAAAAATGTATATGTACAGTTTTATTGTACTTGAACTGATTTATTAAAAAGTTTTAATGAATTTTCTTCAAATTTTGAAAGAAAAACAGATTGAGGTCGGGATTTGGAAAAAATTTTGAACAAAAATGAAATACTGAGAGATATCAAAATAATGGATTCGAACAATTTTATTGCCCTCGAAGTGGTCAACAAAAAAGTCGAATAACATTTTTTCATAACTTGAAAAACAAATTGCGATGTGGACTTCAATTACGTCGAGTGCCGTAACCAGTCGTGTATCCAATTATTGATGACCATCAATAACAGTTTTAAACGGATTCAATGTGATATGAGAGATAACCATCACAAGAATTCCTCTCAAAGTCGTTTATTCAGATTATTGATGACCATCAATTATAGCTTCGAGTGGGTTCAATGTGAAATAAGAGATAACCATCCCACGAATTCCGCTTAAGGTCGTGTATTCATATTATTGATGACCATCAGTTATAGTTTTGAATGGGTGCAATGTGAAATAAGAGATAACCATCCCACGAATTCCGCTTGAAGTCGTGTATTCATATTATTGATGAACATCAATTATAGTTTTGAACCCTTCAACTTCCGAGCTCTAGGCGATGCGAGCACTCACTTGTTATTCTCAAGAGCTTGCCACCTTTCTCTCCATATATTTATTGTTTGTTTCCGAATGTTGTGGCTAATATCTTCATGTGGCACTCGGTGAATCAGTTGACAGAGGATGTGTAGTTGACCTTAGGTTGTTCTCTTATTGATTCAGGTGCGTTTTGTATTTTTGGACTTTATACACTGAAATCTCCCATTGCTCTGGCAGATTTACCTTGCGGAATTGCCAGACTTCAAAGTTTCTCCAAGGGGAGAAATCCATTCAACTTGAGGGGCAAAATCTATGGCTAACAATTCGGGGGGTTCTCGCACCCCCCTAAAAACCTATAAAATTGAAGAAAATCCAAATGAGATCTTAAATTGCGAGAGACCTAAAGCCTCCGAAAAAATGATGGCAAACCAACCCAAAAATCCAAAATCAGACGCAAAACAATCTAAAACGTCACAAATTCTATTAAAGAGCCCAACTAAAACCTACCCTGGGAAAAATGAATCAAGCACTTCATCTAGCCCAGATCAAAAACTCAAAACAAACTCAGGAAAGAGCCTGAATACCAGCACATGTGAAATAACAGTCAAACCATCAAAACCTATTGAAAATTTCTTTCAAAACATCTAAAACAATAAGGAAGAAAACAAACCAGGTATGAGGGCAGATGTCCTATCGAAGTCTCCAGAACCTTTATGATAAGAAGGGCTAAAATCACATCAAATTCCGGAAGTGAAACTAGCAAAAATAAAAATCCAAGGATGGAGGAGTCCTCAACAGAGTTTAGTGTGCCCTATGTGCACCAACTCCGGAGGCATAACTAAATTTCAGAAGTCCTGAAACTTCAAACAATGAGGATGAGGAAAGTAGTATGAATATCAGTTCCTCAAGAATAAACAAGGCAATGGATTTTGATGAGATTAGAAACAGCATTGAGGCTGAAACAAAACCAAAAGAGCCAACAAACAGAGATGAATGGCTGTCAGAATATTGGAAATAGACTTAAGGGAAGCTGCACAGAAAGCTGCACAGATATCCCGTCGGTTCCACAAACCCAAGGAAAGGATAGAGACAAAGAACAAAATACAGGAAAGGACACTAGCAATATTCTACAGAAGACATGGACTTTGATACACCCACAATCGAAAGCCCCAAGGGATTGGAGAAATTTGGAAATAGACCAAGTGCTCCTACTGAGCCCCTACTATTTGATGTTACGTAAATCCTACTATGTTAGTCTAATTTATATTTAAATATTTTTTCTCTCCACTCAATCTTACTTTAACTGAAGATGTACAAATACATGTTCGAAACATGTCTTCAGCAGGATCATTATACAGATCTTTCGATTAAATTTTACGTGGAGAGGACTTTGTGTTATTCTTTCAAAAACTAGGTCTTCCTCTTCGAGTATGGACTACTTCGTTTAGAAATTATTGTTTCACAGTGTGAATTCCAGTTAAGATACTGGTCTATACTCATTCCTATTAATTTTACTCCACAGTTGGTACTGCGTAGACGTGTTATTAATATTCAATTCGGGACCTTCAATTTTGCTTTGATAATTATGAAAACGTATCAGTTGAGTTTTTGTCGTATTGAAAAATAAGTCATGCTCATTGAAATACGTGGAAGTTGCATTCAAGACATCTTGACATTGTTGACAGCTTCTTTATTTTCATGAGAAATCAATGAAAACAGTAGATGCGGAATTCTGTAAACAATGCTACTACTATTTATTTATTCACTACCAACGTCTGACGAATTCTTTATATGGGTATATATTTAACTTCGTGACTATATTTGGTTCTGCCCAAAAATATTATATTTCGGGAAAGTAAGATATGCAAGGTCTATAAAACTTAATTTCTGCCCTAAAACTTTTTAGGGCTTTTCATATCGCTCGTTCGACCTTGGTGAAAGAGTTGGAAGGCGTAGGAATTTATAACAATTTGAGAGCTAATGGTATACCGAAAAACTAATTTCGTTCTCCGTAGCAGGCTGTTTTACACCTGAGGTTTACGACTTCCGTATCGAGTAGGCCCAGAAAGTTTTATAATCTCGGGTATTCAGCTCATTTGCGAAGCAATTAGCCTGAATACAGGTAGGTTTTCGGTTCCATGTGTCAAGCAATATGATTTCAATTCGTATACGGTAAAGTTGAGGATTGAATTTGGAGGAAAAGTTATTTTTTCTAGAACTTTATAAATAAACTTGAGATTTTTGCAACTCTATTGATGCGTAAACGTTTTCTTTTGTCACTGCCAAAATGATTCACAAAAAAAACATTATTTTTTGAAAAATTCATTTTATGAGCTAATTGTTTATTATAAAACAATTTGATATTTTTTCTCATAATAGAGCTCGTGAATCCTCTGGTTAACGGTCTTCCTGTATAGCTAGATTTTTTTTAGTGATGAGTCATAGCATGCTTAGTACGGTAACAACCACCTGGCAGCATCAGCCCTGCACGTCATAATAATAATAATAATGTTGATTTTATTGAAAATTTGCACAGGATGTTCATAAAGTCAGTTGTGGAATCATCTGCGAGTGAGAGACAAACCAATCGCTATTTTCCATCGTACAAGATAACCTCTTTTGGGAAGGATTCATGTTGTAAAAAGAAACATTTTCAAGTGAAAATTGAACCAAAACATGACTCCTTCGGAAATGGAAAAAACCTACGATAAATTGAAGTTACTTTTTGGTAATATCTTACAGAAAACAACTACTTCCCCGGCAAAAGCCACGCTGGACATTGAACTACATCTGATAGATATTGTGAAAAGGCCCTATATAATTTTAAAGAGAAACATTCTTAATTGAAAATTGAATCAATACATGACTCCTCTGGACATGGAAAAAACCCTACGATAAAATTGAAGTAACTTTTTTGTAATATCTAACAGAAAACAACTACTTCCCCGGCAGATGATTCCACAACTGACTTTATGAACTTCCTGTTCATATTTTCAATGAAATCAGCCCTATATAACTTGAGACAAAAAATCTGGAAGTGAAAATTTGCATTTTCATTCAGATAGTTAAAATTAAAAGTAGCTATTTTTTGTAATATCTAACAGAAAACAACTACCTTGTGAAATCACTATATTATTTTTATTTGTTATATGTTTCACTACTTAATTTTATGGGTACATAATCATTAGATGTATTTAGCTTTAAGTACTGAATTCGTTTTATACAGGGTGTTTCTTAAGTACGTGTAGAAAATTTAGGAGCGTATTGTTGACATCAAAATAAGAAGAAAAGTCCCTATAAACATATGTCCGAAAGTTTTGAGATACAGAGTGTCAAAGTTGAATTCTTATTTTTATTTTTTGTGAATATTTTCAAAATAATGTTGATATTTGGGTATCTGGGAATATTTATTATTTAGTTTGTAAAAATATATTCTTGGCGAGCAACTGTTTTCGAGTTATTGAGATTTGAAATAATCGGTGCAAGTGATTTTGAATGACAAGATTTTTTAATTCAAAATAAATTCAGTTAGAAATTAGTTTTTTCACAATAATACAAAATTTGATTTTGTCATTGAAAAATCATCTCAGATACCAAACTTTACTCGAATATCACAAATATTTTGGCATTTATTCACAAAAAACAAATACAATAATAATTAAAATTTGACACTCTGTATCTTAGAAACGAATAACTTGCGGACATGTGTTTATGGAAACTTTTTTTCTCATTTCGTCGTCAGAAACATGCTCCTAAAGTTTCTACACGTACTTAAGAAACACACTGTATATTTTAATCACATTTTAATTGTCTCACCACGAAAAAACTATCGTTCAGATAGTTACTGTGGTTTTATACGTGTTTATTGAAGTTTTTTATTTTAATTTCAATCTGTAACGAACTATACCATTTATGTCAATAAACATACATACATATACTTCCCTGGCGTGGTTTTTGCCGGAGAAGTAGTTGTTTTCTGTTAGATATTACAAAAAATAGCTTGTTTTAATTTCAACTATCTGAATGAAAAGGCCAATTTTAGATATTACAAAAAAGAGTAACTTCAATTTATCGTAGGTTGTTTCTCATTACAACATGAATCCCGTCGAAGAGAGGTTATCTTGTACGATGGAAAATAGCGACTAGTTGGTCTTTCAGTCGCAGATGATTATTCCACAACTGACTTTAAACATCCTGTTCATATTTTCAATAAAATCAACATGCCATACCCACGACAGGTTTTATGTCAGAAAAATATTTTCAAAGTGACACCGCTTAAGAAATAGTCCAACAATTCCATCATTACAGTGTGAAATTGCTTCTGAAGAGAATGATTTTCAATTCTTCCGACCTCCCTGATGATCTTAGAAGAGTGAAATAAATTTTTGTCGACTAAAATGTATTGGAGGCCTAGCGAAAGAGATGCAATTCACGCATCGATGAAATGAGCGATTTTCTGTGAGTGATACTTCTGAACAACATTCTCCCCTATCTCATTTATAGATATGAATCTCCAATGGAATCTGGACGTGAGAAATAATCAACTATCTGTATGAAAATGCAAATTTTCACTTCCAGATTTCTTGTCTCATGTTATATAGGGCCTTTTCACAATATCTATCAGATGTAGTTCAATGTCCAGCGTGGCTTTTGCCGGGGAAGTGGTTGTTTTGTGTTAGATATTACAAAGTAACTTCAATTTATCGTAGGTTTTTTCCATTTCCAAAGGAGTCATGTTCTGGTTCAATTTTCACTTGGGAATGTTTCTCTTTACAAAATAATAATAATGTTTATTCTTCCTAATGAAATAATCAACAATATAATTGTGAGAGTACCATGTATACATATAATTTGAAATTTGACAATTAAAACAATTCCAAAATAACAGAACAAAAATAAAATCCGCATAAAATCCGCGGTAACCGGAGTTGTGTGCGGTTATTATTTTTAAAAGTGCAAATAAAAAAAACTTGGCTCTGTAATCTTGAAATTTTAACAGTTGTTAGATAATTCTCTGATAAGTAGAAAAAAAAATTGACAGGCGATTTCGAGCACAAACAAGTACCTGACAGGTGAATCGAAAGGTGTGCATTATATGAGTTAAAATTAACTTTGTCCTGTAAAGCTGAAATTTACATATATGTTCAAGTTAGCGATTTAGAAAAAGTGGGTACAATGACAGGCGTTTCTGGCTAGCATATGTCCTTGACAAGCGAGAGGGTAGATGTAAATCATCGCTACGAATGAGACTCGTGGTACTAAAGTATTCACTTTCAGTTATGATTCGGCAAATTCACCTCTGTGCTAACGGGAACTGCGACAAAAATTATTAAGAACTGTATACTTTACACCTATCTGGCGGAATAGTAATTTAAAATAGCCAATGGTTCTTACAGCTGAAGATAATGGTTGGAATTTGATCGATGATCACTATGATTTGAATAAACAGCATATAAGTATAAGAACATGTACAAAATATTCACAATACAATATAAAAACAATAAAAATACAAATGAAACATAAAATAAAACTAAGTATGATCTGAAAGCAGCGATTTAGAGCTTTCTTGCTCATAGAAGAGAACATAGGCATCTCCACTCACCGGGGATCTAGATGAAATTGGGGTAACTTGTGAATAATTATATTCATGCCACGTGCTCCCATAAGGATGTCTACAGTAGGTTGTGTAGTGTCCGCTATAGGTAGTCCCACTATGATTAGATACTGCATATAGACTATATCGACAAGGGGTTACGTTTTCTGCTGCATAATTACTCATTTGAATTGGTTTGGGGGGGAATACAGTTCCGTCTTCAATTTATGACACACCTCCACAGGTACTTGTGCTTACGAGTACAAGCCAGGTACTTGTGCTTATCAAGATCGCCTGTCAACTACTTTTTGTACTTTAGAGTGAACGAACTACATCATATTGAAATTTCAAGTTTACAGCGGAAAGTTTTTTTTACACTTTCAAATATACAGTGTCTTACTTTTCAAGAAAACACCCCCGTAACTTCCTTAATTATCTAGGTAGAATGATGAAACTCTCAGGATTGAAGGCAATTAATGGAAATGCACCTACCGGTTCGATGGTGATGGCCTAAGTGATATACACTGCCCGCCAGTCGCGATGGAACAACCCATTTTTACGGTAAATCATATTAGGGGGCAAAATAGAAGCGAAATTCCATCAGATTCGTGATCAGGTCCCCCAAATTATCACAGATACTCCTTTTTCCGGAAAAAAATTCAGTACTGAAAAATCCGAATTTGTCTCACTTTTCATGGAAGCACCCCCGTAACTTCCGTAATGATCAAGGTAGAATGATGAAACTCTCGGATCTGAAGGAAATTATTGAAATGCACCTACCGGTTCAATGGTGATGGCCTAAGTAATACACACTGCCCGCCAGTCGCCCATAAAAATGAGTTGTTCCATCGCGACTGGCGGGCAGTGTATATCACTTATGTCATCACCATTGAACCGGTAGGTGCCTTTCCATAATTTCCTTCAGTCCTGAGAGTTTCATCATTCTACCTCGATAATTACAGGGGTGCTTCCATGAAAAGTGAGACACACTGTATAGGGGCCGATGACGTGAAGGGCTGATCACTACCAAGTCTTTAAAATCGTACTTAACATGCTATGACTCATCACTGGAAAAATGTGTAGCCTTACAGAAAGAACGTTACTCAGATGGTTCACTAGCTCCTAGACTATAAGAATTGATAGTAGAGTTTGAACAATTTCTTCCAGCATAAATTCCCGAAGATGTTTTCAGTCAACTTTTCCACATGTTTCTTGTCGCACCAATCAGGAAGTTGGTCATAGGATTTCGCACAAGCGCATAAAAGTTACCGATAATTTTGCAAGAAAGCGGTTATCTAAAAATTGCAACAGTTTATTTAAACATTTTGGCGAAATCGGGCTCTTTTGCCGATGTAGGAGGACTCTTTCACAAAATATGAATATAACCGAGTGTCATTTTTATGAGATAACACAATTGAATGTAAAATAATTTGGTAATTTTTATGCTCGATAGTAATACATTGGAATATTTCACGAATAAAGAAGTATTGATATTTTTTCTGAGAAAAGTCTTATTGAAAATAACTCGAAACAAAAACGTATCTGTGGCAACAAACCGTTTCTGTATTAACGATAGAGAAAGACAACTGGATGCTTTGAAATTCTATAGGAAGTATCGATAAAATGTTTGTTTTTGTTGAAATTGCACCAATTAAAGAATTGGAACAAATAAATTGTGAGCTATGTGAAAACAAATCGTAACATTCTTTAAACTCACAAACCCAGAACTATTTACTGATTACATAGATCATCTTCCACCCTGCTAGTGGAGGCAGGTGGTGGAAGTCAACATCTGTGGCAGAAGGAAATACTTGTATAATGATTCGATGAAAATCAAAATAAATACTAGAAAAAAAAAATTTATTCAATGAAACCGGCGTACGATTTACCATGTGTTAATTCTTATATATCATTTACCGAATGCATAAAACATTTCAATAAAATAACGAATATGAACAAAACGAGCTATATTTTTTTCTTTGAAGCATCCAATATGATTTGACCAAGTTGATTTTAATGAACTTTTATCGTATGGCTTTCCAGCCCAACTGTGTTGTAGTTTGTTGATCTAGTTTACCTTCTAATTCAACCTGTACTTGTTCAATGTCGTTCGGATGTATGCGAAATAGACTATGTCTATTAAATTCGGTCTGCTATTCATCCTGTCGAACAGTAATGTTTTCTGTTTTGATTCATACGAGATTATACATAGAGGAGTCAAATCTCGTTCAGATATTCAAAACCGTGCTCATCCCTGGAAGCGGAGATTTATCGGACCCAACAGAGAATTACGGACCTACATCATGTTTGAATGTTGTATCACGTATTTATGTGTACACGGATTTCACACCGTGTGATTTTTAATATCGCAGTAAACTGTTGAGCGATTCCGTGTCACAAATTATGGGATCTGTCCATTTAAATATATTTCCGATAAAATCCACATTCGGAGTTACACCCCTCTAAATGGGTAAGGTAATATTAAGTTTTATTTTATTTCTCAAAATATAAGAAATACAAAAAATATATATTTTCTTATAAATCAATATTTTTCTCCTTCTGTGGATTTTTCATTTTATTTTTCAGAAAGTCGAAGATTTTCAATTTAAATAATAATAATAATAATAATAATAATAATAATAATAATAATAATAATAATAATAATAATAATAATCAGGAGTTCAGATCCCCTTCTCTGCATGGTCCGCGACCATGAAAAAGCAGGGATTGGAGCATTTCTCTTTAAGGCAGCAACCCGTGCAGCCGATGAACTTGGTCTCGTATTCGACACTGAACGGGCTAACCCAAACTCTGTCACCGAGTTGGGACCCGTTCAGCTAAAAGCTCACATTAAAGCTGCGGAGACAGAGGTCCTCCTACAGCTGCATATGGATAAGCCAATGCATGGTGTTTTCTTTAACAACATCGAAGACCTTGGCTTATCCAAAAGCTTGACCTTTGCCTTCCTCAGTTCGAGTGAGCTAAAGTCGGAGACCGAGGGATTCATAATGGCCTGCCAGGATGGTGTCTTCAACACCCTCGTCTACCGTAGTCGCGTGATGGGTATAGACGTCCCTGACACCCGATGCAGGGAATGTCGTGGGGCACCTGAGACCGTAATGCATTTGCTATCAGCATGTCCAGCTTATGCGGTCTCAGCCTATATCCACAGGCATAACGCGGCGCTACGAGTGTTGTACTACCATCTAAGACACTCGTACGGTATAGACGAGACACCGGTGTTGCCTTATGTTCCGGGGGATGTTGAGTCCGTGGTGGAGAATGAGAGGTGCCGAATCTATTGGAACTACTCATTCCCCACCCTCAGGCAAATACAAGCCAATAAGCCTGATGTTGTCCTCCTCGACCGTCAAAGTAAAACGATATTCGTTGTGGAGTTTTCCGCTCCAGGCGAGATGAATATCGTTCGGAAAGAGGAGGAAAAACGGACTAAATATCGAGATCTTCTCTTTGAACTCCGCAGGTTGTATCCGGACCATTCTGTCAAAATGGTGGTTCTGATTATAGGAGTCCTTGGTGGAATGATGGACACACTGCTCTCTAATTTGAAGTTGATACCGGCCTGCCGTAATATGGCACAAATCCTAGCCGCTCGAATGCAGAAGGCCGTCATCCTTGGTTCCCTTCGTCTGCTCAGAACACATGACTCTCGGACCCAATAATCACTCACCCTACGGACGTAGGGAGTGGTTATTGAGGTAAACGACACCAGCGCGTCCTCCGGATGGGTCGGAGCACCGGAGACAGGACCTGACTGGTACACTCTCAAAGGAAAAAATAATAATAATAATAATAATAATATGTTTATTTGCAAGTTACGAAATAGTACAGATATGTAAGAGTGCAAAATCTGAATATAAAACGAAAATGTATGTATATATCTATTAAGATTCATAAGATTGAAAAGACAGAAAAAGAGCATAGTTCATATACATAATTTGCGTTAAGTATGTGAAGATATTATTCATACAAAACATATAGAACTACGGAATTATGAAAAATTGCAAACAAATGGAAGACTGTCCCACAAGAACTTAATGTTGTACGAGGGTGATTCTTTCATATTGTTTACGTATGCAATTTCATACCATTCACATTTTTTAGGTGTATTTAAGATTTAAATTATTTTTTGTTGAAGATAGTATGGATAAGGGTTCTTTCTGTATTTAAAATATATTTTCTTAGATGTTTTTTGAATAAGTGTGAAATTAATATTTTGAAATGCGTTTTTTTGCTCCTCAATTAACTGATTATAGATTCCTGTGACAAGATAGTGGTGATTTCGTTGACCAACATATTTTTTCGATGTTTCAGTTTTTGTATTGTTTCGTTTTTTGTCTTGTTTGGTAGTTGTAATCGATTATATGAAGGATGCCTTTGTTTTTGTATAGGTAAATTAGAATGTGTTGATAAAATATTTGCTTAGTGTCTAGTATTTTGGTCTACTGTAACTAAAGATAATTTTTAGGAAGTATTTCCGAAGGATGTTTAGCTTGTTCATATAAATGTCGAGAGCTCCCCCCCAAGCTAAGATTCCATATGGAATTCTGGATTTTATTAATGCGTAATATAGCATTTTCATATGGTGTGTGTCAATAATATTCTGTACAAATTTGAATCTATATAGCATAGTTCTCAAAGTATTTACAACATTTTGTATAATATATGCTTGTTCCATCTAAGATGTTGGTCGATAGTTATACCCAGATACTTAATTTCAGTTGCTGCTGTTATTTTGGTATTTTTTCCATTATATCGGATACTCAACTCTTTGTAGTTGGGGAGGTGATTTTTGTAGGATGTGTAGGGCATGAATTTGGTTTCATCGAAATTTATAGTGAGCAGATGTTTGTTGAGCCAGTGTATTATATTCCTCATGTCTGACTCTGCTTTTGATTTAAGGGCATCCCAAGAATTGTACCGATGAAAAGAACTGCCATAATTAATTTCCAGAACATCAATCACATAATTATGTACTGATTAAAGCCCACATGCGATAGCAGAGAACCTTCTCAAATACCAGTTTTTGCCTGTATGGGTGTTCAGGTCTTTGACTAGCCTGATAATGAATTTAATAATTAACTCAATCAAAAGAGAAATGTGTGCTGCATCTTTTTATATAGAAAAAATTTGAATTTATACCCAGATATTACCATCAGCTTTACCACTATCTGTTTTGTGTACCATCCATGGTATACTGCCAGCTTGCGATTGCTCTGGATCAGTTCCTTGAACCAGGGTTCATCAGATAATAATGATAAATTCAGTACAAGCATATAATATCAATACAACAAAATACAATGAAATAATTATTTTTGAAATTGTTACTCCCTTCAAATGTTTGCACCCTTACGCGCAGCCCTCAGAAGTCTTCGAGAGACTTGTGTGTGCTAGGGAAGACGCAGCCCTTACCTTTTAACGTGTGATGCCATGCATGATTCACGATATGAGTAGGAAGTAGTGAAAACATTGGTAGTAAGTAGTAAAAACCTAGGGAATGATACGATGAGTAAATATACTAGGTAAGAAATATACTCGTTCCGAGAAAGTGTAGAAATCTTAATTAAGATTTAAAATAGAATATACACGTACACACAGATACATACATGCATAATTTTCACACACACATCAATAAACATGATAATTAAAAACTATATAACGTAAGTATTGAAAAAAAAAAAAAAAAACTTTTTGAATTATTTGGCTGTCATTCTTTTGAGGTCATGGGGTGTGCTATTATAGAGTTTGTATGCTAAGAACTCATTTGATTTTTGACCTATAGATTTTGTCATAAATGGAATTGAGTAGATATTTTTTTGATAAGTGTTATAGTCATGATTATTTTCATTGAATTTCTAACTTGAATGATAATTGATCATACATTTATAACTAAATTCTTGCCTGAGATCGAACACTCCTGACTCTATAGGTCAGCTCTGTTGAGTAGTCCTATTTTTTGTGTAACATCATCGTTGGAGAATTTTTAAAACTGTTATGTGTTTTCTTAATGCTGCACTCCAAGCCAAGACTATCTACAAATGAAAAATACACAGTTTTTAGTTTCTTCTGTGGTAATATTTGACAAAGATGTCTGAAATTGTATAGAATAAATATAATTTTTTTATTGAATATTTTGAGTGTGAACATCCCACCTCAAATGATCGCCCAAATACTTGACACTTTTTGCGGATAGTATATGTCGAATCGCTTTCCTTCCATATATTATCATGTAGTTGAAATGTGGTGTATCAGATTCGTAGCATGTAAGGGCATATACTATTTAAAAAAAAAAAAAGAGAATATTCTTGTTGACGTTGTTGGTATATGTTTGCATCCTCATATGATTTCAGAAATGACTTCGAAGCAATGTGTTGGATCTCCAAAAGAGACACACTTTTTCCCATGGAGATGCTGAGCGAAACACGTGAAGAGCATCCCAGTCGGCTGAATTGTAGTGCCATCTATTCCTCAGATATACCGCAACACTATGCCATTAATAAAATTATAGCAATGATCTTTTTATCAAATTCTCTGAATTTTACTTTACTATGAAAAACTTTCAGTAGGCTTCTAAACGTGGATCACCCTTTAGTTGTCGAATCTCAGTGGATTACAAATTTTCATTCAATTTGCAGAAACTTTGCGTATAACTCGATTCAGTGGGGTATGTAAGTAACCGACCGAGATACACAAAGAGAGTGGAATTCATTCCCGGGATTTTAATAAAGGAAACATGAATTAATCGGCTTTGTTTGCGACTATGGGAAGAATTCGCGGTGTTTTTGGATTTGTTAAATTCCGCGGATTTGTAAATTCCGTGGATTTGTTCGGTAGTTTGAACTTATTCGGGAAGTTGGTCGAGCCACTTCTCTCGAGTAAGTTCGTTTTCGGGGTCTCGTTTATTTAATTATTTATCTCGAGTCAGTCAGGGCGTGGCACGGCGAAAAATCGTCAGACTCTATTTAATTTAGTACAAAGATTATAGTATATTAGGTATCTGTAATAGTATGTAAATGCACGGAGTAGAATAGAATAGAAAAAACGTAATTTATGCTTTGGTTTGTAGATTATCAGTGTGCTTATTATAAGCAAGGAAAAAAATATTGATTCAAATGCAAATAATCCCATATCTCTGCTTACTAATTTGAGCAAAATTCCCAAAGAACACATTTACAAAAGACTGGTGCATTTCTTAGAAAAAAAATAAAGTCGTAACTGAATGCCAAAATGGATTTAGAAGCACTGGCACACTTGCAAATCAAAATAGGGACTGATACGCTAAACTTCAGTGAATGGTGTAAAAATCTTGGATTGTTTGTAGACACCAAACTCAGATTTGAAAAACATGTAACTGAAAAACTACGTATAGCATATTCTTCATTGAAAATGGTATACCAGGAAAGATCGTTTCTTAACGTAGGAGTAAAAAAAATGTTAAGTGACACTTTGATTTTATCTCATTTCAACCATTGCGACATTGTCTACTCTGCATGTATTGACTGTGCTGACACAAGTCGCATCCAAAAAGTTCATAAGTGTTGTTTGTGAATGATTTATGGAATAAAAAGAAAAGAAAGAATTTCTCCCAAACTTAAAGAGGCAAAATAGCTGAGTATGTAAAACAGACGAAAACTACACTTTCACATTTTATTATAAATTATTGCAGCTCAAAATTCCAAAATATGTGTATAGGAAAGTAACTTATCCCACAGATATTCTCAATTTAAACCTTAGGCAAAAAAATATGATAACATACCAGCTCACAACAAACAAATATATAAACGGTCCTTTACCTATCAAATATCTACCTGCAGCAAATTCCTGGATGTCACAAAGTTCTCATTGACAGTAAATACTTTCAAAAAAAATCTAAAAACCTCATTGTTTGATGGGCAGTGAATTTTGAAATTTTGTATGAATCACAATTACTGAAAAATGCTACAATAGCAGCTTAGGAGTCACGAAACTCCATTTATTAACATTATTCGTTATTATGTTATGTAATGGTTTTGTTTCTTTTCTATTCTTTTTTATGGTTAATGTGGAAGAATCGGTCCTTCGTCCCCTAATATCCAACCAATTATTTGCCATTTTGTAATGAGTTCAGTAGCCACTTATGTAATGAGTTCAATAATTGTATGGTGAATAATAAATGCTTACTATTATTATCATTATTGAAAGGATGAACAACAGCACTGGCAATAGACAAAGACACGAAATTTTGAAAATATTATTAATGGATGCTGCAGCTTGTGAAAACTATGTTGGCAATTATCTTTTATTTTGTTAATTTTTTTAATCATAAAAAAATATTTGAAGGGGACCAAATTCAAATGGCTTCTTTCTCGCGCCATTTCAAATTATTGTGAAGTACTCTCCTGGGAATTCCTAATCAACCAATAGCATTGCCGTTTCACGTCACAATCAACCCGATTAGAATACGTCCTTGAGCTGATTGGGCTCGGGAGAATACGTCACGAAGAGCGCCAATATTAGTAGCTTTGAAATTAGATGATTTTTAAGAAACGAATGGGAACGGCTGTAAAAAAAATTCTCGACGCACAAAATGATGGAAAATGATCATTAGCAGTGTGCTTTCGATAGTGTGGAATACGAAATAATACTGCAAAAAATAAAAATCGTGGAGTGGCTTGTAGACTGCTTGCATCTTATCTATTCATCAGAAACAATGTGTGGTAGAAAATGATGAATCGATGAAACCGGAAAACAGAAATGGCCATAATTAAAAATGGGTACCTCAAGGTTCCATTTTAGACCCTCTCTTCTATATTTAAATACGAATAAACTTCCAGAAATAGTTGAACAAGCTGTCATATTGTAAGCAGATGGTACGTTTGTGATTATCAATGAGAATAACTTCTTGTTAGCCGCTGTAACTGTCAATGAAATTTTTTTTTAAAGTTGGAGGGCAGAAAATGATTTTTTTTGTTAAATGTTGATAAAACCAACAAACAGCACATAGTGGTTGACAATGTAGTAGTTGAAACATCCAGCAATAAATTTTTTCCACATCTTTTAATTCTGAAGTGGATTTAAACGTGTTCTAAGACTAGACAAGTAATAGACCGTAATAATAACGGTATCGAAGGACACGTTCAAGATCCTTCATGTCTAAAATTCTCAAGAGATCATCGAAATACTGTTTACACACATTGTATTACTGGTCATTTCCAATAAGCACAAACTTTTCAATCTCATGCAAGTGATTCTTACATTTCTTTATTTCTTTCTTCTTTATTATTCCTTTCAGACAAAATATAGGAATCGTTACAATATAAACGTATAATCTATCTTAATCTACTATCACAGTCAAGACATGAACAGCATGAAAACAGAAAATCATCTACAGAATAATAAGTTTCCAACAAAAGATATTGTTTCAATTTTGTTTTAAAGAGTTTAGTTGAGGAACAAGATTTAATGTATGGTGGTATTTTGTTATATAACATTAGCCCCATATTATTTGGAGATTTGAAAGTAAGCGTCTTTTTAGTAACCAACACAGTCAAACACCCTGCTCAGGGCACTTTTTTGTGTCGATCAGTCTGACTATTTCCTCATAGAATGAGTAAATGGCAGTGATGTTACTTTTATTTTCTTGATATCCATGTTGGTTTTTAGAAATTATTTCGTATTTATTTAGATTTGATTTGCCTATTGCTGACCTGTTTTGTTTTCATCCTAAAATAAATAAATTATACATTATAGTTATTGTACGTATTCTGACAATGATTTTTATTTCAGGTAAGTTTCTCAGCGTGTATCAAAATCACAAAGTAATAGCCAGCAAATCAGAGTAAGTATCCATCGTCTTTGTTAGTTAACTGACAGTAAATATTCTGTGATTTGTTCTGTAGGTTTGTAGGTACGTTGCATTTCTACTAGTGTTTTCATCCCTCTCAGTTTTTATATTAGATTAGCGAAACAAGCAAGCATCAGTCGCCAGAATCTTGGTGAAGCTGGCTCTGAGAAAATTAACAGACCAAAAAAGAAATTAACACCTTGAATGCCATGGCGGTCATTGTGACCGCCGATTTTGCACCTCTACTACGGCTGCTTCAAACACTTTTTCTACAAAGGGATCGTGGTAATCGATGTGAAAACATTTAATCTCAAATTGGCATTTCCTAAAACTCTGTCATTGTACTGGGTGATACAGGATATAGGTCATATTGAACTCGTTATTTTTTTGTAAGTGATGAATCAACACATGAATTGTTTGTGAGAATGGTTGAAAAGAGAATGGTATCGATCTTTTTTATGCACCGAATGGAACATTATCGACTTAGAAAGCTTAAATTGAAAGTTGGTTACGTTGCAGGAAAATTTGTCCACTTTTAAAATTTCAAGTTATTGTGAAAATCCATTCCCATTTCCACTCCATTTTGATTAAATTCTCTTTCTGGTTCAAATATTACATAAGGGGGAGGGTTCTGTCGAACACTGTATAAGTGATTGTGAACTTCACGACACAATTAATAGTAGAGATGAAGAGGTGATTCCATACCTGATAGGCTTTTCTGGGTAATATTGCTTTATAATCAACCGTCCTCTGAATGGAAGTGGTGATATTTTCATATCCACTTAATTATGTACTAATGTTTCTCCAGTTATGAATCTCATTTTATGGAAAGTGCCAGTAAAATGGAAAATTACACACTCTCAAAAAGAATTGAAATCCTTTATTTGTCATGATTTGTGGAGCGAACAGGTTTCGAAAGGACATATCGGTTGGCCAATAATTGGCAACATGTAGCTTATGATCTTAACCCTTCATATGCCCTGTGAGCCAGATAAATCCCAGGATTTCATTTCTATAAGTTGAGGTCCATTCATGAAGCCTTGACTGAGTAGAAGTACTATTGTTATTCAACCAAATGTGATTGAAATAGAGATAAAATCATCAGATCTTTCGTTTTTAAACTGCAAAATTTCATTATTTCCATTATCAGCATATGGCTTCAGATTCGTCCGTTATTTCATTTTGAAAATTGAACATATCTTCTTAATTTTCTGGTTCATCATTCATCATCATTTTGTATCTCTTTTGTATTATTCAGATGTCGAAGCCCACGAATTTTTTCAGATTTTTTTAACCTTCATTGGATTTTTTTAGATATTTATTGGAAATACCAGAACTTCTTCCTTTCAGCTGATAAATAAACTAAGTCTACCCAGAAATATTCATATTATGTAAAATCACTACTTCTTCGTGATATGAATGACACTTACATGTTTCAACAATGTTATGAATAAGCTGCAAATCAGTAAATTTACTTTCTGGGATAATAGCAACATTCTACTAAAAATCAATTGTAAGCGCTTACTTGATCAGTACCGCTACATGAAGAGCCACTGTGAAAAGCCAATTTGGATATTATATTTCACGAACTCTCAGTTTGTAAAGTTTACTTCAGAGTAGGATATCTTCCTGTTGCACAATATACAATTTACTCATTTGTCCTTCTACACTTTTATAGATTATCTTGAACTCACATTAATTCATTAATTCATTTTCAGAGTTTGGTTACAAACCTACAAAATTCATTTTAGGAGCCGAATGTCCTCCAAAAAATCAAACTTCTAATCAATATGTTGAAGGTGTTCATGTGGCTTGTTCTATTCGTTCATGAAATTCACCAGAATTCATCATTTTATCATTAGAAGTCAGTTCTGAATTACCGGGTAATAATTCATTTACGTTTCGAATTTTATTCTTTCTGTGAACTATTAATTTTTTTATTTGGCAATAAATACATATTATTTTGTAATTACTATTATTATTATCATTTTGGACTAAAAAGACAGAAATATGTGTATGAATACATCCCTACACCCTGCCCACTACATTCGAATTGTTCGATTCGAATATTAAACTTTTTCGATTTCAGCTCCATCTAGTAGACGAAAATCAACAAACCATACATTTTTGTAATGAGCATTCTTGAAAATTGTTGAGCTGATGAAAATGGACAAGATTCAATTTTCTATTAGAAAGTTGTCAGCACTACTGACTCGCCCTGTAGGATTATGTCAGGAACGTTTCAATAAAATTTCGTATATTTCAATCTTATACCTCTATTTCAAATTTGAAATCTCTATGTGAAGCGATAACTGAATGGTAGGATTATCTCATATATCATTGTTACACAGTACCCGTTCTCTGTGGCACCATGGGAAAGTCAGTATGAATTTCTCGACAGTCAAGGTGTTACAAAATAATTTTAATACACTTCAACATTTATAGAATTTACGTTCATTTAATAGTATCGATGAAGAAAATAATCGTCAGCTGCGCTGAAAGTGAAGTATTACACGTCAGCCACCTCTGTAAGTAAATCGTAGATGAAAAGAGAGCTTATAACCGACTGATTCCGCTCATTTGCGGTATTAGTTGAAAGACCCTGTCTTTAAGGGCAACATTATTCTGTTTTTATTATCAATAATAAGGAGAACAACTAACGTCACCACGGAGGAAGCTATAGCTACCTGCGTGTCATCCGAGTCCAGGATATTAAAAAACAAACAGTGGGCGTTATCCATAAAACCATTTTTATTGTGTTCTCCACAGTTTTTCAGATGTCAAAGCGAATAAAGTTAGCTATAGGCGTATAATAATGTAATGATAACTTTACAAAAAACTTGGTGTCTATTGATGGTCTGTCAACTCCTTAGAGGTTATTTTTCCAGCGGTATACTATGAAAATCCGAAATTGTTCACTTTGCAATGCAGTGAAATAATTTATAACCTCATGGAAATGACTATTTTAAAAAGTTCAACACGTCGATAGATTCTAATCAATTTTAAATAGTTTCGCAGAAAATTTTAGCGATTCGCAAAATGTGACAGATAATGTAATAATAATCATGATTCTGTAATTTTTAATACTTCGATAGTTTGTACAAAAATTATAAATAATCTTGTGAAAAATTCTGGTACTGACCACGTTGGGTTCTATATTTATTAGAGAATTTTCTATAAATGAGGGATATTTAACCCATTGGGGATCAAAAATTTGGAATTTTGAACACGACAATGATTTGTAATTGTAGAATTTTTTATCATCAATAATGGCGTTTTTTAACAAATACAAAATGTGTGGTGCAGCTTTACTTGAAAGTTAGCCCACGCCCATATCCTGGAAATCGGGGACTGTACGTTTTTTTTATTGGGATGCAAATTTGTAATAAATGTGTACAAAAAAATTTTTTTTTGGATTGTGTTATACATGCTGGTGTAGATTTTAGTTCATTAGTGGTGGTCATATATAGTTTATATAATCTCAGTTGAACATGACTTCATTCAGCTCAATATATAGGGTTAGTTCAAAATAGCGCATGGTGTAATAACGAATGAAGGATGAAAACTGAAAATTAAATAAATATCATTCCTTATATAAAGAAAACAGTGGACCAGATTGAGTATATTTTACGTGTAACCGTTCGAAGCGTGGAAAGCTATCAGTAATGCACTGACCGCCTGTTGCATAAATTACCGTAAATCACCTCTTAATATTTTTATTGCTGTCCCGCATCCTGGTGATATTTATGAAAAGAAGAATAGTAGCGTTCTTAATGAACGATCAAACAGAAGTCAATATTTTCTCTCTACTTAATTTGTTTTTGCCGTTAGACTACGTATAAATGTAATTAATTATTGACAAACACTATTTGTTATCATAGAGTTATCCGAAAACAGGTATAAAACTGTTCCCAAATTAATTAACATTTTGGGAATATAAAAGAAGGACATTATAATAGTATAACTCAGTATACTTCTGCTTGAAGAATCCATTGTATTTGCAAAACCTATGTCGCGGTGTTTTAAACTAAAAGTGTGAAAATCAACATTAAAGTTTCAGTTTAAACGTTTGTGTATTTAGTGTTGCAACATGGCATTTTGGCGACCATTCGAAGAACGTGAGAACAAGACTCACAACCTGATGAACAATTCGAAGAAAGTGAGGAACAAGACTCACAACCAGATGAACACTGGGAATTTAAAAACAAAGATCTTCATGTTCAGATCCAAAGACTTGTTCTAAATATATTTAAAAATCTGAAAAAGGAAATGAACGACAAATGTGACAATGAAATTTTCGGAAGGATATCTCATCTCACAAGTTTGGGGCATTCAACAATTTACAGAGTGGTTAAACAAGGGGATGTTGTAGATCATTATCGTAAAAGAAAACGAGAAGATCAGAAATTTAACAAAGTTTATGAGGCCACAAAAGATTTTCTTCGAAGGCAACTTTATGATTTCTATGAACGAAACGAAGTACCTACCTTGGAATCAATCAAAAACAAATTATCTGATTGTCCTGAGTATACATATAAGTCCCAGGAAACACTACTCCAAATTCTTTTAGACTGTGGTTTCAAACACAAAAAACTAAATCAGCGAATGGCAATAATGGAATCAACTTGGCTCGTTCTGCAAAGGCAAGATTACAAATAAAAGAATATCGGGAATCGAAGAGACATATAGTATATCTTGACGAGACTTTGTTCGATAGTCATGATGTGATTCGGTATGGATGGGTAGATAACTCCAAAACTGTTGTCTCCAAGCACCATGTTCCAGAGGAAAACGTATAATTATTGTACACGCGGGTAGTGAAGATGGTTTTGTACAGGACGCGTTGCTGTTGTCAGCAAAACAAATAAAAAAATGTTCAGCAGATTATCATGAGGAAACGACTGCAACTTTATTCGAAAAATGGTTCAGTGAACAATTATTACCAAATATACCACCAATTTCTGTTATTGTAATGGATAATGCGTAATACCACTCGCGTCCAAAGATAAAAATACCGACGAAAGTAACAAAAAAGGAGTCATTTTGGCTTATAAAAAATTGAATATTCCCCAAAAAGCCACGAAGGAGGTATTACTACGTATAATTAAATGAAAATTTTGAAAAATAATATATTATTGATGAACTTTGTAAACATTCTGGTCATACGCTTCTGAGGTTACCTCCGTATTATTGTGTTTTCAACCCCATTGAATTGGTTTGGGCATTTATAAAAAACAAATTGAGAAAATTCAATCATAGTCCAAATCTAAGCGGAGAAGTAGTAGAAAATGTTAGGAGAATCTTAGGAGAGGAATATAAAGATCTTTGGACAGGATGTATTTTACATGTGATTTCAAAAGAACGTGAATATTTCCTTTTGCCATCCATTCAACCAGTAATCATAAACATGGGTGATTCGGAGGATTATGATGATTGAGTCTTGCCACGACTCTGATTTGTATATAAGATAGCCGTACCAGCAAATAAATTATCAATGTTTCCTGATGTTTTCTTATTCTATTTTTTTAAACGACTTGTTTTCGGTGTGTCAGGTAACTTGTCAATAAGTTACGATCAACGTCCCGTACCCATACACGTGCAATCCTTCAATTCTATTCATTATAAGAACATTATATTCGCAAATTTCTATACAGCAAGCAATACGCAAAGTTATACCCAAGTAAGAGAAAATATCTCCGCCTATGGTCGGCAAGTACGTTCAAAGAGGCGAAGTCATTGAAGTGTTAATCCGGTTTTACAGCTCATTCAACTGAGATTGGATAAACCATATCACTTAAAGGGCCCCGCAGGAAAACATATGGGAAATTTTCTCTCGGTCAAATTTGCTTAAATTTTGTTATGTTAAAACGAGATGAATCGTTGAAATGATTTTTTATGTGTCGTTTCTGAGATATAAGTGGTCAAATTTTGTAAAAACGTCGTACTCTAGGGTAGGATTGACAAAGAAAAAACTGTTTTGTCAGTCGAAGTAAAACAAATTCAAAATACAATTATCTAAACTCGTTAACATGTTATTATAATTTTATTGCTGCTAGTACATTAGTGTGTATACGGGGCATAGGCAAAAAAATCATTTTTCGTTTTTTTAGCACTATGCCACAACCAACAAGTTACATTTTGGCAAGACATTATAGTTTTAGCCTATCCTAGCTGATAAAAACGTGTTTTGTTTCTTGATCTCTCTCTCTGTTTGGAATTTGAATTTTTGAAATTTTGAATTTTTATTTGTAAAATTTGTATTTACGAAACTCCCAGGTTTTCGAAGAAAACCCCTCAAAAGCAGAGCTTGTGCGAGTAAGGGAGATCCGGGACCTACAGTTTAAATAAAAGTGGAATCCGAACCACTTCAGCTCAGTGACACACGACCGGGGATCGAACCCGGACCGTCTGGGTGGAAGCCAAACGCTCTAACACCTCGACCCCTATATTGAAAACAATTGACTGGTCGTTTTTTACCACAAAAAAACACATCGTAGTTGCAGTTTTTTCTAAGATATAAAAACGTGTTCATTAATTAATTGTTGATAGCGAGTTTTCATAATTGCCTTTATCAGACTGACTTTGGGATTTGTCTCTTCAAGTTCAACATACAGAAAATCATTCGTTGCATTCATTAGGCATGAATGAACTTTTGAAATAAATATTGCGGAATTTTCATTACAATATGAACCCGGTGATTCAGTTCATCATATTCTTATGGGTGTGGCGGCGTCTCCTCAAATTATTAGTTGACTGCCAAGTTGAGCATCCACTTGATGAATTGTCGTTGATCGGAGGCCTTCGTCGAATTCGAACGGGTCGTTTCAAGCGTTAACTTTCTTTAGAACGAGCTAGTTTCTAAACAGCTCATGGGTATTTGCTCGGCATGTGAAGAGTTTTTCACAATATGTCGTTTCCCAACTTTCCAAATCGCCTTAACACCGAACAAAGTTTTCAGTCGATAAAATGAAAATCCGCATTACGGCGCTTGGTATTTCTCATATTCCCGCACAAATTTTCCCCAAATTGACTTCAGCGCACAATATGGAAACTTGGTATGGTAAACACCAGCTCAGTGATATCCCGGTTTCAATACCAAGAGATGGAAGTATAAGGGAGTATGTGTAAACAAAAGATACTGCGCCTCTTTTGTACTCGTTCTGGGGTTTATTTTTGATATGGAATGTTTCAAATAATGGCTTTCATTCCAGATGAAATCGAGTATTGCATCAATCTCTAGGGAATGTTAGTGAAATTTAATTTTCATCTGGAAACTCATTTACTAATGCACTTTTACATCAAGACTGAAGATAGAATGCAGTCAAACAAAGCAAGAAAGGTAAAGCTTACCTATTGTTTCGATGAAAAACACTCCAAATATTGGATATATATTTTAAACTTAACTTAAATAAAACTTGAACTTCTACGATTTTCACAGCTACGATAATTTTTTCACCGCACAATGGGTTCTTCAAGTGTGGAAGTATTAATACTACGTAACATTTTGAAACAGACACGTGTAATTATAGAAGATAAACAAGTAATGATTTTAAGGTTTAAGTTGATTAGGTTAGGTATACATACAAACTGAAAATAAGAAATCAAATTCGATTCAGGAAAATGTCCAAAATCTTTCAAAATTGGTGTTATCAAACCAATTTAGAAATCGGGACCAAAAAATCAAATACAAAATTATTTGAAAGAACTTTAAAATATCTAATGGAAAATTTCTTAGAAAAGTTTAATATTTTATCAAACAGACAATTCGGATTCAGGAAAAATATGCCATCTGAAATTTAACACAGAAAATTTATGATTCACTGGATAAAAAGAAACCAACTCTAACTATATTTTTTGGCCTACCTAATCAAAGGCTTTTGATACAGTTTTGCATTCACATCTACTCAAAAAAATAGAAAAGATAGGAGTTTGTTAAAAAAAAATTAATTATCAAAAAAATATTTTGAATATTGAATCCAACATATTCATTCAATTCAACAATTATGCTAGTGATTCAAATTTATTCGAATACGGAATTCCCCAAGGAACAGTTAGGTCCACTTCTGTTTAATATATACAGGGTGTTTCTTAAGTACGTGTAGAAAATTTAGGAGCGTATTGCTGACATCAAAAAGAGAAGAAAAGTTCCTATAAACATATGTCCGCAAGTTATTCGTTTCTGAGATACAGAGTACAGAGTGTCAAAGTTGAATTCTTATTTTAATTTTTGTGAATAATTTCAAAATAATTTTGATATTTGGGTAAAGTTTGATATCTGGGAATATTTATTATTAAGTTTGTGGAAAAAATATATTCTTGATAGAGGTCACTGCGAGCAACTGTTTTCGAATTATTGAGATTTGAATTAATCGATGCAAGTGATTTTGAATGACAAGATTTTTTAATTCAAAATAAATTCAATTAGAAATTAGTTTTTTCACAATTAACACAAAATTTGATTTTGTCATTGAAAAATCATCCCAGATACCAAACTTTACTAGAATATCATAAATATTTTGGCATTTATTCACAAAAAAACAAATATAATAATTAAACTTTCACACTCCGTATTTTAGAAACGAATAATTTGCGGACATGTGTTTATGGGAACTTTTTATCTTATTTCGACGTTAGCAACATGCTTTTGAAGTTTCTACACGTACTTAAGAAACAACCTGTATATATATATATATATATATATATATATATATATATATATATATATGCTGAATACTTGTTTCAAGGAGCAATAAATGTTCCAGTGACTGTAAAACAGTCGAAAACAATCCTTTAGGAACTCACTATACCTTTGTATAGATTGTATGGCATATGTCCGACAGAAAACAACTACTTCTCTGGCTAATACCTCATATGCCATACAATCTATACAAAGTTATAGCGAGTTCCTAAGGGATTGTTTTCGACTGTTTTACAGTCACTGGGACATATATATATATACATATATATATACATATATATATATATATATATATATATATATACATACATATATATATATATATACATTACTAAGTTCATGGGTTGAACCGCGTTGAGAGTTTATAACTCGACGTTTCGGCTCCTGCTTTGGAGCCATTTTCAAGAGTGTGACTGCGAGGCCTCTATCTGCCTACTCCTCGAGTCGTGGTCTTGAGAGATATCAAGGTCTCAACCTGCCTACTCCTTGATCTCAAAAGACGATCCGATGTTGGTTGCACTGTAGTATTTATAGGTGGTTGGCTACCTGGAGGTGGGCGGGTCTTACGGGTTTTCTCGTTTGTCTTGTCTGCTGGTGCCTGCTGTGTAGTTGGAGTTAATGGGATAATAATTGATTGCGGATAAGTTTCTCTGAGAAAACGCCTGCCTGTCAATTTGTGGACAAACCTCTACTTTTGGATTCCTTGGTTCGTGTCAAATTAAGTTTCAACTAGTGACTGTAGATGTCATAAATTACTTCCTGTTATATCTGTCTTGCCTTCACGGTATTAATTCTTGAGTGGATTCGTTTTGATTTCGAGAGCTCCATAAATCCTTTCTGATGAGTGGGTTACCACGAAACAGCTGTCAAAGGTTGGAACTCTTGGAATTAAAACGAAATATACTCTATTTTCACATATGTATATATATATATATATATATATATATATATATATATATCAATGATTTTTTTTGATTATCGGATAAATTCAAAATTATGCTGATACCCTGATACCCATATAACCTACCAGGCAGAAAACTAGAAACTACTCAAAAAATCTGTTGATGAAGATTTCCAATCAATGAAAAATTGGTTTGATGCTAATTTATTAAAAATAAATTTTGAAAAAACGAAATACATCCCTTTCACTTCCCAAACATGTACAAATTCAATTTTAGGATTGATCAAAATTGAAAATGTCGACAAAATTCAACAAACAATTAAGATTAAATATCTAGGTGTAATAATTGACAGAAATCTCAAATGGTATTCAAAAATAAATTCTTTCTTAAACAATTCCTGAAAATTCCTCATCTGAAAATGCTTTATTATTCATTTATACAAACACAACTAGGTCATAGCATTCTTGACTGGAGGGGTGTGAATGATAATTATTTAAGGCCTTTAGAATTTCTCCAGACAAGTTTTCTTAAAATTATTTATAAAAAGAAAAACGATATTCATTCGATCTTTTATTCAAGGAAAACCAAAAAATGACCATTAGACAATTATACTCTTATAATATATTGATCTTAGTTTTCAAGAACAAATATAAAATAATTTACAAAAATCGTAGTTATAATCCCAGGTTTAAAAAGTAAATGACACCAAAAATAAGATAAAACAAAACAATTGGCCAAAAAAATCATACAATTATTGATCCTTACGTTTATAATATGGTACCTGTCAAAATAAAAGTATTCGAATCAATTTTTTCATTTAAAAATAATCTAAAAATTGGGATATGGGAATGTCCAATGATAATTTTTCGTAAAATATCTAAAATATAAATTTATGTGTTTCAATACTGACTGGTAAAATATCCTACAAAGAATGTTTTATTGTTTTATAATTAAATAAACTAATGAATATCCCACTACAAGTTTACGTGGGATTGTTTTTATAGATTATTTCTGTAGAAAATATTTATAATGTAATAACTTAAGAATTGAGAATAACTTTATTATATGAACTTCGATTACTGAAGATGTTTAGATAATTGTGTTAGAAATAAAAAAATGAAAGAGAAGAAAGATTGCAATACTTTCAGTGGAATTTTCTTCACCAAAATCGATTAAATGAATTAGAAAATGGAAGAGTCGGCTTAATTGTATGGTTTGGCGACTTTTCCGCTTTGCGAAGCGGAATTTCGAAAATCCTTGTATATCACTCGGAAGTTATTAGGAAGTTAGGAATTCCAGCGTTCAAACCATCCGAATATTTTCATAAGGAAAAAAGTTACTTGACGACTGTGCCAGCTTAAGCGTTAAGCAACGGAAGTATTTGTTTTCTTGCTGATATTTGCGTCATATTCTCCAATTTGTGAAAATGAGTGGAGAGAAGAGTATTTCAGCGTTGTCGAATTTATTCATTTCATTTGTTTGGTATTTTCTTGCGCCCATTCTCGAACGTTCCTCAAATTATTGTTATCTGGTGATTTTTTTCAGCAGGACATATAGGTCTGTCTACAGAGATTGTCCTAAGAATGAGGTCTAGTTTAGTTTCTTTTCTAATGTGAGTGGTTCCTAACTACTGATTTTTCTGCTGCACCATCCACGACTCTCGATCTACAGAGCTATCTGTCCCCGAACATGTTTTAAGTGTGTGTTTAGGCAGAATTCAACCAATAAAATGAAGAACATGGCAAAACATATTAAAGAAATTGGGAAAAACAAAAATAAACTGCAAAAACTAGGGTGATAGTTCACAGACAAAGGACCCCGCAAACTCCTTATGTTATTTGAGTCCCGGTGGATTTTTTTGAATTTTTGGTATGATGTAGTCAATGTAACTCTCAACCAATGTTACCATTGCGCCAACCCAAAAAAATGAACAGTTTTGCTGCTAGGGGGCGTTGAAATCACCTCTTGCGCAGATTAGACTATTTATTTTTGAACCCGGTAACAATATTTTCACTTTTTTCATTGTTGCTAGTGTTGCACAATATTGTACTGTTTTATAAAAAAAATTCTTACCCCCTCCCCTTTTCCCCCCAACTCCTTTTACGGAACGCAAAAAAAATATTTCTCGAGTGCCTTCAAATGTATCGTCGAATGTTTAAATATGCCTAAATAAGGGAAATAGCAGTTTTTTATGATTATCCCCCCACCCCCCAAATGACACAAAACGAAAAAAATTCGGTGGATTTTTCTGAATTTTTGATATGATGTAGTTCAAGTTATTTTGAATAGAAATAAATTGGGTGACAAATTTCAAAAATGAATAGTTTTGATGCTAGGGGGAGTTGAAATCATACCTTACTCAGAATGGACTATTCATTATTATAGGCGGAAATAATAGCTCTACGTATTTTAGTTTAGATCATGCTGATCAATTCTGTAATTTTTCATGAAATGAAAATCTAAAACCTCCCCCTTACCCCCTACCTTTAATTTAAAACACGAAAAAATTTATTCCCGACTACTTGTAAATGCTTTATCAAAATAAATGTTTTAATCAGCTCAAATTGAGGAAATCGTACAGTTGTTTAATATCACCTTTCCCTCCCTTCAGAAAAATATTGATGGAGTTTGCTGACTTCTTAGTAGGGCGTAGTTCATGATTTTTGAATATCAATCAATTGGGCGAATATCTTGAAAATAAATAAAAATTAGACATCCACAATTTGAATTTGAGGTGGTGCCTGAATAATTTTTTTTCGTGTTTTGAAATAGGGGTTGGGGGTAAGGGGGAGATTTTAGATTTGCAATTTAGGAAAGTTTACACAATTGTTCGGCATAAAATAAAACAAAAATACGTAGAGATATTGTTTCCGCCTATAATAATGAATAGTCTATTCTGAGCAAGGTATGATTTCAACGCCCCGTAACATCAAAACTGTTCATCTTTGGGGTTTGTCACCCTATTTATTTCTATTCAAAATAACTTGAACTGCATCATATAAAAAATTCAGAAAAATCCACCGAACTTTTTTCGTTTTGTGTCATTTGGGGGTGGGGGGATAATCATAAAAAACTGCTATTTTCCTTATTTAGGCATATTTAAACATTCGACGATACATTTGAAGGAACTCGAGAAATATTTTTTTGCGTTCCGTAATAGGAGTTGGGGGAAAAAGGGGAGGGGGTAAGAATTTTTTTTATAAAACAGCACAATATTGTGCAACATTAGCAATAATGAAACAAGTGAAAATATTGTTACCGGGCTCAAAAATAAATAGTATAACCTGCGCAAGGGGTGATTTCAACGCCCTCTAGCAGCAAAACTGTTCATTTTTTTGGGTTGGCGCAATGGTAACATTGGTTGAGAATTACATGGACTAAATCATATCAAAAATTCAAAAAAATCCACCGGGACCCAAATTCCATAAGGAGTTTGCGGGGTCCTTTGAACCAATAGTGAAGAATGAATTGTAGTTGCATGAAACTTGACACGTGACTTTTTGACATTTTGCATAGTGAGAAAAAGAATTGTTTATCAAAAATATGGGGTGGGAAAAATTACTTCAAGTAAATAATAAAAAGTTTCATTTGGGTTTTATCAGAAAGTAAGAGGGCTGTCAGAAAACGTCTTTGATGGAATAAGAGGCTATAGAATTATCTACAAAATAGTCCAAGGATAGCCTAGGTTAGGTTGGTTGAGGTTAAGATTCTTTAGCGTCCTAAATAAGAAACGTATATCGTCAGATGGCAGTGCGTGTTCTCCCGACGAAATAAATACAAACTCCGCCTCATTTCTAACTTGGCGATTCTCGTAAGATACAGGTCCGAATTAGATAATTCGGTGCTCGTTCTTCCAAATTACATATCTAAATTAAAACCTGTTTGTTTTCGTAGTAATCTGAAAGTTTGCACGAAAATTTCAAATGAATAAATATAATGGAATCCAGTCACACAATGTATCAAGAATTGAAAAAATATTTCAGCAAAATCTGTTTGAACTATCTCGGAAATGTTTTGAATGTGAATTTTAATATGAAGTATACCGCAAAAAGAAATAGATAATGACGTCTGAAATATCAGATGAAAGGTAATGTCAAATAAAACATGACATGCATGCAGCACAAAATAAATATACAACGCTGACGTAAACGGTCTATTCTATTATTTTTTTTAAAATGTATTGGACCTAAATTACTTTTATGGGATACATGTATGCTACCTATATGTAGGTATGTAATGGAATCGTTGAACAAAATTTACACTTTTAGACGTCCGAATGATTTGATATTTGATACCTATAGGTGTTCACTGTTCATAATTCCAGTAGCATTATAAATGTCTTTAAAGAAAATACAAAAAAGCGAGATTTGTGATTTGGTTTCTGATTCGATACAAAATGAGTAGGTGCAGGTTTTCGGGGACGTAGATTATGAATCTTTTGTTAAAATTAATAATTTCAAAATGGCGGATGAGATTTGTGATTATGGTCCGATTCGATTCAAAATTTCCTGTTGGTTTTTCTAGCTCAGAGATTATGAACCTTGTCAAAATTGATGAATTTGAGATGGCGGTTCCAAGATGGCGGACGAGTTTTGTGATTATGTCCGATTCGATTCAAAATCGGTTTTTGGGTTAAGAGATCCTGATGATTTCTGTTAAAATTCGTGAATTCAAAATGACTGAAAATTTTGTAATTTCTGGGCGGGTTCTAAGATTATAACCTATGCATAGTTGTTTCTAGGTTCGAAGAAAATGGTTTTCTGTCAACATTCAGGAATTCAAGATAGCAGACGAGTTTTGTGATTTATGGTTGAATTCTATATAAGAATGGTATTTTGGGGTTGGTGATGATGAATTTTTCATCAAATTTCAATAATTCAAAATGGCAACTCCAAGATGGATTCCGTTTATTTTGTGAATATTAAAACAAGTTAGCTATTTCTTAATTTTTTTACATTTCTTCCTCCACCTTCAACAACAAGAAGCATTTATTCCTAATTCAATTCACATAAAATGCTTTCAGCTTTGGAAGCATTATTGATTCCCAGACACAAACGTCTCTGTGTATTCTTTTTACATTGAAATCATTTCTCGTATATATCTATAACTCAATCGCAAGTTGTGCTTGAATTTGATAAAAATAATTGTGATTCTTCTCCAACATAGAAGCATTAATGAAAATAAAAAAATGGAGTGAATAAATTCGAATGTTTACTATTCTCGATATAAATGCCGCCAAAGAAACAAAGCCGTAACAATCACCTGGTATCAAGTCAATGTTTCATTTGTTTATCTTGCCGCGCTGCCCTATTGGAACGTTCAAGAAGAGTCCGCTGTAGCTTTTCAACTTCAAAGGAACATCAATAACGCCGCGCCGCCCAAATAAACCGTTGTATCGGTAACCAATGTAGAACAAAGTTGCCGATATGGGAGTCACAAGAACAAGTTATTTAGGAATATGCGTAAAAATATGCAACTATCTCGGAAATTCTCGCTAAATAGCCCTGACGAAGTGGAGAGTGTATTTCCTGATAAATATGAATGAAAAAATGTTTTTAAGACAAGATTTTATTCAAATGCACTGAAAACGGTTATTTTCTTTAGATCATTCGTAAAATATGTCATATTGAATTATTTAGTTTTGAAAAACTCATCTCCTATTCCAAAAACTCCTAGATACAAATTTTGAATAGAATCTGATCTCAAATCTCGCCATCTTGAATTTTATGATTTTGACAAAAAATTCAAATTCACCGATCCAAAGAACCCCTACATTTTAATTTTGAACGGACTCGGACAATAATTATTCGTTCACCGTTTTGTAATTGTCATTTCGAATTATCAAACATTGACAAAAAATCATGTTATCCGACCACAAAAATCGCTATACCTTTACCAACTCAAATTAGAATCAGACCAAGAATCAGAAATTTCGTCCGATATTTTGGAGCCGCTACGTTGAATTATTAAAAAAATTATGACTTCCCAAACTTAAAAGCTTCTATATACCAATTTTGAATGGAATTGTATCAGAAATCACGAAACTCGTCCAACATTCTGCAGTCCCCTTTTGGTTTTTTCTAATATATAAATGTTATGGAGTATTGTCCCTCAAGTGATGAATACATGTTGTTGAAAAAAGCTATTAATTGTAAAAGTTATAATATTCCATAGTTTCGATCGACCCGAATGAGTTTAATTTTTTCCCATGTGGAATTATTCACAAAAAAAAAATTAAATATTTAGGAGAAAAATAAGAAAGTCGTTTAACTAAGTGAATAATAGACTTCGATACTGAAAAGAAACGACACCAAAATATTCTTTCGTTTTGATGGTGGAACCGAAAATGCCCAAAAATGGGGGAAAATATCCTTTTCATTCATTTAAAACTCAAAACAATATTTTTTTCGTTATTTTTATCTTTATGCAATCATAGAACCTTTCACCACTCAGAAAAAAAAAGTTTCTGACTCCCCTTTTTTCAGGGATGAAGGCCCTTAATGCTTCATATTTCGACTAAATTCGTCTTTTTGATCTCTAAAAACGGGTAAAAATCGTCCTACAAATGCGAGGAGGAATATCTACCATAGAAAAGAAGAAGTAAAAGAATATATTTTGAGGTTATGGGCTTCACTTCTTATACCTGATTATTATGAGGATGTTCACTACTATAGTACAATTTGTAATAAAATTGTGGTAAAACTTTGACAATATATTTTTTTTCCAGAGGTTTGTTGAGATTGAAATCAATATGATGTTTGAGATAAAACATTAATTCCATATGACATCCTCTCAAAGCAAATCTAGGAAATTATTTATTATTATGTAATTGTCCAGGTACAGGAAAATTCTCATGATTTGTCTACAAATTTCAATATCCCATACACAGATTGGTTGGCAAACAGTTCATGCGTTTCCTTCACAGAATATCAGTGTATGACAATGTATTAGATTCATAATTTTTTCACTTTGAATACCCCTGAGAAGGGAATATTTTTATATCCACCCAACGAATTTGAGGTCCAGTCTGCTCTACAATAAATTTATACTCACTTTTAGTAGGACTAATGCAGTTGGATCTATTATCGTCTTAATTTTCCAATTTTTACAGCATCAGTAAAACATTTTTTTGTTTCTTCAAATGAAAAATTGTTTGGGTTCCACTTCCGGATTTTTTTCTTGTTTGTCATGGTTCCAATTACTAGCATGCCAAATGTGGTGCTGCTAAAACCGATCCTTGCCTCAAAACTTAATTGGACTGAATTATGATAATCCCAAAATTGAAGAGGAAATTGTGAGAATTCATTCGATATTGAGTTCCTAAACCTACAGTAGAAGAGGAACAGAAAAGAGAAAATTTGAGTTATTCATCTCATTTAACATCTTGAAGGTCCATTGTTTGCATTCGTTATATAATATAATCGTTATTTACTACGTATATGTGAATCACCTTGCTTCCATCCATCTAACGCTCTGAATATCAGCAACTACTGCTAGAAACCTGAAACTCAAAGCAAACTGTCAGATGTTGATTCGATCCATTCAAGCATATTCAACTGTATATCAAACCCGTCTCAAAGTTCTTGAGTGACTTGAAAGTCAGGAATATGAAATGCATTTGAGACGGGCATAATACAAGGGCAGGTTGAAAAGTAATCGACGTAGTCAAACCTATTTATTATTTTTCTCAATATAGTCCCCTTTTTTCTTAATACACTTCATCCAATGATTCTCATTTTTGGAGACCTCAAAATCGATAACCATTACTCAATTGACCCAAATCTGTTACCATCTAAGTTTGGAAATAGATAAAAGCAGCAGGGGAATAATTGTATAATATACCTAGTGTTTGAAAAACCAACTAGCGCAGTTCATATAATTTTGCTATTGCGACTGTGACTTGGTCGGTGCATTGTCCTGATGGAAGGAACAGTTTTTCTTCGACTGATGCGGTCGCTTTCATTTCAAATCAACGTCCACTGAGAAAAATTTATCTCAACTCGAAACACTCAGTATTCACAATTCCAAACTTTAATTTTCCTAGTTTATAAGTAGTCATCAAAAAGTGTTTTGGCGTTAGACTTTTTTTTAAATATTTGGTACTTTATCGGTGAAACAATGACAATAAGTTTGATCGCACAAGAAATAGTCCAACAATTCCTTCATTACAGTGTAAAATTACTTCGGAAGAGTATGTTATCCAATTCTTCCTGATGATCTTAGAAGAGTGAAATAGATTTTTGTCGACCAAAATGTATTGGAGGCCTAGCGAAAGTGATGCAATTCACGCATCAATGAAATCAGGGATTTTCTGTGAGTGATACTTCTGAATGACATTCTCCCTTATCTCATTTATAGATAAGAATCTCCAATGGAAACTGGACATTTAATAAATAATCTTAATGAAAATGCAAATTTTTCACATTTTTTCTCTCAAGTTATATAGGGATTTTCTCAATATCTATCAGATGTAGTTCAATGTCCAGCTTTAGCCGGGGAAGTAGTTGTTTTCTGTTAGGTATTACTAAAAAGTAACCTCAATTTTATCGTAGGTTTTTTCCATTTCCAGAGGAGTCATGTATTGGTTCAATTTTCAATTGAGAATGTTTCTCTTTACAACATGAATCCCTTCCAAGAGAGGTTATCTTGTACGATAGAAAACAGCGACTGAATTCCAACTTTCAGTCGCAGATGATTCCACAACTGACTTCATGAATATCCTGTTCATACTTTCAATAAAATCATTATGGAAACTGTTCTAACGAGGAATATCATAAACGCGTAAAACATGCGAAATATGAAAATAATCCGAATTTTAAAGGGAAATGTATTCTAATGTAGATTTCATCAAAGGAGTTCATATCTCATTCGAAAATAAGCAAAAATATTATCAGTTTGTCAAATGAAATGGTCACCCCTCTCACAAAAAAAATTGATGCTTGCTGTACTGTTATATAATGGTTTCTAAAAGCGGGCAACTCACCAACGTAACATTCTAATTGTGTTTGTCGATCAGATATCTCTCCTACTTGGAATTAGGACTCGCTATATATATTAAACACCCCGTCGGCCCAGCGGAATATTACACTCGTTTAGTGGACCCCCCCAGGAGGGTGGTACGGAGACCAGCCTCCGATTTAGCCGTCTGCATTATCTCGAATCTTTTCACCGATTCTCTTCAAATTCATTCTCATGAACCAATCTTGTTCATTCCCCATAATCCTGCAATCAGCGTTAATATATCGAGATATAATAATGATAATAATGATAAATGGTTTTTATTTTTCCTGGCGGAGTTTAGCTGAGCTATTCTTCCAATCAACCATGAATATTTATTCAAAACTCAGCAAATACAATTTCGGGGTCTGTCCACCTCTGACAGAGCGACAATTCATATGTCAGCGATATTTGAAATTGTTTTGTCTATATGAGTTGAGATAGAATTCGTGACTGAAACATCCGTTGAATAATAGTTATTTATGCAACAAGTGCAAAAACTGAATGTTTATTGCACTCGACGTAAAATTGTGCGACGAGGCCGTTAGGCCGAGTTGGACAACACGTCGAGTGCAATAAACAGTTTTTGCACGAGTTGCATACAACATTTTTTCTACGTTCATGCAAAAAGCAAAAAATGATTTATTGAGGTGCGGCACTAGGTGTAGGAAAATGAAAAGCGCAACTTGAATACTTAATTATTAATATCGTTTTGCATTGAAACAGGAACTGATACGTTACGAACAATTTAACTCAAACTTTATTTTTACCCTCAATGTTGAAAGGGAATGAACAATTGGTGCAATTTTCAATATGAATATTTCGTAGTGAAGTACCTATTGCCAATCTCACAGAATATCTGCTAAATATGTAGTAGGTTTAAACGTTTATGTTCGTCATGATGACAGCACGTTGAAGTAGAATGACAGATGAGTGCAATAAAAACTTTATTGCACTAGTGCAATAAAGAACTTCTTTTTCCACTGAATATAGTTTAATAAAGTTTTGCTTTTTGCATGAATGTAGAAAAAAAAATTAATAAATATACGATTTTTTCAACCTTAATTCCGCCGTATACAGGACACACCATAAATGTATAACAGTGTCCATCGGTATACAATCTCCCTAGGGAATAATACTTCACTTCTATTCCTCATTTGTTACCTCCTGCCGGCGTTAAAATGATCTCAATTTATTTTCATAGTCTTGTTCGCTGTTCTAGTTTCGGTAGGTAAGAACATTGAACATTATCTCACCTAGTCGAATTTGTACAAGAATTAAAACAACTTCCACAACTGTTACGAGTTGGATAATAATTATTAAATTTGAAATACAAAAATAATATGAGTGCTCTCTAGCTTCGTGCTAACGAAACTAATTAAGAGCCGAATTGAAATGGACACAATTGCAAATTAGAATGCGAAACTTCCATCTTTTCATTTTTGCTGCACTCATTAGAGCCAAGTGCCGTCATTAAAATTCCGTCATTAAAGAAAACGTTTTAATGGAAATTTTCCGATGGATTCGGTTTCGCTGTAATCGAAAAAAATCATAATGGCACGAGAGGAATATTTTGAAATATACCGTGGCGTAATGAGGATGTTTTAAAATGTCGGAATAATGAGGGAACGATTTCAAATAATTTTGTATACAATTTCCCGAGACATCGGGATACAGAAAATAGGGATAATAGGTTTCGACATTCGAATGAAAATGATCCATTTCCGAAAATAAATCTCTGTAAAAATATTATGAAGACATGATATTGGGTTCACAGATATAATTGATGTGGATGAAGACAGAAAAAGCTATACATTTTCTGTCTATTTTGTTGATTGGATGCTGAGATTCAGATTTTTACAATAACTGTCAATATACCTAATATTTGAAAGAAAATTATTTTTAAAAAATACAAAAATTAGACGATTTCTCTCTATGAATATTTCGAACATAAATTCGAGTAATTTACCATAATGACAAAATAAATTAGAATAATTTCCACACCGTCGAAATATTCCTCTCTCCTATAATCTCATATACGGTAGGATAAACGATAGATTGAACCATTCACTTTTTTATTGACTAACGAACTTGGAATTTCTAAAATAATTTATATTATAAAATCGCACGCTTACGATAAACATTACTATTATAAACCATTGTGGGCCCCCAATGGTATCTACCTTCAAACATTCACAATAAAAATTGATGTATGAGTCAAAGTTACTTTTCCAGCCAATGGAAGAATGTAAAGGTTATACCCACAGCAAATTCATGGAGTTATAATGACTTAAGATCAATTAGCGTACTTCTGAAATTCTCAAAAATTCTAGAACAGATCTATCATCTACAGTGTGACACACTTAAGATGAAGACACCCCTGTATTTTAGTCATTTTTGAAAGCAGAGATTTGATTTTCGGTACAGACGTATACCGTCATGGGCCGCACTTTTCGAAATACTCAGCCCGAGTGACAGCCTTAAACCCAGCCTACTGCGATCCCGCGAAAAGGGCAAATTCTCGATATTTTGCGTCGCGTTGGAGATACCGAAAAAAGTTATTTGAAAAAGTGGCTTAGAAATCGATTATTATTCCTACATTATGACGAATTTATTGTTTTCGTAGCTTCTTATTCAGAACCATTAATTGAAAATCGGACTTTAATATGAAAATTACAAAAAAATTCGAAATTGGTATTGAAATTTGGTATGTAGGGACAAAATCGATTTCTAAGCAACTTTTTCGAATAACTTTTTTCGGTATCTCCAACGCGACGCAAAATATCGAGAATTTGCCCTTTTCGCGGGATCGAGTAGGCTGGGTTTAAGGCTGTCACTCGGGCTGAGTATTGCGAAAAGTGCGGCCCATGAAGGTCTACGGCTGTACCGAAAATCAAATATCTGCTTTCAAAAATGACTAAAATACAGGGGTGTCTTCATCTTAAGTGTGTCACACTGTATACGCAGATGGCACTCAGATATGTTTGTCATTTAACGCTCGAAATCTTGCAGAAGCCGTAAACTGTATCAATAGGGACCCAAATGCAATTCTAGAGGTATCCTCAGATCATATGATATGATATGATATTCGGGAATAAGATTTGAAAATTGGAGATTCCAATATAGATTTCAAGTCACACTTTGAAAATTTTCTTAGGTTCACACAACATGTTACTTATAAACTCGGAAGTGGTTATGCATTCCTGAAATTGATATATCCGCACAGAAAAGTACAGAAATAAAGAAAACTATTATGCGACTCACTCACAACAAGAACAATGACATTAGGCGCACACAGACACTGCAAAATTCTTGCAAGAGATTAATTTTTTGGATGAGAAGTAGATCCAGAATTTCTCACAAATTTAAAGATTTGTTATGACTCACTATGATCAACTGCAGGGGGGCTGTTCTCGAAACATTCAACTATCAATTCGTATACTAATAAAAGAGACAAACACACATATTTCATGTGTATTAGTGTGAAACGGTAAATAGAATTCGCATATGTACAAACTCGAGAGTAGGACCCCAGACTTCTACACATAGGCATTTTCTTTAAATTAAAAATCCTCCCTGCATAGAGGAGAGGATGGCTCGAAAGGAGAGTGCCGGGTCACCGATATCTGAAGTCAAGCAACGCGAGGTCGGGCTTTGGATGGGTGACCAACGGACCTCCGTTCGAGACTCATCTCCTCGGATCGTGCTAGGAATTGCACGTAAAAAGGTTAATCCTTGGCTCACACAAGTTTCGACTTTTGAGGGCTGCCGTTCGTAAGGGGACGACGCTGGTTAACGAAAAAAACAGGTCGTAAAGTTAACAAAAAAACAGCTGGTTGATGGAGAAAACAATACATGATCACTTAACTTATGGAACCGACGTCCACAATTTGAATTTGGGAAGAAAATGGGTTTTGTCCACTCTTGTTCACAAAAAAAGAATTGTATAAGCTCTCGTTCTCATTACTCTCTGACACAATTGATTATATGAACAACTGGAATCCCAACTGTTTTGCCATAACGACAATACCTTTAAAAAATGTTCGTCTCAATCTTCTCCTTCTCTCTCTTCATGATCTCACTACTCCCATCACTCTTTTTATGTTATAAAATTTGATGTGCAATAAAAGTATTAGTATTATTATATGAAGCAAACATCATTTAGAAAATTACAACTTTTCTTCCTAACACTACGACGGACGTCCAATGTTTTCAAAGATAAACTGTCTCCTGTTGATATCAACCTGGGTGCATTTTCTTAGGAGACTGACTCTGTTCTTGGGGTCTTTGATATTTGCGAGGGGTCTAACTTAATCACGTTCTTTGAGATAAGTTCAGAGAAAAAAGTCCAGTAGGGTAAGATGAGGCTACTTAGCAGGCCAGTTCATGATTGATTATGATAAAAATGTATACCTACTGCATTATATGGTTGAACTCAGAAAGACAGCCTCTATCATTATTCACGATAAAACATGACAACCCCTTAAAAAAAGTGACACGTTAGTGTTTGACAGGTGGCAAAATGTGGATAATTGGAGTCACTCATTCAATTCTTTTAAATAAACCATTCAAAAACTGTATGAAGTATATAATGTTTTTTTCTTCAAATAAGATACTTACAGGGCCGCTACTTGGCTGAATCTTCCGGTATATAAACCTATAAAATGCCATAATTTTCTCATTTCAAACCAATGACAACAATACCTTTTAGAAAACATCTCTTCCCTATCATGACAAATTGGTGTACGATGATTCTATAGATCCAGTTTCCATAGTTTCAACGATCACTGTAAGTACAGAGGGGTCAGTTTTACACAACAAAAACAGAACGCTAACGGAATCATTTCGACAACACGGAGTTTTTGAATTGTTTTATCGAATATTTCTTCAGAATGCAGAATTTTCACTTATAATCTCCCAAGTGCTTGAATTATTGCCGGAAATTTTTCGAGTGCATTAATTTTCTTAAAAAGTTCTTGCACTCGAAAAATTTCCTGCAATCAATTTAAGCACGCGGGGGATTCGGTAAGAAAATTTTACACCAAACTATATTAAATTGATGCTAATTTCATATGACTTGGAGATTATTCAAGACAAAATGCACGGCTTTTGTTGACACAATGACAGATACGCATTCGTATTGTGGCGGTGTGTTGAAAATATGTGTCTATCAGAAAAAAGAGGAAAGCGCTTTGCTGGATAAAGCAGAATAGAGCTTCACAAGTCTACTAGGCGGTCCAAATAACAGACCACTGAACCGCTTCAAATGAATTCAGCGGAAAATAAAGCGCTTTATTTATGTGTAACAGCTGGAAGACCTGTGAGCTGTCTATGACGTGAAGCGTAAAAGCGGCTGCAGCCACTGCATGCTTATAGACGCACCCATATTGAAAGTTTAACCACTAACCAGTTTAGGGTCGATATTTCTAGTTTGTTTCGTACTGTTATGAAGTTTTCAAGGTTTCAGAAGAATTATATTGCGGAGAATGCTTTATAATTAGATTAGAAATAATAGAAAAACAACAAAAATATACCAACATTATGCATATTGCGATGAACTTTGCGAAGATAAAAGTCACCCATAATTGAAATGACAAAAATGAGAAATCAATCAGCGTAGTACAAAGAAAGCATCTGGAAATTTCAAACAAGTTTTCACAAAAAGATGAGTTGAATATAATTGTTTCAAATATTAAATTCATGTAAGTATTCAAGATTGACCTGTTCATTGTGGAAATAGAGGTATCCTCAAAATATATTCAGACACATTCGAAATATCTATTAAAACCATCATAATTATGAAATATCTCCTTTCATATGAAAAATAAAAATCCATTCGTGCATAAAAGCGAAACTCAACTATCACATGTCAATTTTTTGACAGAAAAATTTCAACTCATTTATTTCGCCTAGAGTACCCTGGTGGATAAAAATTTCCGGAAATTTTTTGGGGTCATGGCAACTAAACAAAAACCAATTCTTTGATTGGCTAAAAAAGCGAGGTGTAAAATTTTCAAAATAATTTACACGTTGCCTGTCACTTATAGTCTGCTGCTGTCTAAATTATACTCGTGATGTTTCTATAAGCAACACAGTTTTTGTGACATTGTGTCGGGATATTATTACTGGAAAAGTCACGAGACTTATTGTTATTGAGTTAAGTATGCACAAATACAGAAATCCTGAAGAACGCTCCCGTCGAGATCAAGCAACTACCTCTGTCCGTGAGCAAATAGTAATTTCCGGCTACGATGTCCGTTACGTCACACAGACATGAGAAGGGTGCGGTCGTCAAGCGCGGGATAGACTTTCGTCCCGTTTCTGTGTGTGTTCAAATATGTACGGAATCAGGAGAATGCTCTCATGGATTTGCTTGATTAGCGAAGATCTGTCGGAATGAAAGCCGCTCGAACTGTTTCAGTTAATTATTCAACTGTATCGAAGGAGGATTGAATCTTTTATGAGAATTAGTTCGTCCATGGACGCTGCAGACAAAAAGGCTTAATGTGCGAGGCGGTTCAGTTCAGTTGGTGGTCTTTGGACTTTGAATTTAATTTTTTTTATTTTCCGTATTGGTCAAATTCCTTAATAGTCCATAACTTACATAACCAAGTTCCTTTCAAGCTACAATTAGTGGAATACATCGGAGAATTGTATTAATAAAGCTTCGTGAACGTCTGCTGCGGTTTCGTGGGCTGGATGCGCGGCGGTAGCATCCCGCGCACGAAGAAAACAAAAATTCAATCATTTCCTCCCACCTGAAAACATGTTGAATTGTCGCAATATCTCGAAGAAAGAAAACAATCAGCTGACTATAACATGGTGGTCTGTTGGTCGCTCGAATACGAAAAATTTATATTTTCATTGATTTTTTCTCAACTAAAATTGTACCTGATGGTAGCTTATGACTATGAATGAATATATATGTCAGCTGGCTGAATCTCTGTGGAAAGACCGTCAGCTGACACTTTGAAAGTTAGGCGGGAGCATCTATCGCCTATTAGAATGCAAGAGCAGGTTAAATATAAATTGAATTGTTTGAATGTTTTAGACGATGTAGTAACTTGATTACTTATATTTCGGACGTCCATCATCTTAATGGTTGAAAGATTTCTATCTCTTTCAAATTTTTCACAACGTTTCAATTGCTTGAATCCGCAATCGTCTCCTGGTGAATAATGACAAAATCAGATGCTACGCGACCTTTTATAGGTCTATAATTAAAGTGTAATTACGGTGTAGTCTTGTGGCGCGCGTGGTTTCGCTCTTTTTCTCTCTCCAAAACCGTCCATGAGCGGTTTCCATACGTTTTTAATTTCCACGCTTGGTTGACTGAAGGCACTATTGGCTTCTATATAGGTGGTTTCCATGAATTTCCGTTTGAACCAATGTTCCACTCTATGAAGAACACTAGCTTCGTTCCAAAGAATTCGGTGGTGTTTTGTCCAGGCGTGGTCAGCAATTCCCGATTTTGATGTTTCCCCTCGTTGAGTCCACTTTTTGTGTTCGGCTATTCTTACTGATAATGGCCTCTTGGTCTCTCCGATATATGAATCTGCACATTCACATGGGACTTTGTAAATACAGTTTTTGCTGGATTCTGTTGTGTTCTCTGGTTTCGTCTTGGTGAGGGAGCTTCGTAAGGTACTGCCGGATTGAAAGCAACTCTGGATGTTGTATTTATTTCCGATCCTTCTGATCTTCTCGGAGATACCCCTGATATAGGGAAGAATGAGAACGGGGTTTTGTGGTCTTTCTTCGGTTGTCTTGGTCTCTTCGAGTTGTTTCCGAACTTCTCCTATGAGTTCCTCGGAGTATCCGTTTTTTTTTTATGTGGTTAATTTCCGCCTCCAATGACTCCTGGTTGTTGCAAATATACATTGCTCTCTCCACCAACGTTCTTACGATTCCCCTCTTTGTGGAGTTTGGGTGATTAGAGCCGTAGTTGAGGTACTGTCCTGTGTGTGTCTTCTTTCTGTAAACAGAGGTGAGGATTCCAGTGTATGTTCTTTCAGGTTTCACATCGAGTAACAATAGGGTACTATTAGTTTCCTTTTCCATTGTGAATTTGATTGAATCCCTCATGTTATTCATTCTGGCGAAGAATTCCCCAAGGTTTTCATCTCCATGGTTCCAAATGATAAAGGTGTCGTCTACGTATCTTAGCCATAGTTTTGGTTTGTATTTTGCCTCTCTGCTGAAGACTACAATTTTAAAAGAAAGTTAGCTGAAGGCAATAATTGAAAATTTAAGAAATCAGCTGAAGGATATCAAATTCAGAACATTTACCTAAATCTGGTTCAATCGAAGATGGTCCTAGTTGGTCTATACCTGGGATGGATGATTGATTCGTTATGGTTGGATCTTACTTTGCTTTGCCGGAGTTTTATGACCTCCTGGTAGCTGACGAAAGTATGGCTCACTTGCTGGTGGCTGGTCTCTACAACAATTCAGTTGGATGGTAGTTTTATATGCCAGATACTTGTGCCTCTTTGACCCTTATTCAGATAGCAATGGATTATCCTTGTGGTACCAGTCCTTCATCCAGTACATGGCCCCCACGAAAGCTTGCGAAGCAGATGAAAAGAATCAGAATTGGTTGATACAATATTTTTTGGACGAAGGACATCCTTAAAACCGCAAGATTAGATTGTGAATTTTATTATTCAAGCATTTCTACACATATATCTGATTAAGCGAAAACACGCACTTTTCTCAGATTCGCATTTATTTCTCAGATAGAAAATACAGTGACCATGAACAGATCATAGAGAAAAAAAATGATTACCCGTGGAATTGTCCTGAGAAGTACCGCCTAGATGTCCCAAAAAAATCAACCTTGCTTCTTCTCTCTGGGGTTCAACTTCCTGGTAACAGTTATACAATCGCTGATAGGTAGGTAGAAAAGTAGTCCAAGGAATAATTACCAATTACCTGATACGTAAAATATTTACAAAGCGTAGATACTGATTTCCAAAAAGTAAGACGATGAAAAAGACAGATCTATGTAAGTGCAAAAATCAAATTTCGGGGAAAATATTATTATATAAAATTTGTAATATCCGATAGGAAAATAATATTAATTAAATTTGACGATGGCTAGAGATTTCGTCGATGAAAAGAAATTCAAGATTCTAACCTATCAACAGGTAGGATTTAGAATTTTCGCACAAAACAAATTACAGTCAATAGTCGAGGAATAATTAATTTGGAAAATCAAGATATCGAAGGTAACTCTAAAATTCGACGATGACTAATTAGATGCCAAAATAGGAAAAGTTGAAACATTCTAACCTCCAAGCGCATGCAGTGTAATTACAAATATCACTAAAATAAGCTATAATTCATCAAATTCATGCTAATGAAAAACAGTATTCAAAAATAATCAAATTATGTACTCAAGCAATCCGTCCGATTAACAATTTTTTCCGTTGAAGCTTTAGATCATGTAAAAAAATTCCAGAAGGGCGAAAGAATTGAAGTTTTGGTGGTGCAAATAGTTTCTCACGATTTGCAGCAAAAATTAACCTCCTACAGAGAAAATAGTTGAAGAAAAAAGTTATTGGCAATAAAAACATAACCTCAAATTTTCCAGGAAAATCGGAAAACCCGATTTAATTTAAATTTTTTTCTTGCGTAAAAACTATATGTTTGTCGCAAAATTTAGTGGAAATATACCTTTTTATGTTCTGAATTAGACATTCGTTTTGAAGTACTAGGAGAGGGGGCGACTCCTGAAGTGAAACAAAATCTTATAAGGTGTGTTCGGTTAATGGAAATCGGAGCCAAGCGAGCAGATCTAGGTTGTACCACGTGATCACAGATATAATCGTGCAAAAAGTAATCAACGAACGATATTTTACCAGATATATGAGATCTGTCACCTGTTACATCCGATTTTCGTTATTGCAGTAGAATGAAAATTCAAAAATTATGTAGCACAATCTAAATGAATAATTTATTCTACCTAATGTAGTTGAAAACCAGAAACTACGTTTTACATTGACTACAATCAGATTTGAGGTTATGTGGAACAATGTATCATACAAAAATATTTTTATTGCCAACAACTTTTTTTTGCAGGAGGTTAATTTTTGCCACAAATCGTGAGAAACCATTTTTACCCCCAAAAATTCACCTCCTTTCGCCCTTCTATCATAATCAAATGCCCATTTATGTCCTTGTTTATTCTTTGAACCAATGAAGGTATAACATGAAATTAATATTCTCGAAAGGATTCAACTGTTAATTTCAATAGTTTTAATAAATAAATATGAGTTTAGAACAAACAAATTGATTGTTGAAAATCTGTTTTTTAATTTTTTCGTGTTTTCTGGATTTTTTCCATACTAGTGCTACTCTTTTATTACATAGTCTAAAAGTAGACGATTCAACGGAAAAAATGGCTGCTGTCGAGCTTGAAAAGTCGAATTTTACTGGTGAAACTTTTCAGTTGAAAATGAGGTCATTTTTTCGGAATTTGTCGAAAAAAAGGAAGAATGTGTATTTCGCTACAAAAAAATTACAGCTTACAAAAAACATAATAAGTTATATTTTCACCAAATTTCGTAAAAAGAAATAGATTTTTTGCGAGAAAAAAAATTTAAAACTGAAAAATTTTCATTTTGCTCCTCTTGCAGTAAGTCTCATGATGGTATTTTTTTTATCTCAAAAATGCATCAGCTCTGATCTATACGATTATTGACCTAGGAAATTATTGTGATTGATCAGTTTGTATAAATATTGGAAGGGAATGAAATGTTCGTTACAAACTGCGTCGAATTACGTTCAACCTATCCTACAATACTTTTTCTATCCTTGAAGTCCAGAACCAAAACCCACCACGAAGCTGTTAGGACATTATGCAAAACTCGTCTTACCAGAATCGATCAGACACATTCAATCTTTCAATCTTTATTTCTTTTAAAAAATATTATTATTATTATTATTATCAGTTTTTCGACTGATAATTTCAACATCGTTTTCACTTCGAAACAATTGCTTTTCCCCAAGTACCTAATACGCAGACAACAACTTCCTGTATAAATATTACCTAGAGGGCAATAATAATGAGTTGAATTTCAAAAGAGAAACAGTGAAGTTTATATTTTATTTTGAATGAAGCAATTAGCCCGAAAACAAGTTTTCATATAAGCTCTGAAAATGTTTGCTGTTTACTGTTTCCTGGGCACAAGCTGTAATGATTGCTTTTAGTGTTGCGGTCGATTTGTAGAGTTGTGTAATATGAATGTAGTGCAGATGCATCACCAGGGGCGGCGCGCTGCAACATCTAGTATGAGGATTCGAACATTCGACTCTTGACTCCGGAATACTGCTCTGCATTCGTCTAGGTAAAAATTGATCTTTTAAAAAAGCAAATTTTGGAAATATTGCCAATTTGAATTTTTCTCGGGTCCTCCTTCTTGATTGTTTTTTTTTAAGTTCCTTTCTATAACTGTCTCTTGAACCTCGCTACTTATTTTAACAGCTTTCACTAAATAATATAACTGTTAGTAGGAATTAAACAGGAAAAAAACACCAATAGTAATTTTTCAGTTGTCTGAGACACCTTGTATATACTTCAATTATTCTTTGTTTTAGGTTTCTTTCAACTAGGATGTATTACATGGTTCTAAGATTTTCCTACAGAATTTCACACAGTGCAATAAAACTAATAGTTCATGAAATATGTCTTGCAATATGGAAAAATGTTGAAGAGGAACTTATAATAATAATAAGTTGATTCTCAATTCTTAAGTTATGACGTTGTTGTCTGTCAACCTGTTTCACCCATACGTGCAACCCTCAGAAGTCTTCTAGAGACTTGTGTGAGCTAGGGAAGACGCAGCTCTCACCTTTTAACGTGTGATGCCATGATGTATGATATAGAAATAAACTATATAGCAATTCCACGAAGTCAACTTGTTGTGGGATATTCATTGGTTTTTGATTTAATAAAAAAATTCTGAAATATTCTTTGTAGTACACTAGTTGTATTGAAACAGTTAAATTTATGTTTAAAGTATTTTATAAAAAATTATCCCTGGACATGCCAATATCCAAATTTTCAGATTCTTTTTATATGAGAAAATCGATGTGATGGCTTTTATTTTGCCAGGTACCCTATCATAAACATAAGTAGCAATCAGTAATTGTTTGTTTTTTTGGCCAATTGTTTTGTATATTCTTATTTTCGTTGTTTTTTTTTCTTGGTGTCTTGGCATCGACTGCTATGGTCATTAGCCACGTGTTCTGGATAGGCCTTGTTACTAACTCCAAACGCCACTTTAGGAGCAGCACTGTTAATTTGTAACGCAGTGAATCGTGGAGGATTATTCCTAGCCGACACGAGCCTCAGTCATTCAGACTTTCACATCTGAAAATAAAAAAAGATCGCACCGTCTGGGAATCGATCCTGCAACCTCTCGTTTACCAGGCGAGCGCTAATTCCCGCCCTATTTTCGTTGTTATTCAATTTTTGAACCCGGTATTATAAAAATTAATCGTGAACGTAATTTTAGTTATTTTCCTGAGAAAGTAGATCAATATTATAAGAGTATAATTGTCTTATGTCTATTTTTTGTTTTTCTTTGAATAAAAGATCAGATGAATACCTTTACCTTTTTTATACATGATTTTAAGAAACCATCTCTGGAAGCCCTTAAATAATTATCATTCACAACCCCATCCAAGAATGCTACAGCCTAGTTGTGTTTGTATAAATAAGTGTTTAGGAAATTGTTTAGGAAACTTGATTTTGATAACAAACTTCTCAATTTTCTTGTTGTGGAATTCATTTGTAAATTCGATTTGAGATTTCTGTCAATTATCATACCTAAATTTGAATTTGAACATGTCTAAGAAGTGAACGGAACGGGATGTATTTTGTTTTGAAAAACTGTATCATTTGCCTTTGTTAGATCAAAAAATATAGTTAGAGTTGGTTAGGTTAACCTGGGGGGTTATCCGGTGAATCATAAATTTTCTGTGTGAAATTACAGATGACATCTTTTTGATTTATTTTTCCTGCATCCAAATTGTCTGTTCGATAAAATATTGAACTGTTCCAAGAAATCTTTCTATATTTTAAAATTCTTTCAAACATTTTTGTTAAACGTATAATCAATGTAATTGGTCTATAATTTTGAGTTTAATTTTTTTGGTACTGATTTGTAAATTCCAAATTCACTGGATTTGAAAAGATCTTTTCTGGAGATCTGTATTTGACTAACACAGATCTTTCCATCCTCAAACCCAAAAAAAAATAGATTTTCAGCGAGTTTTGATAACGGAGGCAGATAGTCTCCGAAACTTTATCGTTTTCTGAAAAAGAGAATAATTTTTAGTTAATTTGAACTTTATTTGTTTTTTTCAGATAGGCAAATTTCTTATACGAAACGCTACCGATAAAATTTAATAACTGTGTTCGAAACTGATCGGGGCAAATTTATCATTGTCCTTCTACACTTGTACCGATTCCTTAATTTTTTTTTTAATTTTCAAACTGTTGAAGGTTAAAATTCCCAAACACCTATGTTAAGAAACTTTGTATTTTATTTATCAAGTCATGTGTTCCGTAAACTGAATTTTAGTTGAAAATGCAATGGTTCCTTATGATAGTGATCCATTTCTCTGATACTTTTAGAGATGGCGCAATGACAAAGGAAACTACAGGTCTGGTCAGGTAATTTTATAAGTAAATATAGTTAGGAGAATGAGGGTTCATTAAAGTGAATCTGAATTTTTCTTTTTTCTCGAATAGTAATTTTTGAATTCTTCAAAAAGTCTTTCACTTGTTTTTGGGAACAATTAGTGGGATCACGCTTTAGTATTCCAATGTTTCCTGAATTCAAGAAATCAAGAGTTTTCTCACCGTAGTAATTCCTATTGATAGCAATGACAGTGTTACCTTTATCTGCTCTAGTAAATGTAACATCATTATTGTCGCGAGCCCCGGCCTTGGTTGTTAGGTACCTCAAATTTATTAATGAATTTCGCAGTTTGGGCTCACGAACTAGGGGTAAACTCAGATGATAGTTTTGAATAAGTGAAATTATAAACGAAATTTACCGAAGTAATATTTATTAAAATAATTAAAAGAATCGCTTTCAACAACTGCATGGTATTAAAAACTAACAGAATTACACTTACCGGAGGTACATTCTTTTTCTGAGTGGTCAAGATGTGTTCCGTCGCTCGTTCCACCAACGTCTGATTTTCTTTCCATCTCCCGATAATCATGCTCACCCATTTTTGCCATTTCCCGTAGAGAATGGCGAAAATGCGATTCAGCACTACGTTGCAATTTGTAGTTTATTGGACTGCGTTTAGGTAAATGCACTTTGAATAGATGAGATACTTATAGTACGGTAATTATAAGTAATACTACTCGAAAAGTCAAAAACTAAGAGCTGCATATCACATTGACTTTTGACATTATCACTAATTTCACTTTGTATAGATTTAACAAGCTTCATTTAATTCATAGAACTACTGTCTTTAGAAAAATCTGATTTTAGTATATGTAACGACAGGTATTTGTTATTTATGTTATTCAAAGTCCCACGTAATGCAATTTCCGTATCGATCCCTAGAATTTAAAAGTTAATAGTGCTATTTTAATTTCTATTATTATATTTGAATCCTCTTCCTATCAATGAATTTTCAGTGCCTGTGCAGTGAGTTCTTGATGAATTCTCAAACATTTAATGAAATTGATGATCAATTAATTTATCGTTGATAATTAACACATTCTAATTACTATCTTATCTATCAATTAATAATTGAATTCATTTTTTGAATGAGGTATTTTCAATGAATGATCTGACTTGCCTGTTCTCTCACCTCAGAATCTAAATTTTCAAAATTTATACGATGTAATCTATGAAGTAATTGAGTATGTGTGACCTTCAGGTATGTATTGACTATCTCTCTTGCTGTATTCAAGTTTTCGTGTTTCTTTCATCCAATTCATTTTTTCAGATTTCAACCCAGCACGCAAAAAAGCATGGTTGAGTCAACAAAATATCATTCAAATCGAATAAATAAAAGTGTCAGTTTCCCACAATTAAATATTAATTCTAAGGAAACGAATATTGTCATTGATTTGCATCTCTTCAATCCTGTTAGATTGAATGCAGTTTCCCATTGAGTATATGTTTTGTTCATAGAAAATATCATATTGTCTTCTTGAAAACATCAGATGTTTCAGTCGATCATAATCTGATTTGATATGTCAGCATTACCTTTCATTATTTTGATTAGAGTTTGATTCCACCAACAAAATATTTTGTTAGATTATTCAGTGTATCTTCGGATCGAATTCACAAAGAACTGAAACAATTCTTTTTGTTCAACTAATTCATTACATTTTGAGGTAGTACACAAGTTAGTACGTTGAACATCTTTCAAACGAAATAGTTGTGATAGAAGTTTGAGACACGTTGTATTTTTGCTATTATGATTCATCCTGTAATTCAGATGTCAACATGACAATATATTTTTTGAAATTCGAAAAGTTGAGTTCTTGTTAATCTCGAGTAAAAACTGCATTTTAAACTGGCAAGAAAAGGTACATCAAAGAAAGTCCAACGCGAACTAAACAATACTTGGGCTCCTCATATGGACACCTTGTGCAATAAACTGCGTAAAAATTGCTATGCACTGAGATTTATGACAACACGATGTGGTAAAGATATTTTATTTAGTTTATATTATGCTACTATTCACTGTCATTTGAGGTATGGAATTCTGACGTGGGGTACAAGGTCATCTGCTGAAAGGGACTTCATTTTACAAAAATATGCAATCAGAATTGTTACCAATAGTAGCTGGAGACAATCATGTAGAAACTTAATCAAGGAAATGAGGATACTTACTGTCACTGGTATATTTATTTATGAGTTATGTGTTCTCGCACACAAAAATAAAATTGCTTTCTCTACTAAACAATATCAATACTCGACACGCTCTAATGACTTAATTCCAAATATGCATCGAACCGCACTATGCCATAAGAGCCATCTTTATCTCGGGCCAAAACTTTATAATAAACTGGATGACCATATCAAAAGCGCACCTAATATAAATGTTTTCAAATCAAGGCTGAAAACTGCCCTTATCGAGAAAAAGTGCTACTACACCCTCGAAGAATTTTATTAATATATTCCTAGGACTATAATTTTATTTGGTATTGTCATGTGCATATCATTTTGATATGAAGAATTTATTTACTTAAATCTCCTTGAAATATGCCCTCTGTAAATTTTATTTTTATATTGCTAGGTCGATATATTTCAAAGAACTTGTCATGTACATATATTTTGATAAATCCTAGATTTTATTTTTTAATAGTTCTCTGTTATACACTTTCCTTATATCAGGTATTTTCTATTACATATATACATTGACGCACTTGTTATTGTACTTATGGATATTTTCTCTTTGTACTTTTTAACAAGTGAAATAAACATTATTATTATTATTATTATTATTATTATTATTATTATTATTATTAATAGTCGTAACAATTCAATTAAAATGTCGAACTAATTCTGATACACATGTCCGATACACAAAAAAGTATTCTACCGAAATATATTTTTTCTCATAATAACAAAATATTTTGAATATTTGAGAAACATACTTTGTTCGTTCAGAAATACTGATAGTCTATTCATGTTCGTTTTTGCTTCATTTCTTCATTTTCTTCATTCGACAATAAAATCTCAACAAAGAGAAAGTGATTGAATCAACAAATTGTTTTTACCGTGTGCTTTTATCGTTTTCGGTGTAGTTTGTACAATTACTATGGATTTTCATCAAGTAACAGCCGAGTCAATCAGAAAAATAGAACAGTCTGTACCTTAATTTTTACGAATTTTTAAATGTTTACTCGAAATATATTGCTTGCTCTTCCTCTATTTTCTTGGGACACCTAGTACGCACAAGCTTGCAATTACCGAAATGTTCAATTTCAGTTTCCGTCAATACAAATTTGTGTGGCTGATGTTGATAGCATCAATCAAATTGTGAATAATTACTCGATTTGTAAATAACTTCGTTTATTTTCACACTATCTATTTCGAACATTTCGAATAATTTTCATTCGCCATTGGTGGCTATGTTTGACATACTCAGTTCCAGCACTTGGCAAATGCAATTATGATAGACCTCCGTGTACATGAAACTATATGAAAGTCCATCGATATTGCAAGGCTACCTAATTGAGTTTGCAACTAGTTGATTCTGCTGATTTGTGTAATAATTTTGATGTGGACTGTTGAAATGTTGAAATGCACTAACACAATTTAAAATGAGTGTAATAATTCGATTTTTCAACAACTCAGCTGAGGACTTGTTTTTTTTTTGAGGTTGTTACCCCCATGGAAAGCATGGTCGTTTGTTGAAATATCGGGCCTGGAAAAGAGATTTTGAAGTAGGGAGACTCCAAAATCGAAAATGATTTCGATTTTGGCATGCACCCAAGTAAGTTGGTATTTTATTCGAATTTTAACGTGTCTGGTGTTGTGTATTGTTTGTTTGTAACCCGTTTTTACAACGAACTATTCTGTCTGTTACACGTGATTCAGACCTAATATGGTCGTAGGATAAAGATATACGTATTACGCGGAAGACTCGTCCTTTCTGCCCTGAAGATGTCAGAATAAACTGACGAAACGGTGGCTGTAAAGAAATAGAGTTTTCTTTAATTCAAGACCTCAAACCCCCAAAAAAAAAAACTTCAGTCTTCATAGGAAAAGGTCGTTAAAACTTGCAAAGTAATCATAATGCCTTCCCGCAGAAGCCTATAAGGTATCATTGTATTTCCTGTGTCGTTTTCTGTTAACTAATTTTGTTGAGGGTAAAAAACTACGCAGGTATTCGAAGTGGAGTTTTTGATTAGTAGATATGTCATTGAAGAAGTGGATCCGTACCACCCATGACGCTTTTCGGGACATATCTACTATTCTAAAACTCCACTTAGAATACCTGCCTAATTTTTTACCCTCTTAAAAAAAAATCAGTAACAGAAAACTTCAAAGGAAATGCAATGATACCTTATAGGCTTCTGCGGGAAGGTATTATGGTTACTATTTGTAGATATTCTTGGAATCGTTACGAAGCGTAGAGATATTGATACTGAATTTTCGCGAAGCAGGTGGAAAACCGCCTACCAACGTGTCAATAGCCACGCCGTTAAGAGTCCCTCAGTTTATGGTCTTGCGTTTTAAAGGTGCAATCGTTTTTTGCGCTGCAAGATCATATTTATTTCATCAAGAAACAAGATTGATAAGTAATTTATAGTTCAAAAACCAGACATAGGAAATGAATGAAACTTACCCGAGTGTAGGGTAATTTACTTAGAAGTATAACTGAAAAATATGGTTCAAATTTGGAGATCCATTCAAAAATAATTAACAAACATATAAATTACGTACAAAACCGATTTCAACTAATATTTGTAAACAGCCCCCGTATAAAATGTGATCGTAACTATTTGAAGCTGATCATATTGAGCAATTACTATAAGCCTTTCTCAAATACTTTTGGCTCCAAAGCGGATTTATTGACTCGAAAAGGCTATTTTGTGTGGCTATTGTTAAAAACATGTAGTATAAAAAACAAACATTTGAAAAAAAAATTACTGTGTTGTAAAAAAGCCTAAACTTTTAGAGAAAATCTTCTTGTCGTAAGAAAAGAATCCCAATAGGTATTTTCCTAATGAAAATGCTCGGTCTCACTATTGGGACCGTTGGTAAAGATTGGCAAAATATCCTAAATTGTCGCTATTTTTGACCCACCCTGTATAATAGGTGGCTTCTTCTATCGTAACGACCGACTAACTGACATGATATTCGACTTTCTTAAAAAGTAATACTTTCGGATGAATGAACCTTGCTATGTTTTGGTAAAACAGCAATTTTTATGATTTTCAAAAATTCGTATCTCCGAAACTGGACATAGAAACTAATTTAAACTTGTACTACAATATCCCAAAAAAAATATCAAAATTGGCTGAAAGCCATTTTCCCATGTATTTGGTGCGGGGTCCTTTAAATTATTTGTGCTCAATCCTGACATAATTTTCAGTGGATAAAATCCCAGAAAAGAAAAAATTACTCAGCAAAATCTGTCATTATCTGACGGTGTATAAAAACAGGACACATTTTCATTCTTTTATTTCACTATTTGAAGTTTTTGAGCTGTTGAATCGCCATGGAAAATGGTTGATGAACAAAACTGCCAAAGTTCAAGTCGGAGAGAATTTATATCTACTTATTTATCATCTTTGATATTTTACCCAACTATAATACTTTGAGCCTTGTTGGTCTACCAAAAGATACACACAACGCTACCGTCGCGGCTTTGATGCTAGGTCATTTTATTTAGGTGAGTGTTAGGTATTCCATAGGAAAATGTATTAGTTTCTGGTCCCTATAAAGGGTTTTACTTCCATACTTTCAATCTCTAATGAGTAGTTACTAAAACATTTTATTTAGAAAAATCGAAAATAAAGATTTTGTGGAACTCCTTGCAACATAAACATTACGTTTTTGCGCAAAATTTACGCTTGAATGAATTCTATGACGTGTAGAGGAATAATTATCAGTTTTCAATGGTTTTGCCCATGGACGTATAATATCTTATAAATACAGATGGACTCAGCATTGCCTTTCCTACAACACGGTTTGTTTTGAAGTCGCTCATTTTGTTGGCGCGCGGGCTGCGGGGAAGAAAGAAGGTTGCGTTAGACTGTGACCTTTCCACAACAGACAGGAGCGCACGCATTTGATAAAAATAGGGTTCAATCACAAGAAAAAAATGCTGAATTTGAAATAATGATGAAAATATCAACGAAAGTGCCAGAGACGATGGGTAATTCCCAGTTAAAAAGTAATTAACAATTACAATTGCTTTTTTTGAGTAATTTGTAATTGTGTTCGATTAATTTTTTTCACAAAGTAATTTGCAATTGTAATTGCAGCAAAATCTTTGTAGGAATGGAATTTGCAATTATATTATTCAAATAATATGATTACAATTACTTCGTAAAAGTACAATAAACGTGTCCTAAGAATAAGAAATTTCCTTTATGAACTTCACTCTTCTGGGCCACAAAGGTCAACACTCAGGAGGAATGCGCTCTCGAACACTAATTTTGAAAAATTGTTTTTAATGGAAATTAACAATATAGAAGTACTGTGAATTTTAACCAGACCTTGCAATCGGCGTCATTAATCTGCATGAAAAGTAAAGAATATTAATAGTTTTACACCAAATTTTTTTTTTAGTTAATGTTGTGCACACTCGTTGTCCAAAAATCAGTAGTTTTTCACTCGTGAGGTTTTGAATATAGTTGGTTAATTTTTATACATTTCCCTGTGTTGTTTTTACTACTATAATGTATGAAACACTTTTTGACCAGAGTTGATAACCACATTTAAAAAAATGTTTGGGGTGTTAAACAATTTTATTATTAAATTATTAAATTATCATTAAGTTCCGTTTTTTATGAATTACTCTACTTATTGCTTTTTATTGATGTGCATATACATTTAAAAATTTGATTGATTTTTAATTAATTCCTATTGAAATAAATTTAGATGAACACTTTCAATCGTTGAGAAATTGTAAATGTTATCCAATTTTATCATAAATTATAAATTTATCCGAAAAGTACAAAAAAGTTATTGGTAATTCCTATTTTTATGACATGTACTTTGTAACTGTAATTAGTTCCTTTTTTGAAAAAGTACTTTGTAATTTTAATTACTTTTAAAGTACCTGTAATTACACAGCTCTGGAAAGTGATAGAATATACATCCAATGAAACTCTGTGAGATAGAAAAACTCGTATGACACACCAGATGTCATGAAATACTTCATTGACTCAGATAGTGTCGATCCTTAGAAAATTAGTTTAACAAAGTTTGCAAAATGAAAATAAAATAGACTTTTGACTTTCGTTTCCAATTAATGAAAAGCTGGAGACAGTTGACTGAGAAAAAAAGATTGAAACAAGTGTTGACTGAAAAATGGTAATTTATATATTCAATAGATACATTTTCTTATATAGATATAATAAATGAATATTGTGAAGAATAAATATTCGCAGCAAATCCTAGCAGACTTCGGAACACATTCAGTTGAACATTTCATCCCCAACTTTTTCAACCAAGCGGCTTTTTTGTGACATCATCTGGAAACCTAAAGATAAATCCAAATATTGATAGACATTTCTTAAACTTTTTGGCAATCTTTTTTTAATGCATCATCCAAATACCTAATGAAGTACTAAATGGTTCGTGAGGTGTCTATTTCATTATCTCCACATACTATAAAGGTTCTGTTTCATTTTGATAGGCGAAAACAGATTGATACCCACTGTAACGCCTATGGTACTTACGAATGGAATCTGATGTTCGAGTTCGAACACATGGATTGTTTGCAAACCCAACAAGATTGCACCATTATGAGTCGCAGTCTATTATACTGCCACTATATAACACAAATGAGTTGGAAAAACACTATTTCAACAATTATCTCACAAAAAGCAATAACAAAATATGACAGAACTGTCAGAAGGTTACTTTGTGGAAAACATGAACATTGATATTCAACAGCGTTGACAAACGACCAGACACAACAAACTCTACACAACCATTTGAATGATTTTTTTCTATAGTTTGTATTTTGAAACTTGTAAGTAATACAGGTTTAAGTTGCATTATGATATCACCATCACCATCCTTCATTCTTCGATTGTTATCGAATGGAATACGTATAGTGACACAATTTTGTCTATGATAAAGACTACGAGATGTGACAACGCCCAACTTAATTTCACGACTACAGATTGTGACCATTCACGACTTCACACCAGGATATAAACAGCTAGGTCCAGTACAATACGTTATAGGCTCATGGTTTTGATAATTACATAGCTGAGATCATACGAATTGATAAATTGTTTCCATTTGTTGTATACTTTTTGAATGTCACTGAATAATAAGGATGCCAGGATCTACAACATATCAAAAGTTCAGAAAAATTTGCCGTAAGCCATTTTACATAAAAAAAGAAACTGAACATTCTTCGAATTGATAATCTTCGTATTCATGATCCCTATCTCAAATGAGTCAACTCGACTGCATCCCAATGAGCAACTCATAAATCTGATATTCCTGGAATTGATCATCTGTCCTCCTTGAGCCGAAGTAATGTTCGCTTCCATTTCCGTTTTTATCTTCTTCGCCGAATATATTACGTGACTTTTCGGGAAAATTTAAATAATATGATTTTTAGATAGGGCACCATAACTTGTGCATGCAAAATAAATAGAATCATTTTTCCATTTACGACTCTGATTTCAATTTGAGTTCGTTTCACGGTTGTTTTCCATTCATGAGGAATTGATGTATACCGGCGCGTCATATTTTGCACCGGAGTGGAAGAAATGGGTTGTGAAGTTTCATCGCTTTCTCCGAAGTTACATGATTTGGATGACAACGCTAGAATGAGTTTCTCATATAGCGTTATTAACATTGCAGCTCTCTAATTTTCTGCCAGTGTTGGTAATTTGTTTTTGTCGTTAGATGTTGATATTAGATTCAAAATTGTTGTTGAAAATAGTCATCAATTAGTCTCGAGACTGATTAGAAATAACTGTAATAAATGGATGCCACGAATTAAATGTTGAAATATTTTGTTCGGACATAATAGGCTTTAGCAAACATGGAGGAGAATTAACAAAATAATGTGAACTTTCACAAAAGTTCCCCTTCCCCCCTACATTATTAAACATGTAAATTATAAAAAAATTGTGTTTATTTTGTAGAAAAAAAATAGCAAAATAGTGAAATTAAAGAAAATATCCTTTATCGTTCCCCAATTTTGCAATTATTTCCGAATTTGGCGTCAGGGTAAGTAAAATATTTATTTCTACTTTTGTTAACAACTGGACCGAAAAGAATCTAAACAAGTAAAGAAACGTTTCGCTCTATGTTATAAGTCTCGCCGAAACTTTGACATCTCCGCCGATGACAGGAACCTACTTCTTTTTATTTACACTAAAAAATGGCGTTCTCAACCAGTTAATTATAGTTCGGGAGGCAGCGTGCATTTGTGATGGTGATTTAAGGTCGTTAAATTTTGTATATAAGCGACAGTTTAGATATATCTAAAAATTGAAACAAGCGTCAGCTGTCAGTCGTAGTGAACCTGGTTGTGAGAAAATGTCACTTATATCACAAAAGAATTATCTAAAAATTATCTCAGTTCGATTGAAAATGTGCACAGTCAATGTTTGTACACAAACAATTCTCAAAAAAAAAAGTCAACTGAAAAGATAATGGGGGATTGTACGTCAGCTACTCATAGAAACCTGTAAACAAAATAATTAATGTGGAATCAAATTTATTTTCGTGATGTTTGTAACACCGAAAATCAGCCTGTGGACAGAGACGTTAAATAATCGTTCTTGAATACCGTCTTAGTAGAATACCTTACGTAGTAGAGTTGATAATTTCGGGGCTTTCTACACGGGAGAACAGTGAGCTCTTTATTTTTCGTAGGTTTTCCATTCCGAACCTTTAGGAAAACCTCTTTGCACACATTAAAAATCGCTTGGAGTTATATTTTAATGAATATTAAAATCTGATTGAAGCCGCTGCATGCGAGCAGTCTTAGATATATAGTGAAACATTTAAAAACCTCTAATATTTTATAGCTTGAAAGAAGCAAACATCAAAAATACCTTGCAAGAAATGTGTCATCACCAGCTTGTCTATGAACAACAGGATGACAAATGAACTCCTCAGGTTTTTTTACTCAATGAAACATACTCAGGCCATTTTTCCGGGGAAAGGGTTATTTTTACCTTCGAGATCGAAAATACATCAAGATAGATTCAGTGATAAATCAAGTAGTATTGATGAATTGTGGGGGTTATTATCCCGAAACCCCTCATTTGAGTGCGCCTTTGCCACGAAAAGCTCTAACCTTCGTGTATAAGGGTGCAGGTAAGTCATGTAGAAACGCCCCGATAGTGTAAGAATTTGCCAAGGTCTTTTCAAATTTAACTAACACAGTGCGTAAAGTGATACTTTTTAGTACAAGTGCGTAAATAATTCAACTGTGCGTAAAATCTACTACGGTTCGTAAAGTAATGTTAATCCATTTTTCAAAAATACAGTAATAATCAGAAAATCGCGCGGACCGCCACTCAAATAATAATGATAGTCGTTTTCTACAAGCACAGGCTATACCTTTAGTTATAATCGAGTTTTTATGAGGCAGTATTAATATTATCATGAATTAATATTGTACATTTCGGTATTAATAATAATAATAATAAATCGGCTTTATTCATCATCACCATAAACAAAACAACAAACTTACAAACTAGGCAAAAGAATCATGAATGATGAATTGGCGGAGTATCAGCAAGAGCTGTTTTTCAACTCAACCTCAAATAAATTCATTTACAAGGACGGTAAAAATACCATATTATAAATAATAAAAAATAAAAATGAGGTGAAATGTAAGGAAATCAAATATACAATAAACAGATAATATTATTTAACTCATAATTCGTGTATCCTTGAAGTACAATGTTATGTAATATCATATTTGAATTCAGTTGTTGACTACTCTATTATTATGAATCTTCAACCTTTTTTTGAAATTCGAAAGACTGTACGATCTGAATTCACTGGGTAATTGATTATACAATTTAGGAGCAATGTATGAAAAGCTGCGGGTAAAAATGGCAGTGCGATGTCTAGGTATGACCAGAGAATTACTGTTGCGAGTGTTAGATCTCTTTACACTGGAGAAAGTCGTAAGTTTACGGAGGAGGTATTCAGGTTTTTTGGTAGTTAGGATCTTATGTGTATTCGTTAATAGATGTAATGTTCTGAGAGTCTCTAATCTCGACCAACCAGAGTGTTCCATTTTCGACGAAATATGGTCATATTTACGAATTCCATAACATAGTCTCAGACACGAATTTTGAATACGTTGTAGGCGATGGGCGTCATATTGTAATAATGCAGGTCCGTAAATAATATCACAATATGAAATTTTAGAAAAAATCAGAGACTCACAAAGTTTCATTTTTAGTTTTGTGGAGAGTATGTCACGATTCGGATATAACTGCCTCAGGGCGTTATACGAGGTTTGGCATAGGTAGTTAACATGTCTCGTAAATCTTAGATCGGAATCGAAGTAAAGTCCTAGATTCTTAGTTTCCTCAAGTATTGGCAGTTTATTATTATCGATGCAAATTTCAAATGTTCCAAGTGATACTTTTCTCACTTTTTTTGGTCCGAAAAGCATGACTACAGACTTACTTGCGTTAAGTTTAATCATATGGGCAGAAGAGATGTCAGATATAGATTGTAGATCTCTGTTAATATAAAATTGGGCTTCTTGAGAACTGTTACTATGAAAAGAGTAATATATTTGCGTGTCATCTGCATAGTGATGAATCGTACTTTTGTTTATTGATTTATGAAAGTCAGAAATATATATATATATATATATATACTGAAAAGTAGTGGTCCAAGAATGGATCCTTGTGGTACACCTTTTGACACAAGTAAGGCATTTGATACATCTTCGTCTATAATAACACGTTGGCTACGGTTACACAAATAGTCCTCAATTAAACAAGTAGCCATGCTAGAGAAACCAAAGGATCGTAGTTTTCTGCAGAGTATTTCGTGATCTAGATTATCAAAGGCCTTACTGTAGTCCAACAATACTAAACAAGTCAGTTTGCTTTCATCTGTAGCTTTGAATATGTCATCAGTGATAGATAAAAGAGCTGTTGTGGTACTGTGATCTTGCCTGAAACCAGACTGAACTGATGTAATGATCTTTTTTTCATATACAAAGGAGGTTATTTGATCTTTCATTACCTTTTCTGCAACTTTAGACAATGATGGTAAAATACTGATAGGCCGAAGGTCAGACAAAACTAATGGTGTACTTACATTTGGGAAGGGGAATAACCAAAGCGTTTTTCCAGGCCTGAGGAAATACTGCGCCCATTAACATGGTATTTATTATATAAGTGATATGTTTCAGTAAGTAGTTATCTATCAAATGTAGCATACGAAGTGAAATTTTATCTGTACCTGTAGCATTGCTTTTGATGTCGTATATGTACTTTTTTACCATACTATCAATAACACGAGAGAAAATGAATGAATCTTTAGTGGTTTGTAGAATTTCATATTTATCAAGTAGTAAAAATTGATCTTTGGTGTTAGCTGAGGAATACTATTGAAATGATTATTAATAAGAACTTTGTTTTTTAGGTCAGGAGGTAATTCGGTATTATTTTTTTCTCTCAATAAATCAAGCGACCGGAGTGCATTCCATGTAGATTTCGAATTTTTTTGAAGGAGAACATGATCCAGATATGCTTTCTTTTCTCGACGTATCGCTCCCGTGATGTAATTTTTCAGTTCTTTGTAATAGCTACAATCTAGCATAGAGCGAGACCTTTTATACTTATTGAAAGCCCGTTTCCTATATGATATCATTTCCTTTATGTTGAACGTGAGCCATGGGGCTGGAGGTTTTGTTACCCTTTTTCTTCGAAGGGGTGCATGTTTTTCAAAAATTTCCAACAAATTTTGATAGAAAAAGGAAAGCATGTCGTTAACATCATTCATTTCGTAAATACCGTCCCAGTGTATCTTACGCATGTCACTATTGAAAGATTCCCTATTCAACTCGTGAAAATCACGATATGTTATTGTTTTTACTTTATTTTCAAGCTTACAGTTTAAAATTGAACAACTTACAGCTAAATGATCAGATATACCAACATCAAAGACATTTACTGATTTACTGATTTTGACGAAATTGTTTTGTGGGTTTTGTTGTTAGCATTCATTTTCTGAGCGTGGGTAATGCGCAATATATGATATCTTTTTGAACTACTTGATGAAATATTTACATCGCCATCGTGATTTAGTATTGTGTCAACAAACGTTTTGAGAAAGCTCAAATTCGCACCGAAATTGTTCGGCATGAATTTAATATGAGAATCAGAAACAGTCAAAAGTATGTACTAAAGTTTTGAATCACTTCCTTTATGCTAATATGACTATTACTCACAGAATACAAAATTATTTTCCTATATTTCTGATATGATCTTTGATATCATAATTGTAACTATGACTAGTTAGTTCCAAATCTTTCTGCCTTGGAGAAAATTGGGTAAATCAAATCAAATTTCATTGAGTTCGTTTCCTATTCACAAAATACAGATTGGACGGGTCATAAAAACATCTTGGATAACGATGTAAGGGGTATATAAAAGATATAACAGAGTAAAATGACAATTCTGAACATAGACAAGAATAAAATTTGTAAACGAATTATGCGGCGCTGAGCGAGGTAAGTTTAAATAATAGAGTAAACACGCAGTGATAGCTAATGGGCGTTGATATATCTTTCGAACTCATCTAAAGAGTAAAAGCATTCTTTCAAAAGAAGTTTTTTAATTCGACATTTGAAAACCTCTCAACATTTCGAACTCTTCAAAAAATAAGGAAGTTTGTTGAAGAAGCAAGTACCTGCAGAGATCGGTGATTTTTTTTGGAAAGAGTGTTTTGCTATGTTTATTATTATTATTATTATTTTTATTTCTAGTATTGTGGTCGTGAGTATCACAATGTTTGATAAAATTATTTTGTTGATATAAATGTATGAAATTGTCGGAAAATACGCCGAATGATTCGTTTTTGCAAAATAAATACACGTTTCATGTCAGAGGCTCAAACAACAATACTGTATGATATAGCTGAATATGCAAAAGAGATTCTCCGTCAAGCATATTGTTCAAAGTCGAAATCACATAGTAGCATTTATTCAGCTTGCTGCATATGCATCTATTTGCTTTTCCCAATAGAGATTGCTGTCTAACAACGTGCCTAGAAATTTGGTAAATATGGATAATTCAAATGATCGCCCCTCAAATGAGATGTGTTTGATAGTTGGTGTTCTGTACTTGTTGTAGAACTCAATGCCCACTGTTGTGGTTGATAATGAGCCTGTTTTTGAAACAACGGTCTTTGAATTATTTCAGTAGAGTATAGATTTTTATTGTTAATATTGTTTTAGAAGCATCTCAGACAATTGTGCTGGTGTCATCAGCATACATAAGGACTTTACCTACGCTTATATGATGGGGAAGATCGTTTATGAAAATCAAGAAAATCAAGGGTCCGAGGACGCTCCCCTGAGGAGTACCAATATCATTCTCAAACTCGTCCAAATTTTCTCTAAATAAACGTCGGCCTAAAAACCCGAAAAACCATCATTCATTCAACGATGGCCGCGAAAGCCTTTCACAATTTGTCGTCCAAGATGATTTATTTAATCAATTTTGACCATAAATTTTCTGCGCTCTAGAAATGAGATGAACCAATCATTTATAGGGCCGCGTATTCCTAGTTGGTATAATTTTCTCGACACGAATGAACTCTCGACGGTGTCGAAAGCCCGAGTGAGATCAAACATAATAGATACCACTATTTCCCCAGTATCCATTATATCTGTGATGTGTTGAATACACTGGATGGTCCCTGTTTCTGTTGAAAGACCAGTTCTGAAAACGTGTTGGCTATCAGTGAAAAGATTGAAGGTTTCGAGAAATTGAGTAATTCTTTTTGCAACTGCTTTTTCGATGACTTTCGAGAAGATGCTCAGAAGAGCAATGGGTCTATAGTTTTCAACATTGCTTGGATCGTCCTTCTTATGTATCAATATCGCAGAGGCTAGTTTGAGAGAGGATGGAAATTTTCCTTGCGTGAGCGAAGCATTAATAATGGAGTACAAGAAGGGTGCTATAGAACTACATGCTTTTATTACTGATACAGGGATTTCATCGGGGCCAGTAGACCTCTTATTGGTTAGTTGTTGTATAATTTCAGTGATTTCATTTTCAGTGTCAGAAACAAAAAAGAATGTATCACGCGTATAGCCCGCCCTGTAGTGCAATTAATCGATGGTTCTGAACCGAAGTGGTCAGTAATTTTCACATTGATTACGTTTGACAAATATTTTCCTAAGATAGCGGCCATGTCTTCTGGTTGAGTTAATGTTTCACCGTTGTGACAAATTTCCCTGATTTTACTAGTATTTTACTTACCTTTGGTCGAGTTAATTATCTTGATTTTGTTATTGGATTCATTCATAATTTTGCTGTAACGTGCCTTTTTTTCTATTGTTATCTGCTGACTCATTTTCTTAACTGTTTAAAACGTTCTTTTATATTTTCATTGATATCTCTGAGTTCTCAATATGCAAATTTTTAAGCCAGTGTTCATTAAACAACAGAAAGGAAAAATATTTGTCATTAATGAAGGCTTCGATTAAATTGAGTTTATTTGAGATGCACTAAATGTTAGACACTGAAAGAGTCTGCGTCAGCAACTTGGTCGCATATGAGTGAGTCGTAGGTTCGCCGGGAGGTCGCATGTCGTCGAGTTTTTTGGAAAAATTAAGCGTTTGAGGAATGCATGAAGGAATGAAATCAAGGGTCACTTGGTGCTTATAAAAAGTATTTTTTCCTCAGGATGATTCTATAGGTTTCTCTGTTGCTATTCTGGGTTGTCCGGACTTCTTAGTTGGCCTCTTAGTTTAACTCAATCACTTTTTGATGCATTTGTACGTGAAGAAGTCAATGAAGGTTTCAGTAAGTGATCAAGGATGAAAAATCGATATTGTTTGTTTCAGTCCGAAACTGTAACCATACCATGCCGAGTATTTTCGACGAAAAAACTGAACTTATCCAACCTACTGCGTCAGTTATGTATTCAAGATCAGAATAGTATTGAAAGTAAACTGTCATTTGAACAGGAAGCATATACTCAAAAGCAAGAGGTTAACAGAATGAATGCAAAAAAGGAGTATTTGCCGAATTTATATGGTTTTATTGCGTTGCTGGTTCTTAGAGACTTATTTCAGAAAGGGCATTCTACTAATTGCTTTCTTATAGGTAAACTCAGAGTCATAAAAACCGAAAAATTACAGGATTCTTTCTGGAGAAACCATCTCAAACAAAAAATATGCTTTTAATATTCGATAATTATTATAATTATGACTGTACTCTGACAAAACGCGAGAGGCAGGCCATTCCGTAGTTCAGACAGTCGAAGTCCGCAAGAGATGTTCACATATTGGTGATAACGAACTAAAAACAGATTTATCGAGTTGGTTTGATATGGTATGGGAATCCAATAATGCCCAATGAAGTTAAATGCCTTTTTTAGTTTTAGTGAATTCTACGAAACATTTCATTACATATCATTATTATTAGTTTAAAACTCTTTATTTCAATTTCTCATTATGGTTTTGAGTTCCTTAAAATTATCGAAGTATTCAGTACGAAAATGAATGTTACTTTGACATTGGAAATTATGTCTATAACAGGTTGTTTTATAGATGCCGTAATATCGCTTTTATTTCCTTACAAAAAAAACACGTAATGCGCAATTGCATAACTCATTCCTGTTGTTGATACTTCCGCATCCTGCCAGAAACCTGAAAAACATCAGACTCGATCAAGTAATATCGTCCGTTCTATTGGAAAACCGATGCTGGATAAACCAAATTGATAAATACAACTCCTTCATTTAATTATTTCCTGCGATCGTCTGGCAAAAGTTTCTGAGCAGTTTTGATTTTGGAGTTGGAAAAACATCTTCGACATTCAATAGTCGTCGGTCCCTTGCTAAGCTTTAATTAAAATGCTTGGCAGGTTTATTCAAAAACTCAGCTCGAAAAATGGTCCGGGATTAAAAGATAATTAATTAGGTAATTTAAATTCCCCTTACTTAAAGAGGATTCAATTTCTGCTTTGAAAAATCGGCGTATTTTGCATTTTATTCGTGGAGTTATAATTGTCTCTCTGGAAGTGTTTCCAGTGTTGACTTTCCTCGGATTAATGAAAAAATGAGATCTAAATTCAAACCTGATGATGTGCTTCATCACCCCTTCCGTTTGGATTTATTTCGTTCTCTCACGTTTCCTTGTCGTGATTTGAAAGCAATTTCATTTGTTATTCAAGCAACTCATTTGTTATTCATTTCATCAGTTTGGTTGATACAACTCATGATGAAAAAATGTACCGATACTTATTGTCCATTTTGCTTTCTTAAATTTCAATTTGGAGTTGATGTTGAAATATTCTTCGAGCAACAACTAGTAAATCAATTACGTCTGCCTAGTTGACATTGTATTTCTCCATCAATTATGATATATTATCTTATGCAAAGATATTCAACCTCTTAGTGAAACTAGTGACTTACTTCTACATGAACTTCTATGCCGCTTGATCCCAAGTCATCTGTCAAAGCTGAACAAATACGTAGAATGATGTTTGTATATATGAACAATACTGGGCCGTGCTGGTGAAGCGTACGCCTCTCAAGCGTAGGGTCGTGGGTTCGATTCCCAGCTGATCATCGGTCTCGTGCATGGCATCACATGTTTAAAGGCAAGGACTGCGTCTTCCCTAGCTCGCACAAATCTCTCGAAGACTTCTGGGGGGTCAACTGGTTGTGACGGGATTAACAATAACAACAACAACGACAAACAACAACAACATTACTGGCTGTCACAAAGAATGTGAGACAGGAATTTATTACATAATTCTCAGTTTGCCACTTGCACAACTTGTCGCTTGCATAACTGTTACCCCTCTGTTGATCTTCACTAGATACAGGTGGTAGTTTTGGTACACGGGGATGGTTACCCTTCCTTCATTGAAGAACAATTTATTTTTAATGTTTATTTTTCTTCTATTTGGTAGACCTCCACAATTAATGCCTCCCGGTTTTTTTCTACAAATAAAAAACTAGTTGATTTTTTTTCTAAATGAGCTTATTTTGTAGCATATTATAAAAAAATTCATTATCATGTTTTGTTAAGACACCTAGTGTCGCCTTGCTTCTAAACTCCTCTTATACTAATGATACAGGTCTGGTTGAATTTGCTTAGTCATTATTAGTATTGAATTTTATCTATTGAAACTTTACAGAAGCAATACAAGAGAAACTAGTTCTGCAATTTTCTACTGTACTGTACATGAATTTTAACTTTTATGCTGCCAGAATGAGAAATTATTCAAACACTGTTTTTCCGTCCAGATAGATTGGCCGACGGGGATATTTAGGGTTGCCACCTAGATCACCTGACTTCACACCATTAGATTTTTTGTGGGGTTACTTAAAATCCAACGTGTATCAAATACTTACAACACATTTCACATTATAAAAAATGTTTAGATGTAGTTACTATTAGATTTTGCAATTTATTTAGGTTTCAATTCACCCTCAGCTGGTAATTGTAATGTATTTCTCTATTGAATCATTTAGTTCATAAAGTTATTGCAATTCATTATTGATTACTCATTTCAAATCCAAACACCGTCCCATCAAACAAAATCAGTTAAACCAACAAAATCCATTAAATTGTTGCCAGGTACGTCTTAAAAATCTTTTTTGCATGACTCAGAATTCGTAAACTGTGGGCTTATACATTTTTGAGATCAGTGTTTCAAGATCTTTGATATGAGGTGCCACGTGATGTACTCTTTCATTTAAACAAATCGAATAGGTGACTTCCCCATGAAAAGGGATCACGTGAGGATCGACATGTCATACATAGCATGCTATGGTTTGTTGATTTCATTGAAAATATGTACATGATGTTCATAAAATCAGGTGTGGAATCATCTGCGACTGAAAGACGAACTTTAGTTGCTATTTTTCATCGTTCAAGATAAACTCTCTTGGAAGGGATTTATGTTGGAAAGGAAAACGTTCTTAAATGAAAATTTAACCAAAAATGAATCCTAAAATGATTTTTTTTTGTGACATCTTACAGAAAACAGCTACTTCCCCGGCTGAAGCCACGCTGGACATTGAACTAAATCTGGCAGATATTGTAAAAAAACAACTTGAAGGAAAATATCTGGAATAGAAAATTTGTATTTTCATTCAGATAGTTGATTATTTCTTAAATGTCCAATTTCCATTGAAGATTTTCCTTTTCCAGAGGAGATTTTCCTTTTCCAGAGGAGTCATGTTTGGATCAATTTTCAATTGAGAATGTTTTCCTTTGCAACATGATATGGTTATTATAATAATCGATCTGTCCGAGTGTTTTCTTCGGATATAAAATAAGAAAACTTGGCGATCTGTCTCTGTTTTATAGATATTTTCGTGAGGCATACAGCCTGCACAAAGTTAAGAAGAACACTAATTCATACGTACTGTCTTTCCTTTGGCTCTTACGATGTTCTCTGAAAAAAATTGTCCCAGATTCGCATTTTGAGAACCAAGTTATCTTCATCAGTAGGAATATTAAACTGATTCACAATATAGAAAAACTCGAAGTCATCTCCGCAATTTTTTAATATTTCATCTGGTGTAGTGTGATGGCGAAGCCATCAATCAAAATTCAGTTTATCGAACATGTTTCGAACCTGTATAGGTTCATCATCAGCGAATTAGACAATTCTACAATAAAGAAGAAAACAACTATTGGTAATCCACTAAGGTGTAGTGCTACTTACAAGGAGAAGAAAATTTGATATGGATTTATGAAATTAAGTATCCCCACATTTCAACTAAATTAAATGAGGGGTGGGTAAAATTCTACAATAAAGAAGAATATTATGACTATAGGTAATCCATTGAATTGTGGTATTACTTACATGGAGACGAAAATGACATTATTAAGATTAAACTTATTGAAAATTGAAAATCACTTCATTCTACCAACAATGGGGACAAGGTTAAAATGTTTGTCCAGGTGACAACAAACCTGGAACAAATAAGGGGGGTTTGGGGGCATTAGCCCTTTCTCCAAATCGAAATCAAAAATGGGCAACCACATGGATTAAGGATTAACTAGATGCGAAACTACGAGAGGTTAACTGTCAAGTGCCAAGTTCAAAGTCATAGGCAGCACAGAGATTGACAGGAGAGCCACAGACACAGAACGCAAAAATGAAGAAACAGAATCCTCCACATAAGTAGCAAGTAGTGTTCTGAGCAACCAAGTCTCATGTCATCGTTCTAAGCCAGTAACGTACAATAATGCTTAATGTGAGGCAGTGTGCGTAAATAAAAAACCAGCCCGCCCGTTGCAAAATTACTACCTCCATCTACACCACGGAGCAAGGCAACCATCACCCGTTCATAAAATGATGAAAATATCACCGCGCGGAACAGACAAAACAGCATGTGCAACGCCCAACAAATCCAATATAACACAACACATACGGATTTATGGAGGATCAAGGCAAGAACCGAAATTTATTAAAACTTGAGCGAGTTGAAAATCTTTTTGCAGTCGAACTGTACTTGTTCATTAAGAGAACTGACGTTAGGATTATTAATGGCAGAATTAATTTCGTGAATTTCAAGAAAATTGATTAAGGAGCCTTTCTGACAAACATGTAAAATGTCTAAATCAGTGTCAATATCGAACTTGTGATTGTAATTAAGAATATGGTTGGCGAACCAACTTTTAGTATTGTATTCATCTATATGTGGGTTTCTAGAGCTCTCAATTAGTTTAACATGTTCCAAAACTCTTGTTTTAATTTTCCTACCAGTTTGTCCAGTGTATTGAGCTAGACAATTTGGTTGTGAACAAGAAATTCTGTAAACACCTGATTTATGTGAAATGGGTACTTTATCTTCAGCGTTGACTAATAATTTGGAAATAGATTCCGTAGTATTAAAGGAAAAATTGGTATCATTGTAGAATCGTTTAAAAATATTTGAGATATCAAGTGAGACTTTATCTAAGTAAGGAATTGAGCACTATTTGTTGGAATTGTTAAGGGGGGTTAAACTCCGATTCAGAGATTTCATTTTATGTATATTATAGATTCTATTAATTTAATGAGGGGGAATAGTTATTTACCTAATAAGTGCGGAAAGTAGTACAATTCCGCACGCGACGGCAGTTGCACGAACGACGCGGAGCGGAGTTCGGGCAAGCCGTCAAGAGCGGAAAAGACGTTTCCCGCAAGAGTTGGGTACAATGTTTTTCCTACGAGTGTTTTTGTCCATCTTATTTATGAACAAAAAAAAAGGTTTTTATTAAACAAGATTTTATAGTAATGCTACAAAATGACACATAAGACAGAATAGTTAAATATATCATTTAGTTAGTCCTAAATATCCTCATTTTCAACAATATAAAAATCGTGCGGAAAAGTAACTTTTCAGCGGGAAGGTAACTTGATTTTATCTTTCCGCGAGATTTATAATATGAGATCGAATCTAGTCTATTAACGACTGTTTGATAATAACTTTTCGATATTCCGTAATTTTCATAAAATTAATTTCAAAATATAAAGTAATTAGGACATTATCAAAATAAATAGGTAGTGATATTTAAAATTTGACAGGATTTGATGGTATTATAGCCATTTAATTTTATATCTGAAATAGCTCAGTTGGCAAAGTAAGAGAGCAGTCATTCTACGCTGGTTAATGGTTAATGGGGTAGGTGGTTCAAATCCTGGAAGTTACTTTTTTTTTGTTTTTGTTTTGAAATCGATGAGAGTACTTACTGTTCAATTTTCGTTATATTTTTCAATATTTGCATATTCAATGACGACATGACGTTATGAAAAAAATAATTCGCCTGTACTACAAAATTTCATATACCTACCTACTCGTGGGAAATGTATGTCATTTCATGCTCATTGTACAATATACTAATTTTGAATTGAAATATTGTGCTTTAAAGAAAAAAATCTTGCATAAAAGTAAAAATCGTGCGGAAAAGTAGATTTTTCAAAACGTAGGAAAAACCGTTATTATGGCCTATTTGTCTAATAATATTCAGCTCATTGTTGAAATTTTCAGGTGACATAGGAATATTAATTACTCTGTGGTAAAGTGAATTAAAAGATGCAAATTTGTGAGAGTTAAGATGACAAGAAGAAAAGGGGATTACTGAATCTGTATGTGTAGGTTTCCTGTAAATTGAAAATTCATGTTTAGAGTCGTTAATGCTGATCAATAAATCTAAAAAGGGAAGAGAGTTGTTTTTTGCTATTTGTATGGTGAATCGTATAGAAGGGTGTAAGGAATTTAATAATTGTAAAAGAAGATTTACTTCTTGAAAAGTGCCATTGAAAAGTACAATACAGTCATCAACATATCTGTACCAGAACAATATTTGATTAAATAGAAGAAAGAATTTGAGGTTATGTTCTAAATCAGCCATGAAAATCTCAGCTAGGAGAGAAATGTTCGTTATTGAACTGGAAAAAATTTTGTTGTAAAACAGTATTCAGAAGGGAGCATAAATTGAGAACATGGAATGGAATAAATAGTAAATCTCTCACTAACCTGATACAGTCTTCAGGTGGGATACTAGGGAATAAATTGACTATATCGGAGGACAACAGAAAGGAATTTGATGGCACAACCACATCTTTTATTTTTTGAGTAAGGTCAAAGGAATTTACCGAAACACGGGGATTATTGAAATGAGTGATGTCTTTGATGGGAAAATTTAACCAAGTAGCCAACTTGGACGAAGGAGAATTGCAATGGGTCTAATAGGGATGTCCTCCTTACGTATTTTAGGCAATCCATAAAGAAGAGGGGTAGCAGGATATTAAACTGATATTCGATTAACGAGCGAGCTTACCCTGAATCGAATGGTCTTATTGTTTGATACGCACATGAAAAAAATAATCGTTCAAATCAAACTGGTTGCCCCATCAAAGTGAGGATCTCGCTAATCATATAAGGAACGCAAACAAATGGAAATGGCTTACTCTGTTGTATTTTTCAAAATTCTCAATCAATTACAGGGTGTTTATTTTAAGCGAAACATCTTGGTTCACCATGTATATTTTCCCACCATTGAACAATTCAAATAATTGTTTAATCCATATGTCGGATCTACGTCAAACATACATACAATAATAACTTTCCGATTAAACTTATTATCTGTTTTTCCACTCTATTATCGTCCATGAATTAAAACTACCTACTTGATATGAATTATGCATCCGTCTGAAACATGATTCAGAACTTACGGTTCGTTCGGAGAATTCTATATTATGGGGCATGTTCTTCCATAACACGGGGTTGAGCAAACTTTAATGAACACATTTGAATAATTCACGTATATCTTCGTGCCAAAATGTACAAAGTTCATTCGGATCGAAGTTAAATTCTGGATGAGAGAACTTCTCTCAAAAGTCTGCAGGGTAGATGTGAATAATTTTTTCTTTTCGTTTCAGGTAAGTTGGCCGTGTTAGATACCTTCATGGTGCTGGAACGTGAAGCGACTTGTGGGCATGTATTCGTGTATACAGGAATCAGAATATGACCGACAAACTACAAACACACTCACCTCATTTTGAATTAACAAGGTATGTCCTAAAATGTACCCCCTCTGAGATACAAGATGTCGAAAGTACTAAAAAAATTAAAATTAATATTTTTTTCCCAAAACTTCACAAGGAAAAAATTTTAAACCTGTAACACTAATCAAGTTTTATCAACCTGACAATTTGAAGTCATAATTTCTAATGTTCGTGAACCAGTGGCGTAGTTACGATGGTATGTGGCCATATTTTCCTTCACATTTTCTTTGGTCAAGTGTATTGACGAATGAGTGTTTGACATCAGTTAGGCTCATCGATATCTAACCTAAAAATCATAACATCCTATGTGCCAAAAATTGGAGGTTTCTGAGATACTTGAGCAAAACTGAAGAATTTTAAGAAAAATATCAGTATTTAATATTATATTCATTGCAACAATTGAACTGAAGAGTTAATGTCATGTTTTAGCCTTCTGCGCGGAACAGTACGAATGAGTCCGAATATAAATAATGTAATCCGAATGCTGGTAAATGTGTTGCCAACATAAAAAAACAATGAATTAAGTAATCCATGATTTAGACCAGGATCCCACACCTATTTTCAAAAATTATTAATAACAGGCTGAATCTTCCTGAGTAACTTCATTTTGCCGAGACGCCCTTTTTTTTCCTCTACCAAAATTATCTATAGTGGTAGCTAATGAACTGAGCAGGCGTCAATCATGTCGATTTGGTTAGTGCAAAAAAGTAATTAATAACAGTTAGTTTTTCAGTTGAATCTCGAGTTAATTCTAAAAAGTACTCGAAAAATTTCTGTCCTACAAAATGGATGGTAGGACTGAAGAGTCTCCCACTCCCAACATGTACCATTAACGCGGTTATGAGAAATCATTGGTAACCAGCGGATTTTTTACCGTTGCTTGGTTGATATTTGTATAATTGAATGGTCATGTTGTCCTACAAATCCCAGTCCTACGCTCTGAGATTGTCAATTTCATGTTAAACAAAAATTTATTAATAACTGTAGGACAATGATAACACATGAAAGGTTAGTGTATCCTTCACCTAAATAATACAGTGTCCTACAAAAAACGGGTATGTATCGCTAGTCCTACAAAAATTATTCAAAATAACGAATTATTTTGAAATTGTGGTTTAGCTAATTAAATATACTTTTATTCGTAAAATAATGTTACTTTCAATTTATAATTGTTTGTTCAATTCAAAAATATCGTAATTTATGTGAAAAGTTTATAAAGAAAGTGGGAAATTTTGTTTTGCGTCCATAATTTTTATAAACATATTGAAAACAACAATAACAAAGTAAAAACATTGAAATAATCAATCTGCCCTCCAGGGCGGCATAAATGACGGCACATTCGCTTTCACAGATGCAGGGAAACCCTGAAAAACCTGCAACACCACATCGTCTGAAGAGCTGAAATTTATAATTGAAAACTTTCAAAGAGGTCAAACGAATTGTGAAAATCTGCTCTACGGTAAAATAGGGTGCATGGTGTCTCCAAAGCTCTCAAGAAGTCTAGTTCGAAAGAAGATATATATGATTGCAAATTTCGATTTCCACCTCAAATAAACCCCGTTTACCATATTTAATTCAAAAAGTTATTCAAAATAATTGAATTTGACATTTCAACTTCAATATCCTGTATCTCCTAAACGAAACATTTGCGGACACATGTTCATATGAACTTTTCATTCTGTAATTAGCCAAAGATTCACTATTTGACGTTTGTACAAGAACATAATGGAGCACTCTGTATACTACGGCTTTTGCACGTAGGACTGGGAAAACCTACCTAGGACAGTGTGACCATTCAATTATACAAATATAAAGCAAGCAACGGTAGAAAAATCCGCTGAGTACTGATGTTTTCTTATGACACGTCATTCGTACATGTTAGGAGTGGGAACTCTTCAGTACTACCATCCATTTTGTTATTAATGAATTTTTTGCTCTCACCAAATCGACATGGTTGACGCCTGCGCATTTTATTAGCTACCACTTTCGAGAATTTTCGTAGAGGGAAAAGTTGGGCGTCTCATCAAAACGAAGCTACTCACGAAGATTCAACGTGTTACTAATACTTTTTTTTACCATGGAATTGACAATTTGTAGGTCAATATGACCATTCAATTATACAAATATTAACCAAGCAACGGTGAAAAAATCCGCTGATTACTAATGATTTATCATGGCCAAGTCATTGGTACATGTTGGGAGTGGGAGACTCTTCAGTTCTCATTCATTTCGTAGGACAAACGTCTTTTCGAGTACTTTATCGAATTATATCGAGGTTCAACTGGAAAACTAACTGTCATTAATGACTTTTTTGCGCTTACTATATCGACATGATTGACGCCTGTGCAGTTTATTAACTACCACTATCGAGAATTTTCGTAGAGGAAAAAGTAGGGCGTCTCGGCAAAATGAAGCTACCAAGGAAGATTCAGCCTGTTATTAATTATTTTTGTAAATAGGCGTGGGATCCCGGTCTAATTAGTTTCCATTTGAAAAATGCGTGATGATCTAATCCATAGTTGAATATTGAACTCAGTTCACGTAATCAGCAAATTGAATTTCCATTGAACAACCGGCCCTAAGTCATATATCCAGGATCTTCAGCTAGCTACTTTCCCTCGGTATATTATGAAGAAATTAGTTTGTGGCAATGTAGACATAAGGTTTGGATGGTTTCCAGACATTCGCGCGAGTTTAATTTTGGTGTCTTTCCAAGGATTCCATGGATAATGAATGTTTCGTTTCACTGGTACCCAATTCAATAAAAACAGTCTACTTCACAACGGCGAACATCTTGTCCTTTTATAAATACAAATCCCCGCTTTCATTCATTTGGCAGTATTCTTGCCGTTTATGCAACCGTAAGACTCCTTTCAGTCGTAAATGAGTTTCCTTCAAATCGTAGTGAGATATTTTACTGGCCGTAATGAAAATCCTTCTAGGTACATCGTGAAATATCTGTCAATAACACAGACGTTCGGGGAAAGCGGGAGTCTGTTTGAGCGTATTAATTCGTATTGCTCTGCCCGGGGTGTTTATTCCCCATTTCGTTTCGTAATAACGAAACAGGTGCATCGTTCATGTGGATATTTCGAAGATTACGGACTGTAGTTTAATTTACGACTACGTCAATCTATACGACAATTCATAAATTCGTATTCTGTAAACACTGTCGTTACGGCTTCAGTCATTAGAGATTACAGTACGTGAACCTTCACGTAGACTTTAACGTACGAAATATAACGTTTACGGGTAGTTATAAAATTGAGTTGAAGTTGAACATATGTCAACCGTTAACCCCACACTGCGAGAATTTTTTCCGCTCCCAGCAGCGGCAATTTAACTACCGCCCGTTTTGGCGGGAATTTACATTCGAGTGGAATTTTGCATATCACGTGTTATATCACCTTGGATATTTACTCTGAATAACTGACAGCACTTTTTCGATGTAACTTTACGTTGTAACATAATTTTACGATGGAACTTTACATTGTGACATAATTTTGTATTATTACGGTGTAATTTCCTAACGTGAATAATTTGCACTGGAATTTCACATTGCAATATTACAGTGTAATTTTCTAACGTGAATAATTTGCACTGGAATTTCACATTGCAATATTACGGTTTGATTTTCTGATTTGAAAAATACACTCCGATGTGAATTTGCTATGGAATTTCATAATGTGGGATAACATCATCATGAATTCATACAGTGAGATCCTAAAGTAACGGATAAATTAATTTTCTACCTTACTAGCCATTTTCAAGAAAAACCCTCAAATATGTCGAATTATGTTTTCGAAAAGACATTCTGTGACATAAAAAAATTTGCCCCGCATCCACCTTCCTCAAAGTGACAGCCACCCCACCAATTTTTTTAAATGAAATAGGGGGTTAGTGATACCTCATTTCTAAGGGTATTCAATTGTCTATATAGCCATGTCTATATTTTTTTTTCGTTGTTGCGTCATGAAAAAAAATTCAAAATGTTATCACGAAAACTAATAAATTCGCTGTTTATTCAATTCACCTTAATTTTGTTTGGTTCATTTACTGTTATTTGTCATACGTGACAGTAGAGTTGAAAAATGTATGTGAGAAAATTAAGGTGGATTGAATATACGGCGAATTTCGTAGCATATGTGATATATAATTTTTAAACATTTTGAAAGTAATTTTTTTCATGGCGCATCAACGAAATAAAAAAAAATAGGCATGGCTTAGACAATTGAGTATCCTTCGAAATGAGGTATCACTTGATCTCCTTTTTCATTTGAAAGAATTGGGGAGTTGCTGTCACTTGGAGAGGGTGAAGGAGCGGCGATTTTTTTTCATGTCACAGAGTGTCTTTTCGAAAACATAAATTGACGTGTATGAGGGTTTTTCTTAAAAATGGCTAATAACGTAGAAAATTTATTTAGCCCTTACTTTATTGTTTCATTGTATACGTATAGGTATACATTTTATTTTATTCAATACCCCATCGATGTATCCATTAATTTGAGAAATTTGTCTCCTCGTCACCAAAGCCCTTCATTATACTCGACTTACGTTTCGCTAATAAAACTAGCATCATCAGGAGTGATAATAGTCTCCAGATGAATATTTATAGCAATGAAGTGTTTTGGTGAAGTGGAGATATAATGCCCAAATTTTTGAAGAATTCAACGTTTCCAAAATCCTCAACATTTTTCCATCCACTTCTATAACTTTATTCACCACTCTGGCTGACGGATTAAAACCGTATTCTCTGGTTGAGAATCGTCTACCGCTATTCATATACTAGACAAACAAATTGAATTTGTGGCGTTTAGTCGTAAAACTAAAATTTTATGGTTTATAAGTATAAATAGATTATGTCCTTAACTTCATTATCTTACAATATATTGGTCAATCATGTACAGGTCCCTTTAATAATTGGAAATAAAAATACAATTTCAAACATGAACTGAATATTTAATTCTAATATAGAAAAAACTCCAAACATGTACCAATAACATATTGCATATTAAAAATCAACATTAATTATTAATATATTAAGAAATATGTGTTTATCTGGTCGTCCTAATAGTCAGTGCGATTGTCCTAAAAAAAAGTGGTATTATACAACAAGCCAAAGGCTCTCCATCGTCTTGTTAATTCTAGAAACAGGACAGATACCAATAAAATTTAAATCATCATAGAACATGGAGTTATGCAAATATCATTCGACAGCTAAATATTTTCTTTTCGGAAAAATGTCATTTGACAATGATGGAACAAATTAGTTCATTCGATTGAAGAACAATCAGAATTCTCTAGGAAAAGTAATATTTTCAAAATTCCCTAAAATATCTACGTTACTTGATATCTTTATTTTTAACTCATGATTCACGAATTACCAGTGAGGTAGAGGTATTGTCTACATACAAAATTATGAAGAGAGAAGAAATGAAGTAAAAACTTACTGTTACAAAATCTGACAAATTCTTCAGGAACCGAATCACTGCATTCTTTCTGCAATTGTTTGTCTTTGTTCCTTTAGGGTTAGTTTTCATCAAATACCTTTGAATTAATTCAAGGGTGGACATTGCCTTTTCTGGATACTTTAGGTTGAAAATGAAGAAGGATGCATATAATTGTTGGAATGCATCCAAAAATACAGGAGTCCCTCATTAATTACAATGTTTTCTATGACGACGTAATACCTTTCACGATCTACAAAACAAATAATACTATATTATGAATATTACGATATATCGTTCCAGTTGCTTTGCAAATTTCGAAGGGACAGTTTATGTCTCGGTCAGCAATAATGTGTTGAGACATAGGTCTTGACAAATCTCTTTTTGATTTAATTTCATAAGGGCAATTTATAATTCCACATTTTGTGATTTCAGAAATTCTTTCTTCCCTTTAATTTCATGGTTTCTGTAAACGTGCATGTAAAATGTTTTATATGACTTGAACTGTTTATAACAGCCCTGTTCATGGCACTTGAATGAACATTTAGGCAAGTACTTGTGAAGTTTTTGGTGTGATTTGTAACTTTTTAAAAATTTGAATTTTTTGGAGCAAGTGTCACAATTGAATCCAACAACAGCCAACATTCTCTAAAAAAAAAGTAAGTATATGTAGATAAAAAACGACCGAGGAATTTATTGGTTTTCCTCATATAGGTAGGTCCAGCTGAAAAACACTATAAAGTGACGCTTCGCCTTTTCATTATTACGAATATGAATAATGTCGTTTTATATAGTACAGGTGGCAGCGACAGAAAATTTGTACATATGTCTAAAAAGCTATAGTTTCTTGTCAGTTTGTTGTTTCGATATAAAAAGTAAACAAAATGAGAGTCTACCACCCCAATGATGTTGCGTTCATATAGGTACAGTGAGTTTCAAAAGTTTGCACTATTCGGGAAACTTTTTTATTACCGATTTGCCAGAAAATGTTATTCTTCATAAAAATTGGTGAATTAAGGAATACCTGAATTTGACAAATCAAAATTCTAAATTTCCGAACGGTGTACAGGAGAGAACAAAAAATAAAAATTTGATCAAGTCTAAACTACCCTGGCTGTGATTTCAAATTTGAACACTATTCTCGATGTTCTTTCAATTTTCCACAGCTTCTTTGAATACAATTTATTGATAATGTCAAAAATAAAGATAATTTATACTATATCAAAATTCCTATTTTTTGTTCTCCCCTGTACACTGTTTGGAAACCTGAAATTTTGATAACACATATAGAATTATTCTGCAATGCACCAATTTTTATGAAGAATAAAATTTTTTGACAAATCAATAATAAAAAATTTACCGAATGGTTCAAACTTTTGAAACTCACTGTATATGAACGCAACATCATTGGAATGGTAGACTCTCATTTTGTTTACTTGTTACATCGAAACAACAAACTGACAAAAAACTAGCTTTGTAGAAATATGTGCAAATTTTCTGTCGCTGCTTCCCGGACTAATAAACTGGGATTTTTTAATTGAAAGTTACACGTTTCAAAACATATCACCTTTCGAAATCAAAAGTTTTGATGTGATTAAGTCATTTTGCATATGTAGGTACCAAACTCAACACATACTATCGGTGTTTCCCACAAAACGCATCATGATTTTAAGGTTACGTTTCTTAATTTCATCAGACAATTACATATTATACAGAAGAAACCTGAATGCAATTTCGTAAATATCATGTAAAGTTCACTTACCTTTTATTGACGATGCAATGCACACTATAAACTTTTTATTTATTCCTTGCTATAATTAGCTTAACTGAGCTTCAACGGCACCAACAAGAAATACAAGAATGAAATGAACAGGAACGTGTAGGGTTGACTTTACGCTGTGGATGCGTAATTATGCAACCAACGCGGAAATTTACGCCAAGACTGATGTACATTTCAGTTGAAGGTGGATGTTCCCCTAGTTGAGGAATATTCGCACAACTATTTTCAGTATATCGAAGGAAATCTTACGCGCTAAATGAAATATCATTTCAATTGCGTATAGATACATTTTGCACTTTAAAATTTGAATAATAGAAGTAAAATTCTCATGAATCTGAAATAAAATTCCACTCTAAGCATTGAAAATACATTGCAATTTCAAAACAATTATCAGTGTAACATGTTAATTTGTGTTTATTTTTCTTTTATGTTGTTTTATATGAACAACTGGATCAGAATTCATGTTTGCGGATCTTAATAGAGATTTTGACCATATACGAGGATATATTGAAAAATTCTCAGCCTACTATAGAACCATACAAAATTTCAATGTCAAAATATTTTATTACTCAACATATTCTCCTCTTAATTGGATACATTTATCACAGCTAACCTGCAACGTTTCTGGAAATTTAAAAAAAAAATGTTTCTTCTTTCTCTGCAAACCAGACCTCCACAGCTTTTATTACCTCCTTGTTGGAAGAAAATTTACGACCTTTTAAACGTTTTTTTCAGTTGAGGAAAGAGATGATAGTCGGACGGAGCCAAATCTGGTGAATAAGGGGGGTGTTCTAGTAATTCAAACCCTAAATCACGAATTTTTTGCATGGCAACATGAGATTTGTGAGCAGGGGCGTTGTCCTGCAAAAACAAAACACCTTTAGATAGCTTTCCGCGTCTTTTCTCTCTAATTTTTTCCCGTAGAGTGGTCAGTAATGTCGAATAGTAATCTCCAGTTATTGTTCTACCCTTATCCAAAAAATCAATCATGATTACTCCATGGCAATCCCAAAAAACTGAAGCAAGAACTTTTCCAGCAGATTTTTGGACACGAAATTTCTTAGGTCTTGGAGAACCGGAGTGTTGCCATTCCATCGATTGTTGCTTTGTTTCTGGATCGTAGAAATGTACTCAAGTCTCATCCATAGTAACAATTCGGTTTAAGAAGTCTACATCGTTTTCAAATCGAGCACAGATCGAACGCGATGCTACTACCCTTGCATGCTTTTGGTCAACATTAAAACATTTGGGGATCCATTTTGCAGCAATTTTTCTCATTGACGTGAACTATATGTTGAACGCGTTCGTATGAAATATTCAGTGCTTCAGATATCTGTTTTAGCCAAATTCGACGGTCTGTTAAAATCATGTCATGAACTGCACCGATAGATACAGATACTTTATTAATCATGTTATGTACACAAAATACATTTATGACAAGTCACAGCTACAAAAGTAGTGAAGTAGTAGTTACAAAAATAGTACAAAAAATTTATGTAAAAAATATATGTGTAAATAAATAAAATAAAATAATGCAATACAATAATATGTTATTCTAGACATAATGGACATCATTAACACGATCTTGAGCATAAGTCGATCAATCATACAATCAGTTTATTAAACAATTGAAAAGTTATGATTCCCTGAGCATAGTTACACCTTGCTTTACACATTTCACGTATTCCTCAAGACAGTAAAAGGAGTTTTCAAGCAAAAATTATTTTATTGTTTTATTGAAAGCGAATGTTCCCAATTTTCTGACTTCCACAGGAAGAATGTTATAAACGTTCAAGTTCAGTGAATTATTTTGGGATTTACTGAGCCTATGTCTTGGTCCTCTTATTATATCTGCACCTCTGGTGTTGTGCTGGTGAATGTCTGATTGTGTTATTAATGTAGGAATTTTTTTGTGAATTTCTATCAAAGTATTCCAAATGTAAATAGAAGGAACAGTCATGATTTTTAAATTTTTAAAGAGTGGTCGGCAGGTTTCTCTATATTTTGCATTGCAGAGAATTCTAATAGCTTTTTTTTGTTGTCGGAAAACGCTGGAAACTGCAGATGAGTTTCCCCAGACAATAATACCGTAATTAAGATGCGCATGGAATAATGAAAAATATACTGATCTCAGGGTGCTTATATTTGTGCAATGTCTAAGTTGTCGCATACTGAAAAGAGAGCGTGACAGTTTCAAGTTAAGTTGCCTGATATTTTCGGGGACTGACACAGAAACTGGCCTTCCCGATCGGTCATCATCTTCAATGGAAAATTTACCTCTTTTGAAGCTTGCAGTCCAATTTTTCACGGTCACATACGAAGGACATTGATCACCAAGGGTATTGAGCATATCTTCGTAAATCTGCTTACCTCTTAACCCTTTTAAAAACAGGTACTTGATGATGGCTCGATACTCCAATTTTTCGATTTTTACCATTTCGGTGGACATATTTTTTCTTTTAATTTATTGCGTAACTCTGGTTTACTTTTTTGCCGTCAAACTTTACACTGACACTTCTAATAAGTTATTGTTCGTTGCTATGGTAACGCAATATTTTGTTTATGCAGGGAACTGGTCTAGGCTAACTAGATATCAATACATTCTCGTAACGTTTACGGGTTGTTATGAAATTGAGTTGAAGTTGAACATGATATGTAACAGTTAACCCTATCATGTTAATTTGTGTTTATTTTGATTTTATGATGTTTTCTATGAACAACTGGATCAGAGTTCAACTTTGCAGATCTTAGGGATTTTGACCATATACCTCCCTTGCCAAATACAAATCAAATTCTTCCGGAATTGGCTTTTCGAAATTTTCATTGTTTTAAATGAAGCGAAATACCGAACAAGATCATCAAAAATACATTAAAAATGATGATTGATGTAAAATTGTAGATAATGCTTTGTCACTTTGTGATGTTATGGCTTTGAAGTCAAAATTCGCTCATTCGCAACTCATCGGTGTGATTCGTATATTCTTCGGTTAACGAGCGTTGATTTTTATGGTATCCGTGTGAGACCGTTAGGTTACGTATGCACCTAAACTTATTTTCAACGTTAACGTGAATAGCTGACGAATGTGCATGCGTAGATGTCAATTTGTACGTTAACGTTTGCGTTCATGGCAGCACTTCAACTCTCTATTACCAAATGAATAACGACAAACCTGAATGTTTAAGACGGATAGTACACGTAAATTCATGTTTTGTGATTGAGTGATGATGTACAAAATTATGAAACTGTGGGTGTCAGTTTTTTTATTATTTGATGGAAATTTGAATCAACTATGGAAATTTTGCGATTTTTTTTAAAATTCTTAACTCCGCCATTTTTCAAAAATATGGTTGGCCTTCCTCAAGAAAGTATTGAATTATGTGTACTTTATGTGTGCACAAAACAGGCGCTGTCGGTTCCTTAGTTTTGGAACAATTGCAATTTAATTTTTTTGCACTATCTTGCAGCATGCCTGGATGCTCTAATGATAGCCCGATTTCAATTTTTCAAACAGATTATGAAAGTAGAAGTATAGTATTACAAAATGTATATTCTCATTTTGCGCTACTATGGTGCAAAATGGGTAAAAAATGCAAGCAAACATGACCGATAACGGCCGAGCTCGCGTTAGTTGCCGAGTGGTGGGAGTCCGGAGATGAGGGGTATTCTTCTAATGAATGGGTTACGTGATAATACGCTTCCCCTCATCTCCTGCTCACTACTTCCACTCGACCGCTTTCACCAGCTCGGCCGTTTTCAGTCATGTTTGTAAGCATTTTTTACCCCTTTCGCAGCTTTTTAGCGCAAAATGAGATTATACGTTTTGCGGTACTGTACTTCCACTTTCAAAATCTGCTTTAGAAATTGGAATCGGACTATCACTAGAGCATCCAGGCACGCTGAAAGATAGTGCAAAAAAAATTGAAATTCAATGATCTGACAGAGCCTGTTTTATGTACTCACAAAGTACACATGATTCAATACTTTCATGAGAAGGGCCAAACCTATTTCTTGAAAAGTGAGGGAGTTATGAATTTAAAAAAAAATCGTTACATTTTCCGGTTTTTCCGGTTTTCCTCCGTTACTAATGATCCGACAGGGTCGTAAAACATACCATTTTTTTCGTATTTCAATTATCTACAACCAAATTGCTCTATTAGTTTTCATTTTATAAGCAAAACAATTTAAAAAAACACGTTTTTTGTTATTCAAATGTTTATAACAAATTAATAAATAACAGTTTCGAGTCGAAAATATAACAGAATAAAACTACGGACTGTCTTCTATGTGATGGTACAGTTGGTTTTCTACTAGTATTTTTGTTAGGAAAAAATGCTCTATTGATTGGCCTAAATATTACGAAATTGTAAAAAAGTAGTGATATATTATACAGGCAACAATTTCCGTATATTTGGATGAATTGGAAAAAACTATTGGTTTCGTATAAATAAGTATGAACCAAACAAACCAGAAATTCTAAAATTAACTTGGGACGTCCTAACAGCCAAACCGAACATCTCCTTTGGGAATTTTATGATAGAAGAGTCAAATGATCAACCAATATTTCTAATGCTTCGTGAATACACCTGCTTACAGAAGACTGGGACATGGCACACGATTTATCTTTTGCCGTGACTCCTGGAAATTGCCATCGGCAAAGAAATGCAATTTAAAAAAAAATGTGCAATTGTTTTTAGAATGGAATGGGTGGTTCAATTATATGATGAATGAAAATTAATGTAGGATTATGTCAAATAAATTATTCCGTAAAGGAATGATAGGATGATTGAAAGAATGAGAATAATGAAACATTGCTTATTTGTGACAGGTTCTGGTTTTCATTTCCTCAGACGCATTCGAGCCGTTTTTTCTTGAAGACATTATTTTCCATTGTGCCCATCGAGACATTCAATCAGGATGTTGAAAAGTACCTCTCACCAATGTTATCCTTCAATAAATCTTGCGGCACGTTTTTTCGTACATATTCTGTAACACAAGTGACTTCCATTATTGATTCCTGTATCACCCCCTATATATCAATTGAATCATCTTCTATATAATCATATCCATATCCAATGACTAACGTTCTCACAATCTGTTGTTTTTATGTTTTAAAAATTATTTTTTCATTTCTCGCATTATGTCTTTATGCGTCACCCTGTATAGACTGAAATTGTTGGCAAACGGTACTGTGAAGACACAAGACCGATAAAACAATTTCCAAGAGGCATGAAATTGCAAAATTTGGTTGGTCTATTTCTCCCGTTTTACTACCAAATTCCCCATTTTGCCAACTTTGAGCAATTTTTTTCTCAAAAACTGTCCATTATTTTTCGTCGTGCCCATGAAGACTTTTGATCAGGACATCAAAAAGTTCATCATACCAAAAAATCAGCGGAAATCACAGAAAGCCATTTCCCATAAGGTTTGTGCGTGGTCCTTTATAATTTTTCGTTTACTTGTATTACACGAGATTTCCTATTTATAAAACCTACAAAATAGATTTTCATTCAACCGGATCGGTGCATTTTCCACTGAGAAACTTCAGGAAAACCTCGAAAAAGAGACCATTTTTCAAAAATTTATAATTTTCATTAATTTGAAGCTAGACAAACAATATTGCAGACACTGATAGATAATAATAATATGTGGTTCAACTGTACGTAAGATGTTTTCTGTCCGATGTTGTTGCACAATCGCGTTATAAACAATTCAAGAGCACATCTTGCAAGATGCGCCGATTTGAGGGAAATCGTCGTATTCAAATCCTGGAAACGGCATCTGGAAACAGATTAATTTCTACAATTTGTATATTTTGGATTTTCACCTGAGAAGTGGGAAATGTGTTGAAAATGTCACTGAAAGTTGCTCAAAACGCTTCAAAGTGCGTCCGAAGTCACCCGAAGTCGAACTGAACTGAATACGAGTTGAGTTCGGGCGACTTTGAAGCATTTAGAGTAACTTCCAGTGACATTTTCAACAGATTTCCCACCTCTCAGGTAAAAATCCAGAATATACTAACTGTAGATATTGATCTCTACTTCTATATGCCGTTTACGGAATTTGATTAAAATAATTTTCCTCAAATCAGCGCATTTAGAAAGATTTGCCCTTAAATTGTTTATAACGCAATTATGCAAAAACTACATATTGGACAGAAACCGTCTTGCGCACAGTTAAACCTCATATTATTATCCATTAGTTTCCGCAATATTGTTTGTCCACCTTCAGATAGACTATAACCAGAAATTATTGCCGAATAATCAGGGCGAATCGAGACAAATCAATATCGAGAATGGAATATTGAATAAGTATTAGCACATGTTTTTGAGCATTTTAGTGACATTCACCAACACCTAGCAGAGAATATAGAAGAATATATATTCATTAGCATTCAACAAAAGTTGATCATTCATTTTGATACAAGGAAAACCAATTCCGTATTTGGATAAATACAGAGAAACATACTACGAAGTATGTACTGTATTTTTCTTCTGTTAGCACAATAAAAAAGATATTACATCAATAGAAATTATATACAAATGACCAACTAAAATCATGACACAGTTAACTCAATCTACTTTTTTCGTCAGATTTGATAACTAAATTTTCCGAATGTAACGGTTCAACTGCTAGTTATTACAAGAAACATCTAAATGTTTATCTAATACCGACGAGAGCGCTCCATGTTACCATCCATTCGTCCTTCTCGTTCGGCCTTTGGTGCGCAGCATCCTTTGATCCTGGACCGTTTCGTCAGTTCAACGACGTCTCTGTTTATGGGCGGACGACTGATCGTGCCGAACCTGAAAGTCGTCGACGTGTTTGTTCTAAGAGAAAATCCCAGAAAGTACGTACTTTTCGTTATGGAAACTTTTTTAATAATAGGCATGTGTTTCTTGTGCTACGAGCTGTGCGAATTCCTGTATCACTGCAACGCTAAAAAAATAGACTCCCGTCTAGAAAGTAAACAGGTGATTTATACGATTTTGGAGGCTGAAGTCGCTGCTGACGTTTCTACGTGAAAATACCAAGTATTGGAGTTAAGTTGATGTTTGTGTCTTAAAATTTGATGTGGTTCATCGTTCATCTGGTGTGTTTTTTTCCGTCATTGTCGTTGGAGATTTGTCATGAGTTCAAAAATTTTACAACGATTCCTCAAGAAATCAACGATCAATACAGTGAGCTGGTGTTTAAACATTTGAAAATCGTCTTCCATGGTACCACTGATCAACGAATATAAATGTCGCTTGTTTATTTCCTGAAAATTACTTAACAAAAAATGTAAGGGGCCAAAAATTATTACAGCATTTATTCAATGAGTTCGCAAGCATTTGCCATCAAAGTATTTTTATCAACATACGTAGCAGTTATGAATACAGAGCGGAAACAAAAAAAATCTGTGACATTAGTTTTAATGAATCTTGCACTACACCACCGTGCGTGAGATGGCAAAATTTTGATGTCTGTTTTGATTCATAATCTTGTTCTGTTGAAGTTGTAAACTATAAGAACCTTCTTCCATTCTGTTTCAAGTCAATATATTTTTATCAATCACTCTGACTATTTTGTAGATACTGATTGACTGAATTGACAACGAAAATTTTCTGCCTACAACAACAAGTCGATTGAAAATGTTTCCAATTAAATTATCTTCAAATGAATTACATTTCAGTGCTTTAAAAAATTAAATGTAATTATGGCTAACTCAGACGAAACAAGGAAACGCATGAAGCTGTATCCTTTTACAAAGCATGTAACGAAAATTATAATTCTCCAGAAACGATTCATATCCTATGAAGAAAGGAAAATTTCATTGTTTGATAATTTGCAAATCTTCCCATGAAGGCTTAATTTTGATTATATCATTCCATTTTCGTTTGTGAACTTCTAGGTTTTTATATATATAATAATGTTTGACTTTATATTGCAACCAATAGAAATGGCTTTAAAATCAATTGAGACCTGGTGTATACTATATTTTGTAATATCGATATCTCTCTATAAATCCAGCATACAGATATTTGAATAGTGGATATATTACGTGCCTAAGGGAATATTTCTCCAACAATATTTTTTTTGAAGTCAACGAAATTGTATGACTGTTCAATTATTTCCAGAGACGAACCTTTTTTTAATGAATGCCCTTGTAGGCTGCTTCATTACATCGTAGAGCAAATTTCTGGTTTCAACATGGTGTTTTGAATTGATCCTTTCAATGAAAATATTATAATGTTTTCCACGTCCTTTGATGATTAGTCATCAAAACTTGTGAAAGTTTAACAAAATACACTTACTGCTTCATGTACATACACAAAATTCTATTTGTAAATATGGCGTTATGTCAAATTTTTTCAAAATGCTGCCATTGCGACCAAATGATGTATCTATCATTTTAATTGAGATGTTTTGCCTACTTTTGTGAAATATGTTGATTTTAGAGAACATTTCTCTCGAAACAATGTACTGGGTATTCATGGACTTAGCAAATATTCGTCATCCATACAGTGGGGTCCTAAAATAATGGATACATTTATTTTCTACTTAGTTATGAATTAAAATGAAAAATTCTGAAACAGGTCAATTTTCAGATTATGAAACTACAGTTTCTGAATAAAATTATTCACCCGCTCCTTCAACCCCCTAGGAGTAATTGCTACCTCTATAAAGGTTTAAATGAAAAGGGGAAGCGTTTAAAAGGGTTTTAAATTCTCAATTCAGCAATATAGCACTTTTGATCGTTTTTCAACGATCAATTGCTACAAATTATTAACGATGTCTAGTTCACTAAATAGTTATTTATGTATCAAGGACGAAAAACTGTCTATTATAGTCGAGCCTGCAAATTGATAGCCGAGGCGCAGCCGAGGATAGCAAGCAGGCGAGACAGTAGACAGTTTTTCGCCGAGATGCATATTACATTTTTTTGTCGACCTCTACATACCTTTATGAAAGTAAGTAACTCGCATGTTTGCTGGCATCAGCTGCGTCCAACTCTTCGAACTGCAGACTCGATCAATTCTTGATTATTATGAACACTAATATTCACACCACGGTCTAAATTCACACGTAAAATCTAGCGGATTTCGTAAATAATTAATTTGACAACAGCAAATGACAGTTATTGTCACAGGCGCCTATGTATTAATTAAAACGTGGATTTACGAAAATGACTCAATCGCCGCTCTCGTACCGTGCCGTATCATAGTGACCACAGCGGACGAAAAGAGTTTGCGGACGAAAAGAGTTTGCGGACGAAAAGTGTTTGCGGACGAAAAGTACTTGCCTTCAAAAATAGTCGATTTTTCGTCCGGAAATTAGTACGTAAAATGTAATTTTTTGCAGAGGTCGACGAAAAATAAAATTTTAAATACGTCTGATCTCTTTGTGGCATTTAAATGTCACGATAAGATCGGAATTTACTTTTTTTGTAAAAATATTACTAATAGACTAGTCAATCGTGAGTCCAGGGTTGCGACGATTTAAATCCACAGATTTTTTCATTTTCAATCGTGATTTAAATCAAAGTATGAATATCTTTAAAAAAACAAGTCTCCGAAGCACATAACTCATCAGGAAATTCAAAAAAAAAGATAGTTTATTTAAAAGTAAGTATTCACATACATTATGTAAGTGTAAAAATATAACTGATCGTCATCAGTCCAACGTAAACTTACTATAATGATTCATTAGAGTACTGAGGACTATAATGAAAAAAATATAGATACATTTGAAACGTTAAAATTATGAATTTAAAAAAAAATGCTTGATGAACTTTTCAATAAATGTAACTTTGACAATGTCATGAGAATACAAACAAACAATTCCATTGTTATCTTACGTTTCTACGCACATTACTGAAACTAAGCTACGATCACATCATATACTGTAATGCAACAAGCAATCTATTTTTGAAGAAGTCGTCGGAATATAATTTTTTTTATGAAATTCGGATCATAAACAATCATTATGTTACTAGCTATGTTATCAGACTCGGCTGATGCCTCGTCTGATAATCTTCACAGCTATTGCGCAGAGCTGTGCCGAGCACTGACAAAAAGCGCTTCGAGTACTAAGCACTAAGTACTCTTGAAAAGTGCTAGGGAGTCTCGAGCACTAAGCACTTTTTTTCATGAAGTGCTCGCGATTACTAAGCACTTTCATAAAGTAAATTTGGTAGGTGAACTCAGAAAGGATTGGAGTACTTATTGAATATATAGACATTGATTTGATATCGAAAATAAAAAATTTTTTTGGTCGGCTATTAAAGGAAATGAGTCAATACTTGATTTTTTTTTTAATTTTAATAGAAGTACCCTTAAAAACAGTGCAACATTGACTGCACTTTCACGGAATTTTTCGAAGTATTCTGGAAGAAATGTATCCCTCCGCTTGTCTGGGTATGGCAATCCCAACAGCAGATCGCGTGAGAGTTTACTAACTCGCCCAGTGTTTAACATCGATGAGCTATATCCGGACTCATAACGAGATTAGGTTAGAAGAACTAGTGTCACCAACACACCCCAATCTCTCAGCGACGAACATCGTCAGATAGTCCCAATATGTTGTTCGACCATTCCGTCTGATTGGAAATGTAGAGCTGTTGGACGAGTTTTCTTCATGCCTAAAATGTTCATCGTTTATTCCTTTATTAGAATCTTAATCCAGCGAAACTCCATATCTGGGTATCACATTCTCTATAAAGCCTTTGCGACTGCAGAATCTTCTGGTTGGTAATTGGCACAACTTCAGACTAAATGGTAGCGGCCGAAGTTTTCAGTGTCACAATTTTCACTCTGGTTTGAAACCGTCGTTTTTTTTAATTTCTTCCTAACGTTTGGCTAGCGCTAGTTGCTAGCTTCTTCGAGGCTTATACATCATGAATAATCTCAGATGACTGGAGATTCCGTCTGCGAAGATTGTATTTATTCTGACACAGGTAGTCTTGTGCGTTAATTACCGGCTTAATGTCGTTGATATCCTTTGTTATTTCAGAATCGCTTATTACCGTAACTGGGTCGATGTAGAGTCACTTTGACGACTTGTCTGGTCCAGACTACAACTGTTCTAAAGATTTCTAAATAGAATATCATCGTTCACAATTGCAACCATGGAATATAATTTACTAGAACTTACGTAACTGCGCAATAAATTCACTCCGAACGCTATAGACACTTTTAACTACATTTATGTCAAGACTGAGTTCTCGAACCTAGAATGTGTATAATATAAGGAAGCAATCAGTAGTTTTTGGGGGTGCCGCGGACCGCGTTTTATACAGTCATAGATTCATAGGTGAGAAAAGACTTACAGCCGTATGCATAGGCAAGCCAGCGACTCGCCAGAGTTTCGCCGCTCGCTACACAAGGATTATTAAGCACAGTCGAGCTCCAAAACAGTGACAACTACGCGATAAGTCACATTTTGGCGAAACGCTGGCGATGTACCACTTTTTTGGAGCTCGACTGTGCATTATAGTTCTTGTGTAGCGAGCGGCAAAACTCTGGCGAGTCGCTGGAATTGACTATGTATACGGCTGTTAGTGTTTAGTAATCCTGGAAAGTGCTCCCGAGCACCGCAATGTTCGGGAGCACTTTTCGGGATTACCTTTTCGTAAAATGCTCGAAGCACTGAGCACTGAATCCAGAAAGTGCTCGGGAACACAGTGCTTACGAGCACTAAAATGCTTTAAGCTTGGCTTAGGTGACATCCTATGGATACAATTATTCTATTGCAAAACCATACCACCTGAATAAAGCTATGTCTATGTCTACTTTCACGAGCACTAAGCACAGTGCTTCGGGACAGCTCTGCTGGTACCATAATGATCGTCATTATGATTCTTATATCATAAATATCTATTATATTACCCACATGAATAAATAATAACAAATGAAGGTTATTAGCGAATACGTAAACACACTACACTACGATTTAAATAAGAACGGAGAGAAACCCGCAATTTACTTATGAACGTATGGGCGGACTTTAAGTTCAGAAATGACTCGCACCAATCGCACATTATAAAGACAAATTTTCTTTTTCCGACAGAAAAGCCGCGGCACGCTGCCGAAAATTTTCATGACAACACAAGTTTTGTTGTATGTCGCCGAAAAGATTTTCTAACTGTAAATCTAGACAACAAATAATTTTGGGCGACTAGAGAAAAATAATGAAAAATGATTAGTGATTTTTAAAGTTCATTATTTCTATATTTGACGATAAAATGAGTAAAATAAAAAAATCATGGTTTTATCGAAAAAATCAGATTTTTTGTTATTTCAGAAAAATCGTGTTTTGTGCAACTCTGATCGTTACAGGTATTTGGCTTTGAGTAATAAAATTACTTTTTTCTTGAGTATCCAAGTCCAAAAATCAACAAAGTGCTATATTGCTGAATAGAGAATTGAAAACCCCTTTAACCCTATGAAATTTACTGGTTATCAGTGAAAACCACATTACTAATAGCATCCCTTTTATTTACCTATTGGTTTTACATCGAATCCACAGTGTTTATTGTGTTGCCTACGCATCATTTTCACTCTTCTTGCCAATTGCAACGAGTTTTGGTAGTCTTTAGTGACATTTATATCATGTCGAATTGATAGCGTTTCGAGTAAAAAATTTGGAAATGTGCCAAGTTGTGTTGTTCCTAAATAAAGACAGGTACTGTTTTGCGTTGTTTCATTCAAAATGAAAGAATAATTAAGTTTCAGTTCATTCACAAAAAAATTAGGAGGCTTTTAAGTTGCAATTTTGCACGATTTAGTTCCTAGTGGTTAGCAGTAGTAACCACATCCTGCAGAATAATTTGTATATTTTTTGTTTATTCAATTATTTTTTTCAATGAAGCTTATGTTAATAAACGTTTCTATAAAAAATTCTAATTATTTTTCACTTTTAAAATTTCCAAATCAATTTCAGCCTCAAAGAGTTATACGCTGTCATATGCCACCCTTTTTCTTTTAAAATTTTGGAGGGGTAGCTATTACCCCTAGGGGGTTGAAGGGACAGGTGAATGATTTTATTGAGAAAGTGTAGTTTCATATATTAAAATTTACCTGTTTCGAGATTTTTCATTTGCATTCATCATTACGTAGAAAATTAATTTATCCGTTACTTTAGGACCTCACTGTATGAATGGCTTGATATGGAAACACTTTGATTTTATAAAATTCATACAAGCTATTTTTTTGAAAAACAACACACTGATATTTTGTCAAACGATTTTATATTTTGCTTTCAATCTTATATTTTTACCATTTTCATATGCGTTCAATGAATTCCTATCGAAATAAACTTAATATGCCACATATGACTTGAACATTCACATTGTAACCTGTAAGAAAAACTTGTATTATAAAGTGAATTCAAAAATATATCTCTTTCAAATGTACCTACATCAAAAGTGTAACCCTTATTATGTTAACATTCAAGTACTTAATGGAAATGAAGGGAACATTATATATTTACAAATAACCGTTGTGAAATAAATTGTGATTATAAATGTGTTTTTAATTCATTACCCTCCCTAGTCAACCGTTAATACGAACAGAACTTTTTCTACTATGCAAAAAGAAACAGTCAATTGCAGTTTGGAAATTGAATAATTTTTTTCCATTGTTATAGATCATCGATTGGAATAATAATTGCAAAGCATTTATCACTATTACAAAGGGCTTTGATTAATAAAAAGTACCTGTCCAATCATTATCAGAATTCTCTTCTTCCTGTGATATTTAATCAATATGTATTCAACGAACGAACAATGGACGTAATCATTCGAACATATTTGCCAGAATATATATTGGGAAATTGGCCACAGTTTCATTGTTCCTGAAATTCATGTTCTCGTAGTAAATATATGTATATAACGTTGGTTTCATTCATTAGGGAGAATATGAAATAAAAACATATAATTTCTAAATTACAGTGAGTTACACCCACCAATGAAAACTCATGTTCCCCTTTTCCTGTACAGTTATTTTAGGCCAATCAATGTAGCAATTAAAATAGAAAATGGGGAAAAATAGCATAACCATGCAAACTTTCACAAAAGTTATAGTTTAATGTTCAATGACACTATAAGAATTTGCCTCCTTGTAGAAGACCGGCAAAATCGATAAAAATGTAAATCATGAAATATTTTGGTTATTTTATAAAGAAAAAATACAAAAGAGTCGCCAATTGGTGAAAACAAAGAAAATAGCATCCTTTAGCTTTTCCCAAGTTTAGTAAGTATCGGAGTAAATAAATTATTAAGTTTTGAAAAATGAGAAATAAAACTTTGTTTTCTTCCACTTCTATCGGTAACTAACGTTACTGCAGTTTTGTGCTATATGCTTCAACACCCTTGTCTAACGTAGTCGCTTGATGGGTATAGACGTCCCTGACACCCGATGCAGGGTCGTGGGGCACCTGAGACCGTAATGCATTTGCTATCAGCATGCCCAGCTTATGCGGTCTCAGCCTATATCCACAGGCATAACGCGGCGCTACGAGTGTTGTACTACCATCTAAGACACTCGCACGGTATAGACGAGACACCGGTGTTGCCTTATGTTCCGGGGGATATTGAGTCCGTGGTGGAGAACGAGAGGTGCCGAATCTATTGGAACTACTCATTCCCCACCCTCAGGCAAATACAAGCCAATAAGCCTGATGTTGTCCTCCTCGACCATCAAAGTAAAACGATATTCGTCGTGGAGTTTTCTGCTCCAGGCGAGATGAATATCGTTCAGAAAGATGAGAAAAACGGACTAAATATCGAGATCTTCTCTTTGAACTCCGCAGGTTGTATCCGGACCATTCTGTCAAAATGGTGGTTCTGATTATAGGAGTCCTTGATGGAATGATGGACACACTGCTCTCTAACTTGAAGTTAATACCGGCCTGCCGTAATATGGCAGAAATCTTAGCCGCTCGAATCATCAGCGCGTCCTCCGGATGTGTCGGAGCACCGGAGACAGGGCCTGACTGGTACACTCTTAAGGGAAAATAATAATAATTATTCTCTTTTGAGCAATGAATACCTCAGCAGAGTGGGATGACCTTCCCCAGAAGCAGATATCGTATCGTGAGCGCGATTCAACTTGGCCATAATAATCCATCAATAATTGCTGTGTGGTCAAAATTCCACGTAGTTTTTTTCATTAGAAACGTAGGGGAAGAAAATGTACGGTCAAAAAATTATTCAAATTTTATCCTAAAGATTTAACCGATTATTCTTCAGATAATAATTAATTTTCGTTGTATCTGATATTCAATTCTAAACATATCTGGCAGCTACGGAACCTGATATTCGAGTCTTTTCATTATTCATGTAAAGAGAATTTTCAGGAAACCATTTATTTTTTTAAGTGTATTATTGCAATGACTTTCCAGAGTTTCATCAGATTAATGAGATATTATCATCTGCAAAAAGAGTAAAGAATACGTTGTCAGAAGAGTTCTTTATATCATTATTGTATAAAACATGGAGTGAGTAACAAGGCAGAGTAACTCCTTTCTACTTCCCTAGTAAACTTATATATAGGGTGACTCAGGATAAGACCGACAACCTCCGAATACAGATTCCTCATCTCATTTCGAAGTGAAAATTTTCTATCAAGGTATGTCCTGGGTGTCGAAAGTACGAAAAAATTAGGATATTTCTTCTCCAAAACTCCCGAAGGAGAAAATAATAGGCTTGGTGCACTAACCAATGTTTATCAGATAATTTGAATTTGTTCGTCAATTTCTTCATCAAACGTTGCATGACCAGTGAATAGATAGGCGTGGTCCCATACATTGGCCTGCTCGTTCTCCAGATTTAAATTCACTAGACTTTTATTTGTTGGGATACCTCAAATCAACAGCTGTAGAATCTGTGGAAGATTGAACTGCAAGAATTTTAGCAGCATGTACGTTAGTACAGAAGCCACACGAGGGATATTCCAAAACGTGCGACAGCCGATGATACGGAGATGCCATTTGTGTATTGAATTTTTTTTTTACATTTGCTTTAATGCCTATTCTGTTTCTATGTAGTGTACCCAATAAATCGTGTCTCTTTTCTCTCATTTTATCATTGATATTAATACACAATACTTGTTTTTCTTCATTAAAAACATGTTGAATAATATTTTCCTAGATAATTCAATCGGAAATGGATTCAAAACTTATATTCCAATATAAAATTCAACAAACAAGTACTTATTTTCAGTTTTGCGTCATATAAGAGAAATATTATGGATTTGAGGCTGGATTTGTTTATGAGTATATCTTTTTCTTTACGACTATTGTATTCTACGTTCATTACATATTGATTTTTAATTGAAGAATAAAGATGATTCCAAGACACCGTGGATCCTAACTCATTATTCAACGGCACTCGGCCAATCACAGGTTCAGAATTTTCAGAATCCACGGGAACTGAGAGGTTCAACAAACAAATTTCTCAAGAAAACTTTGCTTGATTGAACTTTTGTCACAGCTTGGCATACGCGAATGTCAGATTGACTATTTTCTTAGTTTTAACTTTGATCTTTGTGACAAGTACCTAATGTAAAAATGAATAGAGCGGATTTATCAATGAAGCTCCTGATGAAATCTATTTTGCAACAAAGGTATGTCAAACAATTTCTACTTGAACGTTCCACACTCGCTCAGTTCTTGGTAAGAGTTTCTCTAGTAGGAATGTGGAGGAATGTGGTGTTCTTCCCTTCAATTTGTAATTGGACAGGTAATTCTTTAATTGACAAAAGAATTGTGTGAGACGGATATAACTGTTTTAGTCCATAGATTGCACTTAGAGAGTCTGTGATGATAATGAAGTTATTTCTGAGATCTTCTTTGCACATCTTGAGTGATTCCAATATGGCAGTCAATTCACAGTCAATTTTGTGGAAGGCGTATAGAAAAACTGTGATCGCCGCATATATAAGCTGCAGCATGTCCTAGTGAGTTCTTAGAGGCGTCGGTGAAGATTTGGTAGAAATGACGGTATTTGGTGAGGGTTTCTTGGAAAGCGGTTTGAATGATATGAGGTTTTGTGTTGTTTTTAGGGTAGATAGACAAGTATCGACTGTTGGGATTTTCTATCGAAAAAAATCGTTACTTGCGTCTTCAAATGGTTGTGTAGGGTTTGTTGTGTTTGGTCGTTTGTCAACTCTGTTGATTATCAATGTTTTTATTTTACACAAAGTCAACTTCTGACAGTTCTGTCATATTCTGTTATTGCTTTTTTGTGAGATTATTGTTGAAATATTGTTTTTCTAACTCAGTTGTGTTATATAGTGGCAATATACTAAACAGAGACTCATAATGGTGCAATCTTGTTGGGTTTGCAAACAATCCATGTGTTCGAACCCGAATATCAGATTCCATTCTTAGGTACCATAGACGTTACAGTGAGTATCAATCTGTTTTCGCCGAACAAAATTTAATACGTTTTTTCGAACCATTATATGTGGAGATAAGGAAATGGACACCCCACAAAACATTTACTACTTCATTAGGTCTTTCGATGATGCATTTAAAAAAAATGTTGCCAAAAAGTCCAAGAAATGTCTATCAAAATTTGGATTTATCTTTAGGTTTCCAGGTGATGTCACAGAAAAAGCGGCTTGGTTGAAAAAGTTGGGAATGAAATGTTCAACGTATTCCAAAGACTGCTAGGATTTGCTGCGAATATTTATTCTTCACAATATTGATTTATTATAATGTCTATATAAGTAAGAACATGTATTTATTTAACATATAAATTACCATTCTTTAGTCAATACTTTTTTATTCTTTTCTTTTTTCAGTCTACTGTCAGCAGCTTTCCATTCATTGAGTCCTAAAATCCTTTTTTTTAAATTCTGCTAACTTAGTGAACCTTATTTTCTAGGGATCGATACTATCTCAGTCAATGAAGTATTGCATGACATAAGGTATGTCATACGAGTTTTTCTATCTCACGTAGTCCCATCGGATGTATATTCTATCACTTTCGTTGATATTTTCTTCATTAATTCAAAATCAGCATTTTTTTCTTGTGATTGAACCCTATTTTTATCAAATAATAATAATAATAAAATAAAAATGAAAAGTCAGTCTATCGCTACCTTCTCTCTTCCCCGCAGCCCGCGCGCCAACAAAATGAGCGACTTCAAAACAATCCGTGTTGTAGGTATGGCAATGCTGAATCCTTCTGTATTTATACGATATTATACGTCCATGTTTAAAAAATATATCAGAGATATAGGAAAAATATCAGATATCGGTTTGAAAATATGTTATAATTTTATTATCTTGGGTCGATTTCAAATATATCGTTTAAATTATTTTGCATAACGGCGAACCGCTGGGCTCAATAATTGCACCCTTGACACCGATTTGTCTCTACGTTGCACTTCGTACTTCAGTCCACAAGGTTCGACTAAGTTTCAACATACATATATCATCCTTTCAAGAATTCACTCCCACTCTCTGCTTTTCTCATTTATGATTACTTGTCACTCGGTGTAGCGGGTGATGCTTCTTCAGCGGACCCTCGGGAAATCACGCTCGGCGAAAAGGATTTGATAATTTCGTCCATACGTCGCGTTAAGGGCGAATACGCGCGTCTGCTCCACATTATTTGGGGTTTTCCCTGGGAGACCAGCACATTTTTGACGTCGAATTTATTTTGGGATGACGGCTGACTGGATGCTTTTGATGAGCCACAGTGATTTTTGTTCAGCTTCCGTGTCCAGAATGTTTTGTCATCCGATTGAATTTTGATGTTTTCGCAAAGCTTTGTAGTTGATTGTCTTCTGTACCTTTGTCATGATATGTTTTCCTTGTAGTTTCCGTGTTTCTGTTCAATCTATTAGTTCAGTGAGTTCCTCAATGTATATTTCGATATGAAGAATCGCGATTTCGGGACCGGGTAGCCGAGTGGTTAAACCGACATTGTTTTAATCACTTTGGCTGCTAGTCGGCGATGGTTCAAACCATGGCGACTGCAGAAAATTTTCTGATGGCCCGAGAAAGTGCTAGGAATCGCACGTAAAAAGGTAAGACCTCGTTAATCCTTAGCTAGCACAAGTTTCGACTTCTGATGGCTTTAGTTCATAAGGCGACGGACAAACAATTTTAAACAACAATTTTTTTGAAACAGTTATAACTTCTTTAAGAATGGAATGTGAGAAACACAGTTTTATAAAATAAAGCTTTTGTATCTTGAATGTTATACCTGCATCCAAATGTCGTACTGACACCGAATATAGTGACGAACGGCAAATGTCTTGGCTAGTTCGATCTTAATCGAAACTAATTCTATTCACATCAAAATAAGGATACAGTGCGAGCGGCTGCACCATACCCTGTCGGTACTTGAAAACACGTATTACTTAATCAAATGAGGGTCGAGTGTAGAAAGAGAAACAAACGAATTTGATTATAAAAATCTATTAAAAATCATTAGATTCAATGAGATTAAATAATGCATGAACGATTCTGGATATACGTTCACATCACATACACTTAAACATACAATATAATTATAATTACAATAACCTCAAGCATAGCCAACTTTATATACCTCTGTTTTACGCATTACAACCAATAAACCACACATATTAAGCGAAAAATATCAATATGCATAACAATGCACCATGCAAAACGTGTACACAATTCAAGTATTGTACAAGTAAATTCATAATTCAAGGAATACAAGTGTTCGATATTCATAGCACCAGACAGTACAAACCTTCATAAAAACAATCAAGCATATTACAAGCGCAAATATACATTATATTTGCGATATTCAAACTATCGATTCACAAATCAAAAGGAACACTAGTAAATGCTGACACTGTATATCTTTATCAGACATGGTTAAAAATGTAATAATATCTTCGTTGCTACATGAATAACATCTGTTCATTCAAGTGTTTCCTGGATTCACACTTTAAGTCAAAGGGTATATTTTACAACGTAACATTCTTTTATTATTATATGAGATACTCCCTAATCTTCGCGTTCAGAATCAGTACAAGTTTACGACCTACGCCACGCTTTTTCAGTGGAAACATGTGTTCTCGAAGGACAAGACAGCTTTAAAAGGCACCGACGACATTTCCGATATATGGGTCAATAGTACAAAATTTATTCGGAGAAAGAGTTTTATTCCTCTTTAGTCAAATTATCATTTCGAGCAGTGTTTTAAAACTATTGGTTTATTATTTTTGTTGTGTATTGTTTGCACAATCGACTCAACTTACAAGAGTACAACATTATTCCGGTTCAGGCACACACTTCGGTAATAAAACTCCGGACACTGTACTTCTTACTTAGATCACTTGTTAGAGCACCATACTTGTCAGGAAAAACTGTTTTGGTTATGTTTTGAAATCGAGCTTTTATATCTTTTCCACTTCCAGTGGACGGGTTATTGTCCGTAGGGGACACGTCATGAATTTCGTGACCCTCTCGAAAACAAGCATTCAGCCAGATTATTGATGGGCTGACAATTTTTACCACGAAAACCACTTAGTTGTACACATTCCACATCATCTTCGCGACTTAATTACTGTTTCTCCTGGAGATTCCAGAGGGTAAGTATCATTGACCTCCCTTCAGGCGCGTGTCGCGCTTATAGTTTCATTTTTATACTTGGTTTTGGAATGTTATCGTATTTGCTTTTCGGATGTCAAGTTCAATGACACAGAACTTTAGGGTCCACGAGCCACACCTAATATTATAGTAGACGTGGGTTACCACATGAGTCTTGGGGTCTGACCAATTAGAATTCGACAACGGCCAATCAAAGGCTTTCAGAGGCTTTCATTTTACCCTCACTTTTCATATGACAGAAGCTATCTAGTCCACGTGTACTGTAATCGAGTTGAGACGAGGAGCGGTTAGAGAATAACGTATTATTTATACTATGCAAATTATCAGCGGCAATTTGTATACTGATATAACCTCGTATGATCGCTTGGTTGTGTGCTGTCTCAATTGAGTTCGTATAGACTATACTACGGAAATAAAATTAATGTAAAATTTTTCATTGGTAGTGCTAATAATAATAATAAATCGTCTTTAGTCATCTTTCAAATAATATAAATTGATTCATAATTATATAGATGATGCTGAGCTGTTTTACAACTGAACCCTAGAAAAAAGAGAGAAAGGTAAAAAAAAGTTTAACAATTATAAAAAACAACAAAAAATATATTATACTACTATCATTTCTTAACCATCATTAGAGAGAAATAATCAGTCATTTGAACAAGCATTGTCGGAAGTATATCTAATATCGATGGCTTAGATTGCAAACCGGCTAACTCCACACAGAGCTGTGCCGAGCTCTGACAAAAAGTGCTTCGAGTACTCTGCACTAAGCACTCTTGAAAAGTGCTCGGGAGACTCGAGCACTAGGCACTTTTTTTCATGAAGTGCTCGCGACTCCCGAGCACTTTTCAAGAGTAGTACTCGAAGCACTTTTTGTCAGTGCTCGGCACAGCTCTGAGTGGAGTTTGCACTCTAAGCCATCGATATGAGCATTTCAGTTATACATTAGTTCTTTCAGTTTCTTTTTGAAGTTGATTAGATTATAGTTCCGAAAATTAATGGGTAAAGAGTTGTAGTATTTGGGAGCTGTGTATGAGAAGCTTCGTTTGAACAAACTGGTTTTGAATTTTGGAATGACCATGGTGTTTCTGTTTCGTGTTCTTGAAGTATTGTAATAACGGAAGGTGATCAATTTGGTAGCTAGGTATGCCGGTGTAGAAGTTGTTACTACTTTGTGGGTTAATGTTAGCTAATGAAGTCTTCTCAATTTTTCCAATCTCAGCCATACGGATTCCCTGGACTTTGCAAGATGTGATCATTCCGAATACCGTAAGCAAAACGTATGCAGGAATTTTGAATTCGCTGTAATCTGGAGGCGTCACTCTGGAAGAGAGCGGGGCCCTAGACGGCGTCACAATATGAGAGCTTGGAGATAATCAAGGATTCACAAAGGTTCAGTGTAAGTTTTGAGGTGGGTAAAATGTACCGAGAGGGGTACAACTGTCTCAGCACAATAAAGGAGTTTTGACATAAGTGACTAACGTGCTTTGTGAATCGTAATTGCTGATCAAACCAGACACCCAAATTTTTGCATTCGCTGACAAATGGAATTTGTTCATCTGAGAGATAAAGCGAAAAATTCGCTTCGGCCATTACTCGTTTAATTATTTCCGATGATCATAGCATGGAACTTACGGGGATTGATCTTTAGGTTATGAGCGGTTGAAAGATTGAAAAGAGAGTTCAAATCCTCATTCACTCGTGCTGATGTTAAATTGACGTTGTTTACATCAAAACTGACGTATAATTGGTTATCATCAGCATATTGATGAATACTACAGTACTCCATTTTCTCATGAAAGTCGCAAATATACAGGGAAAAGAATAATGGCCCAAGGACTGACCCCTGAGGTACTCCAAACTCAATAGGTAGTGTTTCAGAAGTTTCCCCACCAAGTGTTATTGACTGTGTCCGAAACGAGAGAAAGTTTTTGATGAGGGCCACTGATCTCTGATGGAATCCTAAGTATTTTAGTTTTTTACAGAGTACATCATTATCTATGGTATCAAAAGCAAGACAAGACACGAGAGTTCACCTCTGTCTACTGACCGAAACAAGTCATCGGTGACATTCAGAAGTGCAGTGGTTGTACTATGGCCAGGGCGGAATCCAGATTGAGCTGATGAATTTATGTTTGGACTGACGACAAAGTCGAATATTTGTTCTTTGAGAATTTTCTCAAATGCCTTCGGAAGGGTTGGGAATACTGAGCTACTCTGTGTATAATCAGGTATCTATTATCGAAATTATACAAGGTAACTTAACTAAATTGAACGTTCTGATTGATTAAAAGTTACACGAAAAATTAATCAGTTTAATCGAATTCTTAGCAAACTATTCATATTGTGTGATCCCTTTCTGGTACCGGTGACGAGAATGTGTAAACGGGCTCACTCATCCAGCGGTGGCATCCGATGACACGAGAATTGCGGAAGCGGTCTTTGTCTATAATCGACGCTAGCTGTGACGGTTCGCAGAAGGCCGTTTCGAACGCGAACAGTACATTATCACTCGGTCGTGAATTAATTCTGGTTAGCACCGCACAATGATCATTCGATCGACCGTTCCGGAATGCCGGACTGGACCGTATGTTTGGAAATACCGGAATTATACCTATCCGGGTTGAATGCCGCGATGATTAATTCCAAGAAATTTGCATGATTTGGGAGGAACGTCCCGTTCGGGGCTGCTGTAACGGTTTTGGTTGATTTAATATCCATAAAGTTGAAAAAGTTTTATTATTTGTAATTTGTAACAGTCAGAGATGTAGTAATCCCAATTTGTCATCTTGATACTTGATTCAAGTGTCTTCAACCCTAAGCCCAAGATTATTAGGTAGTTCTGCAATTCTTATATCTAGGCCAATCAACAGGGCTATCAACCTCAACTTAAATTGCTCCGCCGATATTTTTTCTTTAAATTGTAGAATACAGTGTGCACATTACTTCTGAGAAAAATTATCACCTCAGAAAGAGCACAAATTTTTACAAAAAAACTGTCTACCAAAATTTTGAGAATTCGCACGGTATTCTTGAAAAAAATTGTTAAAGTTATATGCTTTCGCAATGGGGCAGGTGTTGCGCCGGCTTCCGCCAACGTGCATTTTTTCAACCAGCGCGTGAAGTAAAGTTATATAACTCCTCACATAAATGTTCAATTCGGATAAATCTTACGTCGTTTTGAAGATACAGATCGCAGCTTTGTATTCTGATATTATTTATATTTATACGCTCAGTTGCCAGCTGCAAAATTGCAATTGAAAATCTTATAATATTAAAGTTCCTGACTTCGTGAAATAATGCTTGTGATCACTGAAATAATGTCTTATCACTTGTAGCAAGTAAAATGAACAGTTGAGGACTACTTCATTGTCAAATTGCATAACGTTTAACCGGTTCAAATAATGTTGGTTTTAAATGCGAGTGTTTTCAATTCTTCGCATATTTTAGGTTACAAAATCTTGAGGGAGTTTATAAATTCAAATGCTAATAACTCAGAGATAAAAGCACGTATCAACATGAATGAAAAGCCAGTTTTCAGAAAAAACTCTGCTCTTATTGAAAATATTCACACAAATTTGGTTACTTGTACAAATTTTAAATGCAATCCTGTCAATCTTTTAAGTACTTAAAAAATAGAGGTGACTCGGCATTTAATCGCATTATTGTTCTATGGAAAGAAAAATAAAATCAGTCCATGATAGAATATGGGGATTCGAGACCAAGGAAGACAGTGCACCAAAGGAAACTGTCTCGAAGTGTACCTGCTTTAAACTCATTGAGATTCTAAAACCTGAAAAATATCGGCTTGGGACCTTGTCAATGCGGCAGCTAGCGCTGCTGTATAGTATACAGCGGCGCGGTATTGTCGGTGCGCAGTGAGCAGCAGTCAACGTTGCTCTATGTAAACGTCAGATAATATAAAAGTTCCTGTGCAGAAAACACTGGATACTGGGATAATATCGATAGTCGGAGATGAGGAAACATCTCTTAGTGCTTTGTCACTGTTATTAATTGAAAATGGTAAAATTATTTTTGAAATATTTGTTTCATGTTGAACTCGGCTCTTTTCAAAATATCCGGATTGTGAAGATGAAGACGAGGAGACTGAAGGTGAAGTAGATGATGAGTTGTATGAGTGAATAAATATAATTTCCTATACATTTCTTGAAGGTATTAGTTGTGGATTCATTTCTCCACACCCTTTCTCGATATCATTGAAAAACACTCTCATATTTCGTTACCTCCGGTCCGCTTCTGATTTATACAATAAGTTGATCTTCTCTCGAATTTGCGAATAATTTTCATAACAGTACTTCTAATAAGAGTAGTAGTTTGAGAGTTTTTTCAAATATTCTCCCCCTTCCCCTTACCGCAATGTCTCTGCGATGCGGGGGATATGCCCCGAATGCGGGGGCGGGAAAATCGTTTGTAATAATTTATAACTATTATTTTTACAAATTTTCGCTCAGTTCCATTAGTCAGGACTGACAATTTTACATATTCATAGAAAATACCCCAAAAAACACGATTTCGGGAAGGGTTTGATGCCCCGGGAGGGGGTTTAATTGTTGAAAATAATTCGCCATCATTATTAATACCGAATTTCACTCATACTTATTGCCCAGAGCTGAAATGTCAAGAAAATACCTTCCAGAATTCTTTTTTATGATTTTGGGGGGTTGCACCCCCCCCCAGGGTGCAAACACTACACGTAACAAACCATACATATTTCGTTGCTTGTATGCATTTCGGAATACGAATAATACACCGGTATGTCCCACTATGGATTTTAGTTTCGGATTCATCTCGTTCCCGCTCCCTCTCCCGCTTTCCCGCGTCGGTTTGAGGAAACCTTATTGCTAATTATTCAACCCTCCGTGACGACCGAATTGCAAAAAAGAAATCGGCGGAGCAATTTAAGTTGAACTTTTATAAGAAAAATTGCTCTGTTTATAGGCCTAATCAGTCAGGTGATTTCAAGTACTGTATTTTCAAATAGTTTTTGATAAACTGATAAAAAAGATAATGTGAAGTCACATAATTTTACGTTGGCCTTTTTGTAACCAACATAAAATCATGTGAAATCGCAGTTAGTTATGTATTAGTAAGAGTACATTATGAATACTGTATAAACGCCATAGCAAATAACTGGATTTGTAATGGAAAATCTATGAAGTGGTTATGAATAATAACACGATTCGTTATGGAGAATAACTAAATCCTTTATGGAAAATTACTCTATTTGCTGTGAAAATCTACTATGCTATTTCTGTAATTTGAAGTAAATTTTGTGATTTCCAGAAGTAATATCACATGAAATATAATTGAAGTTCACATGATCTGTACTGTATAAATTACACAGTCAACAATGTAGAATTCAAATGTACTCTGTAATTCTTCGGTGAAATATCACTTTGAATTTCAGAATGAAATGTGAATTCACACTGTGATGTAAAACCTTCTTGTGATTCGCCTTATTGTATTCATAAATCTTTATTCAGTTACATACGAACATTCAATGAGAATGAAATTTACATAACATCAGTTTTATCAAAAAGCCTTCATCACCATAAGCCTACTTATTTTCAGACAAATGGTTCAATTGAATCAATTCCATTCCATCAATTCCGTTGAGAAAGGGATCTTTTGAAAGGGTTTCCTTGTGTAGTAGATTTCATCCTTAGCATTGATGAGTGAGTGAAATTAAAGAGAGTTTTATAAAATAAATATAAAAGGCAAAGCAAAAAAAGTGAGAAAAAAATAAAGTAGAACAAATTTTACAGGAAAAAATCAGAAACATGAATCCTTCAACCTGCAAAAAATTTCAATAGAATGAATAAACTATGGAAAATCAGAACGTGAACCAGTAATCAGATTATAAGTACCTACCTTTACCTTCCATATAGCACATACTCATTTAAAAAAATACTAGATATAAAACAAAAAATATATTACTTCAAACTATTTCAATAATAGAACATAACACACTTTAAAATTTGAATACAATAAATATTTCTCAAGTACAAACCTAAAACAAAGCAGACGGAAATTAAATACATAATAATAATACATATGCAAAATTAATTTTAAATTGAACCCAAATATGGAACTGATGTTCAAATTATTTCTCTACATTTTAACTAACTTATTGATAAAATTGAACACCTTACTTCGAACAGCTGATACTTTCTTTGATTTCGATCCTCAATTATGATGCATTTTCAGGAATACCTTTGAAGAAATTCCATTATTCCATTATTCCATTATTATTCCATTATTATTCCAAGTTATTTTGTATATTTCATATTCAAAATAAAATATAAAAAGGCAAATTCCACTTTCAAAGCGTCCAAAAATTTTTCTTGTCCATCATAATTGATAATTTTCTTCTCAATATGTATAACCAATAGTTTGACACCTGAAAAAAAAAATGATGGAATTAGAAATGTAAGAACTGGCTTGAAAATGAGAGTTTTTGAGTATTAGAAATTAATTTTGAGTGACTGTCAGCAGACTGGAATGATTTCTTTTTCAAAATCATGAAACTCTGTGTAAACTGATGAAGTTCTTTTAGTTCTTTGAATCGCAAGGTATTTATGTTATAACCGTACAAAATTCAATAACATGTATCTGCTGTCAAAATGAGACGTTATACTAGTAACATTTTTGAAAATATAGCTGCTCTTGCATATCTCTGATAACAGACAATCCATCACATTTCAGCATGGCAAAAAAATGTTTTTATCATGCGACATGAACTCACATTGTGAATATTGACATACAAATGTTGTACTACTTTTCTGTGTTTTCCCTCCACCTGAGAGTATTCTAAAAATATGTTGTTCAAACTCTTTATATGAAATATGAATCAACCGATACGACACACTTTGAAAGTAAGTGTACAAATTTCGCTCCATTCCAGTTTCTATGAAAATGATATTTACGGATCTTTATACATTTGACACTTCATAAATTGCAGAAAAACATGATATATTAAGTATATTAAGGATATACTTACTAGATGACCACGAAAACTACAAAACTGAACCTAACCTATAAGTAGTTATTTCACAATAAACACTGTTTGTACTTGCCACCGGTCGGAAACACTGAATGCAGATTTGCAGTGGATGGTGAATAGAATGCACCACTTCTAAAAATAGAACTGATGACACTGGGCTCAGGGTATAGGTGCACGCATAAAACGAACATAGAGGGGGTTTCACATAACAGAACATGTCAGGATACACTTTACATAATCAATCTGGTAAATCATTCGTTTTCACACTATACTATTTATGCTTCACATGTTTGAATCTGTAATATACTTCAAAATGTATTTTTAGAGTTTAGATCATGTGGAATGTTGGTCACAAGATATTTTCTGTGAAATTCACAGAACGTACTAAGCTTTTTCACAACGATTTTTATCAGTGAGCTGAAAGTGCAAATTTTGTTCAGTAGTAGTAGTATTAATAGTAATTTTGGGGTGGTCACTGCCAGGCAAGTAGACCCATATAGTCCCTTTTTGCCATCCTTGTTTTCGACATTCCTCCTCCTAGTCTCTTCCTTTTCGAACCTTGGTGACCTCCTAGTAATCATCTGACAAAGCGAAAGACAATTTGGTTGAGGCGCACAATTTTGGGACACAAAATCGATCATTGCAAAAATTCGACGTCTCATATGTGCTCAATTTTGTGGTCCTTTACTTTGTTTTAGTCTTTACTGCAGAAAAGTCCGAGTGGAAGACTTTTTGAGTACGTCCCGGCCTCAGGGTTGACCAAACAAATTAAAAAACTCGCAAAAGCGGCTAAGTTGATAAATCAAAAACTGCACTTTGGTTTAATATTAAGCTTTAAAATGTTGACCTAAGGAAATTAGGCTTTCTGGCCTCCGAAGATGCTCCACGCAAAATTTGGAAGCTTAAGATTGAACCCAAGTGCAATTTTAGATTTTTCATCTTAGCCGCTCCCGCGAGTTCTTCAATTTTTTCATTTAGTCAACGCTGAGTTCGGGCCCTACTAAAAAAGTCTTCCACTCGGATTTTCCCAATATAAAGACCGTAACAAAGAGAGGGAACACAAAATTAAGCAAATATGAGGCGATGATTGATTTTGGGTCCAAAAATTGTACGCCTCAACCAAATCGTCTTCCGTTTTGTCAGATGGTTACTAGTCACTTTCTAAACGGAATAATCATAACGGAAGACATATATAAATCGTCGAAAAAAATCGATAGACATTTTTCTTTCGATTTCGAAGATATTTGGAATTTGAGGATTTCGAGGAATGGACTTTCATCTCACCAAACAGAGGACGTTTATCTTCTCGTCGCGGTATTAGACCCACGGCTCTCTAACTAATACGCCGCACACACGCCGAGGAAATGAGTTGAAGTTTATTCATCTTCTTCACATATGCGGTTGTCTTCTATACCTATCAGTCTGCCTGACTTCAGTCCATGGCATCACACGTTAAAAAGGAAGGGCTTCCGGGGGTTGCGCGTAGGTCAGTTTGACGGAAATAACAATTTTTTTCTCGTTATGTTTATTTCCTATAAGGAGGACGTGCTTGGCGGTTTCTGCATAAGAGCCATGCAGTCCTTGACTTACTGGAGCTGGCAACAAAGTCTTACGACTGCCAGCAGCCGGTATTATCCATCCAAAGCTCGTTCAGCGTTTCTTGCGTTCAATCGTCTATAGAAGTAAAGAGGTTTGATTTCTTGGTATCCGTAGTACAGTCTCCAGCCCACAGAAAAGCGTAGCGTAGTGTAGCATAGCGAACATGAGACGCCTGTGCCAGGAAAAAGAGGTAATCTAGAGCCATGAGGATGAGGCCTGAAAGAGAAAAATGTAAAACCTGGATGTTGGAGATAATTCCCTGTGGCAAATGGCAAGAGATCTTGAAGAGGGACTCGAATATTCGGCTTCCGGTCACTCAACGACCTCTCAGGTGGCACGCATTTTTCACGTGGTGAGAGAGGGCTTCATTCAGGATCTCAATACAGTTATGGTGCTGCTGGATATACAAGAGGCCTTCGACACCGTCTGTATAGAGGGCATAATCAGCTCATACTCTCTGGGTTTATACACCAATAAACCCAGATATTTGACCTGCTCGACTAGCTCCAGCTCTAGGCGAAACGTAATAGGTTGCCAGAACCCGTCTTCTTTCCTACCTTTGGTGAACAGGATCATCTCACTGCAATCACACATATTTTCTAATTGGTTTTCCGATTTTCAGTCTAATTCCCCATGGTAAACTGATTTCTGGATATTTTTATTTTGACTCGCTAATTTGCATAATAAAAAAAAATTTAAAAGAGATTTTATAGCAGACTGTTTTCCCTGAATTTCTCGCCACTGGTGTCCTAGCTGTGTGTTTATTAGACTGTTACCAGCCCATCACTCAAAAGGCGTAGGGACCGTTGTGGCTTCCCTTCTGATTAGGATAGAATTAGATTTGAATATTGTGTCATTTATTTTCGAAAATTATGAATGGTTTGAGCGATTTTTTGTGATTAACAATTTGTTCACCATTTGCAGTTACGATGGCGCCTGTATTTTCATGTATGGAGTTGAGCAAAACATTCAACAGAAACTAACATTGAAAAAACTTACTTAACGTTGTGCTTACAAACGGTATCAATACCTCGCTAGATGATCGATATGAATTTCCCTTCATTAGTGATTGATATTTTCCTTGTGTTAGGACGCCTGAGAAGAAATCTGGATTGTCTGTTACGAGCTATACCCTCAATTCATCTCGCACAATTGGTTCTCCATTATGTTACTCTCAGCCATAATTTAACTAAACTAATTAAGGATATCTACCTAACAATCTCATCCAAGGACATATGTCGTATTGCTCAATTATAATACATGATGCAATTTACTCGTAATAGGGTCCTCATCAGAGTTCAGGTTGACGTATTTCCTGGTTGCTGGTTGCGTCCGCACATTCATACTTTTCTTTGCATAACGTGGATATTCAGTTCCATTAGTATATTTTTCAAGAGGAATATTTTCCTTGAGTTTGCACGTATTAAAGAAAGAACGATAGGACGAAAATCTTGCCGCAGTTCCAACTATAATAAATCTACACCCAACAGAATAAATTGGATTTTACCATTTTTGCAAATACCCCATTTACCTACACATTATCTCTAGTCTCCTCTGTCTATGAATTTACTTTACCTTTCAATTTTCATAAACCCATTATCTAATTGAATATAAGGGCGAGCGTAGTTGAACATTCATCAGATAAAGTTATATATTTTCTTACCTTCTAAGACCTCAATCCCCTGCAAACCATAACAGGAAGCTGTAGCGGTGTTTTCTTGTTTCGTACACGTTCGTTTCGTTACTCCTCAAAAATTACCCGAATAATAGTCTTCTTTGGTACACTGAATTAATTAATGAATTTTTGGCTTCTCGTTTCGTACATCGACCACTGCGATGGTCCAAATTTCCACGCACTCAAATGTAAGGTTAGTTCGTACTGGTTGGATCATACTAAATATTACTCCCCACATAATGTATTTTCACAAGGAAAAATGGTGCAAAACCTACCTAGTTATCAATTTCCACGCACTTAAATAACTCCTTAAGGTTATTTCGTTCTGGTTCAATCATACTACTCCTCGTCAAATGTATTTTCACAAAGAAAAATGGGTCGATGTACGAAAGGCGAAGTCGAAATTGGATTCATTGATTCAATGTACGAAACGAGAGTATTTTAGGAAAAGTTTTGAGGTGTAAGTACGAAACGCTAGTGTACGAAACAAGAACAAACTGCTGTAGCGATCTTTAGTCACACTTTAGTTTTTAATAACTTAAGTTACTCTATTCATTATTACTATCGAAACATTACTGGATTTCAATCTATGCATATGAACTTATCAATTTTTTTCTGAACAAAATCTGGGCTCTTGGCTCAGTTGGAAGATAAACTTTGACTTAATTCAACAAATAATTGGGCAAATAATCGTTTATTTTGCCTCAAGAAAAATTAGAGTAACAAGGTTCTGTGATATATCAATAATTGTCAAGTTACTCGATCAAACCCATCTAGAATCGATTAAGTACTTGAAATTACCAAATATTTACGTTACAAACCACTCAAAAATGTATGATTCTTACTTAAATAAACGGACAAATCGGATCAGATCATTCACCAGAAAAGGTTACTCTCAATAAACTGGATTATAAAAACAACTAACTCTCCCCAAAGTAAAAAGCGAACTTCCTTCCGGCGTATAAAATTGTAATCTGCAGTTCGAGTTGGACTGGCTTGATATGAGGGTTGTTCAGTAGTTAAATAACAAATTTAATAAGTCCCTTTTTATTTTCATCTAGAGCATTAAATATTTCATAACTTAGATATTTTGTCGTTACGAGAAAAGACATAATTCAATTGCTTCGCATTATGAAAGAAAACTCTTTATATCTTCACAAACCTCTCTTATTGCTACTTGTTTTATACATCTCTCTAGTTTTGGCTAGAGTCACTTTTAACATAAAATTGGTGAGATGAATAAAATGTAGCAAATGCTCATACTATGTATTTATCCCTTTCATTTCTCTATGAAATGAATAACAGCTATTTGCACCGGTTCAACTCAAGGTTACCTTACAACTTAAGTGGACCTTACATTACGATTTTGTTTTGCACCGCTATTTGAGGACACCATAAGTCTCAAGATAAGCCTCAGATTTTCCAGGCTTAGGTTCCACTTAACGACTTAACCTCACTTTTCTTACACGAATTATTTTCCTATTTTCTTTATGTTCAAAGTATTTTGAGAACTTTTTCTGGATTTTGCTGATGTGATTATATTTTGGTGGGTATCTGATTATATCAGGTTTGAAACAAAATATCACGTACAATATTAGATGACGACGACCTAGAATTTGAATCAAATTTTTTATGGTGTGCCTAGACAAGTACGAGAGGGGACATCATTTGCATGTTTGACGAACTTACATTTTTCCCTCGATTTAGAGTGACAAAACCTACAGCTATCTATATACTAAACCTGATTGAGGCTGAAATTGAATATCCCTATGATGTGAAAGTATGAAAATAATTTTCAGATGCAACACTGTACTTATATCTCAATACAAAATGTATATTGATATATTGTCAATTTATATTACTTACGAACTTAAAAATATGCTGTTGCTTTGTACTGTTGAAATGGAATGGCGAGTCTTTTCAATTTTTTATTCATTTAAAATTGTTGGCATCATTTTTATGTCGTAAACATTTTGGGTGGAGACTATACTGTTTACCTAAGGTAAGTCAGGTCAGGTTAGATGGCTAATAAACTACGCATTTTAACTGATGTGCACGCAGGTCTTTCGGCGATATTGTGGCTAGTTTTTCCGGTAGAGACAAATTTTCCAAATCCCATGCCATACTCCCGCCAGCCTTTCAAAGTAGACAGAACTGACGGCGCTTGCGCAATGTGCATATTATTTGAAATTTTGCGTTGTTTGAGGTCTCGTCTTTGGTTACGTGATAATTTTTACGCTGTTGCCAGACATTTCCAACACTCTGCTAAGGTTCAGGCCAGGAGTCAACGGTGCATACCATCTTTACCTTAAGGTGCGTACCTTAAGCTGATCCTCCACTTAGCTGAGTTTTTTATTAAGGAGAACAGGTGCAAATAGCTGTAAGTGTTTTTCAAGATATTATAGGCTTTTACTTGATATTTATTTTATTCACATCCACCAATGGGTTGTATGAATAGACTTTGAGCAAATACTTCTACTCAGATTCTTTTATACAGACCTATTCACTATGTTGAGTTATGAGAGAGACACACACACACACCCATAGTATAAGCATTTGCCTGCTTTTATTTATACAACCAAATGAAACTGACTGGCGGTCAGAAAATATTGTATTCGAATTATCAAGTTCCCCTCGTATAATTCTCGAGACTGTATGAAAATGAGTTTTTATCGTTCCCGAATGTGAGGGTTAGACCTTTCTCAAAACAATAAAACTGAATGTTGAATTTAATGGTTTGCAGATGTGAACTAAACGAATTCTTGGTCCGTGCATTTCAGTAACTATTTCGAATAAATTGGAAAACTTTGTTTTCTTACACATCTTGCCAAATATTTTTTCCTTGGCTCGTGCTCAACTGACGGCAAAACTTTGGAATTCGTTGATTAGGAGGTGTTCCTTATGACAAATCTTTCAAGAATTCAAGAAAAACAAAAATTCTGACATCATTTTCTTTTGTTTTGACGATGTTCTCTGAATATTGCGTTGAAATGAGAAGTTCGAGAAATATTGTTTGAAGTTGGGTGGAATGGAAAATAAATAATAATAATAATAAGCTCATCTATTTTGTAACAAGTATTATAAACGCCCACGAATATTTTAATAATGATTGCAGCGACTATTTAATTATCGTGTATCTAGATGAATTTGTAACCATGTTGCATACTATACTTTTTCTACGAACTCCAATTGAAACAAAATTGTATATTTTCAATTTTCAAATTGACGCTCAGCTTTGGTTTTCGTATCGGAAATATGCACTACACCTTTTCCAGTATTATTTCATAAAGCGTCATTTGGATTTCGGAATACACTTGTGTTTCAAATTAGTGAGTTGATTTTCGGAAAGTGTCAATAGGGAATATGCATATTTTTTTTTATTTGTTTAATCAATTTTTTACTTCGTTACAACATAGTAAAATATAAGGTGTAAGGTTATGAGAAGAGGCGAAGTATCTCCAATATCACATTTACATTGTTGTAAAGATCATTTCAATGTGAGTACATTTTATTTCGATAGTTAACATGAAGTGAATTGATCAGGAGTAAGTTTTGTATGCATAAATGTTTTGTATATCAAGCGGGAGATAACTCTGTTTATACCTGCCTCACCTAAATTACAAAAGAAAAACTATCATTTGATAAACTATTACTACTTATCAGTTCAGGTATTGTCGGATTGTGCTTTGACAAAACCACTTTCAGTCATTGCTCTTGATAATTTACAATTGTCACTAGACCAAAATCGCACTATGTAATGGAAAACACTACAAATATATAAATAAAAACAAATTTTCTATGAAAAAGATAAATGTCATAACGTGCCATGTGACGTCATTCTTCGTTTCGACCAATGGTGATGCGTTTCGCAAATTTGAATTCCGCGCGCTTTATTATACACTTTTTGATTAAAGTTTTATGGAAATACAAATTAAATGATAAACTATTGGTGTAGGTGTAATGTCAAGACAATAAAGAATCGGATGTAAAAAAATCAAGTAAATTTAAATCACTTGCATATTCCCTATTGTATTTCAAAATAGTAAGTTGGATTTTAGATAACATCAGTTGAATTTCAGAAAAGTCATTTCAATTTTAAACCATTATCTGAAATTTGAAAAGTCAATTTAGTACGGTAGCCTGCTGCCAAAATGTGTAATGATTTTATAACATATATTTTGTATTTATAAATATAATGATCAATGAACAAGCAAAATTAGCGCTAACCAGTGGAACATAATAATAATAAAACTTTTTTTCTTAAGTACATGCATAAATTCGTATAGAATTTGTCAGAAACTAGTTGATTATTGTTGATTTCATGAATAAATCACATATTTTAATGACAGTTTAGCGTGTGGCAAGCATACCAAACGATATTTCATCGAATCAAAATCAGTCGGAAACCGATCGGATTCAGAAAAATAATTCAAGTAATACGACATAATATTATGCAACTATAAGCAAACAAGAAGACATTTATGTGATGTTTTTTGCAGTCCACTGAATTCTTATCAATAAACTCTTTGATGTCAGACTCTTCGTATCTTCTTCCTTTCTTCACTTTCGGTTTTATTAATTTTCAATAAAGAATTCTTTCTTCGAATATTCTTCCTTTCTTTATTTTCGGTTTGTATTCTATTTCAATAAAAAATTCTGAATGAAATAGGAATAATTTGGACTATTTTTACCATAAAATTCCAAAATGATTTTTGAAGTACCCAGACTATACGCGCGATCGCCAAATATTTGAAATGTCCGGCTCAGAGGTGAAAACACTTTCGGTCGAGAACAAAACGTAAGAATTGATCAAAATCGGTTTTGAATTAAAAAATTATCACAGTTATTCCGTATTTTTAATCGGCCACAAGAGCCTATCCGTATGTTCTTGACACATTTCTGTACTGATTTCCTATACTGTACAGATAAAAAAGATCAACTTTTTTATTACAAATATCAAAAATAAAAAAAAATATATATTATAAATTTTGGAAGGTTGAAAAATAATATTTCGTTTATAGACTGGTGCCTATAATTTTTGTAAAAAAGAAAAAAGTAACAGGCAAGGACAAGGTGGAGAGTGTTGTTGAAGTTCCAACTATAAAGAAAAAAGAATTAAACACAAAAACACTCAAATGGTGAATTGGGGTTGCAGCTTAGGATTTGCGTCGACACGTGATCTTCTTGCGAAAATCAATGGAAATTTGGAGGGCTTTAATGGGGATAAAAACCTACTTTTTCATGAAAAAATTAAAGTCAAAAGTTTTAAAATGTCGACTGAACGCCATCTTCAATATTTTTTTTTTATATATAGAACACCCCATATATATATATATATATATATATATATATATATATATATATATATATATATATATATATATATATAATTCCATTTTCGAAATTTGCTCATAATTCTCAACAGTTTCCTCTAATACACTTTACTCATAAATTCTTTTCGAAATATTAACGTTTTTAAGGAGAAATTTTGTTCATTCAAACCCAACCAAAAACAATAATGTTGCTTTCAATCAAGTTTGCATTGGAGGAAATCGTCGCGGTAACGTCTTGTTTACTGTCAAATTAACTGTAACTGTCAACTAGTCCGTTGACCGCCTCAATCATTATGAATAGTGTGATCATGGCTCGTAGTTTAGACGATAAATTTGAAGTAGTTCTGAAATTTGGAAAAGCTGGAAGAAATTATCATCTAGTAGTCCGTATGTTTAATGATAGATTTTCCGAGAATCCTATTTCGAGGATGTATTTGCGCAAACTTTTAAACAAGCTCCAAGCAACTGGTACGCTGAAAGATGTTCCAAGATCAGGAAGACCGCCTCTTTCAGAAGAAAAAAAGGTAGAAATTGTTGCTGAAATGGTAATCAATCCGACTTAGTCGACGTCTGCAGATGCTGAATCCTGTGGAGTAAGTTCAAAAAGTGTCCAAAGAGTCCTAAAAAAAGTAAAGTTTCATCCCTATAAAATGAAAGTCCTGCATGCTATCACGGAGGATGATCACAAGAACAATTGAAGGAGAACGGGGCTTCCTAAAACGTGTATGTTTCTCAGACGAATGCACGTTTTTTCTTAATGGAAAACTCAACAAACAGAATGTACGATATTGGTGCGATACTAATCCGCATACTTTCAGAGAGGGACATACCCAGTTTCCTGAAAAGGTGAATGTTTGGGCGGGGATTTTAGGCAATTGCGTTGTTGGGACGATTTTCATCAGAGGCAATCTTACAGGAGTTCTTTACAAAAATCTTTTAGAAACTGAAATTGAACCTCGAATAAGGCAAATTGTATTGAACAATCAGGAAGAGTTTGAAAATCGTGAAATCATATTTCAGCAGGATGGGGCACCTCCCCATTTCGATCGCATTGCTAGAGACTACTAACTTTCGTGGGCTATGGATAGGTCGCAGGTGAAGTACAGAGTGGCCACCAAGATCTTCGGATCTTACACCTCTAGATTTTTTTCCTTTAGGGGTATCTGAAATCAAAAATCTATGCCAATGAATGCCAAACAATAGAAGAGTTGGAACGCAGAATAATATATACATGTGAAGTAATAGATGAACAGACTTTCATCAACGTGAGAGAAGCTATTTATAATAGGGCACTTTATTGTCAAGATTTAGGAGGGGGCCACTTTAAACTCTTGGTAAAATAATTGTTGGGGTTAAATAAAAGAGTTATTCAAAAATAAAATATATTTTTTTATCCAACTAATTTGTTTTGATTATGAATTTACAGAACACATTCGTAGGCTTCGAGATTTTCCGATAAGCGGTGCTGTGTATTCTTAATAAACTTCTCTTTACGCCTCTTATTAGTCGAAATAATTAAGATATTTAACTACAAATTAATAACGTGTAGTTAGCAAAATGTTTCACAGGAAGTGACCAAAATCCTTACTTCATTTCATACCGGAATGTCACTTTTCAAACGTTGATATTTCGAAAACAATTGAATTTAGGAGTAAAGTGTATTAGAAAAAACTGTTGAGAATTATGAGCAAATTTCAAAAATGGAATAATACTTAAAAAAAATATTGAATTTTAAAACTTTTAGCTTTGATAATCATGAAAAAGTTGGTTTTTATCTTCTATTAAAGCCGTCCAAATTTAGTTGCGATATACCAGGTGGTTCAAAAATTAGTAGGGGGGAACGGACTTTAGACGGGCACTGTATACGGAATTTATGATAAAGTCTGCATGCAAACATGAATAGTGGAATTAGGCGGTCAAAACTGAATTTGAACCAGTTTTTAAATTTGATTAAATGCTGTCCGCTTAAGTGCAAACCAGGATCGAAATGTTTAAAATGGTCCATGTAACTTGGTGGTTTTTTGATCCTTGAACCGCTTTAAATCTAGAAAAAAATTATATCTGAATCATGATGTTCTCATGATTTTCAATACGTATTCTGAAAAAGGATCATTTATATTTTATAATCTTACCTTATGCCATATCATGTTCGTTAACAAGTACTTGTAGCAACAATAAACATTTATGAACAAAAACCATTGAATTCTTTCATATTAATTACAATAGCATAGTTGCTTGTGTTGACAAAATAACTCCGTAATCTGTTGGTCAGTGGTAGCATGGAAATAAACAATTGCTGCAACTATTTGTAAAAGTCTTAGTTTCAACAAATATTCAAAATACGCTGTTTCGACATTCAAATGAAACTGTGTCGCTACTCTAATCAATAGTGAGTGTTCGCGATGGACTCTTTGGATCGACTGATGAGCTCCGCAAAACCGGTCGTCGTGCGTTCCACAGCTCTGACCGGCGCCTCCGCCACTGGATCGTCTCTGCCGAGGCGGGCCCTTGTGCACGCCAGCTTGGCGACGTCCGCCGCGTTGGGACGCAGGGGACGGCACTTGACGGGCACTTTCTGTCTTACAGGGGATACTATGGAGGGTATTATTCAATGCCTGGTGTTCCTTAAAGCCTTTTCGGTAAGTTTATATGAGTCCATCTAGTTTAGTTTGGCTATAGTAGTAACATTTAGTCTATTCTCTAAAAAGTCGCAATATGATAAACTTGGTGTCACTTGATTAAGTTTATCTGAATATAACACATGCGTTCAGTTTTGATGTCTAATAATGAATGTATCGATATTGCTTACATGTTACAATAAATAATAATCAGGTCAATTGGTGAGGTTGTTCGACTTAATATTAAAAATGCATATTCTACAATAATATGTACCATCACAAAGAGAGTTTAAAAAATATATGAGCTACTCTTATTTTTTTTCTTCTAAACCAAACATAATATTTTTTAATCTGATTCTTATGTACTTCAAGTAAATGATTATTTCCCAAATCTAATTCAACATTTGGTGACTTATTTTCTACACTGGTAAAAGGACCTTTGAAAAGAGCTTCTAACTTACTTTTCCGCCGACCTCGTATTAACATGTCTGTTTAATATGCTTCAATGCAAACGAAATCGACCATTATTGACCCCTATTAATGCTCAATTTGTCATTAATGATCGATTTCTCTGTACATACATGATTTTGCGCGTTGCATGGCAACCATACATCAACGGATTCAGATTTTATGTGCGCTGTAAAATTTTGACACATAATTTTCCAATCTAAATAATGAATATTGAAGATAATTTCACGTTGACACTGCCAGATGTTGCGGAAACCGCTAAAGTGGCAGCTTTAAGTTTATTGCCTGATAAAAGCAGAAAAATCTATGAAAAATTTATTATTTTCATTATTATGTATAGCAGGTAATTTTGGAAAATGTAGCAAATACTCAACTCATCAAAACGCTACATTTTATACATGGGCTCCGTAGCGCAGAGGTGAAATGCGAGTGAACGAAGACAATCGGGATGTATAGATCGGGGGTTCGAATCCTGAACCACGAAAATTTTTCCAACTTTTTTTCTTATTTTCTTTCATACTATCATTAGGTCGACGGAAAAGTATTGTAATCAACTCCTATATTAAAATGCGATTAATGATCTCGATCATTAATCTCCAATGGATAGTTTTCGAAATTATATAGAGGATCAATTGCATCGGTTAACTTTGATGGTAATCGTACAGGTTTTCCAAAAATAAGTTCATATGGTGTTTACTGCATTATTGTATGCAAAACACCAAAACTGAACCCATGAACTCCATAAATTTGGGTGTTTTGAAACCTGAATTCTCAAATAATTTCCCAACTCTTATGCGTATTTTCAAGTGAACCTATAGTTTCGTGATGATAAGCTGCTGAATTCAATTGTTTGATATTCAAGAGTTTACAAGTCTGAGATATAGTAGAATTCAAAAACTCAGATTCCTTATCCGTAATGAATTCTTCTGGAATACCGTATCTCAACGAAAGATTTCGCAACAGTTACTGCCTCTTTATTAGGAATACAACAAACTTCGTGAGTTCACACTGTAAAGTAAGGATATAACGGTTATTGTCAGAATCTTCTGGTAATGGACCAACAAGATCTAAAAATATTTTTTGAAACCCGGAAGAAGCTATTGTTGTTATTGTCATTGGTTCTGTGTTTGGTTTGGAGTGTTTGTAACGTTGGCAATCGTCATACCTTTTAACAAAATCTTTTACATTTTTTCGTAACCCAGACAAGAAGTAGTTTTTCTTTGTGTTATTGTACATTCGGTTTATCACGGCATGTCCTCCATTCGGTAGTATAGGGTAGTCATTAAGAATACTTTGCCTCGTCTCAAGATCAGTTATATTTTTTACATCTTCACTATCGATATTTTGACTCCTGAATGTTGTACTTTTTTGCGGTATTTCAATATTTCCTTCAAAATTTGTGCACACTTTTCATTTTTCAAAATTATAATTTCTGGAATATTATATTCTTTACAAATTATGTTAAGATTTCTCAACGTTGTACCTAAGTCAATCGTCGATCGAGCATCCTGACATAAGTAAATGACTCGCGAATCAATATTACATACCAATTTTCCAACAACGAAGTTCTCTTTAGTCTTAGCAATTTTATTGATATCGATAGTTGAAATGGGACATAGTTGATACGAGTCGTTGATTAACGTTCAATCCATTTTAGACGTCTGATTTTTTCTAATGGCGTCTTCCCAGAAGCGCTCAAAATCTCCAAAGTACTACCATTATTCAAAAAAGTCCTGGTTAGATTATTCCTATCATCGGTAAATTCATTGAATATATTCTGAAAAAAAAATTATACTCGTATTTCGAAAAGAGATTCTGTTTCAGCGAGTCACAATTCTAGACCAAGCTATAGAGGTTTTTCCCCCACAAAATAAAAGACGCAAATGGCCTATACTAATTTTTATAAGACAGTTCGTTAATGAAAACCCCAGGTTTCGCCCCAGCAAAATCGCTTTGTAGAATTTTTTAAACAAGAAATAGTGAGAAATATACAACTTTTTTGGTTATTTGGAAATATCTCAAAAATTATTCAAGAAATCGTTTTACAGTCAATGGAATTTTTGTAGAGATTCGTAAAACCTACAAATGGATCATACAACCAGATCGGTGCATTTTCCACTGAGAAAATCCGGGAAAACCTCGAAAAATAGACCATTTTTCAAAAATCTTAATTTTTTTATTAATCTGTAGCCGGGCAAACAATATTGTGGAAACTGATTGATAATAATATGTGGTTCAACTGTACGCTAGATGGTTTCTCTCCGATGTGTAGTTTTTGCACAATTACAATTACAATTTAAGGGCATATCTTGCAATATGCGCCGATTTAAGGGAAATCGTCGTATTAAAATTTTATAAACAGCATCTGGAAGTAGAGATCAATATCTACTATTTGTTTATTTTGGATTTTCACCTGAGAGTTGAGAAATATGTTGAAAATGTCACTGAATCATGCCATAAACATTTTATTGAAATTTCGCAGGGGACTTTCGACAACGTAATGGCAGCATGCTTGATTCTACACGTTTCTAACAAAAATAATAGCAACTTAATAATAAAGTTGGACGACACTGACGTCTTTGTCGTACTTCTGTTTTATTATTTGAATAATGAATATATGAGATCGAAGGTCTCTTGGGAAAGGCCATGCTAGTGTTTCTTCAAATAAGGATAGATTTATTGCAATTCACGAAAAAGATGAAATTTTGGAAAAACCTATTTGCGATGGATTGCATTCTATGCATGCACTGACAGGAGTGATACAAGTAGTTCATTTTTTAGAATTTGGAAAAATCTGTTTGGGACATATATTCGAAAAAATGCAATGATATTTTTCTAAAATCGTTCAAGAATGCCCACTTTCTCGGAACAACTTCAGGCCTCAAAATACGCTAATCTAGTATTTTAGTCCGTTGCTAAGCAACCTAAACGGTACGGGAATAGTAATTTACGTAACATGTCCGGAAAATACTGTTTTTGTGGACGAGTAGACCAAATTCTAGGACGAGCGTTAGCGAGTCCTAGAAGTATACGAGTCCAAAAAAACTGTTTTCGGACGTGTTGCGTACACTATTTTTTCGGCAATCATGTAGAATAACAAATCAATGAGACGCATTTAGTCTAAGAGACGAAGACAGGTTGACTTTCACCCATCTGTTAACCGGATGAAACGATTCCAAATTTGAATATTTCGAACATTTCAGTTCTTATTTGTATTATATATTGAAAGTCGAACAGAAGATAGGTACCAACAGAAACATTCTAATTCTTATTTATATTAATATTTGTATTAAAATTCGAGCACTTCCCGGCCTAGTCCGGGAAGTACGTACTTCCCGGACTAGTGCTACTTTTCCAAAGAAAAAAGTGTCCGGGAAGTAAACACTTCCCGGATGGTTGCCAAAAAAGCACTTTCCCGTATCGACAACGATACGGGAATATTTTTGCCGGCTTGTTTACATTTTAGACAGTTATTGAATTCACGCAAACAATATATAGAATTCCTTAGTTTTTGATAATGCTGATTGCGATTTCAGAAAAAATAGTATGTGTACCTCGTAGTAAAAGCACATTCTCAGACTTCAATGCTTGTTGGCCTCATTATCGTCCGGGAATGTATTGTTTTTACTAGTAGATACACAATATACTATTCTTTGGTTCGTTTCGGTCACGGCAGTTTTAACAAAAGCAATTTAGTAGGATATTGTGAAGTTGAGGCCAGGCTGATTCTAGCAAAAAGTTCAAAAAAGTCTGCATACAGACGATGCCTTTCATTTTCATGTTCTAAGGTGGTATTTCAGAGTTATTAACAAAGTGGGGTTTAAATTTTGTTTTTCATCATAATATTCCATACTTACAGAATCAGCTGGATCCAGAGGACTATGGATGGCAAAAGAGGGGGACATGTTTTGATGCCCACATTTATGAGCCTGCCGCAAATATCTGCCAATGTCAGGAAAATCATAGATCTCAACTGCAATGATGCAACCCAAGTAGCACACTTATATTGGTAAAATATTGGTACAATATTGTGAAAATATTGGCGAAATATTTGAAATGCAATATTGGCGAGAAAAAAAATGTGAACATTCGGCGATATTGGTCCAATATTACTTGAATAATATTGGCGAAATATTCCCCAACCAATATTGCCCTCAAAATATTTGGCGATATTGGTACAATATCGTTGATACAATATTCTGAGAATATTGGCACAATACTCAAAAGTTATATTGTCAAGAAGTAAAATGTGAACATTTTGCGATATTGGTCGAATATTGTTTAAATATTCCAAAAATAGTTTTGGTGAAATATTCTTGAAGCAATAATGGCCTTAAAATATTTATCGATATTGGTACAATATCATTTGGTTATATTGGAGGACGTCAATATACCTTGGTAAATTATTAAATGTCTTTCAGTTGATGAAGGTGACACCAGAGTCTGCCTTTTGATCGCCTTAACCACTGAGTGAGCTGACTTGAAAACAAGTTAAGAGAAGTATTTAATAAACTTTCGTAGGTTTTAGAAGACGTTCTATATGTAGAGCCACCTAGCGGATTTTTATCCAGGTTTGATCATGAAATAATTTAAATATGTTTCATTGAATATTCGGCCAATATTCAAATTTCATCTCAATCTAGATGTAGGAAACAATATGAAAACAAAATTGTTTTAACGATATCGATAACTATTATTGAACCAATATTGACCCAATATTAATTAATAAGATTTGTTGAATATTGGCGAAATGATATTCAACCAATGTGTAATTACACTTGGAGATACAATATAGTTTTTATTCCTTGAATCGATATGAGGGGAATATTGGGATTGCAATATTTATTCTAGATATTGAAAACGATGTGAAGACAATATTGTTTTATCGATATTGGTAAATATCATTGAACCAATATTGACTCAATATGAGTTATTACAATTTGTCAAATAAAGTGGAATCGATATTCAACCAATATGCTATCAAACTTGGAAATACAATATAGTTTTTTTCCCTATAATCGATATGACTGGAATATTTGGATTGCAATATTTATTCTAGATGTGGAAGACAATATAAAACCAATATTGTATTATCGATATTGGTAGAAATTATTCAACCAATATTGACCCAATATTTCATGTGATAATCTACATTCAAAACTAGTTCAACCAATATTCCACCAATATTATTATTATAATATTGTTTTTTGAATATTCACCCATATTGGACCAATATTGATTTTTCATTTACAATATATCTATATTGGCCCAATATGGAACCAAGATTCAGCCGATATGATGTGCTACCTGGGAAGTTGTCAAAACAAATAGTTTTTATGCAAGAATGAAGGCGTGTTCTGTACGGATGACTGCAATTGCAATCTTGCATGTTCCGATGAAGAAACAGAATATGTGGGAAATAGCGAAGACTGAATAATGAAATATTGAAAATTATTCTATGAAATCATCTCTAAATATTTTTACTAAGAAAAAAATTTTTTTTGAAAATATGTTGAATATTGTTCAAATATGTTCCACAAAAGTTAGGAGTTTTTGTAACCTCTGGTCGAAAGATGCAGTTTTATGTCTTATATAGATCCTACAAATTTCATTCCATTATCTTCAAAAAAAAAGTTATAGAAGCGAGCCACGTACACCCGGTTTATACGTAAAACTTCTCGTTCACGTCGAATTGGATATCAGGCGCGGTGATTAAAAAGAACGAACACTGGTCGATAGAACACTTGAAGGAGAAAATAACTTCTCTGTTGAATGTCGCCAGGTATCTGTAAAAATAAATTCGTTCAATGTTAAATATGAAAAAGACCACCCTGTAATGAAGGTGGGATACCTTTCGTATTACATATCTCAAGTTAAAAATCTGAGTTTTGAATTGTTTGTGAGTCAAATGAAAATATGAATTTCAAATTTAGATTTGACGGACTTATACATTTCCCGTACTTTTTCTACACCTACTTTTTCTACATTTATCGTATAAACTATTCACGTCTCCATACGATTCATGAACCTGAATATGATTGTTCACGTTTGTCGATTGATCCGAATAATGCAAAAGTTATAAACGGAATCCAAGTCATGAGTTGCAACGAGACTAGCTGAAGTCTCGTTGAAAAATCGAACTGGAAATCTCGATGAAGGTAGGATCAGGCCATATACTGCAGAGAATGGAAAAATTATATAAGGTCTTTCCAATTCTGTTACAATTTCATTTCCTGATTTGGTCCACCGTGAGGTCTACCAGCACAGTCCTCTGTCGGAAATTGCTGTCCATTCCAGCAAAGAATCGGATATAATTTTTCAATTCAAAATTGTAGAGACTTTGAACGTTAAATAAAAGAAAACTGAATAATCTTAATGTCCTACTCTTTCCTAACTGTCTAAACCCGATATATGTGGATCTAGTAATTGAAATATATCTATTTATTGGAACATAGCACTTAATCCCATGATCTCTCTCTTCATAGTTACAGATATATGAATGAAGGAAAATTTGTAAACCAAAATATGTTTAATAACAGTCGTTGCCGACCGATGATGAACCCTTTACTCCCATATACACCTACTAAGTAGGCTTATTAAGGCAAGTACCTGACAGAAAACAACTACTCATCTGGCTAAGACCACGACGGGTATTGAATTAAAACTAAACGCCGTTGGATTTGCAATAATTTCAAATGGTTGTAACCGAAATTTCAAAACAGAAAATTGATTCCTACGTTATTGAAGTATGTCAGATTATCGTCCTGTATATTTCAATTAAATTCAATTTATTTATTGTTACTTAAGATATACATCTCATAACAAGAAGTTTGGATAATTTTTTAACAAATAAAAAAAGTTTCTTACCAAATTAATTAATTATTAAGAAAACTAATTTTTGATACAACAGCTCGATACTGATTGCTACAGATATGATAAGTCAGCAAAACAAAAGACGAAACCAGTCAAATTCATTGAGTCTTTAGTGCATGGAGTTTATTGCACCGCAAGTACCACTAACTCAGAAGAAAGGTTTATTATAAAATAATTTTTAGTATTATTTTTCCGTATAACTTCTGTTACTCCGGTTTCAGATTATCACATATCCGGTGACCAAGTTCGGATTTTGACTTTTGGTCTCGAGATTTCTAATTTTATTCCAAAGTTACGGCGGTATAATAGAGGTATGAAGCTCTCTTGTTTAGAAAAGAGTGTTTTAAATCGAACAACAATTACAGTGGTGCCTCACTTTTGAATTGGTCACCTAAACTATTCAATACTATTCCCCCTGAAATAAGGCAGTTGAATTCTCTCAAAATGTTCAAAAATAGATTCAAAAAATGGTTACTCACTGTACCTCGATTGAAGATTCAATTTGTTGATACAAAAAATCCTTACTTCCCGAAAGCAAATATTCTTTTATATATATATATATATATATATATATATATGTATATATATATACATATATATATATATATATATAAATAAATAAATAAATATATATATATATATATATATATATATATATATAGAGGAACTAGTAAATAGTGGGGCTTTGCAGCAAAATCAAAGAGTACTCTTTAAAGTTTGTCCAAGCTTTCGGAAATTTGATAACTTATTTCCATCATCAGGGATACTACAATTTGCATGTGTAAGTAATATAAAAAATATATATGTACGGTTAACTTACATCTTTGTTGAGATTGTTCGACGCGATGTTATTCAACCATAGGTGGCACATTGTGCAAGATGAAAATTGATATAAAACAAGTGAAATTGGAAAGATGTCATAAAATATTTAGATAAAAAATACGTTACATTTAAAATTGTTAAAATTACTTTATATTTTGATCACGTCAGGCCAAATCAATGCTATTGGTTAAGAGAAGACATGGTCAAAATATAAAGTAATTTTAAAGTTCCATTCCTAACTAGTCAGCAACGACTACCCTTCCTCTCTATATATATATATATATATATATATATATATATATATATTATATATTACTTTCTATAAATAATTATGCGTATTTATGTTTTAGTATGTTGTGAAATTATTAATTATATATTTATTAACTTCATCTCTTTTAATCTTTTGGTGCGTTTTATTGTAGGCAGAAATGTTCTACTCGTAGAAGTAGAATTTGGCAATTCTGTTTTTTTGACACCAAATATATCTACTCTCTCTACTTTCGCTATGATCAAATTTGATGGTAGCAAAAGTAGATAATTGGTTGAAAACGGAAAATTCCTAAATCGTAGCAGAAAATGACACTAGTGACATTGAAAGTAGTTTGAAACTATGGACTTAATTTCTGTTCATTTCAGTTTGGTTGTATTTTGAAGCCCAAAAAACTTCATTTACTCACATTAAAACGATTTTGGTAGTGAACAGCCTCTAGTTGAAATAAATATGAGTGTTATATGGACGTGAGTAAAGTTATAGATGAATATGTTTGAATACGTATACGTTTACAATGAGTTTTGTTTATATAATAAAGAAGGTAGGTTCATATTGATTCTCAATTCATTGAAAACCTGTTGAACCTTCATTTCAAAATCATATCCACAAATACAGAAATAGATACCAACAAAGAAGATGATGACCCCGAAAGTAGCGAAATTATCTGACTTCTATTGGAAACACTGAAATTACGTTTTTATGATTCTCTACTTCTACTAGTAGATGTAAACTCTAGTGGTCAATAAAACGCGGCTTTTGTTATGGCCTCCTTTTGTGACCAACCACTCGATTTATTTCCTGTTTTGTGTATTTTTAGATTATAATTATGTGAATAAATATTATTATTATATTTAATGTCACCTAGATATTATACAGAGTTAGTCAAATGTACGGACCCTCCCATTTTCCTCAGTTAATATGAAGATTATCGAAAAAAAGTTCGGATAAAAGTTGAAGGGTATTTAACTTTGCACCTTTTTATGAATTCGACTATTTAGATGTGTCATTGGTGGGGTAGTGACGTCATCGGCATTTTTTATAAATGGTACTATATGTCATGTTTAGTATCGTTGAAAAGCTTGTTTTTTTTTTATTTCAGTACTGATTTTATATTTCGAAATTTCACGGAGTATATAATCAATTATTATTTAATTATAGAAATTTACTACAAAATTATTTTCTTCGTAATCACATTTCTCTGTTAGAAGTTCTTCGCGCTTGGGGTCATATGTCAACAAGTGAAGCCCTCGTCATTCCTAAGCTTCTTACGGTTGCTCGTAAGGGTGATGACGAAAAAATAACATGCAAAAATAAGATCTTGAGACTGAGAACCGTAAACGTTTCAGGGCAACATTTCCTAAACTCCATGTTTTGACGAAATTGAAAAGTTCTATTTAATGAACGTTTTGTTCACTTCGCGAATAATGAGGAAACCAAATGAACTCCGACAAAGAAGTACACTCACTTCCATTTCTCATTTTGTCTTTGATGGAACGATAAATTTCACCATAGAAGTCGACAAAGAACCCCGCACGAAAACATATGGGATATTGGCTCTCCGTCAAATTTGCTGAAATTTTCTGATATTATAGCGGGATGAGTCCTTAGAAAAATGGGTAAGTGTATATGATTTTTTCTATTTGGAGTCTAAAGTGAAGTCATTATGAAAATCAGTCAATGTTTTCGAATTACGACATTAAATATTAGTAACAGGGAAATATTCATGCCAGTCAATTCATACTAGTCGAATATGATGTGATTCATCCCCGTATCACTATTTTAGATGATTGTGCCGGAGTTAGAAAATCAGAGGACACAATAATGAAAAAATTGTAATGCTATCGGTCTCATCACGTTTTGAAGCCGTTTAAAAATATTTTCTCAGCTGATTTTCCTTGCTGCTAAGATCACATGGGTAGAGAATTGGAGAATACATAACCTCGGTGCATTTATCGGTTATTGTAGACAGTAAAAGCGAATTTCGGGGATTTTTTCATCCCGATCAGTTCACATCGGTCGAGTGTAATGTAATACATTTCTGAATCACAATTTCCAATAATTGTGCTGGAGTTAGAATATCAGAAGGTGAATTATTGTTCTCTCTCTCCCTCTTCAATTATTGTCCATTGGCTTCCTATCGGCGCTATTTGGACATGCCACGCTGCGAGAAATCCGTTCCTATCCGACCTCGCTGTCTACGCTGGTTAACGTAGACAGCGAGGTTGTATCGGGGGAATGCAGTTGTCTTGCTCTAGGCAATACTGCATCCCATATTTTCACACTTTTCAATTTTTAACAAAACACTTTATTTATAATCTGTCAATGCACGTCTTTAAGACTGCGGACATCACACATATCAACCTGACTTCCAACACGAAGCTGCCGTCTGATCTCAACCGCTGCCGGAAGACAAATCCCCTGAATTATTGTTGAAATTTCAATACTTTCGGTCTCATCACGTTTTGAAGCCGTTTAAAAATATTTCCTAAGCTGATTTTTCGTGCTGCTCAGGTAATATTGGTGGAAAATTGAAGAATACATCACCTCTTTGCATTTATCGGTCATTGTGCTGTAGTTAGAAAATGGGAGAATCGAAAAATTGCGAAATTCCAATGTTAATCAATGTTTTCGAATTACGTGGACATTAAAATGAATTCAAGGGAAATTTTCATTCCAATCAGTTCATATTGGCCGATATATGTAACACGTACCTGTATCACTATTTCAGATGATTATGCTGGAGTTAAAAAATCAGATGGTACAGTAATGGTAAAATTGTAATGCTCTCGGTCTCATCATGTTTTGAAAACTTTTAAAAGTATTTCCTCAGCTGATTTTCCTTACTGCTAAGATTAGACGTGTCGAATTTTTACACCTATTTGTGTTTGTGTGTTGTGTTGGAGTTAGAAAATGGGAGAATCAAAGGATTGCCATATTTCATAGTTAATCAATCTTTCCGCATTATGTGTACAAGAAAAATAATATCAGGGTATTTCATAAGGAGCGAATATAATGTAAAATTGTATATTATTTCCAATGATTGTTCTAATTGTGAAATTATGTTTTCAGTCTCATCTCGTTTTGAAGATAGTTAATATATCTTCGCGGTTAATTTTTCCTCCTATCCATATCATTTTGATGAAATATTGAAGAGTCCTCTTTGCATTCAACAAAGACATTTTTCATCCCATCCAGTTCAGTTGAAGTTAGAAAATGAAAGATGAGTAAGATGGTGATTTGACTAGTATTTCGGTCTCATTACGTTTCGGACACTACTTTAATACTTTCTGCTGTAATTTTTTTCACCACAATCGGACATATTATGTATGAGATATCAAGTGATATCACCTCAGTGTTCTATTTTGTGAAAGTTAGAAAATGAAGGAATCAAATTGTAATATTTGTGCAAGTTGATTCAAATATTATTTGTTTGTTTTTTTGCCTTAGGAAGCGAAATTTTGAAACTCCTTGAATATCACGCGGAAGCAATTAAAAATTTAAAAAATCCAGCATTCCAATAATCTGAATATTTTCAGCAGAAAAAAGTTACGTAACGGCTTTGCCACCTTAAGCGTTAAGCTAGCACAACCCCTTTTTCGCCTAGTTAAAAAATTAGGAGTTAGGTTAGAAAATTGTTAATAATGAGTTAAAAAATGCGGCATTAGGTTTTTTTGATTGTGCTGAAACGGCTGGGCCAGCTTAACATGCGTCATTTTTCTAATCACCTTACAACTTTTGATGATCAGAAGCAGTTTGGTAATTCGTGTGAAGCGTTTATAATAATAACATATATTTTTCCTATGCTTAATGTTCTTCAATGCATATGAAATCGTTCATTAAGAGGGGTCATTAATGAACGATTTGTTATTAATGCATGATTTAGAGAAATCGTGCATTAATGATTCCTATTGAAGAACGATTTGTCATTAAGTAATTGTCGATTTCTCTATGTTTGTGCATAGGCAACCAAACATAAATGAATTCAGATGTTATGGACGCTAAGATAGATATTGACGATAAATGTATGTTGCCTGATGTTGCGGAAATTGCAAAAGTAGCATCTAACTTTATTGCCAGATAAAAATTAGAATTCCTTTATTCCAAGAAGAGTGAGGTAGACGGAAAATTTTTGTAATCAACTCTTGTATTAAAATGCGATTAATGATCTCGAAAATTAACGCGCTTGCTTCGCTCACGCCTTAGAATATATCTCGACCTTTGATCGCCTTCATTAATACACTAGTTGATTAAATAATAATTATTGACAGAAAATAATACATAGAGATTAATGAAAGCCTATCAATAGGATACAAGATCGGTATAGATAGATAGATTATGTTTATCAATACTTAGAGATCATTAGCATGACATAGGATAGGTCAATATAATAATAGATGTAAATATAAATACAAATATCCATAAATAAATAAATAATACGATTGGGACACACACAAAATGAGACGATATCTGAGACATAATAACATAAAAACAGTGGTACTTAGAATTACAAAGAGGTGTATAAATAAAAATTACACATAAGTATATAACAAAACTGCAAAGAAAGTATATGTAAAAAATTACAGTAGAAATAAAAATGCTAAACCAAAGTAGAGTCAAGAACGTGCCAGCGCACTGATTCAATAGACTGAGTCAATAGACCAATTTACTCTTGCACATCGCAAAGGACAAAAAAACTAACAGTAAAATAAAACTGAAAAAACAAGAAACTTGAAAAATATTTAAAACAATAGTGGTATTAATTATAGTGGACAAACACAACAGATTTACTATTGATGATTATTCGATTGGTTTAATAATGAACCATTTACATTATTTCATATTTCTTTTTGATAACAGGTTTTGTTTGAAACAATTTTTGAATTGGTGGAAAGGTTTGGGAGGTCACTATATGATATAACAATGGCATAGGTAAACGATCGTTTGTATTGCCCTGTGAAGTGTGTGTGTTTACGTGAAGCACATCAGTTCCGTAATGTATTTCATTATATAAATATGAGAGTGTGTATGTATGAGTGAAAACTATTTTATGGAATAACACCGCAGAATGAAGTGTACGCCTGTCAGGCATTTTCAACCATTTTGCTTTCCCAAGGTTATGTGGTATCAAATGAAAATCTCAAACAATGGAAAAACATTTCTCCACTATTCTATAATGACAGCCAATTCTGAAAGCAAATGGTAACAAAGTAATATCATTCTCTTCCTTGAGACGGACACCACTGTCTATATGCAATTTGAATTTATTTCGTTCTCTCTCTAAAGATAGAAGAATATTCTCACACTACTGTAGCAATAATGAAGTTGGCCAATTCAATATAAAGTTTTCGTAAGTTTTAAAGTAACTTAGTTCATCGTGAAAGTACACCACCTGAAATAACAAATCGTGCAATTACTTTGATCGAAAGTCTACTACTAGAAAAATCCAGGAATGAATATATGAAAAATATTATAAAAACTCTTAGGGAATTAAAGCAAACAACGCAATTGGAGTCCTTCTCAGACAATATTTTGATTATTTTTTTGGTGATTCTTCGGAAAAAAGGAAGTCCTCATCAATGTATATTTATTCAATACTAATACATTTTTTGCCTTGTACCTACTTAATTCATATGAATTTTTCTGTAGGTCGTTCTTATCATTGGTGTCACCGGAGCATGCCGCTAAAGTGAAATTTACAACCTGAAGATTTCAAATATGAAAGATCTGGGCATGGCATATTCAATTGTGATTCCGAATACGACATCCAAAAAAACAAGAGAATTTACCATAACAGGAAAATTCTACAATATTGTGACATCATTGTCCTTGCTTTTTCTCAATTTCCATATAGGAAAGTGCACGAAACAGGTCATTGTTATTAATAATTCGGGTAACAAATTTTCACTTTTCAAAATCTCGAGAACCTTCAATAATACACTGGATATTGTTTTTGGAAAACATCGGCTATTATGTCTTGGAACAGGTGAATTATCAACTTAGGTTTGCGGAGAATATGTATGGTCCACACTTTTTTGAGAGACATCTGAATGGAGCAATGTATCTCAATTTCTTACGAAATGAGTTACCAGGTTTGTTGAAAGATATTCCTCTTGAACTTCGCAATAGTAAGGATGTGGTTACAACATGATGGTGCTTCTGCTCACATTTCGGCAGAAGTGAAAGATCAATTAAATGATGTATTTCCCAATAAATTGATATGACGGAATGGGCTTGTCATGTGGCCCACTAGTTCACCTGATTTGATAAAACTGGATTTTTTCTTTTGGGGATACATACAAAATATTGTTTCTGTTGAGCTCAACTAGTTCCAATATGCGAATAACTGATACTTTTGCAGCCTTACACCAGCTGTCTTGATTAGGGTGGAATGCTCTTTCGAACATAGACTTCAGCTCTGCATTAACATATTTCGTAAAAGTTGAATTATCAACTTTTGTTAAACTTTTTATATCATAGTTTTATAGTTTGCCAGTTGACAATTTAAATAACTACCTGTAGCTTAAGCGCAGAATTTAATTTATGAATATTTACCATTACATGAAATGAATTGATGTAATAGTAATATTCAAAACTTTTTTCTGTAATCGTGTTTGGTCCTATATTCCACGTTGTATGTGTAAAATTCACATCCAATAAAAAAGTAGGTTTTTCATTTAGAAAAATATGAAATTGTTTGGCCTCGTCATCTCAAATGGGTATCGTGGTTAGAATAGTCGTTTATTGATTTAATGGCGCAGAAATATGAAGAATTTCCATTTTTCGAAATGAAAAGTTTTTATTAAGTTAAACTATTTATTTTAACCATATTAAGTAATACTCAATGAAATTTCTAGTTTCTTTGTTGGCGCTCCTTATAGATCGGTGTTCCAAATTTGTATGTACAATGTGTGGCAGGTTGCTTTTCGCACCCTGTATATCACAGGTCGATTCGAGGTATATCGATTGAAAAAGTCACCAGTACAATAATTGATCATGAGTTACGAATATTGCAAAAAAAAAAATTCTATTAAAAATCTCAAAAATCGTCAGTATATTCGAAAAAACGATAAAAATAAAGTACCTTTTATTTTTTATGTAGAAACCGAAAAACTGATGAAAGATACAGGTTACCACTTGAAGAAAAAATTAAATTCCCTGTGACCCGCAATATTTTGATTTTCCCGAGTTCGAGCAGTAAGGTAACATTATATTCTTAAATGAAGATATGGAGCACCGCGCCACTGTTGGAGTTCCCTGTATAATAATATCAAAATTCTTCAAAACAAAATATGCATTAAAGTTATTGGAACATTTTTCCTTTATAGCCCCACCATAAAAAAATTTAGAATTCTTTTGGATCGTTGAAATATTTTGTTTCATCAAACATAAAATAAGATGGAAGAATCCTCGGGTGGTGGAATGCCCCATTGTTGAATATCATTCGCAAGTTTAATAAACGACGAAATGAAAATTCCGAACTTTGGTCTTCAGTTTGCCGATCTCATGTTTGAAGGGAGAACATATGTTGTGATAAAACCTGGCTGGAAAGGATGGAATTTCATATTATATGTTTCTGTATAATAAATATATCAATGTTTCACATACACATTTTAGCATGATTCGATTCAGGAAGTTTCGATTGCTTGGATCATGTCGGACGTCCTGATGATTGTTACAGATATAATTAATCGAAACGTAGTGAAAAACCCTCAAAACGTTAAAATGATACACCTGAGCTAGCGATATTGGGTAGTATATTTATAAAAACCAGCAATAGCTAACATGCTTTTGATACTTAGTTTGCATTCACTTGGAAGTAATTTTTTGTTAATATGCAATTTCAGTTTGCTAACAGAATATAGCTCCAAAACTAGCAACCGCTATGAAATAAATTTTTTCCACTACCGATTACCAAAGTAGTCTTTGACGCTTGCAGATCTTAACGCAAAGTTGATGTTTTTCGAGAAATGTCATTTTGTGACAGCTTTTACGCTGTAGAGCGAGAATATTGAAAAAACGCTCGATCTCCTTAGCTTTTCTTGAAAACGAACCTATTCTTGCATGATGGAAAGTGAACACAAGAAATTTAAAGCACTTTAAGGAACTGCGGTGGTGGTTAGGTTAGAGATGCTTCCTACTAAACTGGGTTTTCGATCTTGGCGTGAGTTCGATCTCGGAGTTCTTTATTTTTTTAAGCAAGTTTTTTTTTATTTTTTCCTTTTGTTAGTGAAGTAAATTATTGGATATTTGGATAGCTTATACATTTGGGATTACTATTGAATGTAAATTTTCTCATATGTGATGTGCCTATGTTGAATGAAGTGTCTATCGTTTTTATGTCTAAGTGCTGATGCGTTTTGTAGAAAAAAATCATGTGTGTATTTCGAGTACAAAGTGTCATTGCCGCTCTCCGAAGATTAATTCGCTTCGCGTCGCGCGGTAAAACTCTCTTTGTCGAGCGCAATCAATCACTTTGCGCTCTAAATACACAAATAGCTATTCCAAGTTATTTCCACAATACTAAATATTACTTATCTGTGTAAAAACTATCTAGCAGTGAAAAAAATTTGTGATGTAATAATATGGAATGACAACTTCATTAGTTTCTATAGTCCCTTATGAGCCAATGGATCTGTACAATTTTGAAGATCATGAATTGCTCAGATCGGTCGATAATTTGTTCCGAGTATGTCCACCTATAGTGCATTGAATGCTTTTTGCATAAGAACTAGTGGGGGGTTTTGTCCTAGATCGGTCCTACATTAGGGTATGTTGAATGGAATTTAGGTTCGAAGATTAACTCAACCGGGAACACTGAAATTTATAGTAATAATAACAATGTGTTATTTTTTTAGTAGTACTAATTTTTAGACTCTGTGCAATGTTACTTGTAGTTAGAGACGTATTTATGAAATTCAGAATTACATGGCCAATGCTTTCAAATGCTTTCTTGAACATTTTACAGTTCAATGTATCCTATAGGGAAAATTTATTGTTGTAGCTACCAACTTTTTAAAGTAAATCCTGCATAGATATAAACGTTCATCCACTTAGTTGGACCTATTATGTTCGCCATCAGTCTTCACCAAAGGACAATTCACGGGTCATGCAAAAAGTGGAAGTCGATTACGTTCCGAGAAAATGTGTCGGGGAAAATCCTACATCTTTTTTCTTCGTAAGCGCTGGTGACAATCTTAATAATAGCAGTAAGCCGTCAGATGATACTGTAATGGTATGCACAAGTGAAATAAAGTGCTCTCCATCAGGAATTATTTTCTCGAGGATTAGAAATAATGTTAAAGGATATTTCTGTAAGGCTTTCGTAAGAAAAAACAAAGTGTTGTTTTTCGTCATCAGGGTACCTGGACGAATAATCTTCTCACGTCGTAACTCACAGCAAAGTGTGATGGTATGATAGTAATTATACTCCCTGAGAAATACTCGTATAAGTACACTCAAAGGAATAGCCTCTGCAGGTAGGGGAAGATTATTATTATTATATGCCGAGGCGCCCGGGCGACTTTTTTGTGGCGCATTCACTTTTTAGCTGTTGCAAAACCTACAGCACTATCCTCGGTGGTTTATCCTGTTTCTAAACAAGAATTATACGTCAAAATTGGCATCAAGGCAACCCACATCATAGGTACTTGCTTTTTTTCAGTCTATCGAGACCAATACCTACATTTCATTTCAAAAAATATCCCGCTTTACCAATACTCGTTCAAAATCACATCTAATGCTATTTGGAATAAAAGCGGCTTACACTTATAATAATAATATTTATTTTCCATTAGTCACAGACTACTTGTATTGGAATAGTCAAATTACACATAAACCTACGACAGCTCAATTTACAGTGTAAATAACTAACATCTTTGGTAATAAAAAAAGTACACCTACATATTATTACGAATCATAAAATTGTTGTAAATTATAAAAACAACTCTCCATCAAATAATTTTTCAGCAAGCAACTGAATGTTTCATTGGTTATTTCTTTCAAATGTTTAGGTAGTTCATTAAGACCCAGCATTGACGGAGAATTAAATAATGTCTTTACAAAACGGAATATTTCAATCACGTTTTCGTTTTGTGTTCACATGATGAAAATTTTTCTAGTTTTTGAAAACATAAATGGACAATTCGAAAGTAAATACACTGCGACGCTAAATTATGGAACAAATTCATTATTTCTGAATATAAAGATATATCGGAAAAATCCTCGGACAGGTCGATTTTCTTCCGATGGGCCAATTTTTAACCTCACCCAAAATATATAGGGTTATCCGCATTTGAGGAAAAGCGACTTTGGTGATATTTTTAAATGGGACGTCCAGTATATTTGTCCATATTTGGCGAGGGATCGTCATTACAAATCCAGTGATACCAAGTTTGATGGGATTATGTCAAACGGTTGCGGAGATATGGCCAAAAAACTTCTCCATATACCCAATGAGTGCGACAGAGACTTTTAACCTTCTGAATCGTGTGGAGTCTCGTAGTCATACTCATTAGACATAGTTTTTTGGCCATATCTCCGCAGCCGTTTGACATAATCCCATCAAACTTGGTATCACTGGATTCGTAATGACGATTCCTAACCAAATATGGAAAAATATACTGGGTGTCGAAGTCATTTTTACTCAATTGCGGATAACCCTATATATTTTGAGTGGGGTTCAAAAATTGGCCCATCGGAAAAGAAAATCGACCTGTCCGAGGATTTTTCTGAAATATCTTTATATTCAGAAATAATGAATTTGTTCCATAATTTAGCGTCGCACTGTATACAGGATAGGGTTAAAATCCTGAATTTTCGGAATAAATCTCTTCAAGAAAATGTGCTAGGAACATCTGCTACTATACGATTAATTATTCTATGTGATATATACATATTTGAAACATGAAATTTTTTCCAACGAGGCACTTTAATTTTAGATATCTGAAAGAGTACCGTTTTACGATCTGAAATATCATTGTCAACTGCTCACACGACTAAATCATTCACGTTAGTGAAAGAAAAATATAAATCATAGGTAGTTAGAGGTTGCTAGTTGTTCAAGCGTTTTTACCAAATCATTTCTGGGCTATTTTCTACCTTTGTAGTTGTTCTTCTCCACTTTTTATTCTCCTCAGTGATATTCGAAGATGCCATTTTTTATCGAAAATTATATTAAATTCGATGGTATAGAAATAATTCTGAACAAGTGAATAAATTGTAGCTGCATAAACAATCAAAATAATTCAAAAAACAACAAGCGTTAGAAAGAGAATTGAAAAGCCGTTTCATTGATGTATCACACGAACCCCTTTGCTATTCAAAATTTGAAAGTTGACAGTCTCCGTAGCACTATCTTTGGAAACTTTCTCTCACAGTTTCTGTCAAATAGTAGTGGATATGATATTATTAAATTTACTTTTATCTGAAGTCTCTATCTTACCTAGTTCAACAGTCAACAGATTGGGTACAATTTACTACCACACTTTTTATTCTTTGCAACTCCTAACTGGCAACCATGAATGTATTTTGCAATATTATTCCTATTGTGTTTGAGGTATCATAAAACTTAACGGTTTATCAAATTGCTAGTTCAGAACCGCAGTTCACTGCGTCAAGCCCAAACATTCGGTTTTTGACCTGTTGATTTTGAACGGTTTTTTCTCAGTGTAGCGCACTGGTCTAGACCATCTTCGAGACAATTTTGTTACATTCGGATTTTCTATTTCTCTTTCCGAACATGTTCTCGCGAAACGCCTTTGGGGCCATAGTAATTTACAACACGACGTCTATCTATTTCGATCAATTTTCAATCATGTCGGTGTCTTGAACTGCAACCCATATATGCCCACAAGGTAAAACGAACATCTCTGCGTTTGCTCGAGTGTGATATTAAAAATCTCTCACTGTGACAAAAACGAAAGAAAATCTGTATGGAAATTGGAGCGAAAGTGTGATGTTCATTTTTGTTCGTTATTTTTTTGCTGGTAAGTATAATTTGCATAAAATGAACATATTATGTCGACAATCTACATAGTAACTCATTTAAACTCTGGGCACCATAACTTTTTTATTTGTTACACGATTTAAATGATTTTTTTTTTCTTGAAAAAAAGGCTCTATTGTACCGTCATAACTTTGCTATGAAATTCTAAATGTCATGGCCTTCCTCCAATTTTTTTCAAAGCAAAATATTCTTATAACATTGTACAAACTACACAGAAAACGTTTCGAGTTTCACAAACTTTATTTAAATATCACTTGTTTCGCTGATGTCTGACGGAAATAACAATTTGTCGGTCTGTTTCAGGAGATGTCTTTTCACAATATCTATCGGGAAAGTAGTTGTTTTCTGTTAGATATTACAATAAAGTAATTTAATTTTTATCGCAGATTTTTTTCATTTCCAGAGGCATCATGTTTGGTTCAATTTTCAATTAAGAATCTTTCCCTTTTCAACATTTATGTATCTTTGGACTGCACCGGGATATCGTGAGTACGTGCATGAATTATAAAAATCTATATTGGATCTGCGTCGGCCTCATGAACAATCGATGCATAGTTAATCTGGTTAATAGGTATATTCGAAAAAGTATGTTCATAATGGCCGTTTGAAAAGTGAACTTCAGCATTCTGTTATAGTCTCAACTGTTCGATTTAGAGCGTCAGTGCAATGTAGATTTGTGATCATGATCACGAATTCTACAAATTTTTATAAAAATCGATCAGAGGATTCCGAAAACGTATGGGAAATTGGTTCTTGGTTCATATCTCGATTTTCAATTTTCGGTGTTTTCTGCTACCTGATGCATATAGGTATCTCCTCATATTATTTTCGAACTCAATTAGTTTTTGTTCTAAATACTTACTTGCCCAATGATTCTTCTTGCTACCTACATTTTTGGATAATCAGTAGTATACTTTGCCTTGGTTTTTAAAAATTACAGAATGTTCCACTATGTGGGAATCGGATGATAAGAAATTACGCAAGAACTTTCCAACTTCCCATTTCATGATTATTCGTGAAAGAATGCAACACAAAAGTGAGTAGCAAAAGTGGTTGGGGCAGAAACACCAACTCTTGACTCAGTAGTTGTGCTACTAAATGGTACACAGATGGATTCAGAACAACAAAAGGAACTGGAATAGGACTGAAACCAAATATTCCGAAAGTCTAGGCAAATCCCCTAACATCTTCTAAGCTGAAATATACTCCAACGGAAGAAAATGCGTCCAGTTCAATATATAAAAATAAATATTCGCTAACAAAATATCATCATCATGCCAGATAGCCAAGCAGCCATCAATGCTCTGAGCTCCCTTGTAATGAACATCAAGATGGCGTGGGAGTGCATAGAGAAACCAAATGAATTAGGTAAGAACAACACTGTTACCCTCCTATGGGTTCCCGGACACACTGGAGTTGGGGGTGATGAAATAGTAGACGAACTGGCACAAAAGGAGCTGAAACACCATTTCTTGGAACTGAACCCTTCTGCGGAATGATTATCTGCTCAATACTCTATGTACCTGAGAAAGAAGTACATAACAAAAGATCCCAATACTGGACAAAAGGAATGAGTCAGGCCAAGATACTACTGGGAAACTATAACCAAAAGTGATCAAGTGACTGCACAAGCAAGGCTAAAAACAAGCACAGATATTAACGGGAATCCTAACAGAACGCTGCTAGTTGAGAAAACACCTACGAAACTCGGATAAGTTGAGGAAGGTGAATGCAGATTTTACGACGAAGATGACGAAACCTCTAGCCACATTACCTCAGAATGCATTTACCTGCAAAATCTGAAGGTAAGATAATATGGCGAATATCAAATAGAAGAGGGAGACCTGAAGCCATCCGATATTATGGACTTCTTGAAAGCCATAGGACTGGAGGAACTGCTCTAGTCGTTGAGACATCCTAAACGGCTGAGCAGCAGGGGGGCACAATAGATCTGATAGGTCGCAGTGTATTGACACCCCCACTAAACAGAATTCAGAATGAATATTCATATGGTTTCCATCAGATATTGACCTATCATATCTAGGATTTCTATTGTTTGAGACCTGATTAATTATCTTAGTCCTGACCAACTTGGCACTGCCATATCGACATAATTAGTTCCGTCATCTTTTCTTTTGTTTCGATCACAAACAATTCCTTGTTTAGTCCTTCGCTTTTGGCAAGGCGCAGGCGGGTTAATTTCTTTTCGATCAACTTCGAAAATTGGATTGCCACCTACGTCAAACGGGAGCGACTGCTCCTCGACAACATTGTTCTAATAAATCACATTAAGAAGGAAAATTAATAAAACGGAATTGGAGTAATAAGCGACCCCGTTCATTCAGAATCCCGTCTCGTTCTCCGTTGGTGCGTATCTTGCGAACTAATAATACAATGATGGCAAACATTCGAAATTCAAGTCTAAAAGGTCTTTATTCTTCTTAATAAAGATATATTGTCAGTCACGAATTACCTATTTTTATATATATATACATATATACAGGGTGTTAATTAAGTACGTTGACAAACTTCGGGAGGTGATTCTTTGAAGGTTTTCAGGACGAAATGTTCATATAAACATATGTCCCAAACGGCTTGGTTTTCGAGATACAGGGTGATAAAAATACATTTTTTTCAAGATTTTTTAGAGTTAACTTCGACATTTTCTACAATAATCAGTTCAAATTAGTCAAGTACAATCCATTCAATAGTACGCACGATACAAAATAATGCATTTCTCAAATAATTCACAGGGTCCTCCTTTTTTCAGAGTCAAGCTTTGTTCAACCCTTCAGAATTTTTTTTCCGCCGCCACTGACATATTATGAGAAAGGAATAATGAATGTTGTTTCATTTAACATCTTTTTGCTCTCTTGATGTTTTTCATTTACTTGTACGGTTCAGGAGTTACAATGAAAATATTAACGCAAACATTTTCCAGTAACGCATAACATAAAGAAATTTGAGAAGCATTCAATAGTGCGCATGATATAAAATAATTCATTTCTCGAAGTGTCATTGCCACTCTCCAAAGATTAGCGCGTGACGCAATACGTCATTTTGTTCTCATTACACAAATAGCTATTTTCTGCTCGTGTAGAGAAAATGTAATGTTATGGAGCTCCCATACATTTTTTACCATAACTCAGGTTGAATATGTATTGCACAAAGTTAATTATGGCAAAATGATTTTGGACATTTTCAATAGTGAATAACTTTATTATCAAATACTAGAACAAAGTAACATAAATTCCCTAGGAATAAAATTAAGTTCAGAAAAGGACCATTATTGAAATTGATATGTCAGAGCAGCTGCTGGAAATGGCCACCGCCAACTTCAATGCATGCGTTTATGCGCCTAACCATAGACTGGCGGACACGCTCAAAAATACCAGGAGTGTTTCTTATAATTCCGCATGACTCCTGTATGCGATTCCTCAGGTCTTCTTCACTTTGAACTGGAGTTCGGTACACTAATGATTTAAGGTGCCCCCAGAGGAAAAAATCAAGTGGATTCATATCGGGTGACCTTGGTGGCCAAAGTTGTGGCCCACCACGCCCAATCCAGCGATCAGAATAATTCTCTTCTAAATATTGGCGTGCAACCAATCTGAAGTGTACTGGAGCACCATCATGCATAAACCAAATTCCAATTCTTTCCCTCAGTGGGATCTCTTCTAGGAGTCCAGGTAAGATGAATTCAAGAAAATGTCGATAATGGTCATTATTGAGTCTATGAGGCAGAAAATGTGGCCCGATAAGGAAATTCCCTACAATTCCAACCCAAACATTCACAGAAAACGTCTCTTGAAAATGGTTTTCAATCACGGCGTGTGGGTTTTCATCAGCCCACATATGATTGTTGTGAAAATTAATAATGGCTTTACGGGAAAAGCATGCCTCATCGGTGAATAACACTTGAGATAAAAACCATGGATTTTCCAACAATTTATTTCGAATCCAAGTGCAAAAAGTTAATCTCTTTGGAAAATCCCTTGGCAGAAGAGCTTGAACACGCTGTATGTGATAGGGATAAAGTTGTTGCTCTTTTAAAATTTGCCATACCAATACATGGGTTACGTTAAACTGTGCCGCAATTTGTCTTGTACTGGTGCCTGGATGCTGCTCAATTTCGTTAAGTACACCTTCTTCTATCTGAACTGTTCTAACTCTCCTGGGTCTTCCTATGAGAACAGCAGACCTCTTGAAAGTACCCGTTTCACGAAGACGGGAGTGAATATTGATGAACATTTGTGTGCTGGGAATATGACGTTGTGGAAATCTTTCTAGATACATTCGTCTGGCGGCACGAGCGTTACCATCAGCCATTCCATACATTAAGTGCATGTCTGCCATTTCTGAATTTGTATATTCAACCATTTTATCCAAAGGAATATTGAATGAATCTGCTATATAGCTTGCACTAATGAAGAATTAACAATGAGACAGTTTCTCAACTTTCGATAACTGTCAAGTTGTTGATATTTAAATAAATGAATTAATATCAAAGCCCACTTTGCTATTTTTATGAATTCAAATTGATTACAAAATTTCTGCGTTACTGCAGAAGAAAAAACAAACCGAAATTTCTGATAAAATAATGTACTCCGTACGGAAACAAAAATTTGTTTGATTTAGTTTTTCGGAGTTATGACCAGAGATTCATAAATGAAAATCAAATGTGTAATGATCTGCGACTATTAGATAAACCCTATTAACTATCTTCCATTACAGGATTACCTTTCAGAAGTTTTTTATGTTGAAAAGGAAACGTTCAATTGAAAACTAAAATATATCTTTTTTTAAAATAACAAAAAATTTGTATGAGTTCTCTATCAAGACTGATGGGTAAAAACATTTTTAATCAAATATCTCAATGAAAATGCACATTTTTACCATCAGAATCTTCAGGTTGAAAGTTAAGGTTTTCCCAATATCTGTCAGATCTAGTTTAATATCCAGCGTACCGCAGTGACGGGGAGATAGTAGTTTTCTGTTAGATATCACAAAAAGAAATCACATCTTTACAATAACAAGCTTTTATTTAGCTTCACTTGTAACTAACTAACAATTTAATAAAAGTTGAATTTGACCCACTTCTAATACTCCGATTAATTTGAAATTTGGCAGGTTTCCGTAATTCCGGTGACAATGCATTAAAAAAATGTTTGTTAAAAAACAAAATGGCGGCTCCAATATGGCGGACGAGTTTTGTGATTATGATCCGATTCTGTTCAAAATTGGTATGTGATGGTTTTTGGGTTGGAGATTTTCAGTTTCACATAAAAAATAAACTAAAATGTTAAAAATGAAAAGTATAAAAAGAAAACATTTTAAAGTTTTTATACAATACACTGAAAAGGAAAAAATAATTCATTTCATTGTTTGATCTAGGTAATCTTGTACAGAAAGATTTTGATACTCACAGAATAACCTACAAAAAATGAAACAAATTATTTTTTCATTTTCAGTGCATTTGTATAAAAGCTTGTCTTTATATTTTTTATTGTATAATTTTTATTCATCGTAGATTTTTCTAATTCTGAAAAAATATTTCCATCAATTTACAATATTCGAAAATGTTTAATTTTAAAATTTTCTAATGTTATGCCACACTGGAAAATGTTTAAATTAATATTTTCATTATAGCCCCTCAACCGTACAAGTAAATGAAAAAATATATCAAGAAGATGTTAAATGAAACAACATTGATTATTCCTTTCTCATAATATGTCAGTGGCGGCGGAAAAAAAAATTCTGAAGGGTTGAACAAAGCTTGACTCTGAAAAAAGGAGGACCCTGTGAATTATTTAAGAAATGCATTATTTTGTATCGTGCGCCCTATTGAATGGATTGTACTTGCCTAATTTGAACTGATTATTGTCGAAAATGTCGAAGTTAACTCTAAAAAATCTTGAAAAAAATGTATTTTTATCGCCCTGTATCTCGAAAACCAAGCCGTTTGGGACATATGTTTATATGAACTTTTCGTCCTGAAAACCTTCAAAGAATCACCTCCCGAAGTTTGTCAACGTACTTAATTAACACCCTGTATATATAAATAAGGATGGGTTTAGCGAGGGGCAATATATGAAAATATAAGTAGAAAAGTTATTGGGTGTAACCCCTCAAATTTTCTGCAACCGTAGACACGTGTTTCGAGCTTCAGCTCTCATCAGTACGGTAAAATCAAGTGCGAAGATGTACAACACTTGGATATAAAAATAGAAACAAAGGAAGTCAACAACAGGAAGCCAACCACACATTTGTGGCTTCGGTTAGAAGACCTTGTGCTTACAAGGCAACAACTAACGTCGCCACGGAGGCAGCTACAGCTACCAGCGTGACAATCCTACCCAGGAAAATACAAATAAGGATGGATTGTCACGCTGGTAGCTGTAGCTGCCTCCGTGGCGACGTTAGTTGCTGCATTGTAAGCACAAGGTCTTCTAACCGAAGCCACAAATGTGTGGTTGGCTTCCTGTTGTTGACTTCCTTTGTTTCTATTTTTACATCCAAGTATATATATATATATATATATATATATATATATATATATAAATAAGAATGAATGTCCTTGATCGTTGCAAAGGTAAGTGGGTAGAGCATCCCGAAAAAGGCTCACTACAAAAAACCTGGGTTCGAAATTAGTCTTATTTGACACTTTGGCTGCCCTTAACCGTTCCGGTTCTTCATAACGCTCCTGGAAAATGTCAAGAGCTCGATAGTTAAGGCTCCCGTGTTTGCGGGGGGCGTTGTTATACTCCCTAATGCGTCAAAGGGCTTTTGGGTAGGAAATATTTATATAAGTTCTACAACTTTCTAATATATGTCGGAACAATTTGGATAATTTCATCCTGCCCCGACGCCTTTCGTGTTGGAAGTCGTTTTATGACCTCCAACAGCTCCTCACTGCTTGCCATTACTTTGGCAAACAGATTTGGGCCCAACTGGAGAGAAGGCGTCTCTCGTAGGCGTTCTTTCGCTGCAGGCTACTGAAGTATTCTCCGAACAGCTTTGCATTCTGGGGGTCCGTCACTGTAGGTTCGTTACCCCTCTCCACGGCTTGCATGGGTATGAAGCGCTTTCGCATGCGCCACAGAGAGTGATCCCGTACGTCCAGTTTTTCCAGTTTATCCTGGCACACCTTAATAAAGTGCTGTCTGATCAGTTCGGTGATTTCCCTGCTCAGAAGCATATTCTCCCCATGAACTGGGTTCCCCGTTCTTTGCCACCTTTTACGGGTGGCATTCTTCTTCTCGATCAGCCCGTCAATAATGGTTGCATCTCTTGCAGCCTGAATGTTTGATATTAGAAGTTACAAAGTGCGGGAAGATGAAAAAACTTCCGAAGAACTTCCCATTTTATGATTATTCATATGGTTTGTATCAGGTATTACCCTATCATATCGAGGATTACTGTTGTTTGAGAAACTGATTCATTATTCTACGTGGCACTGCCGTATCAACATCATTAGATCTGTCATTATAGAACATCTTTTCTTTTGCTTCGATTAGAAACAATGCCTTGTTTAGTCCTTCGTTTTTGTCAAGGCATCAGCGGGTTAATTTCATTTCGACCAACTTCGAAATTAGATTGCCACCTACGTCAAACGGGAGCGACTCCTCGAAAACATTGTTCTAATAAATCACATTAAGAAGGAAAATTAATAAAAGGGAATTGGAGTAATAAGCGACCCCCTTCGTTCAGAATCCCTTCTCATTCTCCGTTGGCGCGTATCTTGCGAACTAATAACACAATGAAGGCGAACATTCCATTCGGGAATATTATTACTGAATGAGATGGTATTGAAAGAGACTATTTGAGTTGGTCCTGAAAGAGACCACTGGGAGAAGGGTAGCAGAGACAATAACTTGTTTATTCAATAAGTATGGCTAGGGCAATTAGGCAATCCGACGACCTGTCAAATTGATTCAATATGGCTTTGGGTTGGCAAACATTTGAACGACGCGTTTGTTTACTTGTGGACTTTGAAAGTTTTATTAAATTAGTTAGTATAATCGAGGGGAAAACATCTATCTAAAATATGAACATGACTCAAAATATGTAAAAGACTGAAAGGACTCAAAAATAAAGTTCCAGTAACTCAAAGATTCAAGATTGGGAATGAAATGAGAGAAAGCTAATTCCTATTGAATGAAAGACTCAATACTGTTTTTAAAAAGACTTGAAACCAAATCTCAGTGATTCAAATACTTATTGGGAGTGAAGTGACTTATAGGTAAATTCAATTGACTGAAAGACACAAGATTGTGATATAAAAGACTCAATTGCAATGTCTCAAAAGACTCAACGTTGGGTACGTTGAGTACGTGACTTGAACATACCTAATTTAATTGACAATATTAGATTTTTTCTACTTCTTCATCCATGTCTATGATTTCTTTTGCAAAATTCTCAACTTCGACGAGATCTTCATTTAAAATCCGGAATATTAATTTTCTTTTGATCTCGATAAATTTCCATATTTATTTATAAAAAATTGAAAATGAGTATGAAATCTGACAAACTTCAATGTAAAATGAAAAGTCACCATAAAGTACGTTAGTTGGTCGTATATAATTAGGCAAATAAAACATTCACGTGTAAACCCAATGATAAAATAATTATTTAAATAATATTTATCCCTATACGGACCAAAAAGTATAAATATTAAGTAATTTATCCCTGCCCTATACAGATGTATAACCCCTTACAAATTTCTAACCCAATACAGATTGTCCTGAAAATTTGTGAATTTTTGATAGAAGTGAAAACACTGTAATTCACAAAATTGGAATTAGAACCACTTCAGCTCCGTGACAGGCGTCCGGGGATCGAACCCGGACCGCCTGGGTGGAAGGCAATTTATGTCGTCAGTTTAACAGGTAAATGCGCAGACACCATAGAAATATATATTATATACTTACTCTAGAATGCTAATCCCCATGTCAAAAGTGTTGTAAAAAGTTCAGGCAAGTCCGCAATGCGCATGCGCGTCATTACTGATTTTTTGTAACAGGCCCGGTTTTAGTAAAATATTATGGTACTTGTGAAGATTAACAAAAGTTAATTCTGAATCTCGGAGAATAAGGTTGGAAACCTCATTGTGCTTATACCTGTTATTTGTATTTAGCCGATTTGAATACATATTTTCACATATTTATAATCCCGAATATTCAGGAAAGGGCATCATGAAGTAGAGTACAGTTATTATTAAATGGATTTGGTTATCGATTCATTCGTTGCAGTCATTACTTATTGACTGCTAGACCTACCCTATACTGATGAGGCAACACCCCGAAATTGATATATAGGTGGTCCGAATGTTTCGATGAACCTTTCCATGCAACAAGCAATTGCAGAGATAACCTTGTAGGAACTCTGCACGGAAATTTCATCAGATGTAATTCAATGTTCGTCGTGGCATTAGCCAGGAAAGTAGTTGTTTTCTGATGGATTTTCGACCCAACTTTTCCTATTGTATAGGATATTAGCAATGAGCAGTCCTCCGGACATCTTAGGCCTCAAGTTATTATTATTATTTACCGCTCTGAAGCGACAAAATTCACACTATTTTCACACATAAAAAATATCTAAATATTGAGCACACCGCATTGACTCATTACAGTTAGGTCATGGAAGCGACGTTGCCCATCTTATTTGGTCTAATGTTTTCTAGGTATATAAGTATGTTGTATCATTACAACGATTTGTGTAATGAACCTCTGTTGTTGTATGGTTAGACAGTATGAATAAAAATTATGATGTTGTAAAATTACAACACTATGCAGTTAAGGGCTAAGGGGGTGCACTAAACTAGTGTAATATTGCGTTAGACCGATGGTGTGCTCAACTGTATCGCCGAGAGTAATTTATTTGTATTTTGAACATTTTTCTTGGTCAAATGATAATAAATAACAGTAGAAATTTCATTATAAATATGGGGTGTTTAACCATATCACAGTAGGCACTTAGATCAATACAATATTTTAGACATTTTTCGTTGTTAAGAAATAAAAAGAATAACAGTTCAGCTGAAAACTTGTGGCGTGGTTTTGGAGCGATGATAGTTATGGTTGGAATGTTAGGTGTTCAGTTGTATCGCCGAGTGTGTTTTACAAATGAATCCAGGGCTGACCTGAACGAATCTGAGAGATATACAAATCAGTAAAACGCAAAGTCGTCTCCACAATTTAATTTCCCATCTAGTTCAATAGGATGGTAAAACGGTGACTGACCGCTATCAATCAGATAGCCGTCCAAAAGTAGAAGTAGTACATGTTTCGATCCTATATAGGACCATCATCAGCTATTCAAGAAAATTCTACAATAAAAGAAAGACTATGTACTAAAGATAAACAAGGTCAATATAAGATTACTTACATGGAGAAGAAAAATAATGTTGTGTATATATATATATATATATATATATATATATATATATATATATATATATGTCAAATTGTTTAAAATTATGGTTAAATAACCACATGGTTAAATATTTATGGTGTTTGAACAACCAAATGCGAAAACCAACCAAAGTAGGTATAGGTGGGGGAGGCTGTAAGGCCTTGGGCCCCCTTAATCCTAAATGATATAAACATCGATCAAAAATAAAATCAATGCACGTGATTATTGTTATTGACTGAACAGAACGGATATGATTATGAACTGGCAGGGTGACAGCTGACAGCACAGCCGGAACCACTGTCATGATTACTCTTATGTCAAAATTGACACAGAACAATGGCTCGAGACCATCATTCACAGAACAAGAGAAGGAAAATTCCAACGATACTATTCCGAGCAAGAGGATACCAAGCGACCCGACTGTACCAATAACAAGAGGAGCAATCCATACAATGGAAAATTATGGAACTGAAAGGATTACCACAGAATAGTTACTCTAATCCACACCATGGAGTGAGAAACCAACCTCCCAACCGTCACACGAAGGTCGAACATCCTCACAGAGGTAGACAGATCGGGTTTAGTACTATCGAACAAATCCCTCATGACCACACTGAAAGTGTGATAGCACTTGTATAGAAATGAAGGACCAGTAGGATCGAGACAAACCAGCTGCTACAGTACAATCCACGAAGGAACGTTCTTCGTCCGCGAACGAACAGAAGTAGGACAACACCCTCCACAGAGCAGATAGAACAACTATTGTACACCAACCTATAAGAGATAAAGATACAATATTTGTTTTGTTTAATTTGTGGAGAACCAAGGCAGGGACAAGAATCTAGTTTTTTAGAAAATTGAGAGAATTAAAGAACTTTTTGCAATCGAACTGTGTTTGTTCATTGAGGGAAACAATATGAGGATTGTTGATGGCCGAGTTAATTTCCAAGATTTCAAGGAAATTAAGTAAGGCACCTTTTTGGCAAACATGTAGAATATCCAAATCTGAATTTATATCAAAATTATGGTTGTAGTTAAGAATATGGTTGGAGAAAGAACTTTTAGTATTATATTCAACTATATGTGGGTTTCTAGAGCTCTCAATGAGTTTGACATGTTCCAGAACTCATGTTGGTGAGTTGTCTGCTTTTAAAAACAGTAGAGAAATCTTTAATTATTTTATGAGGGGGTGACAGGCCTGACTGTAATTTTATGCTCAAAGGAACATTGTGCTCGCGTACACAAAATGCTCATTCGACACTAGCATTATTTACTTCACCTTTCATATTTGGCTGTGTTGTGCACAAAAATAATTTATTTTTGCAATTTCCTATTGGGAGTTTTGCTAAATCTTCATTGAAATTCACCAGTTTCAGTCCCACGTTTGATGAAGGAGAAAGAACAGCGATTGTGACTGTCCTAGTATTGGTATCCAGGAGCAATCTTTCCTTCACATACACAAGGTAAACTTTTTGGTCCAAACTTCACTTTGTTTTCACTTCTTTTGGTCGTTAGGAAATTTTCCGTAATTGATCGTAAAACACCCTGTAAATTCTATATTTCTTAATATCTGAGAAAACGTTAAAATGGTAATTTGATACTACTTTTTGGACAGGTATTTCTGGCGATATGGGATATGAGTACCATAGGTTGTCAACGATCGTTTGTACGATATGAATCGAAATTTCTTCAAACTTTGTATTTGGCAATTTTAAATAGTATGTTTCGGTCCCTGTCATGCCGTGCGTTTGGTTACAGCACTAAAGTGAAAGAAGAAGAAAAATTGTCAAAATTAGAAGGTGACACAGCCGGAGCTAACGAAGGTAACGCCGCACTGATTCATTTGCATGTTAATTAACGAAGAAGACTAGTTAAACTCGTCCGGATGTTATACGACCAAACAAATGGACGTGTTCGTGATAGAAATTCTGAGACCTACGGGCTTCAGCGGAAGAACGTGATGAATAATACAGGGCCCGTCATCAGTAGTCATTCATGGAATATACAGTGTTTCTCACTTCTCACGGAAATTACGGAAGTTACTGGTGATTTCCATGAAAAGTGACATGCACTATGTAGTGGCCAACAAATTTTTGGTATGCATGGGGATTTCGATAAAGGTAAGAGATAGAGGGATGGTTATATAGGGGCAAAGTAGCGCATTTCAAAGGTAGATTATATGGATGAAAAAAATCTGACCTAGCTTCTTTAATTCTGGTAAAATCGAAAAATCGAAAATTTCAAAATTCTTCTTTTGCCTATATCTTTTTATTTTACGATTTTTTTTTTATTTCACCAGCAACTTTTTGTGGGCTATCCAAATATCTGAATGGCAATAATCATACTCCAGACACCAATTTGGAAATATTTCATCGATACTCACTTTTCGAACTACCTATCTTTTTCAGCAAATTCATGGGCACTCTGTTGCTATCTTCATACAACAATTCTGATTAAACCATTTGAGTTCTCATAGTATGTTTTGGAAAATAAATATTTAGTTCACCTCACTTATCAATATTTTGACAGTTTCTTGGAAATTATTGTTGGTATCTGATGAAAAATCTGTTAGTACTGAAAATGGGTTTCCCTACAGAGCAGAAATGAGATATGGTTAACGTTTTCTACAGAAATAATAGGAACATTCATCTTTCCGCTAAAAATTATTTAGATTTGTACCCAGAAAGACATCAGCCACATCCCACATATTTCAGACTTTTGGATAGAAACCTTTGCGAATATAGATCTTTCACAAAGCCAAGGAGAAAATATGGGAAGAAAACTGCTATTGAGTTACAGGAAAACATACTTCAAGCGGTAAGCAGGTAATACTGAAAAAATGTTAATCTCCATATTTCAGATCAATACAAGTCAATCAAAATCCACAGTACAAATTGCTGAGGAATTGAATTTGCCGCAAACTACAGTATGGCGTACTTTAAGAAAAAACAAATCCAAATGCTATAAAGTTAAAATAGTTCATAAATTGTATCCAGGAGATGCCGAAAGACGGCAAAATTTTTGTAATTGGATTTAGCAAAAATTGGGCGATGAGATACTTTTTGAATAGTATTATGTGATCGGATGAATCTCTTTTCACAAATTGTGGTGTTTTCAATAGGAACAACGAGCAGACCTCAAGTGCGGTTTGGTCTAAATGTATGGGCTGGAATTTTGAAGGATCGAGTTCTAGGTCCCAACATCTTTGCCGGGACGCTCAATGGTGAACGTTATCTAGACTTCCTCAGACAAACTTTCAGTGAATATCTCGATGATATTCCCATTGCTAATTAAAATCGGTTGTGGTTTCAACACGATGAAACTCGCCACATTGCACAAGAGACTTTTATCAATTTTTACGAGAAACATTTCAAGACAGATCGATAGCAAATAATGGGCCTAAAAGATGGCCTGCAAGATCTCCTGATCTCAGTGTACTTGACTTTTTGATGGGGTACATTAAAAAATAGAATATATCAAAACGAAATTGAAAATATAGAAGAATAACTTAAAAAAAAGACTCCGTAATTGTCTGGAACGAGAAGGTCGTCAATTTGAACATTTGTTTCGATTGTGATTACTTATAATGTTATTTCAATTCTTGATAATAATCAAACAAGTTCTAATGTGATTAGTCATAAAATATGAAAAGCTATATGATCAAATATAATGTTATGTTTGAGACAGATCATGTTTGTGAGTTCTCAGCAGAATACATACAACAGATCTTCTTCATACCTACTGAGGTCAATCGACATGGGGATGAATGAATATTACTTCTGGTGCTACATTATGGTAAAGAAAAATGTCTCTTGGAAATGTTGATTTCATCTTATTGTTATTCCGAACAAGTAGTGAGACTAGATAATCTGGAAATTCTGAAATTGAATTTTCTTAAAGAATCAATCTGTCTGATTTATCTCTCATTCTCTGATATTCTCAGATTAGAGTTGTTATGGAATTAAAAGATGTTGGAATTTCACTGGTATTAGTTCAATGTTTCCAAAACACTCTGTAATTCAAATGAAAATACTTCGTCAATATGAAACATGACTCTTGGGATTCACAAAAATCCAATAAAAAATACATTTAAAAATTAAAAGTTGAGTGTGGCCCAATTTATACGATACCCTGTATATAATTTTTATTCAGATATTTGAATAGCCTTCAAAAAGTGGTAAAATTGAAAAAAAATCTTCGTAATATAAAAAGATATAGGCAAAAGAAGAATTTCGAAATTTTCATTTTTTATTGTATAACTACAGAACTAAAGAAGCTGGGTAAAATTTTTTTTCGCGAAGTGTTCACTTCCCGGACACTTTTTCTTTGGGAAAGTAGCACTTCCCGGCCTAGTCCAGGAAGTGCTTGAATTTTAATACAAATATTAATATAAATAAGAATTTGAATGTTTCTGTTGGCACCTATCTTCTGTTCGAATTTCAATATATAATACAAATAAGAACTGAAATGTTCGAAATATTGAAATTTGGAATCGTTTCATTCGGTTAACAGATGTGTGAAAGTCGACCTCTCTTCGTCTCTTAGACTAAATGCGTCTCATTGATTTGTTATTCTACATCCGAAAACAGTTTTTTTGGACTCGCAGACTTCCAGGACTCGCTAACGCTCGTCCTAGAATTTGGTCTACTCGTCCAAAAAAACAGTATTTTCCGGACTTGTTACGTAAATTACTATTTCATCCATATAGTTAACCTCTTAAATACGCTACTTTGCCCCCATTTAACCACTCCTCTACCTCTATCTCTTACCGTTATCGAAATCCCCATGCATAGACTCAAATTATGAATAGCCCTGTATATGGTGAAATTCTGACCGTGTCATCGATATCGACCCGTCGATGTCTGTCTTCTCCCCTTCGTCATGTCTTTGCAAACTTGCCGAACTGCTCTTGCCCAGGGCTCGTTCTTTGATCGAGCCGCAAAACTTTGGAAGTTGTTGCCTAGGGAGGTGTTCCTAGAGGCACACAGCATTCAGAAATTTAAAAAAAAAAACATCAATTCATACTCTTCCCTTGGATCTCATGATGGATTTTTCTTTTCGTGGTGGCCAGAAAATTGGCTAATGCATTTTAAATTTTAACACAGGCAGATAGTTTTATAAGGAATGGAATTTCCGGAGATATTCAAAAAGAAACTTTTTCCGTTTTATGTCCATCAGTCTGCTTGATAGTGATTATTGTATGTGTCGCGCAACACCGGTGTGAAGTTGGCAGTTAGTTTCAGCAGTAACTTTCATAAAAAATCTGCCAACTTGAAATTCACAGGACACCTTTGTATACAAAGAATGAACATCCCGTATCAATTTCGTCCACTTGCAAAGAAGATGAAGGGTTGAATCAACCCTTATAAAGAATTGAAGTAGACTAATTCCTTCAAAAAAACCTGCCAACTTGTGAGTCACACGATACGTTTGTATACATGGAATGAACGTCCCATATCAATTTTATCCACTTGCATAGGGGATGAAGGGTTGAAGTCAACCCTTCAATGAATTAAAATAGACGAATGTTTTCAGAATAAACCTGCCGACTCGAAATTCACAGGACACGTTTAAATACATGGAATGAACGTCTCGTATCAATTTCATCCACTTGCAAAGGGAATGAAGGGCAAAATCAACCCTCCGAATGAAATTAAATTGAACAAAGGCCTTCACAAAAAACCTGATAACTTGAAATTCACAGGACACGGTTATATACAAGAAAATTACGTCCCGTTTCAATTTCATCCACTTCTAAAGGGGAGGAAGGGCCCAAAACAATTAAAATGGGCAAACATGCTTTGAAAAATTGATACGGAACGTTCATTTCATAAATACAAACGTAATCTGTGAATTACAAGTTGGCAGGTTTTTTCTTAAGGTATTTATCCATTCGATTCTTCTAGAAGATTGAGTCAACCCTTCATATCCCATTGATACGGAACGTTTATTTCTTGTAAACAAGCGTGTCCTGTGAATTTCAAGTTGGCTGTTTTGTTCTGAAGGAGTTTGTCCATTTTATTACTCTCGGGGGTTGATTTCAACCCTTCACCCCCTTTGCAAGTGGATGAAATTGATACGAGACGTTTATTCCATATATACAAACGTGTCCTGCGAATAACAGGTTTTTGTCCACTTCAATTCTTTTGGAGGGTTGATTCAACCCTCCACCTTTTGCAAGTGGATGAAATTGATACGGAACGTTCATTCCATGCATACAAACGTGTCCTGAGAGTTTTAAGTTGGCAGGTTTTTTCTGAAGGCATTTGTCCATTTTATTTCTCTCGGAGGGTTGATTTCAACCCTTCATCCCCTTTGCAAGGGAATGAAATTGGTATGGGACGTTCATTTCATATATACAAACGTGTCCTGTAAATTTCGAATTTGCAGGTTTTTTCTGTAGATGTTTGTCCATTTTATTTCTCTCAGGGGGTTGATTTCAACCCTTCATCCTCTGCAACTGGATGAAATTAATACGGTATGTTCATTCTTTGTAAACAAACGTGTTCTGTGATTTTATATTTGTCAGGATTTTTCTAAAGGCCTTTGTCTATTTTATTTCTCTCGGAGGGTTGATTTCAACCCTTCACCCCCTTTGCAAGAAATTGAAATTGGTATGGGACGTTCATTTCATGTATTCAAACGTGTCCTGTGAATTTCGAATTCGCAGGTTCTTCTGTAGGCGTTTGTCCTATTAATTTCTCTCTGAGGGTTGATTTCAACCCTTCATCCCCTTTGCAAGTGGATTAAATGAATACGGGATGTTCATTTCAAGTATACAAACGTGTCCTGTGAATTTCGAGTTGGCAGGTTTTTTGTGAAGGCCTTTGTCCATTTTATTTCTCTTGGAGGGTAGATTTCAACCCTTCATCCCTTATGCAAGTAGATGAAATTGATATGGGACGTTCATTCCATGTATACAAACGTGTCGTGTGACTCACAAGTTGGCAGGTTTTTTTGAAGGAATTTGTCTACTTCAATTCTTTATAAGGGTTGATTCAACCCTTCATCTTCTTTGCAAGTGGACGAAATTGATACGAGATGTTCATTCTTTGTATACAAAGGTGTCCTGTGAATTTCAAGTTGGCAGATTTTTTATGAAGACGTTTGTCCATTTTATTACTCTCGGAGGGTTGATTTCAACCCTTCATCTCCTTTGCAAGAGAATGCAATTGATACGGGACGTTCATTCCAGGTAAATAAACTTGTCCTGTGAATTACAAGTTGGCAGGTTTTTTCTGAATGCATTTTCCCATTTTAACTCTTTTGACGGGTTGATTTCAACCCCTTTGCAAGTAGATGAAATTAAGATGGGATGTTCATTTTGTGGAAACTTCTTATTCTGAATGAGTTTTTTCACAGTTACTCAATTTTGTTCCGAACTGGTAAAAATTATATTTTTACCGACGCCACTGGTGGTTTTACTGCTGGATCGAAAGTTTCTGCTGAAAATTAACTGCCAACTTCACACCGGTTCGCTCAACTGTATCATTTATTTCTTTTTACATTTATATTTGACTACAGACATCGTGGCCGTTGTTTTTTAAACACGTTCATGAACTCACTGTCCAGACTAATCTCGTCGTGATATAAAACACATGAAACAAGAGAACTGATTTCAAGAAACGAAGTTTATCACTTTCACATAAAGCTGATCTGAATCTGAAGCACTGAATATTTCATACGAACGCGTTCATCATATAGTTCACGTCAATTTGGACATGAGAAAAATTTCTTCAAAATGGGTAGTAGAAAACGATGTAGACTTCTTAAACCGAATTGTTACTATGGATGAGACTTGGGTAAATTTATACGATCTAGAAACAAAGCAGCAATCGATGGAATGGCGACACTCCGGTTCTCCAAGACCTAAGAAGTTTCGTGTCCAAAAATCTGCTGGAAAAGTTCTTGCTTCAGTTTTTTGGGATTACCATGGAGTAATGATGATTGATTTTTTGGATAAGGGTAGAACAAACAATAACTGGAGATTACTATTCGATATTACTGACGGGAAAAAATTGAAGAGAAAAGACGCGGAAAGCTATCCAGAGGTGTTTTGTTTTTGCAGGACAACGCCCCTGCACACAAATCTCATGTTGCCATGCAAAAAAATCGTGATTTAGGGTTTGAATTACTAGAACACCCCCCTTATTCACCAGATTTGGCTCCGTCCGACTATCACCTCTTTCCCCAACTGAAAAAAAGTTTAAAAGGTCGTAAATTTTCTTCCAACGAGGAGGTAATAAAAGCTGTGGAGGTCTGGTTTGCAGAGCAAGAAGAAACATTTTTTTTGAAAGGTCTAGAGACGTTGCAGGTTTGCTGTAATAAATGTATCCAATTAAGAGGAGAATATGTTGAGTAATAAAATATTTTGACATTGAAATTTTGTTTGGTTCTATAGTTAGGCTAAGAATTTTTCAGTATATCCTCGTAATATGGGATATTCATATTGTGTAAACTTCTTATTCTGAATGAGTTTTTTCACAGTTACTCAATTTTGTTCCGAACTGGTGAATATTATATTTTTGCCGACGCCACTGGTGGTTTTACTGCTGGATCGAAAGTTTCTGCCAACTTCACACCGGTTCGCGCAACTATATCATTTATTTCTTTATACATTGATATTTGACTACAGACATTATGCCGTTGATTTTTTAAACAATATCATGAACTCATTGTTCAGACTAATCTCGTCGTGAACTAAAACACACGAAACAAGAGAACTGATTTCGAAAATCGAAGTTTATCACTTTCACATAAAGCACATTTGGCAGTCTTTCAATCTATCATTCTGTTGACTCTTCTAGGGAGAAAGACAGCGAGAATAACGAAAGCCATTTGCCGTCAGTGATTGATCGTAGGCATCATATTTCAGGCAATATAAGGAGGTAAACAGTCGAATGAGAAACTCATCATTAACTTTCCAATTGAGAACATTTCCATCGGCCAACTTTATATACTGGATCAATTCTTAGTTTTTCTTCAAGAAATTCGTACATCATCGTTGAAACAAAAGTATTCATGGGGAAGATGAAAATCATTTTTCAATAACTTGGTGAACATTTTTGGAAATACAGTGTTTCTAGTATTATAATAATAAATATTACGTAGATGTATCCATCAGTTGAAAGAAATCGTAATATTAGAGAATTCATTGTGGAATATGAAAACTCTAACGTGTATTTCACATTTCACTATCGCGGTACTCTAAAATGATACAAAAAATTATAAAAAATGCATGAATGGATAAAAACGTTTGACTGAGTCTTAACCTACTCTAATAATTATAATCTAACCTAACGTAATATAATTGTCAATTTTTTATTAATAGTTATTTATTGTATAGGTGTTTTAGATATAATTTTATTTGCGCAAGAATGTTTAAACGCGAGAGCGAAGCTCGAGCGTTTAAATTTTTTAAGCAAATAAAATGTATCTAAAACACGCATGCAATACAACGTTTTATTCACAATCACATTCATTTAGAATCAGAATCGCGGAAATTTTTGATCACAAAATGATTTGACGTTTTGCTCTGATAGCGGCTGTCACCTCCTCAGAAATCATTGAAATAACAACAACAACAATGTATTATTTTCGATTGTTTATCGACTCCATTTGTAAAAATTTGTGAAGTTGGTGAAAATAAGAAAAATGTGATTGATATTCAAGATTGTATTTTTCATTATTCCACTAGTGGAATAAAGTAATTTCATTATTCCACTAGTGGATAAAGTGGTACTTTATACGGTTCATAAGTGTGGATAAAACTTCAATTATAAGGTGATTGTGGAGAAATATTTTTATGTCACTATTTGTTAACAGGTCTGATTTACTACCAATGAATTTTAGATATTGTTGTTCTAAACTAATTAGTTTTTCAATTTCCAATTTGAACTTCAATGGTTCGTATGGCTTTAGCTGCTGAGGGAGAATGGCGATGATAAATGGGAGCTCCTTTCAAATATATCAGTTTTAATGTCCGTACATTGTCAAAAAATGCTTGCTTTAATGTTTAGAACATCATTTCTATAACAAAACTTATCGTGGAAGTATGTAATAGTTTGTACTTAAGGATTAGCCACTTTACGTCTCTTCTTCTTTGAGCGTCTTTCACAGAAAAAAGATAGTATTGATCAAACTATAGTATATTGTGGAACAAGTGCAGAAAAGTGCTAATTTCTCACGAGTTTGAAAAAGTTGCGGCACGAGCGCAAGCGAGTGCTGCAATTCAAACGAGTGAGAAATTGCATTTCTGTTCGTGTTACACACTATACTTTTTCTACAATAACCTTTTTGCTAAAAATAATACTATACTATAGGTAAGACGGAATGAAATGTCAGTGACTCATTCTTATATTTTCCTCTTGAAGTTGAAGGTAGTAAATTCAATGACAATGAATTAACTCGTTCTCTTAGTTCTGGCGGAGTATTTTCAATTTCAGAACTGTCGCTATCCATTTTAGTTCAATCTCATTAAAAAATGACGGGACAAGAATATTTTACGAATATTTTATGCTTGACGTTTGTTGATATTCAAATGATTCGATAGATGTTGCTCCGTTGCCTAGCAATGGATACTGTGTATGTGGGTATTTGAGACAGCAGTAGTGATGTCTATGATTTTTGTTCAGAATATTATGAATTTGTACGACAATTTCCCTCATATTATATAAACCAATAGACTTTGTCTATTCATTCTTGAAGTTGCCTGATCGAATATCCCTTCGAAATGCAGAATTTTCAAAATATACTTTCACCTTGCTGTCACGAAAACGGTATTGCTTAGAAATTAGGTACTGAAAAATTTTGGCACAGAAATGTCACTTTGTGGCACAGAAATGTCACTTTGCGGCACACTAATGTCAAATTTCAATTTTTGTGAGAAATAATCATGTTTGCGAACGTAAAACTATACAGAAAAGCATGTTTTGGAGTGTGGTTGTAGAAAAAATATATTTCAGTCTAACAATTTTTTTTTTTCGAATATGGCGAAATAGATTTATTATTTCAACGAAAACGGGAATTTAGTTGAATTCCAAAACAAATATTTGGTTGATAGAAAAAATATTGGATAAAGTTGAATTTTTTTTTTCAACCAATTGTTTTGGTTGGTTTTGTGCAAGAATCATAATTCTTCAAATTTATAATTTTTGTAGTATTTTATTCAATTTACCTCAGAATGGAGAAAATTGGTCTTTGGAACCAAATGAATCATTTGGTTAATTCAGAATTGATAGAATTCGTTTGACAATATGAAATACTTAATTATAGAATGTTTTTTAACTAAATGAAACAATGTTTATTTACTGAGGAAACATATTGGTTGGTTCAAAGACCGAAAAAGCGGTAAAAAATGTATTTTTTTGTTTCTATATAAATTAAATTTCATAATATACAGGGTGTTTCTTAAGTACGTGTAGAAAATTTAGGAGCGCATTGCTGACATCAAAATAAGAAGAAAAGTTCCTATAAACATATGTCCACAAGTTATTTGTTTCTGAGATACAGAGTGTCGAAGTTGAATTCTTATTTTAATTTTTTGTGAATAGTTTCAAAATAATTTTGATATTTGGGTAAAGTTTGGTAACTGGGAATATTTATTATTCAGTTTGTGTAAAAAATTTATCCTTGATATAGTCACTGCGAGCAACTGTTTTCGAGTTATTGAGATTTGAAATAATCGATGCAAGTGATTTTCAATGACAAGATTTTATAATTCAAAAATAAATTCAATTAGAAATTAGTTTTTTCACAATCACCACAAAATTTGATTTTGTCATTGAAAAATCATCCCAGATACCAAACTTTACTCGAATATCACAAATATTTTGGCATTTATTCAGAAAAAAACAAATATAATAATTAAACTTTGACACTCTGTATCTTAGAAACGAATAACTTTCGGACATGTGTTTATGGGAAGTTTTTTTCTTATTTCGACGTCAGCAACATGCTCTTGAAGTTTCTACACGTACTTAAGAAACACCCTGTATATTATTGAATATGGAGTATTGCTCTTTGAAACCAAAAAAATAATTAGTTGAATTCAGAATGAGCAGAACTAGTACAAGAATATGAAATACTTGTGCGAAACAAATATTCTCAAATATATTGTTTGGTCCAAAGAGTTAATATTTAATATTTGTTCGAAATTCATAGTTTACATGGTTTCTACAAGTATTAGAAATTATTAGTAAAAATATCCCTAAGAATTTTTTTTTCGTAGAGTACGTCGTTCGGAGTTATTTGCCCCTAAATAATGCACCATGAAAGCAATTTGTTGATGATAACTTTCAAAGAATTTCAACTTCTATAGAAATTTTTGGAATTTTTTTACCAAGAATTTTTAATTGTCTCCAAAAGCGAAAAATAAAAGTTTCTCCAGTGCTATTTTTACTCATATCACATGTTCCTGAAGAATAGTCAATATTTGTAGAGTTATTGAATTCTATACCCTTTTGAACAATTCATTCAAAGAAAATTAATATTGATCAGTGCTTTGTACCGGAACATGGTCAAATACAATAATTTTTATATAAAAAAATATTAATGATGATCATAAATTCAGATGTGGAATCATCTGCGACTGAATCGATTTATTGTTTTGAATCCTCGTAATCTCCTGGGGATTTCATTGGTATTCCATCCTCCTGGGCAAAAAATCGGTATTTTTTTTTTTGAAAATAGCAATTCCGAAGGCAGCATTCTAGAAGTTCCACTATACCAACCACAGGTAGGTTCATCCTGTTCTCCAGTTCTTCGTCCTATTGTAGTTTTTTCCAGATAACCTGTAAGGACCGGGACGCTGGTGAACAGACTTCTGACATGACGTTGATTTTCTCCAAGATCTCGACGAAATGCCAGGAGTTTTCTGAATTTCAGGGTGTATCCTTCCAGAATGGGAATGGGATAGTAACATTTTTTGTTATTCAATCTCTTCATTCCGTCTCACACAATAATTTGGTTGTAAAATAAAGTATTGGACTTATTCAATCAAGAATTAGATTTGATGAGATCGTTGTTACGCACGTAGACACGGCGACAAGTGGGGTAGGTATACAAAAATACAAAGAAATCTCCTCGGAAAATGATTACTTGAAGTTTTTAAAGAAGAAAACAGATTTGGATGGGAGCCCCGTTGAGTTGTTCTAAGCGAGCAGAGTGTTTGCTTATTACCGCCCTGGTCGCCGTGTATTCGTTGCCAAGTTCTAACTCATCACCTTTTAGCTACTCGGTAATATTGATACTATTAATTATTGTGAAATCATTTTTGATTAATAGTTGCGATTAAGTGGTCAATTAATCAACACAAAGGCTCCTACTCTACTCGGAAACCTCAGCTCCGGCATGTATTTATTTATATTGAGCTTGTTTGCTTGTATTAATTATGATTTAAAATTTCTGCTAAAACATATCCACTGCACATCTATCGGAAACTCGTAAAACTTCCGTGGTATTGACGCGTTCTAGTTCGTAAATACTTCATATTAATTATTCGATCTTTTGGAGCGACTCTGATTTTCATAAACTTCGAATGTAAATCCTGGAAAGAGCATTATCCCGCGTCAGCGTCACGAATGGCAAGGTGACGTGTGAGGGGAGATTGAGAGATGGAAGAATCGGAAGGAAGGTGACTATTTGAAAGCAGAATCTGCGAAAAGGAATGCGGTATATAGAAAGATTCTTATAATATGAATTTTATGAATATTCTCGCGGAACACGTGTGGAAGGAAGCGATGTTATCAAATTTTCCGTGAGATTTTTTTAGGGAGACTTCTTCGGGGTTGTGGCAGATGAATTACGGATGAATTCATGATAGAAGCGAACGTTCCGAGGGTTATGTGGGTTTAGAGAGTGACAGAGTGAAATGATGGCGTCGAGGCTTCGTTGATCAAATTCTGTGTCAAATTCAAAGTATTGTATTTCATCGAACAACATCTCTGGTTTCCGTCTTCACATGTCTCGTCTCACATATATGGCAGCTACCTTTTGAGAAATATGGTGAAACTCTGCCTGTTGCATTATACAGGGTGTCCCACCAAGTTTATCACAAGGAATATCTCGGAACTCGAAAGTAGTGGAGAATTGTTATTTTGGGGTTCTGAATCAAAGCAATTGGTGCAGCTTTTTTGATATTATGTTACCCAGTGAGCTTTTTGTTTTCGGTCACGTGACATCAGATTCAAAATTATTAATGGGACACCCTGTATATTTTGGCATTTTTATGTTCCTCCCGATGAAACAATTCCAAAGAACTAACTTGTAGTCTAAAACGATTATTTCAATAAATACAGGTACTTCAATATCTTTTGTCTCACGACGATTTTAATAAAATATGGATGATTAATTTAATTTTGCCTTGTTTCAATCATCACAAAAAATATAGGACTGGCCAATTATACAGGGTGACCCTAAACCTAAATAATTTGGCAATTGCTCGTTTCAGACGTCCGTCGTGTGACAAAGGATATTGAAATACCTGTATTTCTTGAAATAATCGTTTTAGACCAAAAGTGTGATAGTTCGTTGAAATTGGTTCATCAAGAGGAACATTCATTAACTGGACATCTCATTAACAATTTTGAATCTGATGTCTCGTGACTTTCTACTCCCAGTTGTGATCTTTGCTATCTAGCTTTCTTTCGGACAGATTTCTTCACGTGGTAGTTTCATCTGATACTCCACATGTAAATTGGGGTGTTCCGCAGGAACCCATTCTAGTACTAACGATGTCAGCATCTCCCGAGTCAGACTGACATATATAGAAATATTTCTCATGAAGAGGCATCCGTCCTGCTTGTTAATATATCAAAATACCTGGATCTGGATGACTTGGTCATAAACTCGATCGTTTATAATGAGAGTTTACTTTGCAGATATACAGAATATACAAGTAGCCTTTCCTGACGAGTTCTTTGAAGTAGTTAGGCTTGAGATTCGTTTTATTGATACATTTCCATTCTATCCGACATAATTCTTCTAAAATATTTTGAACAATTTACCATGGAATACGAGGCTGTATTGATATCTAGTTAGCCTTGACCACTTCCCTGCATGAACAAAATATTACATTACCATAGTAACGAACAATAACTTATTAGAAGTGTCAGTGTAAAGTTTGACGTCAAAAAAGTAAACCAGAGTTATGCAATAAATCAAAAGAAAAAATATGTCCGCCGAAATTGTGAAAATCGAAAAATTGGAGTAGGGAGCCATCATCATTTAAAAGGGTTAAGAGGTAAGCAGATTTCCGAAGATATGCTCAATACCCTTGGTGATCAATGTCCTTCGTATGCGACCGTGAAAAATTGGACTGCAAGCTTCAAAAGAGGTATATTTTCCATTGAAGATGATGACCGATCGGGAAGGCCAGTTTCTGTGTCAGTCCCCGAAAATTTCGATGCAGTTCATGACATGATTTTAACAGACCGTTGAATTGGTCTAAACCGGATAACTGAAGTACTGAATATTTCATACAAACGCGTTCATCATGTAGTTCACGTCAATTTGGACATGAGAAAAATTGCTGCAAAATGGATCCCCGAATGTTTGAATGTTGACCAAAAGCGTGCAAGGGTAGTAGCATCGCGCTCGATCTGTGCTCGATTTGAAAACGATGTATACTTCTCCAAGACCTGAGAAGTTTTGTGTCCAAAAATCTGCTGGAAAAGTTCTTGCTTCAGTTTTTTGGGATTGCCATGGAGTAATCATGATTGATTTTTTGGATAAGGGTAGAACAATAACTCTACGGGAAAAAATTAAAGAGAGACGCGGAAAGCTATCCAAAGGTGTTTTGTTTTTGAATGACAACGCCCCTGCACACAAATCTCATGTTGAAATGCAAAAAATTCGTGATTTAGGGTTTGAATTACTAGAACACCCCCCTTATTCACCAGATTTGGCTCCGTCCGACTATCATCTCTTTCCTCAACTGAAAAAAGTTTAAAAGGTCGTAAATATTCTTCCTACGAGGAGGTAATAAAAGCTGTGGGAGGTCTGGTTTGCAGAGCAAGAAGAAACATTTTTTTGAAAGGTCTAGAGACGTTGCAGGTTCGCTGTAATGAATATATCCAATTAAGAGGAGAATATGTTGAGTAATAAAATATTTTGAAATTGAAATTTTGTTTGGTTCTATAGTAGTCTTAGAATTTTTCAATATATCTTCGTAGTTGATTTTGTTTATTTATTCTAAGAAATGTCTTTACAATTACCATTTAAAATTTTGGAAGAATTAACTTCAACACCTTGAATAATCTTAACCGTTGAAATTAGAGCTTTGGTGAAATGAAGACAGAAATGGAGACAGAAATGGAGACAAAATTCGATCGGAATCGGTTTGTCTGTAGGTTCAACAACCGAATTATTGTTTGCAAATTAATTTTGGGTTTGTAGATACTTAAAATACATCATATGAAAATTTCAGTCTATAAAATATTTTGAATTTTTTTTCTTCAAAATTGGGCTCTGGTCCAGTTTAAACAACGATATAAATATCTGGCAATAATTGATTCATGTGTCAAAAAATTCAATTAAAGTAATAAAGAAAAGAAACTTCAAATTTATTTGAAAAATCAATATTCTACCTGTTCAGGACAGGTACGATGCGCACTGATGAAGGCAACCTCTACCGCCAGTGTGACGTCCGGGAGAGTGAGACAGATAGCATATCTAAAAACTTGCCTACCTGAAATTATCTCTCGAAAACGTTGCTAGCTCTTAGACTATAATGTTCTACCTCAGTTGCTCGGAGTAAAATAGTCTCAATTTCCGGAGTTCCGAATCTTATCAGAATAGTGAGATCTCAATAATGATTAAGTATGATGGAAAAATTCAGCTTGTTATGCGAATGAGAACTGAAAGGCCCCTATAGAGCTTACAGCTCTTATATACTCCCAAGAATGGGAATAGTAGGTCAGTGAAAAAGATGAAAACCGCATCCGTGTTACATTTCCTCTATAACTTTTCTGAGGCGGCAATGATCAATTACATAGAGAGGAGAGAGCCACATTTTCTGTTATATTGCGATCTTCAAAGGTGTTTTCTGACGTATCAACAGAGTGATTTATCACGTTCGTCACATTTTCAAGTGCTGTTCACCACCGAAAAGCCATACTTCGTCTGGTTTGTTGTCGAGGGTAACGCTGTTTGTCGCTTTGTTCGCGACTTTTTCTTTTTTTTTATTTTTATTTCTGAAAAGATACATAAACTGTTAGTATTCAGGAAAGGCAAATAAATATCTTGCGAGTAAAACTACCTCGAGTCCTTCCAGCATTTTCTTTAGGTGGTAGGTATTTCAACAAATGTGACACATATTAAATGCTCAAGTGATATTTGAATGGAAATATTGTGGTGTGTTTGTATCGTTTGAAGAGTTTAATGTCGTATCAGCAGATTTTTCTAAACATAGAGTGACCACATTACGTTAAGATTAATGAGCAGTCCTTTTGTAGAAAAATGTACTTTTGGAGTTCATTTTAAATAGTGACTGAAAAGATCCATTTAGTCCACATCCGGAATCCATTAAATTCAACATTCAGTTTCATAAAACTGAGAAAGGTCCAGCCTCACATTCGGGAATAATAAACGTTTGCTTCCTTGTACTCTCTAAGATTATACGAGGGGAATTCTATAACTCAAATATAATATTTCGTACGAGTGGGAAACACCATTAAATCTCGTACAACTAGAAATTTTGAGTAATTTGAGTCAAATTTCATTCACTAAATCTTCGCTTCAGTCATCGGTTTGAGTCTTTCGGTCATCGGCTTGAGTCTTTCAGTTAGCGGTTTGTGTCTTTCAGTCTTTTCAATATTTTAAGTCTCGTACACATTTCAGCGAGATGTTTCCCCCTCGATTTCAACTAGTCAAATTTATTATGAATGCAACGTCATATTTCCATTGGGAGAATTGATTCAAACCATAACTGAGTGTGAAGATCTATGATATAGAAGAATCATTGTTCAGATTCAAAGAGTTTCTTTTTTCATAATGTGAAGGAATATTATAATGTGTTTTCCTCGTAATGTCCGAATATCTCTGTTATGAAATATTTAAATCATAAGCATACTCAAGGAGAAACTCAAAAGAGATTTACTTTGCTATGTTATTTTTCTAACGTCTCTCATACAGCCCGAAACGAACCAGGCTAATTCGAGGACAGATTGAGTATTTATACGCCTAAAATGGACGTCTTTGCACTTGAGATAATTACATGTCTGGTAATAAATTAATCTTTTCTGATAACTGATCTATTCTAAATTATTCCTTCAATACTTTAGTTAAAGAATCATACATTTTCAAATGGTTCATAAAGTAAATTTCTTGAAATTTCTTTCAATAAACTGATTTGAGTTGAGTTGGTCTCATAACTGGACAACTAATATCTTAAACAAATTGTGAAAGGCTTTCGAGGCCATCGTTGAATGAATGATGGTTTTTCGGGTTTTTAAGCCGACGTTTATTTAGAGAAAAACTCGACGTTTCGCCAACACGAGTGGTTGGCATTTTCAAGAGAAATGTTTACAGTTTCGATCACTGAACACTACTTGAAAAGCGCACTTCTTTCAAACGGATATAAGGAAAGCGAAATTGATCGGTGTATATAACGCAAAAGAAAGAACTCTAGCGACAGTGGATCGAATGGCTGCCAGGAACAAAGTAAAGCATTCCTACCGTATGTTCCTAGGGTCACAGATCGGATTGGCCGTATACTACGAAAGTATGATATCAAAACCATATATAAACCTTCAAAGAAACTGAAGGATTACTTGAGATCGGCGAAGGATAAACGTGATGAACTAAGCTCATCTGGGGTGTACCGAATTCCATGCACCTGTGGCAACGTTTATATCGGAACCACGATGCGTTCCACAAATACCAGAATAAAGGAACACAAGGCCAATTGCCGGTTAAGACACTCAGAAAATTCCGCTGTCGCAGAACATGCGCTTAACAATAACAATCACAGAGTGAAGTTCGAAGAAACCCAAGTAATTGCCACAACACATGCATATTATCCAAGACTCTTCCGAGAAGCAATCGAAATCAAAAAACATCCCAACAATTTCAACAGAATTGAAGAAGGGTTACAATTGAATAAAGCATGGCTACCTGTTCTCAAGAAAACGGTAATAACACCATACCGGGAAATTAATGAATCCGAGGGGGTACCCGACGCAGGGACGATGGCACCGGACGCAGGTACGAGTACGTCGTCCCATAAATACTGGCTGAGACAACGCCTACCAAACAAGTAGTGTTCAGTGATCGAAACTGTAAACATTTCTCTTGAAAATGCCAACCACTCGTGTTGGCGAAACGTCGAGTTTTTCTCTAAATAAACGTCGGCCTAAAAACCCGAAAAACCATCATTCATTAATATCTTAAAATTTATTCAAAACTACATAGATAACTATCAATAACAATTTGATAAGTTTTGAATAGATCGCAATCCAGAAAATTGTTGAAGATAATAATAAATAAAGTGATTTGGGTAATCAAAATTAGTTTGTGAGCAGATTTTGTTGCAGTTTCCTGATATGATTTGTCGAGAATTGAGACTTGATAAGTGAATATTTAATTTTTTCTGATGTGTCCCTATGTAAACACTCGGCCTTATAGTAATAATGGTAGCAGTGATAAAACTCTATTTCATCCTTCTAGCGTTTTATTATACTTCCATCATTTCCATCAGTTCGCCATATGGTATCTAAGCCCTGTTCATTCTTGTCCTGGGAATGTCCGACTCTTCTGCCAAACTACTTATTCTTCAGGAGGCTAATTTAGATACCTTTTCGAGCAGTAATGCCACTTTTCTTCAAGGTTTTCAACCTGTTTTTTTTTAAATCTGCTATGCAGAGGACAATGTAGCCCCTCATCGTTACAAACTGTATGCATTGTCTAATCACAGCGGTACTGCCGATTTTGGACACTACACCGCTTACTGTAGACACCCTTACATGACATGAATATAATAATTCTGGTGTGTCACCAATTACATCAAAAATAATTGTGGGCAGATAGTCATATGTTTTTTTTCTATGAGTCCTACTCATAGAATATTTCAATTTTGAAGTTTATTATTTTTTTTTTAATCTATTCACTATTTATATTCATTTATTTATATTTATATTTGTACTTGTTATTTCCCCAAACTGTAAATATAGACTCATTAATGTATCTTTTTCTAGGTGGATGTATACATTTTTTTTTCTTTCAGTATAAGAAAATCTTTTTGTCACTTGATAATTTGCAAGATTCATGTATTCCGCTAACAAAATAGTCAAATTGACAATATGGAAATGCAACAAAAGTTTTTTGAATTATTCAATGGTGTTTACTTTTAATGTTGTAACTAAACCTTTCGTACTTTCCAAGGGATTTTTGAACAAAAAGTTCTTCTATAGTTACTCAATCCGAAAACAACAAATGCATCGTACGAGGTCTCACTACATCAGTAATTGCAGAATATTCTAGCCCCTACAGCATCTTAGGTTAATCCGTCTATCAACAGGTTTAATTTTACTGACTATTCCACTCTTCTCAAGATATTCACGTAATCTGACCAATCACAAATCAAATACAACTTGTATTATCGCGAAAACACCAGCTGTCTCTCAATTCTGATTGGTCTGTCAGCGTTGGTCTTTTCAACTATGTAACCATAGATGACAAAGCAAAGTTTGACATTTTGACAGATCATAATTGTAGGCGAAAACATCAAAATGAGTCGCATCGTAACTATATAATAAATTATTGATAGTTATTGGCGAAAGAAAATAAGATCGCAGCGCCACCTATAGCAAGACTTTGAACTACGAATCACGGACAAAGGTTTTTGACTTTACACGTGTTTATATGGCGTTTTGACGATCTGTACTCCTATTTTCAAACAATTTGTGAAAGTTTGTAATTTCTCTAACTAAAAAGTGATTGTGTTTCTATTGAAAGCCTCTAAAGAACGTTTCAGTCAGGTGATTTGAAGGAATTTCATCTCCGATTAGTTTTGAATGCTTCTGCAATTCAAGGTTGCATGGCGTTTTGATGATCTGTTCTCCTATTTTCAAACAATTTGTGAAAATTTGTGATTTCTTTAACTGAGTTATTGTGTTTCTATTAAAAGACTTGAACGATAGTTTCAGTGTAGTTTACAAATATTTTACGTGTTTTTTGAAGTCATGATTTGTAAGTTATTGATCTGATTCATTCTGTTGATTAAGGATATTTCCATACTCGATTTCTGTTTCTGTTCGTATTTTTTTGGTTTATACTGTTGATAGACTGCCAAATATGGGAAAATACAATCCTAGTTGTTCAGTCCCAGGATGCAGGACATATGGCAAGAAGGAAAATGTAGGATATCACAAATTTCCCCCAAAAATAAAAGCAAGGTTAAAAATTCACCAATTGGTTCGATCAGATTGAAGAAATTGACCAAAGGAAAGCATGGATTTTGAAACTGAAAATTGGCAAGCTAAATAATATCGAAGTATATGCTTGTTTGACAAACAGACTGATGAATGAATCAGATCAATAATTGATCGCAAATCATGACCTCCAAAAACAAGTAAAATATTTGTAAACAACACTGAAACTATCGTTCAAGTCTTTTAATAGAAACACAATAACTTTTCAGTTAAAGAAATCACAAATTTTCACAAATTGTTTGAAAATAGTAGAACAGATCATCAAAACGCCATACAACCTTGAATTGCAGAAACTAATCGGAGATGAAATACCTTTGAATCACCTTACTGAAACGTTCTTTAGAGTCTTTTGATAGAAACACTATCACTTTTTAGTTATAGAAATCACAAATTTTCACAAATTATTTGAAAATAGGAGTACAGATTTTCAAAACGCCATATAAACACGTGTAAAGTCAAAAACCTTTGTCCGTGATTCGTAGTTCAAAGTCTTGCTATAGGTGGCGCTGCGATCTTAGTTTCTTTCGCCAATAGTACATGTTTTGTGATTATAGTTGATTGATTATGGTTATGATGAACTCATTGTTCATGTTCATAATAATACTTTTAATGCTTCGTGAAATAGTCTAATAAAATTCCACTCGTGATTGAATTTATCTCATAAGTATGTCTTTTATTTCTGAACTCAACTGATAGACCGTCAGATAGTGACAGATTTAGGTGCCCCATTTTCACATACAAGCCTCGAATAGGGTTGAAAAGTAAGTCGATGTTGAGTTAAATCAAGGGAAATTTACGAGTGGCTCGTGGGGAAAACATATGGAAAAATCAAAAAAAATTTCCATTAAATTTTCCAACGACAAAATCTACTTTTCCATTCGCGCCACTCAAGCCATTATGTTTTTCGGTCTAGTGACGATGTAGGTTTTCATAATTTCGATGGGCTTGCGTGGGAAAATCTGTTAAAATCTAGATTTTTCTTTACAAGATTACAGCCTTATTTTAACCCTTTAGCCACCTTCAACACTCAAGCCTTTGAGCTTCCGAAGCCAGGTTCTACTAATTAATGATTAGATGAACACGGCTCGCGTTAAAATATGGAAAATCGAATTTTCCATGGAAAATCGAATTTTCCATGTTTTCCCCAGGAGCCACTCGTAAATTTCTCTCCATTTTACTCAACATCGATGTACTTCTCAATTCTATTCAAGGCTTGTATGTGAAAATGGGGCACCTAAATCTGTCACTATCTGACGGTCTATGAATTGTATCGAGAAAACACCGTCTTGTGGATTCGTGGTGTTTTCTCGAATCAATTCAGTTTCATTCAGAAATGAATCGACAGACGCATCGCGAAAATTCAATCACTTGTGGTATTACTACTGAAAATATTATACCTATGGGCCGTGGTGGCCGTGCTGATATAGCATTCGCCTTTGGAGCGAAGGGTCGAGGGTTCAAATTCCTGCATGGTCATCGGTCTCGTGCGCATGGCATCACACGTTAAAAGGTAAGGGCTGCGTCTTCCCTAGCTCACACAAGTCTCTCGAAGATTTCTGAGGGCTGCGCGTAGGGGTGCAATCGGTTGACGGAAATAACAATTTTAACAATAACAATTTTTTTTTCTGTTGAAAAAAGGAAACTGTATTGTTGAATTTCCCTCCTCAGAATCTTCTTCGCTTGTTTCCGGCAGACAACGCATCCGCTTTTTTCTGCTTCAATAAATTTTCTTTCAAGATTGAAATATTTAATACCAAAAAGGGAATTAGAGTTAATGTTCGCGGCCCTCTCTATGTCATTATAATTATTTCAGACGATAAAGCTTCAGATAAAACGTAACAGTTTCACGCCAAGCGATAACAAAACGAAAGATTAAGGAATATTTTACGGAGATATTTCTAACGCCGCGCCTTCAGATTAATTAGCATTTTGTTTTGATTGATAATGCAAATCTTGTGACCGATTTTAATATCTAATTGAATTAATTTTATATTCTAAACGGAGGGATGATGATAATGTTTTGATTAATAAGTGTTGAAGATTCGTTAATTCTTTCATTTATTCATTAACTACAGGCCAAGTACAATGTAATGGATAGTGTACGAGGTGTACACATGATAGTGTACGAGGGTGGTTTGACAAGAAAAACTACCAACGTATTTGGGGTAAATCTTTTTTATTTTTCAACATAGTCTCCTTTTAGGTTTATACACTTCGTCCATCGATGTTCCATCTTGTTTATCCCTTCCTAATAATAGGATTTGTCCACGTCTGCAAAAGATCCATTAGTGTCTGCAATCACCCCCTCGTTTGAATGGAATCTTTGTCCCGCCAGCCATTTCTTCAAGGGAGCCAAGTCTGGAGAATAGGGGGATGTGAGACGAGTTGGAATCCTATTTTCATTGATTTTGCGACCACAACTGCTGAGGTGTGTGCTGGAGCGTTGTCATGATGGAAAAGGACTTTCTTGTGGTCCAATCCGCTGGCGTTTTTCTTGCAACTCGGTTTTAAAACGGTCCAATAACGATAAATAATATTTACTTGTAATAGTTTTACCCGTTTCCAGATAGTCGATGAGGATTATCCCAAAAGACAGTCGCCAGAACCTTTCCGGTCGAACGAACGGTCTTCGTCTTTTTTGGTGCAGATTCCCCCTTGGTAACCCATTGTTTAGATTGTTGTTTGGTCTTAGGAGTATAATAATGTATCCATGTTTTATCCACAGTGACGAAACGGCGCTTAAAGTCCTCCGGATTCTTCTGGGACAGCTGCAAACCATCCTGGCAACACTTCACACGATTCCGTTTTTGGTCAAGCGTGAGCAATCGCGGCACCCATCTTGCGGATAGCTTTCTCATGTCCAAATGTTTTTTCAAAATATTGTGAACCCATTCAGTCGAGATGCCCACAGCACTAGCAATCTCACGCACCTTAACTCTTCTATCATCCATCACCATATCATGGATATTATCATTGTTTAAATAGAAGATAGTTAGTCAATGTCTGTGGAGAAGGTATTGGACCCAAACGCGAGTGTCATCTAGCGTGATTAGTTACAAACATGAATATTTCACGTCATTTTGATGCAGGTTTCTTCAAAAAACACCGATTTTAATGCTGTCCCATTGTTTCAATCAAGTTACGACATGAATTGTAGGCCAGATCACTGAAGTTACGACATGCCTTGGATGCGAGCTCACTATCGCCTTCTACATGTCGCATCCATTTTGATCCAATTATAATCCCATAAGGTTGACTAACCATCTTCTATATAAACAATGATATTATCAATGATTCCTGGAGTCGTAACCTCCACAGGCCGTCCAAAACGTTCCGCGTCACTTGTGCCCATATGGCGAGTTCGAAAGTTTTGAAACTACTTATAAACTGTTCTAATCGAAGGTGAAGAGTCACCATAATGTTTTTCAAGCTTCTCTTTAGTCTCCTGAGGCGTTTTGCCTTTCATAAAGTAATGTTTAATTACCACACGACATTCTTTTTCGTCCGTTTCTTAAAAATCACTCGACTTCCTTGATTTACACGAATGCCACGCACAAAGAAATAAACCAATATTGCTGAAACTTGGGGTGCGTTCATTCAAGAGATGATACTAACCAAACATGACCTCGATACGCGCCGGTGGTACCATCTATCGGACTTTGCACGGACTTGTCAAACCACCCTAGTATATCGAATAAGTTTTAAGCAATACACAAAAGTAAAAATGGTTCGAGTACCACAATAGTTATTTATACAACAAGTGCAAAAAGTAAGTGTTTATTGCACACGACGTGAACACGTCGAGTGCAATAAATAATTTTTGCACGAGTTGCATACCATACTTTTTCTACGTTTGTGAAAAAACCAAAAACTGTTTCAGTTAGGTGGTACTAAACTGTAAGGAAGACGTTCTTTGTTCAAATCTAGCTGCTAAAAGTAATATAATAATATTCAAAGAAACAAATTTTATTTTTATTAAATTGCGTTTTCTAGTAATGTTGTATTGTAATCCCAGAATGTAATAAATATTATGGACAATAATATTGAATATGCAACTGTTTAAAACGTAATACAATCTCATAGAAAATGGCTAAATATGGCGTCGATTTGACTTTTAAGTTTTTCATGATGACAGAACGCTGTAGCAGAACGACAGATGCAATAAAGACTCAGTTTTTCCACTAAATGCAGTTCACTAATAGTTATTTATGCAACAAGTGCAATAAACAATTTTTGTACGAGTTGCATACAACATTTTTTCTACGTTCATGCAAAAAGCAAAAAATGATTTATTGAGGTGCGGCACTAGATGTAGGAAAATGAAAAGCGCAACTTGAATACTTTATTATTAATATCGATTTGCATTGAAACAGGAACTAATACGTTACGAACAATTTAACTCAAACTTTATTTTTACCCTCAATGTTGAAAGTGAATGAACAATTGGTGCAATTTTCAATATGAATATTTCGTAGTGAAGTATCTATTGCCAATCTCACAGATTATTTCTTTCGTCTATTAAATATCAGTCATCAACCAATCATACGTTTGTTTCCTGTTTGACATGACCAATCAACACGCTCTATTAGCGACTATTTACATGATGCACAATAGTCAAGGGTAATATAACAAGACCTTGATAAATAGTCGACTATTTTTATTGCATCTAAATTTCGACTGTATTTTATAATAATTTAACGAGACATTATTTTGGCATTAATAATCTGATGAGAGTCCGAGAGCGAAGCTCGAGGGCTTTCATCTCTGATTATTAATGCCAAAATAATGTCGAGTAAAATTAATAAATACAAGAGAAATTTAGCAGCAATAAAATAGTCGACAATTAATCAAGTTCGTGTTATATTTGTGAAGATTATTTCTTGAATCTACTTCTTTATATCAGTCATATGAATGAATGAAAATTAAACAATTTGGAATAATTTATTCAAAATATCAAGAACAAAGCACAAAATCTAAACAAAAACAGCACCATCTTTATAATTTATCAATTGAAATTAAAAACACAATTATTGTATGTGACATTTCCACCATGCGTAATTTGTGACATTTGTTCAGCTTTTGAAGAACTTGCAGTATTAACCGTAGAAGGTCCACATTCATTCTCTTATACAGCTTCAACACGATTGATTTTATTTGACGTTTAATATGTATTTATTTAGAGTACTGTCAGATGCTCAGGCTCCTTGATATGAGTATCATGCTGAATAGTCGGTGACTATTGTGCATCATGTAAATAGTCGCTAATAGAGCGTGTTGATTGGTCCTGTCAAACAGGAAACAAACGTATGATTGGTTGATGACTGATATTTAATAGACGAAAGAAATAATCACCGACTATTCAGCATGATACTCATATCAAGGAACCTGAGCATCTGACAGTACTCTGAATAAATACATATTAAACGTCAAATAAAATCAATCGTGTTGAAGCTGTATAAGAGAATGAATGTGGACCTTCTACGGTTAATACTGCAAGTTCTTCAAAAGCTGAACAAATATCACAAATTACGCATGGTGGAAATGTCACATACAATAATTGTGTTTTTAATTTCAATTGATAAATTATAAAGATGGTGCTGTTTTTGTTCAGATTTTGTGCTTTTTTCTTGATATTTTGAATAAATTATTCCAAATTGTTTAATTTTCATTCATTCATATGACTGATATAAAGAAGTAGATTCAAGAAATAATCTTCACAAATATAACACGACCTTGATTAATTGTCGACTATTTTATTGCTGCTAAATTTCTCTTGTATTTATTAATTTTACTCGACATTATTTTGGCATTAATAATCAGAGATGAAAGCCCTCGAGCTTTGCTCTCGGGCTCTCATCAGATTATTAATGCCAAAATAATGTCTCGTTAAATTATTATAAAACAGAGTCGAAATTTAGATGCAATAAAAATAGTCGACTATTTATCAAGGTCTTGTTATATTACCCTTGAATATCTGCTAAATATGTAGTAGGTTTAAACGTTTATGTTTGTCATGATGACAGCACGTTGAAGTAGAATGACAGATGAGTGCAATAAAAACTTTCTTGCACTAGTGCAATAAAGAACTTCTTTTTCCACTGAATATAGTTCAATAAAGTTTTGCTTTTTGCATGAATGTAGAAAAAGTTTTGTATTTTACATGAACGTAGAAAGAAAACTTAGTGGGATTTGCAGTACATAATAAATTCATCGAAGTTATAAAAGCAGTTCACTAGTTTATTTTTAAAGTGTTTGATAGATTCAATGGATTTGATGTCCGTGGATAGCATATTGTATAGTTGAATACCGGCTCCTTCCGATTTCTTAAAGTAGTTGTGATTGTGTTTTATTCCATATATTTTTATTTCTTGTCCTGTGTGAATGCATATCACAGTGTTTGATAGAGTTTGCAATATTTTGACGAATATACAATATTATTTTGAAAATATATATCCCGATTATAGTGAGATTTTTTTTGGATTGAAGGTTTCTCTACAAGATGTCCCATAAGTTAGATCACACATTATTCATAGAATTTATTTCTGAAAAACAAATACACCGTCATTCTGATATTATACGACATTATTGAATGAACGGTTATGAGCGGCTGTAAAATAGCTTTAAGAGAACTTCCATCAAGATTTTTTTCAAAGTCAAAATTGCCAGAAAGCATTTGTTCAGACTGAAGCAGATGTAGATGATATGATTATTCCAGCTCATGTCGCTATCCACCTTTTTGTTTCACCTTTGTGTCTAAAAATTTTGTATAATTTTTTATAGTTAAACGTACATTGTTCGTTGTGAGATTCATTGTGTCCTTCCCTTGGTAAAGGCCTGTAAATTGCATGCATACGTTTTTTTCTAAATTGATTATAAGATGATTTCTTTTGCACCAACTAGACAATTGCTCATTTGGTTTCATTTTAAGTTCTGTGGTTTTTGCTGACTCAAGGATGGTTGTATCATCAGCATACATGAACAATCTTTCCTTCGATATGTGGGAGGGAACACTAATCATGTACATAAGGAATAGTAGTGGCCCTAGAATTCTTCCTTGTGGATATCCAAGATCAACAACAAATCTCTCAGAATAACTTATACAGCGTGTCTCACGGTCGATGGTAGGTTAGACGTTTATGGAAAACGCAAAGCAGGATTTCCCTGAAAATTTCACATCTTACATTTTGTTACCTGGTCTATCGATCTAAAATATTTTCAGCTTTGCGGCGTTGCCACGTCTATCAAAAAAACTAGCAACTTAATTTTTTTAAATAGAACACCCCGTATATTAACTCATTTTTTGAATCGCTCTTTCATTATAATACTTTTTTGTTAATAATGTCCTATACCTATCTCTATCTGTTTTCGAAATAAAAAATAATTTGTGTTAAATATGGTCCAAAACATAGCCCTAATTGAACTTTAGTACATCAGTACTCTCAATTCATGAAAAGTTGATATTTTGATTATAGGTTGGACAAATTTGAAGTATTTACTTAACACCAAGAAATCGACTCCATATCATACAGGGCGTGCTAAAATTACTGTTATTTCCATAATGCATAAAAGTGGTCAAAAGTTCATTTTTTCAAATGAAACCCCCTGTATATTACTCGATAAATTGAAAGATGATGAAAAATGCTTCAAGATGATATATCATGTCCCTATACCTAAATCATCAACTTTTCTTAATAAAATTGCTTTTTAATAATTTGGTTTTAGGTAACAGTGGATTTTTCAAGCTTATAACAGTTTGGTAACTTTTATAAGTAATTTACGAATAGTTATCGACGGTGTTTCAAATTATCTTCCAAAGTGAATGCAAATATCGATTATTCAAACAAAGTTCTTATGAAATTATTTATTATACACGGACAGTGTGATCAAATCATTGCCAGAACTTGCAGAAATTTCAACCAAATGTATCCTGAATTAACACCAATGAACGAGAGGAAGTATGTATGATTACAAAATAATTTTCTTAACTATTGCTGAAAGTTTCCAGGGAACAACTGTCCAAAAACCAGGCATTTCTAGGTAAAAAGTACGATTTTCTGGAATATAACATGTGAAAGTACAGAAAAAAACAGAATTAGGAGGATTAAAAATAACAAAATTGTAAACAAAATATCACATTTTTACAATAAATGCTGGAAATGTTGTCCATTACATTCTAAACATTTCAAAATATTCTTTTGTACGCGACTTGTCGTTGCTTTTTCAATTTCATGGGGATCTAGATCCTCAATACACCGCACTATTCGCCGTCGCAGTTCTTCTTTGGTAGGCACTGGAGTACTGTACACCCTTTCTTTTAAAACACCCCATAAAAAAAAGTCAAGTGGCGTGAGATCGGGTGATCTCGGTGGCCAATCCCACTGCCCTAAACGCCTAAACCAACGATCGTCAAACATTTGGTGAAGTTTCCTAGAAACTTCCTGAGTGCAATGAGCTGGCGCTCCGTCCAGTTGAAACCACGAATTCCTATATTCCTCTAAAGGCAAGTTTTCAAGGAAATCGGTAACAGTCGTCCTTAAAATATGAAGATATCTCTCTGCATTCAGTGTGTCTTCATAAATAAAAAAGCTAATTTTATTTTTCTTCAAAATACAAAACACATTCAGGGAAAATTTTTCTTGAAAACCCATTTCTTTTGTCACATGAGGATTATGATCATCCCAAAAATGTTTATTCCTTCTATTAAAAATGCCATCCCTCGTAAATTTTGATTCGTCGCTCCAAATTATTTTTGACAAAAATTCCCGATCTTCCTGTATATGTATTAGAAGGGATTCGCAAAAATGCACTCTGCGTTCAAAGTCTTCTACTTTGAGAGCTTGAACTTTGGTAAATTTATACGGATGCATTTCGTGATTTTCCAAAATTCGTTGTACTGAAGCATGTGATACACCCAAATCTTTTTCTGCACTGCGAACGGAAGCTTCTGGATATGCATAAAAATATGCCAAGACGTTAACAGTATTTTCCTCATTTAAAGTAACAGGTTTTGGTAATGTTGAAGGCGCTTTTAACTTTGAGCCATAGTTAAGGAAATTATTTTGTAATCTCACAAACTTCCTCTCGTTCATTGGTGTTTATTCAGGATACATTTGGTTGAATTTTCTGCAAGTTCTGGCAATGATTTGATCACACTGCCCGTGTATAATAAATAATTTCATAAGAACTTCGTTTGAATAGTCAATAGCATTCATTTTTGGCGATTTTTTAAAACACCGTCAATAACCATTAGTTAATTACTGATAAAAGTCACCAAGCTGTCATAAGCTTGATACTTCCACGGCCACCTAAAATCAAATTCTTTAAATATTTTATACAACTGTCCGAACTGTCATTAAAAATCTCTTTAATAAAAACAATCAGAACATCTACTTAGAAAGAATTATTTAGAAAAGTTCACACATGTATTTGGCAGTTTGTGCAATTGGTAATATTTATTCCCTGTGAAGTAACTGACGAAGTACCTACTATTCAATTCAACTGTAGAAAGTCCTTTATAAATAACCAATAATAACATTCAAATAAACATGTGCGCTGGTGTATGTAGTTGAAGCATCTGCCTTGTAATCCAAAGATCGTGTGTTCGAATCCCCTGGACCTCATTAATTTTTTTGTTTTTTTTTATTACTAGCTGTAACTGTTGTACACAAAAATGTGTATGGTACATGGATTTGCTCCACTCGCTGACGTTCGTTTCGCAATATTCCCCACTCACAAAATAAAATACCACTTCCATCACTTGTAGGTATCATAAATAACAATTTTTCCACAAAAACGGCTTTATTAAGAAAAGTTGATGATTTAGGTATAGGGACATGATATATCATCATGAAGCATTTTTCATCATCTTTCAATTTATCGAGTAATATACAGGGAGTTCCATTTGAAAAAATGAACTTTTGACCACTTTTATGCATTATGGAAATAACAGTAATTTTAGCACGCCCTGTATGATATGGAGTCGAGTTCTTGGTGTTAAGTAAATACTTCGAATTTGTCCAACCTATAATCAAAATATCAACTTTTCATGAATTGAGAGTACTGATGTACTAAAGTTCAATTAGGGCTATGTTTTGGACCATATTTAACACAAATTATTTTTTATTTCGAAAACAGATAGAGATAGGTATAGGACATTATTAACAAAAAAGTATTATAATGAAAGAGCGATTCAAAAAATGAGTTAATATACGGGGTGTTCTATTTAAAAAAAATAAAGTTGCTAGTTTTTTTTGATAGACGTGGCAACGCCGCAAAGCTGAAAATATTTTAGATCGATAGATCAGGTAACAAAATGTAAGATGTGAAATTTTCAGGGAAATCCTGCGTTTACCATAAACGTCTAACCTACCATCGACCGTGAGACACGCTGTATTTCAACATCAAAAACAAATTGCTAATTTTTGATGAAGGACAAAATAAATTCGTTCACAGGTCCTGCATTATCAGTTCGGACACAGCATCAATGTTTTCTTGCACAATGGCTGATTTTGGACAACCGTTTTAGTTCAGCTACCTTAAAATTTACTAAACGATCAATATAGTGTGGCCTTGGATGGTGCTTCCATCAAAAGTCGAGGGGCACACTGCTGATGACAAAAAAGTTCACTATTCAGATCCATTTTTTGACCTAGATAACATTTTCGAATGACTGTTAACGATACAAATAGCGTATGTATAATAAAACCATCTGATTATGTATACTGTCATACTTTGTGAGGGCGCTGTTGGATCGCACCTAGCAACACTAGTGTTGCCAATTCTCGTTACCTTTATCGCAACCCTTTTACTCTTTGTCTTATCTGATGGTCTTGAGCACATTCCATAATATTCTCTCAGCGATGTCGGCTCTGAGTAGAAGGCTATTGAAATAGAATGGAGTGAAATTATTGTTTCACGCAACTCATCAAAGGGTCACGAATGGCGCTCGTAAAGAGTCAGAACCTTTTCCGAAAAACGGAGTGCGCTGCAGAGACTTTTCCAAAGTTCTCCTCTGTATTTCAAAAGACTTGTTTCTCAAATGAAGAAAAATAAATGAGAATTCAAAAAAAAATTAAGTGAAAGAAAGTGAGAGAAAGTAAAACATCACAAAGAGAATTAGCGCATTTTATTTGTTTATTCTCGATGGATACGAAACTGCTTGGCATAGATGACTTCTTTACCTGTTGCCGTTATTTTCTAATCGGCTACACTTGGGCTTCTTTCCACAAACACTTTACTAAGTGGATGGCTGACGGACTTTCCGATATTCGATGAAACAGCTCGTCAGGGGTTGGTTGAATCCTCTGCGGGTATAATCGAGAGAATGGATTTAAAACTCGAAAACTTCCAGCACGTGGCGAAAGCTGCTTAGGAATAAAGGAGATAATAAAGCGAAAGTAAGCAAAAGCCACAAAAAGCAAAGAAAACCACACTCAAGCCTTTGCAGCATGTTGCATTCAGAAAGTAAAAAGTATTACGTTGTCAAGAACAAAAACTGACAGATTTTACTCATCTATGAGACTTGCTCTGTAACTTGTCTGATTGTAAATGGAAAGATAGTTTTCAGAACCTTCTCAAAGAAGGAAATTATGAGTTTTTTAATTTCCTATGTTGTCAGCTTTGCCAACCTTTACGATGAAAATTCCGTCTTTGTTAATGAGTTCCAACTCCCTTTGAAATACCCAGATCTAGTCGGGAAGAACAGCAATGTATTTTAGGAATGAAAAGTGGAAATGTCTCGTGCCTATGTATAGGGGGTATTATTAGTTGTGATTTGTTACGGAATTTTGAGTTCTGTTATGGTAATTTTTGACTTCACTTGTTTGATGTATTCGCCTCATAAGTATCAGCTTATGTATCTATTGTATCCTTTCGGTTTTCGATTCTGCAATTGAAGAAAAAATATATAATCCGAATGTTTAGATTTCCAAACATTTAAAAACCTTCTATCTCAATTTTTGTTTGTTTGTTTTCGTCTTCATTTTCATGAGACATGAATGCTAGGAGAAAGCAAGGAAACATAATTTACCCAATTAAAACGTTATATAGTGGTAGGAGATAATCCGTTTACATATTATGTAGATCAGAGAGGGTAAACTATGTTAGAAATCCCACACACATAATATTTTCATGACAGCAGTTATTCGATACTAAAAGCAGAACATGCGACATTGAAGTGAAACGACATTCTAAGGAAACCGTATTTCAATGCATTTTTCATAGAATTGCTATATAGGAATAAGAAAGAGTGCGTTGTAACTAAAAATAAGAACTTTATTTTTATTTACTTGCTCATTTAATACAGTAATGCCTGTGAGCTGCTCAGATTGGTACGGAAGGTCGTGGGTATCGTTATCTGCAGTATTAAAGATAGATCCTTTGACAAATATTTATGGAGACAAAGATAAAATATAATAGGTAAGCATGGGCACCAGGTTCTTTTTTTATTAAATGAAAATACCAAAAACACGGATTTGTCAAAAGATAATCTTTGTGCTTCTCAACAGTAAAAAGTCAGAATTTCAGAAAACACTATATTCACAAAGTTACATTTTTTTTATTACAGGAGAAACATATTTGCGTACATAACGTACAATTTTGGAAATGTAAAGTACAAGCTAGTTTTATTGGAGTCGATTCGCTTACAAAAGAGTAGGTGGTTCGTTTACATTTTATGATCAGTCGTTGCGATGAGTGGAAAGACTTACTCCAGAGCGCTACTTCGACGGTGAACGTAGGTGCCTTTAGGGGTGTCTCAAGACAATGGCTACTCTACTAGCTGGATAGGATATGTAGTCGGTCTGGGTTCTTTCCTGTGACTCAGATACTTGGACGCTGAGATATACGCTGTGAAAAAGTAAACAAACCAGTATCTTGTGACAGATTTGAGTCACATGACTCGTGATATGGTCGGAATCGAGGATAAGACTAGTCTCAGATTTTCTTAAAGATATGATATAAAATTGTACTAGTTAAATGTTTCAAGGATACAATTTAGATGAAGAATTTAAATTTACAATTTAGACATGTGTATTAGGAAAGAAATATGGAGGTTTGCTGATTTAAACAATGTTTCTAAGATGCAGCTGAGGTAAAGAATATAAATTTGTGATGAAGCTTAAATTTAGAATCTTCTCAAGCAATGGTAGAGAAGAGTCCAGTTTCAAACGAGCACAAGAAAAATAAATTTCATGAAAATATTGCTTTCTACAGTTTTTTTTTAAATTTAATAACAATTTATAAGTGTTCAGGAGAACTGACATGTAAGAAAAATCATGAAAAAATATTGATCTCTCTCATAAAAAATAGATACAACGGTATAGATAGAGAGAGAGTATCGAGATAGTTCTTGACTTTATAAGGTGTCGCAAAGCAAGCAGACGACTTGATTTGTGTCACAACGACTGGAAGTGAAAGGTTGTCATAGAGAGAGGTTTCAAAACATATAGGGTTTCTTTTGGCTATTGGCCAGGCCCTTCCATCCAAACCTGGGCAGTGACGTGGAATAGATCGAACCAAGAGTTCAAAGAATCATGAGCGAGTTCAGCTCCAACAGACATAATAAAAAGATAAATTTAAAGCTTTGTACTCACCCATGATTCCTGCCCTCCTTGCTACAAGACCAGTCTTTCCTGCAGATCACTATCCAAGTTCAGGAGGAGTACCTTTAGCTTCTAGTTTGCTGCTCGCACCTAGGCTTGCCTTCTAAGCAGATTGATATTTTCTGACAATCAGAAAAACTTGTGGAGTCACTTGATATCACTGAAAACCATTTAGCACGAACAGAAACATGTTTGATTTATATTTTAACTTTCGAAAGATAGAATTTACAGATATTATTGACACATGTGAGTCATCAATATCAGAGGTTAGAAACAATTCATCTGTGACATTTCAGGACCGACTCATCGAAAGAGGGTACGAAATGTTATTCAAATAAGATTAAATTATGGAGATTATATTTATTTTCAAAATGTATGGGTAGAGATAATTATTAGTGACGCACATGAGGCCATCTTGTTTTCGTGAAGCGTGTAGAATATGATGTAAGTTTAGAAAAATATGCCAAAAGAATGCCGATATGTGTATCGATTCGATAGGTGAATCGATCAGAAATTGATTATATTCATAATGCAAACATATATACGACCTTTCATCTCCTCGTTGTGGAAAATTTATATTTCCCGAAGGGAAATTCAAAAAGCATCCGACTCTTCGAGTGCTCAATTCAGAAAGGGCCGAAGAAGGAAGAAGTCCTTTCAAAGAAGGAAGTCGATCTCCCTCTCACTCTGTCTATGTTCAGTGTTACCAACAACTGAACAATTGAATAAATTGGAACATCTCAATAACATGTGATACCAACATGAAATAAACAAAATAAAGAGTAACCAAATGTTTTACATTTCGTTACAGCGTCATAGTATATTATAAATTCCTTGTATGGCTTGTTCAGAAATATAAAATCCTTATTTTATAATCTCTAATTCTGATAAATAACCACTTTTAAACACCCTTTTGTTGATAGGTACAATTCAGGTATAGTTTATCCAATCTCAGTTGAATGAACTGTAAAAACGGATCAACACTTCAATGACTTCTCTTTGAACGTACTTGCCGACCAATGGCGGAGATATTTTCTCTTACTTGGGTATAACTTTGCGTATTGCTTGCTGTATAGAAATTTGCGAATATAATGTGTCTTGTTCTTATGATGAATAGAATTGAAGGATTGCGCGTGTATGGGTACGGGACGTTGCTCATAACTTATTGACAAGTTATCTGACACACCGAAAACAAGTCGTTCAAAAAAATAGAATAAGAAAACATCAGGAAACATTGATAATTTATTTGCTGGTACGGCTATCTTATGTACACATCAAAGTCGTGGCAAGACTCAATCATCATAATCCTCCGAATCAGACGGATCACCCATGGTTGAATGGATGGCAAAAAGAAATATTCACGTTCTTTTGAAATCACATGTAAAATGCATTCTGTCCAAAGATCTTTATATTCCTCTCCTAAGATTCTCCTAACTTCTTCTACTACTTTTCCGCTTAGATTTGAACATTGAATGGATTTTCTCAATTTGTATTTTATAAATGCCCAAACCAATTCAATGGGGTTGAAAACACATTAATACGGAGGCAACCTCAGAAGCGTATGACCAAAATGTTCATCCATAATATATTTTTTTTCAAAATTTTCATTTTTAATTATACGTATATTTTCATTTTTTATTAATACCTCCTGCGTGGCTTTTTGGGGATTATTCAACTTTTTATAAACCATAAATTCCAAAATGTCTCATTTTTTGTTGCTTTCGTCTGTATTTTTACGGGCGTGAAAACAGCCACGGTTTTTTCATCCACGTTTTTCGATTTGGCAACACCGCGCAGTTCCATAGCTTTCACGTAAGTTACGGCTCTTGGCCTTTTATGAATCCAATAAAATAGCGATTCAAATGGTAGATATGTTATTCTTGAACTGGATAGAAGTTAGAGATCACGAAAAAATAAAAGATATAATGAGGAGTTGGTGTGTGGCTCATGAGGTAAAATTTTAAACTCATACTGAAAAATTATCGGTTCATGGCACCCAGAGTGAATGAGTGAAAAACAGTCTTTCACATCTCAACTTTTTTACCGCATCCCCAAAAGTCATTGTCGGGCCGTCGCGTCGTAAGGGGTAGAGTTTTTTGAAAATTCCAATTATTTACCGTAAACTTATTAGGCGATGGCACTCGAAACGAATATGTAGAAAATAATCATTTGCATCCTTACTTTCATCCTTCACCTCCCAGAGTCATTGTCGGACCGTCAGAAGGGGTACAGAATTTTTGAAAATTCCAATTATTTACCGAAAACTTATTAGGCGATGGCACTCGAAATGAATAGGTAGAAAATGATCATTTGCAACCTGACTTTCATCCTTCATCCCCAGAAGTCATTTTCGGGCCGTCAGAAGGGGTACAGATTTTTTTTTAAATCCAATTTTCTTCCTAAAATATATTAGGCGATGGCACTCGAAATTAATGGGTAGAAAATGATCATTCGTATCCTTACTTCTATCCTTCACCTCCCAAAGACATTGTCGGACCGTCAGAAGGGCTACAGAATTTTTGAAAATTCCAATTATTTGCCGAAAACTTATTAGGCGATGGCACTCGAAATGAATAGGTAGAAAATGATCATTTGCAACCTGACTTTCATACTTCACCCCCAAAAGTCATTGTCAGGCCGTCAGAAGGGGTAAAGTTTTTTTTTAATTCCAACTTTTTACCAAAAACGTATGTGGTTATGGCACTCGAAATGAATGGATAGATAACAATCATTTGCAACCTAACTGTCACCCTCCACCTCCAAAAGTCATTGTCGGGCCGTCAGAGGGGATAGAGAATTTTTTGAAAATTCCAATAATTTACCAAAAACGTATATGGCGATGGCACTCGAAATGAATGATTAGATAATAATCATTTGCATCCTTACTTTCACCCTCCACCTTCAAAAGTCATTGTCGGGACGTCAGAAGGGGTAGAGAATTTTTTGAAAAATCCAATTATTTACGGAAAACTTATTAGGCGATGGCACTCGAAATGAATAGGAAGAAAATGATCACTTGCATCCTTCCCTAAATCCTTCACCCCTAAAAGTCATTGTCGGGCCGTCAGAAGGGGTACAGAATTTTTGAAAATTCCAATAATATACCGTAAACTTATTAGGCGATTGCACTCGAAATGAATATGTAGAAAATAATCACTTGCATCCTTACATTCATCCTTCACCCCCAGAAGTCATTGTCGGGCCGTCAGAAGGGGTACAGAATTTTTTGAAAATTCCAATAATTTACCGAAAACTTATTAGGCGATGGCACTCGAAATGAATAGGAAGAAAATGATCATTTGCATCCTTCCCTACATCCTTCACCCCTAAAAGTCATTGTCGGGTAGTCAGAAGGGGTACAGAATATTTTGAAAATTCAAATAATTTACCAAAAACTTATTAGGCGATGGCACTCGAAATGAATAGGTTACATTCATCCTTCTCCCCCAGGAGTCATTGTCGAGCCGTCAGAAGGGGTACCGAATTTTTTGAAAATTCCAATAAATTACCGAAAACTTATTAGACGATGGCACTCGAAATTAATGGGTAGAAAATGATCATTTGCATCCTTACTTTCATCCTTCACCCCCAAAAGTCATTGTCGGGCCGTCAGAAGGGGTATAGATTTTTTTAAAAATCCAATTTTCTTCCTAAAATATATTAGGCGATGGCACTCGAAATGAATGGGTAGAAAATAATCATTAGCATCCTTACTCTCATCTTTCACCCCCAAAAGTCATTGTGGGGCCGTCAGAAATGGTACAAATTTTTTGAAAATACAATTTTCTTCCTAAAATATATTAGGCGATGGCACTCGAAATGAATGGGTAGAAATTAATCATTTGCATCCTTACTCTCATCCTTAACCCCCAAAAGTCATTGTCGGGCCGTCAGAAGGTGTACAGAATTTTTTGAAAATCCAATTATCTTCCTAAAATATATTAGGCGATTGCACTCGATATGAATGGGTACAAAATAAGCATTGTTATCCTTACCTTCATTCTTAACCCCCAAAAGTCATTGTCACTGTCATTGTCAGTAGGGGTACAGATTTTAGTTTAAAATGCTATGCTCCTACTGACGGCCCGACCATGACTTTTTGGCGGTGAAGTATTGAAGCGGGTATTCACAAGATTGTTTTCTACTCATTCATTTCGAAAGTTACATCGCCTAATTAGTTTTCGGTAAGAAATTGTAGTTTTCAAAAAATTCTGTACCCCTTCTGACTACTATGACTTTTGGGGTGGAGTATAAAAGAAAGGATGCCAATAATTATCCCAATCATTTCGAGTATTACATTTTAGGAAGAAAATTGGATTTTCAAAATTCTGTACCCCCGTGTGACAGCCCGAAAATGACTTATTGGGGATGGAGAATGAAAATCAGGTTGCAAATGATTATTTTCTACCCATTCATTTTGAGTGCCATCGCCTAATAAGTTTTCGGTAAATAATTGGAATTTTTAAAAATTCTGTATCCCTTTTGACGGCCCGACAATGACTTTTGGGGGCGAAGGATGGAAGAAAGGTTGCCAATAATCATATTGTATCCATTCATTTCGAGTGTCATGGCCTATTACATTTTAGGAAGAAAATTGGATTTAAAAAAAAAATTCTATACCTCTTCTGACGGCCCGACAATGACTTTTGGGAGTGCAGGATGAAAGTAAGGATGCAAATGATTATTATTTACCTATTCATTTCGAGTGCCATCGCCTAATAAGTTTTCGGTAAATAATAGGTTTTTTCAAAAAATTCTTTACCCCTTCTGACGTCCCGACAATGACTTTTGAAGGTGGAGGGTGAAAGTAAGGATGCAAATGAATGTTATCTAATCATTCATTTCGAGTGGCATCGCCATATACGTTTTTGGTAAATTATTGGAATTTTCAAAAAATTCTCTACCCCCTCTGACGGCCCGACAATGACTTTTGGAGGTGGAGGGTGAAAGTCAGGTTGCAAATGATCATTTTCTACCTATTCATTTCGAGTGCCATCGCCTAATAAGTTTTCGGCAAATAATTGGAATTTTCAAAAATTCTGTAGCCCTTCTGACGGTCCGACAATGTCTTTGGGGAGGTGAAGGATGAAAGTAAGGATGCAAATGATTATTTTCTACATATTCATTTCGAGTGCCATCGCCTAATAAGTTTTCGGTCAATAATTGGAATTTTCAAAAATTCTGTACCCCTTCTGACGGTCCGACAATGACTTTGGGGGGTGAAGGATGAAAGTAAGGATGCAAATGATTATTATTCACCTATTCATTTCTGGTGCCATCGCCTAATAAGTTTTCCGTAAATAATTGGATTTTTCAAAAAATTCTTTACCCCTTCTGACGTCCCGACAATGACTTTTGAAGGTGGAGGGTGAAAGTAAGGATGCAAATGATTGTTATCTAATCATTCATTTCGAGTGGCATCGCCATATACGTTTTTGGTAAATTATTGGAATTTTCAAAACATTCTCTACCCTCTCTGACGGCCCGACATTGACTTTTGGTGGTGAAGGGTGACAGTTAGATTGCAAATGATTGTTATCTAGCCATTCATTTCGAGTGCCATCACCATATACGTTTTTGGTAAAATGTTGGAATTAAAAAAAATCTTTACTCTTTCTGACGGCCTGACAATGACTTTTGGGGGTGAAGTATGAAAGTCAGGTTGCAAATGATCATTTTCTACCTATTCATTTCGAGTGCCATCGCCTAATAAGTTTTCGGCAAATAATTGGAATTTTCAAAAATTCTGTAGCCCTTCTGACGGTCCGACAATGACTTTGGGAGGTGATGGATGGAAGTAAGGATGCAAATGATCATTTTCTACCCATTAATTTCGAGTGCCATCGCCTTATATATTTTAGGAAGAAAATTGGATTTTTAAAAAAATCTGTACCCCTTCTGACGGCCCGACAATGACTTCAGGGGGTGAAGGATGAAAGCCAGGTTGCAAATGATCATTTTTTTACCTATTCATTTCGAGTGCTATCGCCTAATAAGTTTTCGGTAAATAATTGGAATTTTTAAAAATTCTGTACCCCTTCTGACGTCCCGACAATGACTTTTGGGGCGAAGGATGGAAGAAAGGATGCCAATAATCATATTGTATCCATTCATTTCGAGTGTTATCACCTATTACATTTTAGGAAGAAAATTGGATTTTCAAAAAAAATTCTATACCCCTTCTGACGGCCCGACAATGACTTTTGGGGGTGAAGGATGAAAGTAAGGATGCAAATGATTATTATTTACCTATTCATTTCGAGTGCCATCGCCTAATAAGTTTTCGGTAAATAATTGGAATTTTCAAAAAACTCTACCCCTTACGACGCGACGGCCCGACAATGACTTTTGGGGATGCGGTAAAAAAGTTGAGATGTGAAAGACTGTTTTTCACTCATTCACACTGCGTACCATGAACCGATAATTTTTCAGTATGAGTTTTAAATTTTACCTCATGAGCCACACACCAACTCCTCATATTATCTTTTTTTTTCGTGATCTCTTACTCCTAACAATATCCAGTTCAAGAATAACATATCTACCATTAGAATTGCTATTTTATTGGATTCATAAAAGGCCAAGAGCCGTAACTTACGTGAAAGCTATGGAACTGCGCGGTGTTGCCAAATCGAAAAACGTGGATGAAAAAACCGTGGCTGTTTTCACGCCCGTTGTATTTTTATCTTTTGACGCGAGTGGTATAACGCATTACACATTACAATAACAGAAGTTGGTGGAATATTTGTTAATAATTGTTTACTGAACCATTTTTCGAATAAAGTTGCAGTCATATCCTCATGATATGATGAACATTTTTTTTTACTTGTTTTGCTGACAACAGCAACGCGTTCGGTACAAAACCATCTTTACTACCCGCGTTTACAATAATTATACGTTTTCCTCTGGAACATGGTGCTTGAAGACAACAGTTTTGGGAGTTATCTACCCATCCATAACAAATCACATCATAACTATCGAACCTAGTCTCGTCGAGATATACTATATGTCTCTTCGATTCCCGATGTTCTTTTATTTGTCGCAAGTAATCTTGCCATTGCAGAACGAGCCGGGGTGATTCCATTATTGCCATTCGCTGATTTAGTTTTTTGTGTTTGAAACCACAGTCTGAAAGAATTTGGCGTAGTGTTTCCTGCTAATTATATGTATACTCAGGATAATCAGATAATTTGTTTTTGATTGACTCCCAGGTAGGTACTTCGTTTCGTTTATAGAATTCATAAATTTGCCTTCGAAGATAATCTTTTGTGGCCTCATCAACTTTGATTATTTCTGATCTTCTCGCTTTCTTTTACGATAATGATCTACAACATTCCCTTGTTTAACCACTCTGTAAATAGTTGAATGCCCCAAACTGGTGATATGAGATATCCTTCCGACAATTTCATTGTCACATTTGTCGTTCATTTCCCTTTCAAGATTTTTATATATATTTAGAACAAGTATTTGGGTCTGAAGATGAAGATCTTTGTTTTTAAATTCCGATTATTCATCCGGTAGTGAGTCTTGTTCCTCACGTTCTCCGAATTGTCCATCAGGTTGTGAGTCTTGTTCCTCATGTTCTTCGAGTGGTCGCCAAAATGCCATTTTGCAACACTAAATACACAAACGTTTATACTAAATTTTTAATGTTGATTTTCACACTTTTAGTTTAAAAAACCGCGACATGTTTTGCAAATACAATGGATTCTTCAAGCAGAAGTATACTGAATTATACTCCCAAAATGTTGATTAATTTGGGAAGAGTTTTATACCTGTTTTCGGATAACTCGTTGATGACAAATAGTGTTTGTCAATAATTAATTACATTTATACCTAGTCTAACGCCAAAACAAATTAAGTAGAGAGAAAATATTGAGTTATGTTTGTTCGTTCATTAAGTACGCTACTGTTCTTTTCATAAATATCACCAGGCTGCCGGACAGCAATAAAAATATTAAGAGGTAATTTACGGTAATTTATGCAACAGGTGGTCAGTGCATTACTGATTGCTTTCCGCGCTTCGAACGGTTACACGTAAAATATACTCAATCTGGTCCACTGTTTTCTTTATACTTATAGAAAATAATATTTATTTAATTTTCCGTTTTTATCCTTCATTCGTTATTACACCATGTGCTATTTTGAACTAACCCTATATATTGAGCTGAATGAAGTCATATTCAACTTAGATTGGATAAACTATAACTACGTAAAATTCGCTGTCACCATTGGCCAATTTCTTGATGCAATCACAGTTATATGAAATCGCAACGCTGCGAAATTAAATGGAAAAAGTCATGAGAAACAAAAGTAATTGGACTTTCTGCTCTGACCACAGATAGCGTATGGAATATTGGAATGGAAGCCGCAACTAAGAACCTCTAAGGATCAAAGAACTTCAGTCACAGGATGATGATTTGCGCTTCTGTGGAATATTCGTTCTTTGATGTCTGTAACTTATTGCTGAGCAAATATATTAAAGGACATGTTCATATCGAGGTTACACTCGCTCTTTCATTTGTATTTTAACGAATGCTATCTGATGTAGCGACCTTTCTTCATTCTGTTCGAGACGAGAACATCTGCGTGTTGTTTGTTGAGTTTATTACTTTGCGTTTTTGATTTAATGAAGGATTCTGAAGGATCAAAGTTTGCTCATTGATTTTATATACCTATTGAACATATGAACGCGCTGAAATGAAGTAGATTTTTTTATCTCATTGTACTGAGTTTATTATCTCATTATAATGAGATAGCTAACTCATTATAATGACAAATGTTTTCATATCCAAACTGATAAAAAAAGAATTTTTAGCAAGATTTCATACTTCGAGTTTTGATAACGGAGACAAATTTAGTCTCCGAAACGTCATCGTTTTCGAAAAAGAGAAGTATTTTTAGTCAATTTAAATTTTTCTCGTCACATAGACAAATTTAGTATACGATACGTTACTGACGAAATTAATACACTGTTTTCAAGACAACAAACAGTCTTCTAAACGCAGTAACTGATCGGGGCAAATTGATTATTGCCCCTCTACACAGTTTTTCATTTTCAGACTGTGGAAGATTAAAATCTCCAAAAAGGTATGTCAAGAAACGAATATCCTCCACAAAAACAAACTTTTATTCAATAATGACTTAATATTATGCAACGTTGCCCACAGGTTCTGATTTTACTATTTAGTTAGAATGTTCACTGTATGTAGGAAAAAGTAGTTTTTTTAGTTAGGTACGTTATTGGTCTATTTTAGATTTTCAAAGCGTGACTGACACTTCAATTATCGTGAGTATTTCTTATGTTAATTATCTCTTTCCAGGAGTTACTGATATATTTATTTTCAGTTCCACTGGGACTTACCAAAGCTGAGAGATTCAAAGCAAAGCCAGTGTTAAAGTAACAGTCACACCCTATTCAATAATATAAAAAATCGGGTCGTTTATGTGCGAGGGGGAAACATCTCTGTTCTCGGTAAAATGTGTAGAAGACTTAAAATATTTTAAAAGACTGAAAGACGCAAACTGATGACTGAAAGACTCAAGCAGATGACTGAAAGACTGAAACCGAGGACTGAAAGACTGAAGCGAAGATTTAATGAATGAAAATTGACTAAATGACTCAAAATTTCTAGTTGTACGAGATTTGAAGGAGACGTTTCCATCTCGTTTATTTGATAGTTATTTTCAACGAAACTTTGAGATTAGGGAACAAGCGTTTGGCAAGTAGCATTTCGTTCAAATGAAAATCAGAATGAGATCCCATATACATTTTCTGAAGAATAATATAGCAAAGAGTCTGTTAGTTACTTGTGACTCCATATGATATCAATACTTTTAATTATATCGGACTTGGTAATAAGAACAAAGGGAACATAAATCCGAGAAGGAGGACAGCTCTCCACTATACTCTTTCTTTAGCGTTATTTCCAGTCCAATGAAAACGAAATATTAACATAATGTAGATCTGTATTAGTTTCGTGTTTCTTGCTTCAGGAAAATCATTCATAATGAGGTATATCTCACTGAAATAATAACCCAAATGGTAATGAGCTCAATTCAAACGCATGAATAATAATGAATCAATTATTATTTTTTATAATTTGGACTCACTCCTAAGTACCTACCTATTCCTATCTTAACCCTATGCCTTTGTAACATTCTAGTCGCGGATCGAACGACAGTTCTACTTGGTCCTGCGGATCGCTCATCTGGAAGTATGGTAAATTGGTATTCTAGCTGTTTCAGGACTCTCAGGATGTATTGTTGATTTTGTAATAGATATCGCATGTGTGCGGAGCTTCTCGAACCCATTTTTAACTTCAAAAATCAACTGATGAAACATATGAGGAAACTCTGGCAATCCAGCAGAGGCAAAAAAATCAAATTGTTTTGTTATAATAAAATGATATATCTCGTTATCGATGAAGTACAGTGTTACAATTATGTGTCTCAATTATGATCAGACCAAAACCTGCCCATAAAGATGGAATGACAGTAATTGTCTAGGCAGAGATTGGATAACGACGTTTCGACTTTGGTTTTCTACAAGCATACTCATTTTGAATGATGGATTTTCAGTGGCTCGATATGAAATGTGTCTCAGACTTAAGGTTCAGAAAATATGAAAATACTGTTCCATTCGTGAATCCCTCAAACAAAAATAAGGATCCAATGATCAGCCAATTATCTAGTTTTCAAACGGAAATGAACAAAAATGTAATTTTTTCTACTCAAAAGAGTTATTCAGTTTGCTTCATTTAAAAAAATCAAACAATAGTACATTGTATACGTAGTAGGAAAATCTGAATATTTCCGGACGACCGTAAAGATTGCCTGTCGATGCGCAAGTCAAGACGGAGTCCGGTAATGTGTCTTTTCCTACCAGGTATACATACTATTTTTCAATAAATTGAAAATTATTCACATTTTTATCAATTTCATTCACAAATAAATTATGCCACTGAATATTTGTTTTGTAACTATGGAAACAAAATAATATTGAAATGTTAAATATGACGCATGAAAAGTAATTTTTTTGGCGTATTTTAATTGTATAGTTCTATGAAGCAAAAGTAAAGTATAGAATGATAAGTGAAGACTGGAATAATTCTTTTAGTTTACAAATAACTGTGAGGTATTTTCCCTTACAGTATAAAAATAAATATTCCCTAATAGTTATTTTGCCTAGCATCGACTAATTTTAAGGTAATATTGCCTTTTTCTTTTGAACGTATCAAAAATGTTAACATTTTTGAAGAGTTTTATATGCTTCATTGAGTGCTGCTGTGTGGCAGTTGATGAAAAAATGATAAGAACAAATAATATTGTAAAGGGAAACATTCTCAATTGAAAATTGAACCAATACATGACTCCTCTAGAAATGGAAAAACCTACGATGAAATGAAGTAACTTTTTTGTAATATCTAACAGGAAACAACTACTGAAAATTTGCATGTTCATTCAGATAGTTGATTATTTCTAAAATGTCCAGTTTCCATTGGAGATTCTCAACTGACTTTATGAACATCCTGTTTTCAATAAAATCAACAAATAATATGTTTTTTCTTCTCCATACACTTTTACATGATTCAATAGATATACCTTAGGTCATAATCGCTTTTTGTGAGCAATAATATCAGCTAAGTGATAAGTGTTGAGGTAGGAAACTGGTCACATTACCAAAAAATATCCATAATCATCAAAATATACTGGGCTTCATCTGTAGCTGGTAATATCATTAAGTCTTATTCATCTATAATGTTCGGCTTAATTCTGAAATGTTTTGTGTTTTCACAAAGTGACCAAAAGTGTTCCATCAATACTCCAGAATGTAACTAATTATATATCACTTTTTTCCATGGCTTTCTATGTACTATCAATGAGTTGTAAAGTGAAAATGGGGGGAAAACATATTGTGGCAAAGCTGCGGGCGATGCCTGACCTGAACGCTCACGCAGACAGCATATGACTTTCGAGGCGCTATGTACCGAGAAGAATCTGGTCGAATCGAAGGCTTACTAGAAATATCAAGAGCGTTCGGGGAAATGAACTGTGTATATAAAAAGAACCACGCAGCGGAGTAGGTCAGTCAGCGAAGCGGAAGTCGAACATGAATAGTCCAGTGATTGTGATATACATTAGAGTATTGTGTTGAAATTGTTGAATAATTGTATTTCGTCAAATAAATTATTTTTTAAATAAATTAGACTTTAAATATACTACAATATTATGATTTTTTATAATTCAGATTCTAATTCATAATACCCTAGAACCTCCAGATCTCAAATACCGAGTCATGAATTATATACGGCGTCATCAATGTTCAACTCCTAAATATTTATCATGAAAATTGATTGATTTTGAAAATTATTGCTCTTTTCAATATTTTCCTTTTTCGCAGCTAGAAATTCACATTAATTGATGGTACTGGTATTTACTGGTAGCCAAAAATTATTCACTTTCAATCATTATAATTGTCCATAACATGTTGTAAGAACTAGACAGAAAACGATTCAATCTTCACAAAGTTTAATTAATCAGACATGTTTTGCTTCTTCAAGTGAATACATTACAAGCTAAATAAAAATGTATACCCGATTGTAATATTACGATTCTAATAATATCTACTTCCAAGAAAATGAATTCACCAAAGGTGAGTTATTCAAATCAAGTTGATCGTTGAGCAATTTGTTTGAATGTTTGAGTCTATTGATTCTAACTGATTCAACTTCAATCCTTCATTTTCTAAATGTAAAATTTTAAATTCTTCATTAGAAGTGTGATTTTTTTCTAAATGATGATTTGAATAGGTTAAATTAGTTTTATTGTTCACGTAACTCATTTGTTCATTATTGCGATTTTCGAATATTCTACCAGTTTGTCCACTATATAGGGCATCCCACGAAGATTAGGACATCTGTAGGATTTTTGTCAGTTGTCTAGGGGAAATGAGTTCAAAAGGCTGCCGGATAGTTTGAGAACAGGAAAACATAGTTTATTACCATTGTTTACAATGCTGGTGAATTGGGAAAAACATCAAACTTCATATACATCTTTGAAGAAGATAATCATGAACAGAAGACAGACACTGAACGTCTTCACGTCTTTTTTGGGTGATGATCGTCTTCTCAATGTATAAAACGACAAGTGATATGGAAGGACCTGTAGTTCTTGAACTAATCGTTTTGGAGTGTGATAGTTTGTTGGAATCGTTTTATCGGGAGGAACATAGAAATGCCAAAATATACAGGTTGTTCTATTAATAATTTTGAATCTGATGTCACGTGACCGAAAACAAAAAGCTCATTGGGTAGGTTAGGTTAGGTTTGAACGTGTGTGGGCCCGTATCAGGACCTCCACTGCGGCCAGTGGCCTATTGTGGCTCACCCTATGGTTATATTTCTCCCAGTATATCCAATCTCTTGACGAAATTGGGGAATGCATTGGGAGAACAATTTACCAGGTTTTCTGGCCTTACTGTCGTATCGCCAAATATTGAGAATATGGTTCTGGCCGCTGCAGGGCATGTACACAGAATGTGTTTAGCCGTTTCATCATCCTCTATGCATTGCCGGCACTCTGCATCTTGTGCCATTCCGATTTTATGCATGTGATGTTTGAGTTTGCAGTGGCCAGTAAGCAAACCTACTATAACTCTGAGATGCGCTCTGCTGAGTTGTAGCAGTTTGTCAGAGTCCTGTTTTTTCCTTGTACAAGCAATAAATGCTTTGGAATGGGCTAGGCTAGTCTTTTATTTTCTGCTCAAGCTGTTATGACATTCTTGGCAGTGCTATAAGAATGCTAAACCGATTACCGGTTCTGGTCCAGTGAACGTTGTTTCGGCCCCTCCTTTTGCTAGGGCGTCCGCTATTTCGTTTCCTTCTAGGCCTGTGCGACCTGGTATCCAGACTAGGGAAACGTTGTTGCGTTGCGCCAGTCGGTTTAAGGTGTCTCTGCAGTTCCATACTGCCCTAGATTTAAAGCAGTTGGATTCAAGCGCTTTAAATGCTGCTTGACTATCTGGAAATATTTTTATTGTTTTTCGTGTGTGGTGTCGATTTTCCAGCTCCCTGGCACACATTTCAATGGCATATACCTCTGCCTGAAATATCGTAGCTAGTTTACCATACTGAACGAGCGTTTCACTACTGGGTTCATCCCATATATTCCGGCCCCGACGCCTTCCTGAGTTTTGGAACCATCGGTGAACCAACGTTCATTTGCCCTACATAGGTTGGTTTCATTCCGGAACCAGTCTTCTCTTTCGAGAGGACACCCTCCAGTTGGATATCTTATTGGTTAGAAATTCTGAGCTGATCGTAAGATCTAGTACCTCTTTCCTAATACTAGTGACAAAGGTTGGCTCGGAGCAGCCATTGTTAATTGTAAGCTCCTCCCCTATCAGGTAATAGAAAAGAGACTCACCCCTCATGTTGATGTTTGTGCTGCCTCACGCTTCATGGTGCGCATTGGCGTCACATCCTATCAGTAGATGGGTGTTGTTCCTCCTGCAGAAGGCAATTAGTTCTCGCACGGCCGCTGGAAGAGGCTGTTCCGCACCCACTTCTCCAGGAAAGTATGCTGAGCAGACGATCATTTCTGTCATGCTCCCCCTCTCTGGAAATTTCACATGGATTGTTGGCATGTCTTGGGTGCAGAAATCAGAAAGAATAAAATAATTAATGTTGTTTCTGGCTAGAATGCATGCCCTAGGTTTTACCCCAGAACTGACCGCAATTACCTTACCAGATGTGTTACTCAGGCCGCTAACTCGGCCTGTGTTGGAGGTCCAGGGTTCCTGGATGAGGGCTAGATCTATCCGCTCCTCTACGAATTTTTTGCCAAGGACGTAGGTGGCGGCCTTGGCATGTTGCGGATTTCCCTGCAGGAGTCCGACTGTTGTATCAGCCAGGCCAGGCGTCTTTTGGCGGTCCTCCCCCGCTCTTTTCCTCAGAGGGCGGTTTTCTTTCCTTCCCTTCAGAGGTGCCGGCACCCTTTTTGAGTGGTGGTCTGTTCGGGATGGATTTACCCTTCCCCGAGGCTACACTCGCAGGATTTTTGGTCCGAGGCGCTACACTCGGGACGGATTTATCTTTCCCTTGCGGTGCTCTCCTTACGACCGTTTTCTTTAGAGGAGGCTTGCTTTCCTTCCCCTTCTCCGGCTGCGTTCGGGAAGGTTCTTTCCCTCCACGGCTGCCTCTCAGACGGAACTGAATCTGTCCAAAGCCGAAGTAGGGTTTGAAGTCCAGCTCCTCCAAGGCTGTTACGGACCTTTCGTCAATGGCGAATGTCCATGTTTGGCCACGGCCCGAGTCCTCTCGATTCAGTATTACCCAATCCTGAATGGTTAGACCGTGGTTCATTTTTTTCAACCTTGTGAGCTTCATCGTCCGGGATGTATGCCACACAGATGAATGGCTTCGGAAGGTCCTGCCCTTTGACGAATTTAATTTTCGCCCCTTTCCATGGTTGGAGTTGCTTTGATGCCTCCTCCAGCCAGCTGACACTGATGTTGTCCACGCAGGTGATTTGTAACCATCCAGGCCGAAAAGTACAGCACTGGAACCTCACCTGAGGGTCATCATCGGGTATTAGGTTCACAGCTTTCATAATTGAACGCTGAAGAGCTCTAAGTTGTTCGCCTGTTAGAGCAGTGGTAGGATATTCAGGGTGGATTAGGCCCACCCTGTTGCCCCCAGCCACTGTCCCGTACGAAGGTTTGGCTACCCTCGAGCAAGCTTTCTTCGCCTCGTGATCCGGCGTACTGTCATCGGATCTCAGGCGTTTGCTTACTCCAACAGCTCCGGACTGAGATTTGTCCCCGTCCGTTTGCTGATTTGGCTTGCCAAGATCTTTGAGCACTTGCTCTAAGGCGGTCTCATAAGCCGTTCCGCTCTTGAGCAAGCGACTCAGAGCTTTCCTTCTCGACCCTGAGAGTCGAGTGCGTTTCAGTTTGAGGCCATCCATAGCTATGGTAGCCTCATCCTGATCAGCTCCAGTAGGTTTCGGAGACTTTAACAGTTCCCTTTCCTGATCTGAAGTCAGTTCTGGAGGCGGTAAAATTCCGCTCTCCTCTTGTTGAGAGACTAGACCCACGCCCATTCCCTCTTGTGGAGTAGGAATTCCGATCTCCATTGGTTCCCTGGTTTCCTGAGGATCGGGGGATTTATCCCTCCCGTTGGGGTTCTGATTTTTTTCGATTTTACTCATATTTAGTCCCACGAGTAGCTAGGGAAATAAGATCCACCATGGTAGAGCCTCGCCTTGCCATGGTAATACTTTGGGAGGTCGCCCAGTGTCCCAGAGGGATCGTTCAAGACACATCACCCTATGTGCCACGCACCCCTCCCACCTTAGGTTAGGCGATCTTTTGACACTGTTAGTCTTCGCTTCAGCTGCTTCCTAGGTAGCCTCTGAACCGAAGTCCACCACCCGCGACGTGGACACCAGTGTCGTACCAACTCACGAATTGAGTTAGGCCCTCCCATCCAATTCTGAAGAGAACTGGCTGGGGTTACCCACCCAATTGGCAAACTTGGTCAGTCTCAGGTGTCGTTACCTGATACTGGAGCAGCTCATTGGGTAACATGATATCAAAAAAAGCTACACCAATTGCTTCAATTTACATCCCCAAAATTACAATTCTTTAGTACTCTCGAGTTCCCTGTCTTAATCTTCGTGGGACACCCTGTAGGCAACCCACGACTTTAGAAATTCTCAACGTTCTCAACGTATTATCTGTTCTATATGCAGTTCTTATATTTTGTCTACTGAAAACATATTTTTTCAATTTTTCATTGTTTAGTTGAGGTTTTCGCGTGTTCCAAATCGGGACTTGATGATAATTTTTTGATGAAAAGTCCCTAATATGTTTTTCCTAATTATTCACTATTTCTCTGGTTATTGATTAAACATGTTTCGGAATTTTGTGGCAATAGAAGAAACCAAACATTACCTGTGAATGAGAGTTAACAATGTTGCCAGCTTCAGATGACACTCTTTATATTTTATATTAAAATGATTCATGCATTGAGATCTGGGGGTTTTATTCTGAGCCAGAAAGTGGTGTTGGTTTTCAATTTTCAATCGGCCGTGAAAAATGGATATACGAATGTTTCATTAACTGAAAGGTAGTGTTTTCTGAGTACTATGACTTGATGCAAAGAAATAATCAAATTGTTATATTTCTAATAAAATACGATAGTGCTGCTGCTCAAAGTGGGACATTCTGTAAATTTTGTTTCCGAGTGTTCAACTTCCTCAGAGCTACAAAACCAAGATTCTGGTGTCATTTCCGTTCTTGAGCAACCTTCATAAAACAAGATAACCAAGTCGAGATTCCCCTAGACCCTGTTATCTTTCAACAAGATATACATTCCAAAGTGCCGCCCCCGAATAATTCAGGTATCAACCCGGTCCCTCTTGACCCCTTCAAGAGCATATCTACTGACAAATGTCTTCCTGGTGGAATCGCATTAAATCAACTGGACACAAAGACGACAACGTTTCCGAGGGATAGAGAGTTGGGAGTCAAAAAGTTTCTCAGTCGGAGAGGCAACGAGAGAAACTTCAGAAGCAGATGGCCTTAGAGCGGAGAGAAATCGAACCTACTTGCGTACCATGTCAGAGTAGTTGTATAGAGTTACCACACAGAAGATTTATTTTAGTATTCAATCAAAGTTAAAAGCTCCCATATATTAGAATAGAAAAGAATTTATTTCCCAGAATCCATTAATGTGATTACATAGTTCTCAGAAGTGTATTCATTCATAAATAATGGAAAAGCCCCAGTAGGGCATGGCGAACAAAATTAGCATTACATAAAATTAACATATCATGTAACAGTGACAATTTAAAAAAACTATCATTTACGCATACAGCGTAAAAGTAATATTAGACCAAAACATTTCACATATAGAAATAATAAAATAAGGAGAACACCAAATTTTTCAATACATAACAATAATGGTAGGACTAGAAAAAAAATGTATTTATATATCTGTAGGGGGTGATATCTGATCAACTCATTCATTGAAACTGACATTATGGGTAGATTGTGGGTTGTTTTATGATTTTTGCTGTTCCTTCTATGTATTTGATGGTCAGATTTTTCTCACCTTTGTCGATACGCTGTTTCAACTATTGGCGTAAATTTTGGAGATAATCCCTTTCTGCTTTTGATTTTTCCTCTTTCAGTGTGATATCCTTGTAGTGGGTACTTGATCTGAGTGACAATCTGTCGCGTTACAGAAATTTGCATATCAGGCTATTATCAAAGAAAACTTTTAACGGCCTCGCCTGATCAGGATTCTCCTTTCCTAACCTATGAATATCTATAATGCGATAATTTGGCGAGTTTCTCCCAAAACTTTATTTCAAGTATTCGACTATATCAGTGGCAGTGGTTCCGTCTTCCTTGGGGCCAATTTTGGCGATTACGAATAAAATAAGATTTTTTTCTCTGTTCAGACTGTCCATAACCGATCTAAAATTGGGTTCAGGTTGATTTTTCAATTCAGTCACTTGGTCTTGGAGTTGACTCACCGATTCTTGCAAGTCCTTGTTCGATTCTATTAGCTCCTTCATGTTAGTTTGGCATTGTATAATTTTTGTTTCATGCAAGAAGAGTCTTTTTTCATGACTTTCCAGATTATCGTTGATTTTTTTCACATCTTTTCGTAGACTCAGTTGAGTTTTCTTGATTTCTGACATATTTTCTGGTATACCTTTTTGAGACTCCACTAATTTCGTCTGGGCCATGGAAAGTTTGGAAAGTTCGTTCAGAATTACCTGAAATTGATCTGCAGTCGCGGTTATTTTTTCATCGCGAATTCTGCTCATTTTTTCCTTGGTGTTCCTCATTGGGAGAATCTGCCTTTCTGTATCGTTTGAGATTCGTTACGCATTGTGGGCAGCTCAATTTTTATGAGATTTCTTAAATGTGTCCCAAAACATGCACAACAAGTGATTCTAGGCTGCAGTGAAGTTATTTTCATAGTAACAGCTCTGGCAAATTTCGGACATCCTTTCGAATCAAAATATTCTGTTAAAGGACTCTTTTCAAGATTTGGCAACAATGTTGCTGCCTGGCACCTGATTCCCGTGGGGCAAAGGTTGAGTTGGGCTCATTTACGTGTACGCACAGAGTTTTCACACTCACCGGATGACACAATGTTTCACCTTTCAGCACATATCAGTTCGTGATTTATTTCACTTCATTTAGGTTTATTATCGAATTGATTCTAGACAGTATGATATACGAAACGTATGTGTTGTTGCCACTAGGCAGCGTTTATTCGTTCAATTAAAATGAGTTTCAGTATACAGGGTGCCCCAAAACTCAACGTCATCCTTAGGAGGACTGATAGTCTAGCTCCTGAAGGACCAGAACATCAAAATATAGCCTCAGAAAAATATTGATAATGGGGGAGTTATGAATTTCGTGAAAAACTTCACATTTCAACTTCAAAATTTTGTTACGCACCCCTGGATAACCCTTCTATTGATTACAATTAGAATAGAATTATTGGTGCCATACTTTTGGAGAAAAAAATATTTGCCCGATTGAATTCATTTATTTTATCAGCTTACTTAAACTCTTCATGATATAAACAAAATACACCTCTGACCTGGCAAGTTAATTTAAAATGTTGCTCATTCAGTGTAGTTTTTGACATTCACTATTTTCCACTCGAGAAAAATAGTATATTGTACAAAAAGTGAGACAAACGACATATTTCTCACGAGCGTAGAAGTTTGTACGAATTGTACATTGTACTTTTTCTACGGATGCGTTGTTTTCAAGTATTGAAAATTATAATACATTTAATAATACTTGTATGTCATTAACTCATTTTTATATTTTATTTAAAATAGTAATTAACAGTTATATTTGAACTATTTTGTAAAGTAATTCCTGGTAGGTTGTTTTGTTTCAACATGTTTTCGGTAATTGAAATATTAGCTGCGGTCGAAGTTGAAGTTAATGGAGAAACGTACTGAGCTTCCACAGCATTGTTGTGTTCAGGTTCTAATGGCACTGGAGGCTGAATGGATTGTACTATACTTTTTGAGATTTTCATTTTGTCAGTTATGGAGTAGTCGATATAAGATTCAGCAACATTGCTGGATTTCCAACCCCCATGTCGTTTTAAAGTTAAAAGATCTGCCCCTGCATTAACTATAATAGTCACAGATGACCTTCGGAAACAGTGGCCAGTATATAATTCAGGGTTCGGCAATTGCAAAAATTTCGCTATTTCTGCCAAATTTATTTATCCCCACAGGCTGTTTCGTACATTTGCTATTTTTGTAATTTAAAGAAAAGTGTTTCATTTGTGCTTGGTCGAAGCTTTACATATTTTTTTGTAAATTTGGTAGAATTCTCCTGTGACTGTGAAATTTCTAGGAACCTTGGTTTTAGTATCGGGTAATTTTATTAAAAGGGCCGAATTAAGATCTTCCATGTCATCAATTTTTTATTTTCGAAGTTCATCACAACAGCATGCCCCTGTAAGGCCAATAGCTAAAGCAGCTTGAAATCAAAACCAAACATTCATTTTCCGATAACAATTTAAAAAATTTCAATTCATACCTTTATCAGCAAATACTTTTCATCAGGTGCATCTTTTAAAAAATGTTGAATTTCTTCAGAAGTTAATGTTTTTGACTGTTTTGGAACATATTTTTCAGATTTGCGTCTTAAAAATGCACGTAGTTTAACGTATTTTGATATACCAACACACTTTTTAATCATTAAGGTACTCCTCAGCATCGAGTACTGAGACCATAATGTTGGTGATTTCAATCTTCTTGACAACTCTTCAAAATAAACTAGCAAAATATTTTCGGAACAAGAATTTACCTTGGCTTTCATTTTCCAGTCCATAAAATTTCTGTAAGCGATTTCATATTTTTCTCTTGGCTTGGTAGCAAATTATTGCAAACATCTATTGCTTTCTGAATAATTTCTGGAGGTGTATTTTCCGACTCTTAAATCTTCGTATTCTATTATATTCAATATTTAATGAAGCTGATCTGTTTATATTATAACAAATAACAATAAAACTATTTTCGTTGGGTAAGTTGACAGCAATAATTATGCAGTGCTTCGGTTATGTTATTATAGAAACGCTAACAATGGGCTGCTTGGATATTGCACGCGAATCGTCGGCGTAGCGTTGTCAACGTGGAGATCGTGTCATATCATTCTGACATGTAACAATTCATGACTGACTTGGGTTATCGTGATAACAGTGAGAAATTATTTCTCACTGTGACAAATTATTTCTCACTGTATTGGCGGATATTTCTCACTGCGTAAACTTTCTGAAAAAAGATCCTTTTATTCGTCGTGCACTTCCTTCGGCACTTATTTGGAAAGCATCTTCATTAATACGGCGTCTCAATTCATGTTAATAATTTATTGTGTTTGCATAGACCTTCTTCTTCATGAAAAATTATAGCGGGATTGAATCTGGAAACTGGGAAGGCCACAAAATGGGACCAAGACGGCCAATCCATCTCTGCGGATAAGTTTGATACAAATAATTTATTACTGCTCGTTCGTAATGAGCTGGACAATCGTCATTTTGGAATCACGTTGCTGTGCGTATGGCCAAACGTACATCTTCCAAAAGTTCTTTTTCTAAAAAATCGCGATAAATTTCCCAGTACGTGGTTTTCCAGTCCCAGTGCGAATGTGAGGCATTCTGCCTTCCACATATGCTTGATGAACTTTTCTGAACATGCCATGATCAGAGTGTCTCAAACATATATCTATTAACTACGAATCTGGATAATAAGGACAGCCTATGTGATGCCAAAAAAAATGAGCATCGACTTCGAATTGGGCGCTGCTGAATTATTGCGCTTGCGCCAGAGATTCCTATTCAAAGACACGATTTTGTTTTTTCATCTCTTTCTAGCGTGCATGGTTCGGCAGCAACAATTATCGAAGATAAGAGAAGCATATCTTATGTGGTGCTAATTCGGCAAATCCCAACATAACCTCATAATATGGATAAGTTTACAGAGAGCAAGTATAGATTTTGCTAATTATAAGAGGGCGGCACTATATGGGTTTTATTCCTGAGAATATTACACATTTTATAAATTAGTGTATTCATGCCTGAAAGAATTTAAGATCGCCACGTTTTACTTCGAGTTCGTGTTCGTTTATTATTAGAGTTACAAATGTATCAATGAATCGTTTTTTTAATGACACAAGTTTAATTGACCGACTTGCGTAATTCTCATTCTTCATTTATCCACATTATAGAAAAATTTTCAATATGGGACGGTTGAAAATGTCAAAAGAAGCATAACCTTAAAAATGTATGACATTGCTCGTGATTCAGAATCCGGCATGCGCATAATAGTTTCCTAGCGCCCGTTTGACAAATGGTTAGATAGATATTTTTGGCTTCAATTTGATTACATTGCGTCTTATGGCGTGTTTTCAATATTTGTAGTTAATAGATGTATGGTCTCAAAGCATTCGGGTATCTTTCGCGATAGAGATTAGCTGCAGCAGCACTACATAAACACGAGTCTAAATAACAAAGTAAAAACCGTTGTAGTGTGTACTAGAACAATATGAAATATGATACACAGCATAGGTAGCATGATATACTGCCAAACAAATCTCACTGCAATTCATGTCAAATGACGTTACTATCTATCGTCGTGCAACAGTAGGTTTACACTACGTGAAAAATCGATATATATCGAATATAGTCGCTGCAAGCCACTCAAACTCATTATTGAAACAATTTCAAAATATGCTCCTTTTGCAGTGAACTATCAATATCTTTTTTTATTATCAACAAACCATCGAGAAACAGGCACAATAAAAGATATCCAAAATAAGATAAGAGAAAACGATCTAATTCTAACAAAAGCAGATAAGTCTCATGCAATCGTTATACTTGAACGAGATGCCTAGATCAGAATTATTTGCAATTCAATAATAAATTTTATAAACAGGATTCAGGTTTACCATTGGGTTCCCCCCTTAGTCCACTTATAGCAGATATATTTATGAACAACTTGGAGACCACTATACTAAATTCCGAACTTGGTAAAAAAACATTCATTTTTGGTATAGATATGTTGACGATATTCTTGTCTGTTTCAGAGGTACCACACGACAGCTAAACCAGTTTCTGATATTTATAAATAATCTAAATAGTAACATACAATTTACACTTGAGACAGAGATAGAGAGACAAATTAATTTCTTAGACCTAACCATCACACATAATCATAATAAATTTGAGTTCAATGTATTCAGAAAACCGAGCTATACGGACATTACAATCCCAAGTGATTCTTTCCACCCCGATAGTCAAAAATTAGCAGCATATAATTCAATGTTACATAGAGCGTTCTCGTTACCTTTGTCTGCTAATAATCTAGATACAGAAATTAAAACAATCATACAGATAGGACAAAATAATGGTTTCCAAGCGGCCACAATTCAAAAGTTAGTCAGAAAACATCGTCTTAAATTTTCGCACAAATTAATATACCCCCAGGTCAAACAATCAGAAACTAAGAAATTTGTAACCTTAACGTACTTCGGGAGAAGAACAGAGGCTATTGCGGGATTCTTTACAAAGAATAATATAGAAGTAGCATACAGGCCGCATGCCAGGTTGTCTAATTTTCTTTTCAATGCCAAAGATAGAATAGCAAAAATGGAAAAGTCTGGAGTTTATAAGCTTAAGTGTCCAGAGTGTAACGGTGTTTATGTGGGACAATGTGGACGTAATTTTTCAAAAAGATACGCTGAACTTGAAAGGTCCTTCAGACTAGAAAAAATGATTCGACGTTTTCAAACCATTCCTTGGAATGCAACCACAAGTTTCCGAGTCTGAAAGATACGGAAATTTTGCACTATGCAACTGAATTATTTAGAATCCCTAGAAATTCATAAACACAAATATTGGGAATGTAACCTTCTAAATGATCAACTGGATTTGGTCTATTCACCGGTTTTTAAGGCAGAGCAGTCACATTGTCGCAAATAAACAAGGTACAGGTAAAAGTCATTAATTATTAAGACAGGCCTCGGGTAGAATTAAGGGTATTTAAGGAGTGTTATTTATTATTTCAGATTATTGTATTGTTTGATAATGTCCATATGGGACGAAACTGCGTAACGTTGGTTACAAATAGAAGTGGTATAAAAACATAGAAAGTTTTATTGATCATTTTTCGTAATATCTTTTTTCTCAAGTGGATGATGAATAATGTTATACCATGTCAAAAACTATAGCCAGATTAGCGTAGTGATATTGTTCACAATGTGAAACTAATAAAATTGATCTCGTGTATCGGACAATATTTTTTTTCCAAGGCTATGGCCACATTCATTTTATTTTGCAGTGTAATCGATAGAAGGGTTATTCAGGGTTGCATAACTTAAATATGAACTTTGTGCCTGTGGCCCTCGAAATATTGATCAAAGGTTTTGATTTTCACGGAATTCATAAAAGTGCCAATATCTCCAAAACTACCAATATTTTACTGAGGTCATATTTTGATATTCTAGTCCGTCCTGAACTGGACTATCAGCCCTCCAATGGATGAAGTTGAGTTTTAGGACACCCTGTATATTCACTTCATGCCAAACTAATAAAATTATCTGAAAAGGTGCATAAACATAGTGACCCATTTAAAAGCGGTCCAACACTATAAGTAACTTTATTATTTGTTTTCTATTGTACAGCCTGAACTTTGAAATAAAATTTGAAATGTCAAGGCATTTTTCAGACTTTTCAAAAATCCAAAAACTACGCCACTGAATTTTTGATATTTTCAACTGGGTATGAGCCATACTTATTCGTTGGTGTTCTTGCGGTACAATAATCTTCACTAATCACTCCGATAAATTCGTCTGTTTTCGTCTTTTGTTTTGACTCATCATCTGTAGCAATATACATATACAGGGTGTTTATTAAGTACTTATACAAACTTTAAAGGGTGAATCTTTGACTAAATTTAAGATAAAAAATTCATATGAACATGTGTCCGCAGATATTTCGGAGATACAGGGTGTTGAAGTTGAAATTTTATTTTCAATTATTTTGAACAACTTTCTCAAAAAATTACTTTTTTGTACAAAATTTGGTCAAATGGTTTTTTTTGAGGAGAGTAATCAAAATTTGGTATTAATTTTTCATGTAGCACTAGAGGGCTCTGCGTACGCTATCATTATTTATTTTAATTTGCCATAACTTTTTCGACAGTAAACTTATGAGGTTTTTTATATTTGAATCTTACTCTTGCACTTTTTCTGGGCAAAAAAAAGTATAACCGAGCAACAACGCGAGGTGCATGCGTTTTTGAGAAATTTACTATTTTCTGCATCGATGCAGGTTATGGGGTCGCTTGTGCGCCAGATGAAGGTGCTCAGAACTTCACAAAAACTGAGTATGTGATAGGTCTCGCTAAAATAAACAACTTTTTCTGCGAAGATGTATCGAGATATGTTTCATTCTCAAGATACAAGATGTTGAAAAATCAATTATATTTTAGAAATTCATCTCACTGTATTTTGAGATTAATCTTGATAGAATCTTGATGAGAAAAAGTTATCCGTCTTAGCGAGATCCATCACATAGATACTCAGTTTTTGTAATTTTCTCAGCAACTTCATCTGGCGCCTAAGTGATCCCATAACCTGCATTGATGCAGAAATTTTAAAATTTCTCAAAAATGCTTGCCCTTAGCATTGTTGAGCGGGTATACATTTTTTGCTCTGAAAAGGTGTAGGAATAAGATTCAGATTAAAAAACCAACCCCAAAAGTTTACTGTCAAAAAGTTAGGGCACAATAAAAATTAATACCAAATTTTGATTACTCACCTCAAATCAACCCCTTTCACCAAAACATGTGCAAAGGGTATTCAGAATAATTGTAAATAAAATTTCAACTTCAGCACCCTGTATCTCCGAAACGAAACATTTGCGGACACATGTTCATTTGAACTTTTTATCTTGATATTAGTCAAATATTTACCCTTTAAAATTTCTACAAGTACTTAATAATGAACAACTTGTATATTAATATGAAATGAAAATGTGAAGAAATTATGGAGTAGAACATTTCTTAAACGGGGGATTTTCTACAGAGGTATTAACTTGACAACCTTCAAATATCAAAAACTTGATTTTTTTCAGTGAAACACCCTGTATGTTATTCCACCATTTTGTAGTAATATTGTGATTGTCACTTGGCCCCTAAAACTGATACTTCATGAGAAATTCACAAATCTACACATCAAACGACTTGAAATTTTGCAGCTGTTCATCATTCTAGTGATAATGCGTGATAACTTTTAGTATGCTCCATAAAACTAGATGTCGACTCCAATATGGCGTGGAGTTTTGTGATTTATGGTCTGATTCTAATCAAAATTAGTATAGGTATTGGAGTTTTTGGGATCAGGGATCAGAGCTCTTTTGACTACTTTTTACTACCTTTTCATAAAGTGTTATATGCACCAACGGCTATTTGCACCGGTTCTCCTCAATAACAAACTGAGCTAAGTGGAGGATCAGCTTAAGGTACACCTCGAGATAAAGATGGTTTGCACCGTTGACTCCTGGCCAGAACCTTAGCTTTGTATTGGAAATGTTTGGCAACAGCGCAAAAATGATCGCGTAACCAACGACAAGACGTTAAACAACAAAAACTTTCAAATTATGTGTACATTGCGCTGTCAGTTCTGTCTAATTTGAGAGGCTGCCAGGAGTATGGCATGTGATTTGGAAAATATGTCTCTACCGGGAAAACTTGCCACAATATCGCCAAGAGAGCTGCGTGCACATTAGTTGAAATGCGTTATTCATTATAGACTACAAGCCCATATAACAATTTGGGGGTCATTTGACCAAGGATGAAACATATTCAGAACGATCCTGCTATATAATAATAATAATAATTGATTTTATTGATAGTAGTGCATACATAAAAGATACAGTACGTAACAAAATAAGCCTGGTTGAGAATGCAAATACCATCAAAAGGCAGGATTCAGTCTCTCACCAAGTCGTAGACCCGGTTCGAGCTTGCTCTTCCATCCAACCAGAATGAAAAAATAACTATATGCACTATGCCGTCAATTCTTGGTGGTGCAAATGACTGTAATAATAATAATAATCATTTTTCGTCCGAAGATGTGCTTTATCCGACAAAATGTTCTTGTTGGTAGATTATGAAATAATAATCTCCTAGAACCTACTCCCGTACGAAAATAATGGGAACGGAAGCCAGAAAAAAATTTAAATTTCCGAAAATTAAAGAAAAAATCCTGGATTCCGGTCCCATTATTTTTGTACGGCAGTAGATTATTATCTCATAATCTACCAACCAACGTGAGGAATGCCGTACAAGAATATTTTGTCGGAAGAGCACATCTTCAGATAAAAATATTATTATTATTATTACAGTCATTTGCACCATCAAGAATTGACGGCATAGTGCCTAAGGTTATTTTTTCATATAGCAGCATCGTTCTGAATATGTTTCATCCTGGGTCAAATGACCTCCTCAAATTGTTATATGGGCTTGTAGTCTATTAGCCACCATAACCTGACCTGACTCACCTTAGGTAAACAGAATAGTGTCTTTCCAAAATGTTTACGGCATAAAGATGTCAACAATTTTGGATGAATAGGAAAAATTGAAAAGACTCGCCATTCCATTTCTCCAGTACAAAGAAACAGAATATTTTTACATTTTACATTTTACATTTTACACATTAGATTGTACCTATTTATTTTATAGTTCACTTTTTCCACTTGTAATATTTTTCTTCGCGAAACAAGTGCTTTGCACTTATCGCAAAAGTTTTTATTCACTTCGTACATGTATTTATCCAATTTTCTGTATTTGTTTATTATTTATTAAGTGAATGAAGTTATTATTATATAGTTATTATATAAGTTCGTAAGTAATAACTTAACAATATATCAACAGATATTTTATATTGAGATATAGGTACAGTGTTGAATCTGAAAATTATTTCAAACTTTCACATCACAGGGATATTCAATTTAGGCCTTGATCAGGTTTAGTTTAGTATATAAAGAGCTGTAGGTTTGGTCACCCTAAATCGAGGGAAAAATGTAAGTTCGTCAAACATGCAAATCATGTCCCCTCTCGTACACTTGTCTAGGCACATCATAAAAATTAGATTCAAATTCTGTAGGGAAAGTGAGGTTAAGTCGTTAAGTGAAACCTAAGCATGAAAAATATGAGGCTTATCTTGACTAAGGCTTATGTTGTCCTTGAATAGCGGTGCAAACCAAAATCGTAATGTAAGGTCCACTTAAGTCGTAAGGTAAGCCTAAGTTGAACCGGTGCAAATAGCTGTAAGTATTGATTTGAAAAAGTTTGCAAAACCACGATGCTAACGAGCACAACAGGGTAGAGTGTTTAGAGAACCACTAGCACTCTGCTTGGCGCAGCATTGTTTTAATGTACCATGGTACCATATTGAATACGTTTACGATATTTAATTTGAATCGATTCAATTATATTCTTTTTTATTGGATTCCATTTGATTTGATTATCATCTGATCAGATAAATATTGACTTGAAAGAAGTCCCTATTCATGATTTTCCAATGTAAGTATTTGCACTCATTTTTATTTTTTCCCAATTAAAATGAGAATATTCAAACCAACAAAGTCAATTTGGATAATCAAGGTGTCCTTAATGAATTCCTTTAAAATATCTCAAGTGGCTTCAAGTAACTGAAAAGTATCACGTAAACAAACGTCTGTTTTCAGCCTTGCTCAGCTTCCGGGGCGACAAAAGAACTCCAGTCGACAGCACTCGACATTCTCGTTGTTCCGTACTTCCTATTGTTGTAATTCGAAGGGTATTTTGTGTCTTCTCATCAGGGACTTTTATCCCTGCTCATTGTTTGCCCTAATGCGCCCACTTCGAAGAGAGCGAGTAGTTAGTTCTCTTCACATCTTTCGATTGTCTGGGGTTATTCGTGGAGTAAAACGTGATATTCTGGGATCAGCTAGATAATTTCCTTAGTTTGAATATATCGTGATAGCCATGAGGGTTATTAACGTTTGTCTGTTTACATATTTACAATGTATTAAACATATCGATAATTGAATATTTTCCTACACGCCAGGGTGGGGCACCGAAAACGAAACAGATCAAATATCTTCAAAACGCACGTATTGTGAATAAAATGCAAAAACACGTCGATTTTTAATCCAAGGGAGACATCTGTCTATCATAACCTCAACTGTCATACCTTTCCCCCCACGCCTTGGGCACTATCACCCAAACAATTTGAATAGAAAAGGTAGTAAGTCATCATTGAAAAGGTAATTTCATAAGGAATTCAGCAATGTCAATTTTTGCCACCTAACTTTTTATTTTGGCGCCCTCTTGCGGGAAAAACAACTGTTCCGTATTCCAAATTATGATACTGCATTTGCAAGCTATTTTGACATAACTTCGATGACAATGCATTATGGAATTTTTCTAAGAGAGAAAACAAAATGGCGGCTCCAAAATGGCATACATGATTTGCAATTATGGTCCAATTCGATTCAAAATCGATATGAGGTGGTTTTCAAGGTCGGAAATTATGATTATTTTATCAATGCACAAAAACAAGATGGTGGCTCCAAGATGGTGGACGAAATATGCAATTCTGGTCCGATTCGAATAAAAAATAAGTATGTGGGGATTTACAGGGTAAAATATTATGATGTTTTTTCAATGCAAAATACCAAGGTGGTGGACGAAATTTGTAATTGTGGTTCGATTCGTTTCAAAATTGGCATATGGGTGTTTTACAAGTTTTCAGTTTGACTAAAATGAATTAATCAAATTGATTAAAAAAAATCTCTTAAACAAATGCGCTAAAAATGAAATAATTTTTTTTCAGATGTGTGACGTAGGTTTCATTCTATGCGTAACAGAATCAAAATTTTACCTCGCAAAAATACCTATTTTGTACTCCCGAAATCATCCGATTCTGTTACGCACATAATAACATAAGTCACACATCTAAAAAAAATATTATTTCCTTTTTAGCGTATTTGTATAAAAGTTTTTTTATCAATTTGATTAATTCATTTTAATCATACTAAAAACTTGTAAAACCCCCATATGCCAATTTTGAAACGAATCGAAACACAATTACAAATTTCGTACACCTTCTTGGTCTTTGGCATTGACAAAAATATCTTAATTTCTTACTCTAGAAAATCCCCGCATACTAATTTTGATTCGAATCGGAACAGAATTACAAATTTCGTCCGTCATCTTAGACCATCATCTTGTTTTTTTGCATTGACAAATAAATCATAATTTCCGACTTTGCAAACCACCACATATTAATTTTGAATCGAATCGGACCATAATTGCAAATCATGTCCTTCATTTTGGAGCCGTCATTTTGTTTTTTCTCTTAGAAAAATTCCATAATGCTTGTCACCGAATTTATGTCAAAATAGATTGCAAATGCAGTATCATAATTTGAAATACGGAACAGTTGTTTTTCCCGCAAGATGGCGCCAAAATAAAAATTTAGGTGGCAAAAATTGATATTGCTGAATTCCTTATGAAATTACCTTTTCAATGATGTGTCACACTCACTACTTTCCCTATTCAAATTGTTTGGGTGAAAGTGCCCAAGGGGTGGGGGGAGAGGTATGACAGTTGAGGTTATGATAGGAAGATGTCTTGGATTAAAATGCGTTTTGAAAATATTCGATCTGTTTCGTTTTCGGTGCCCCACCCTGTATAAGTCGAGGCTAGTCAAAACAAATTCTAAAATGTGAATATACCGGGTGAATAATGGAATGAAATTCGGAGGATCTGTATACCTACGACATAAAACTTAATATCTTGACAACTAGCTCAACTTCATGAAACTTCCGGTTTTACGAGAAGTGACATTACCTCACGATTTTTAAATGAGACACCCGGTATATTTTCACTTCTTTTGTCTCTATATAACATACTGAATACAACCATGTATCATTTGTCACTTTTCATAACCATTTTTTTTTCTAAGTAACAGAGAGTTACTTATGACATCTCTAGATGGCTATGGATACATTCAAATCACTAACTTTCATCCTCAAAATTTTGGGAAAAGTACATTTGTTATTAACAATCTAAGAGACTAAAAAATGAAAATAAAGCTATGAAGCTATTCCAATTTGTTCGTATTTTAATTATTTAAAGTTACATAAAAAATATTTTTTTAAATTGCTTACTCTGATTGTTTAAATAATTGTTATAAACAATATAAACAAATGCATTCTTTATAAGATATTTGGTTTTTTTAAATTTTAATCAGCAGTAAATATTATGATCTCTAAGAACGAAACTATTTCTTAAAAAAAAATGTTATTGCTTCAAAACGGATTTGTTGATTAACAATTTTTTTTGCTACCAAATATCAATTTTAAGGAACCATTTTTTTTAAATTATAATTTCCATTGCTTTTTGATATTCTAAAATAATATTTATTCATATTTTCTTTGTTTATTTAATAAACAATTTGTTATAAACAAATGAATTTTCACGATACAATTTTTTTCAATACTGCAAAAAATAACAAAAAAAATTGTTCTATTTTAAAAAAATGGTTCCTTTATAATAATATTTGATAGCAAAAAAATTGTTAATCAATAAATGCGTTTTTAAGCAATAATTTTTTTTAACTAATGAAAATTTTCACGATTTACTTCCATTTTTTACCAACGTGAATGTTTCAAGTAATTGTGAACAACACAAATAGCACTCGTACGCCACCACGTTCTGACATTTAAAAGTCATACTTTACGATGACAATGTCAGATTTGACATATTCACATCAGTGTTGCCATGTCTCTAAACTTATGTAGCAAACCTCGTAAGCATTTCAGTCAACAGTTCTATTTTGCTCCACCTCTAATATAAATCTAATGAATGTTACATGATTTCTCCGGAAACCAGAATTTTATGAGTTATCTGTTTCCGCTTCCCCCTTTTCTTTAGTTTTGTCTCTTTGTATCCCCCTCTCTCTCGTTTTCCTACTATCGAATTGCCGAACATTTTCTAAACATAATTTAAAAACGCCCCATTAAAATTTTTGTCTATCTTTCTTCCCTTTTCTGTGTGCATCTTTTCTTCTTTCTCATTCTTGCCTTTTTGTAGTCATCTCTTCTCTCCCACTACTTCCTCGCTTACTTTTCATCTCCCTCTTGCACCACTTTTTCCCCCTTCGGTCTCTCCCGACCCTCTCTACGTTCATCACCTCACCACCCTATACTCATTTTCCCTCTTTCTTTCTCTCTCGAGCCTAAACCGGATTAGTAACCGAGTAACATCAGTTCCAAAATTTGTGTTGGAAAGTTTCCGTAATCATCGTCTGATTTATCGTGATAGCAAAATATATTGGTGTTATCAGGAGGTTGTGATCCGGGAACCTTCGCCAAACTATCGCAAACATGAACAGCTCGAAAAATCTCAATAGCATCTCAGTTTCAATGATATTAATTCGGTGTGCGTACATAGTGATTCGATAAAATGTAAAGAAGTTGATACTAGTTCATAAAGAGTGTCTCGATTCGGTAAAGTTTTAGTTGACCAACTCTGATGATAGTTTTTGTGGTGATGAAATATCCAGTTCGGAAAAAAATGTTCAAGTCGGAATCTGCATCGTATCATCGAATTTTGTTCTGCAAATATCATAAAAAGGGATGATATGTGTATACAGTGACAACATTGAATCGGCAACATATGGGGATTTTTTTATGAAGACCTACTTGAAATTGGACTTTGGCATTGTTTTTTTTTCTTGTAGGATTGACAAAGAAGAAACTGTTTTATTAGTCGAAATAAGACAAATTCAAGATCAAAATAAATTTATGGAAACTCGTTAATATGTCCAGTTATAATCTTATTGATGATAGTACATTAGGCTCTATACAGAGCATAGTCAAAAAAATAATGTTTCGTTTTTTTTTCTTTCTAGCACTAGACTAGAACCAACGAGTTATATTTTGGTAAAACATTATAGTTTCAATCTATTCTAAGCAATGATGAAAACGTGTTCTATTTCTTGGATTTAAATATGAATTTTTCAAATTTTTTAATCATACCCCCTCACTGAAATCAATTGACAGGTAATTTTTTTTAAATAAATTTATTTCTGATTAGCTTTCTGAAGAATTCAATTGTTCAATGTTACCTTTCATTTGGAAACAGTATACTACTGAGTATAAAGAAAACCAGTGTGACATATGCAATGGTAACTAAGAACTAATTGTCTGGTTGCTAAGGGCTTTCATATGTTTGCTTAGCCTACTATTCAAGTGTAGCAATATACTCCTAATAACTACTGAGTAGTTCTTAGGTTTACGTTGCAAAATGAATAATGAAATGAATGTTGAGAAATATGAACACTGGTTTCCTATACTCGGTATACTGTAAATCGAACTGTGAGATATGACGTATGTGGTATGGCTGACATAAAAATATACCCTTTCAATTTAAAAAAAATTATCGATGACGTTTTATCTTGAAAGGTGGTGGGGGAAAAATTATTTTTTTCTAAAAAAGGTGGAACACTAAAATACAAAATCGACCTGTCCCGAGATTTTCTTCCGAAAATAATTAACTCGTAAGATAATAGAGCGTTTCCACACTTTATGAACGCACTGTATAATACTCAACTATTTCAGAATGGTGCGAGTAAAATTAGGTTCAAATTAACGTTAGTTACTGTTTTCGAGATATTCAATAAAAACATTGTAAATGACCTAAGATACAGTTTAAGGAAAAATTTAAGGTGATATAGAACAATTGAACTCATCAAAAATCGGGTAACTAAATGGTACGCTTATCTCATACAGGGTGGCCCATCGAAAACTTGACATCGGGGTTTTGGGTGATAATATCGCAGATGTGGAAAAACCCTCGGACAGGTCGATTTTAATTTCGAGGGGGACAGTTTGTTCTTCTACATGCACCACCGTCACGGCAACGCTCGAGGTGTGGGGTGAACAACCCCTAAAATTTGAATAGGGAATAATGGTGGAGTGGCACATCTTTTGAAAGCCCGTTAAGTTATCTATCCAACGGCGTCCCGATTTTGAAGTTGGGATGAACCTTTTGGGAAAAAATAAATTCAGGAATAAACCTGTACGAAAGTTAAGAGCTTACTTGTACGTCTCTGGAAAACTCATTTGCCAGTTTTTGCAATCTATCATTTATTTGCTACGATACTGTGAATGTTTTTGCTCAGTTTTTTTCGCGGTACCCATGAAATTTTTTTAATAAAATAGAACAAACAGATAGAGCATGCAGTTTCTGTTTTTCACGTGTGTACTACAAGTGAGTTTCATTCGTGTTTGGTATCGTACGTCGAAATTAAAACGAAACAATGGTGTATACAGTGTCAGAGAGGGTTGCGTTGATTGAACTGTATTATGAAAACAATAGATGTGCGAAAAGGGCTGCGGAACGGTTCAATCAACAATATGGCAGGACTGTGTCGTGGCAGTATGTGTCTGAATTAGTATCAAAATTCCGAGAAACGGGATCGGTAGCAAATAAAAAACGGCAAATCGAACCGCCAGTAAGAAATGAGGCGACAACAGTGGCAATTTTGGGCCATGTTGAGGTTGACCATACGTTGAGTACAAGACAGCTAGCAACTGTTTCCGGTATCTCAAGAACTAGCATTCAGCGTATTTTAAAACTACATAAATTCCATCCTTACAAAATTAAATTAACACACGAACTGAATGAAGATGATTTTGATCGGCGTTTACAATTCTGTGAGGTACTAAGTGAGCAGGCGATTGCAAATCCTCAGTGTCTGTTCAACATTTGTTTTAGTGATGAATGTTCTTTCTTTTTAATGGTATAGTTAATCGCCATAATTGTCGATATTGGACTGATTCGAATCCTCATATATTTCATGAGGTACATACGCAATATCCTCAAAAATTAAACGTATGGGCTGGTATTTTTGGGGATCGTATCGTGGGCCCCCTCTTCTTAGAAGGCAATCTGACAGGGGAAATGTATCTGGAACTGCTTGAAGACACAATTGAACCAATGTTAACTAACATTATTGAAAATGACCATCATTATCAGGAAGATCAGTTGATATTTCAACAAGATGGTGCTCCTCCGCATTATGCTATGCCTGTTCGGCGATATTTAGATCACTACTTCCCTGGTCATTGGATTGGTAGGCGAGGTTCTATTGAATGGCCCCCACGATCACCAGACCTGTCTCCCTTAGATTTCTTTCTGTGGGGTCATTTGAAAAGCATAATTTATGCTACACCACCAGCTTCACTAGCAGATTTACGGCAACGAATCACGTTAGAATGTCGCCAAATCACCCCAGACATGCTCCAAAATGTACGAGAACGTTTTCAACAAAATCTGTATCATTGCATGGAAGTTGGAGGTGCGCATTTCGAGCATTTGTTTCGATGAGACTAATGTAAGTGAATTTTACTCTTAACTTAATTATGGCTCATTTCCGTTAGAAAAACTGCCGACCGTTTTGTTTCGAGAATTCAACGGGCTTTCCAACGATGTGCCACTCGACTCCTATTCCCTATTCAAATTTCAATGGTTGTTCACCCCACTGCTCGAGGGTTGACCTGACGGTGCTGCCTGTAGGAGGGCACAATGTCCCCCTCGAAACTAAAATCGACCTGTCCGAGCGTTTTTCCAGATCTACGATATTAGTACCCAAAACCCCCATGTCAAGTTTTCGATAGGTCACCCTGTATCTCATTGCTACACGGTACGAATTTTTTTGTGTCACTATGGGTAAGCAGGATTTTTTCGGCAGTCATGGTAAAGAATAAAGAAATCTACGACCTCTCTAATTCGTACTGAATTTGTCGTTTTCTTTATCTTTTATTCAAATTTGAAAATCAGGTACACGTCAGTGATGAATGCTATTGGAACTTTTACACCTTGAATACTTTTTCAACTTTGACAAATCGAAATTGTACCGTTCATTTATTCAGACTTTCTCAGTATCGAACAAAATAAATTATTCCTTCGTAATGATATTTAAAAAACCAGGAACTAATGTATTTTGATGTGTTTGTTTACTAACTTAGATTTCTGAAGATGGGGAATAGTATCGAGGAGAATCACTCAGATTTGTCGCCATCAAATAACTACATGAAGAGTAAGAGGTAGAAAGTCGAATGTAATTTATCACTCGAAATCGAATCGTATAGAGACGAAAAACGCAAAAAGCACTCTCAGTCCTGGCATTCAGCATATTCCATTTCAATTCATTGAAAGCCATTAAAATGTCAGTTCCGAGATTTTTCGATGAAATCAATCAATTACGAATGCGAAATTTCAATTGTTCTATTTCACGGATGAAATCTCATATTCGACAAGGCTTTTTAGATTTTTAGATTTTCCGATGTGAAACGTAACGTACCTTTTAATTAAATTCGACAAGGCCTATACCACCTTTATACAGAAGAAGATTCAGTTATCGAGAAATTGCTTTTGAAACAGTCAATAATTTCTCCCTTAGATTTTTGTATCATTCTGAAATTAATGTATACCGGGAAATTTAAATTCGATTGCCCCACCTTCACCTTCATCTACTTTACTTTTTCTCATGGGCGTCATATTGAACTGTAACACAGTGAAATAGAGTTTTTCAGACTGATTCAAACGATGTAGAATATGTGATATTTGTTGTCACAACCTTTTATATTTCGCAAAAATTATAGTTTTCAGGTTTGCTCTGACTCCGTCAAAATACTTACCGGTGTGAAGTTAGCAGCCACTTTCTAGCAGCCGTTTTTATCTAGCAGCCAATTTGCCAGTAGCGTCGGGTGTGAAATTAAATTCGGATTTTGATCCGAATTAACTTCAATTTCTGTATATAAACTAATAAAGAGCTCGAGAATGATATTTCGAGAGATGGTTGATTTGCAGGCCGTCTAAGGGGCAGTTTATACTTGTCGATTTTTGGAAAATCATTATGAAACATGTCTCAAAAATGTTTAGCCATGTTCATTTTCTGTATATAGACTATTGAGAAGCTCAAAAATGGTGTACCGAGAGATGGTTGATTTGCAGGCCGTCTAAAGGGCAGTTTATACTTGTCGATTTTTGGAAAGTCGTTCTGAAACGTCTCAAAAATGTTTAGCCAAATTCATTTTCTCTATATAGACTACTGAGAAGCCCAAGAATGATATACCGAGAGATGGTTTATTTGCAGGCCGTCTAAGGGGCAGTTTGTACCTGTAGATTTTTGGAAAATCATTCTGAACATCCAAGATGGCGTATCCGTTTTGTGATTATGGTCCGATTTGATTCAAATTTGTCAAGTGGGTGTTTCGCCTTCGCTTGAAATTTTGAAAAAGAGACTGAAAAAGTAAAACTAAAATTATAGTAAAACTGAAGAACATGCTTTACTCGTAACATTGACTGAAAAGTAGAAAATAAAGTCAGATATAGTCATTACTCAAATGTAAAAAAGTCTCACGACTACAGAAATTTTTCTGATGGCCCGAGAAAGTGCTAGAAATCGCACGTTAAAAGGTAAGTTCTCGTCAATCCTTGGCTCGGATAAGTTTCGACTTTTGACAGCTGTCGTTCGTATGGAGACGACAGCTGGTCAACCAAAAAAAAACCCTTTTAATAACAACAATGTCTAGAAATTGAACATGTCTAAAATTTTCTAAGGAATGTTTCAGAATAATCTGCCCCTTAGACGGCCTGCAAATCAACCATCTCTTGGTATATCATTTTTGAGCTTCTCAGAAGTCTAAATACAGAAAATTAATTTGGCTAAACATTTCTAAGTGATGTTTCAGAATGATTTTCCAAATATCGACAGGTATAAACTGCCCTTTAGACGGCTTGCAAATCAACCATCTCCTGGTATATCATTTTTGAGCTCCTCAGAAGTCTTTATACAGCAAATGAACTTGGCTAAACATTTCTAAGGGATGTTTCAGAATGATTTTCCAAAAATCGACAAGTGTAAACTGACCCTTAGACGGCCTGCAAATCAACTATCTCCGGGATATCATTTTTGAGCTTCTCAGTATTCTATGTACAGGAAATGGACTTGGCTAGACATTTCTAAGGGATGTTCAGAATGATTTAGCAAAAATCGACAAGTACAAACTTCGCCTTAGACGGCCTGCAAATAAACCATCTCTCGGTTTATCATTCTTGAGCTTCTTAGAAGTCTATATACAGAAAATGAACTTGGCTAAACATTTCTAAGGAATGTTTCAGAATGATTTTCCAAAAATCGACAGGTATAAACTGCCTCTTAGACGGCCCGCAAATCAACCATCTCTCGGTATATCATTCTCTGGCTTTTCAGTAGTTTATATACAGAAATTGAATTCAATTCGGATCAAAATGCGAATTTAATTTCGCACCCGGCGCCACTGGCAAATTAGCTGCTAGATAAAAACGGCTGCTAGAAGGTGGCTGCTAACTTCACACCGGTAAAATACTTGCTAAATAAGTTGATTACGCTATTATCTGTCATGTAGTCACGTCTGCTGTCACCAATTCATAGTGATTATAAACCTAACTTGTTTTTTTCTTAAACCAAGAAAAAATGGATATAATGACACTGTTTTATAAATCAGTAATACTGAGAGTACTGCAGAATGTATCTTCAACTAGTCCCAAAGAGAATACAACCAGCAAGAACATTATTCAAAAAATAAGATAATAACTTACCGAGTATGGTAGTTTCAAAAACCGAGGAGCAAATATGGAAATCAATAATAAAAAACGTATACCCTTTTAGTAGAATTCTTCTAGACTTCCATTGTCTAGAAACAAAGAAAATAAATTCTTTGCATGTGTTTTGAGACACGACGTTTCAACAGTTAACATCTACTGTCGTTATCAAGTGTGTGAATGCGGCAAGATGTCTCGGATAGGTACTTATTATATAGCATGCAACTAATGTACCTGCTATAACGGTAATTATGATCTTTGTGGGGTCTCTCTCTCTCGTCATCAATGTTAATTAATGTGATAGCGTGCCCGTTCCCAACTAATAATAATTAATTTCTGTATTTTTCAGGTACAACGACCTTTATCTGGCGAGTGTTATCATTGATGACCGGTATTGACAGAGAGTTTTATTGAAATCCCAATCGATCTAAAAACGCTAATACATTGTGTTCTACCTACCCTTTTATTAAAATATTTTATTTATTAAACTCGTCTGGTTTTTAGATAAATAAGAATCCGCCAGTTTCAACACATGAAGGTGCTTTAAATACAGGTGCACCACAAACAAGTGTTTGGAGGAAGCTCAGAAGAATTGGTCTAAAATTCTGCAAAATTCATATTTGCCAAAAATTAAACCCAGGTGATCCTGAACGGAGGTTGGCTTACTGTAATTGGCTAATGAATAGAAATGATTTCATTCAATTTATCTCAAACGTTATTTGGACCGATGAGAGCACTTTTACTAATTGTGGTATGTTCAATACAAATAAGGAGCACATCTAAACAATCCCAGAGAGTTTAGAGCAGTTAGGCCACAGTTTGAACGTATGGGCTGGAATTTGTGGAGATCAAGTCCTTGGTCCTTATTTTTTTAATGAAACACTGGAAGGAGAAACCTATCTGAGGTGCTTTTCAGGATTATCTTGACATTTTATATTTCAATTAATATTGGTTTTAACATGTCGGCACCGCTCCATATAATACCAGAGCAGTACCTGGAAGAAAGATTCCCAGATTGGTCGATTGGAAATATTGGTCCTGTGAGATGACCACCAAAGTCGCGTGACCTTACAGTACTTGATACTTTTTTGTGGGGCACATTAAAAAACCGGGTTTATGTAAAGAAACTTAGGGACAGCATAATTGAACAGTATCGATCAGTGACAAGAAGGCCTATAGCAAGGACTGCAGAAAATTTAGGACGGCGAGAAGGACTATGTATTAACTTTTGTTTTAATGTTATGCGAAGTTGTGACATAACAAAGTATCACATATTATACATCGTTGGATTCAGAATGAAAAACTCCCTTTCAATTTGTAACAGTTCAATATGTCGCCCATTAGAAAACATAAAGTTGATGATGGTGGCCAAGAGACGAAACGTCGGATGATAAATCTGAAAATAACGTCGTATGGCGAAGACAGAATGGCAATTTAAATGTGCTGTTTATATTGATATCCTTTATCAAATAACGCCAGAAAAAAATAAAAATTCGCAAATTTTCCCCAATTCAACCATCTTCGTACCTCTTATAGTTTCCGAAATTCTGATGGCGGCCTTTGAACTTGAATTATTCGGTATTTTCCAAGACACAAGAACCAAAAACGTGGAGAATTCGCTTTACCAAACGCCTGAAGTAAGGTGATCGCTAATACTTTACGGGTTAAAATATCTAGGAATCACTCTGGATATAATGATAATGAATGTTTTTATTGTTAAATACAGCAATGAGCTTATATCCTAACAAAGGACAGGACTTAATTTCTGTATATGATGACTCCTGGCACGGATTGCTCTTCCAACCACATATAAAACTAGCCTGGAACAGACATATGCCGACTATGGCACGGAAAACAAATTGGGGGGATTCTGAAGGAGTTCTAGAAAAACCAGTGTACGGTTGAATACGGATACTCGAAACCTGCCCCGTACCAATTTGTCAATAAATCCAAAACACTGAGCTCATCGATTCCATTTCACCGCCAACATTCGAATGTTATAGACACTGTATTCCACGGATGAAATATCAATTCAGATTATCCGATTTGAAACGGGCCTTTTTATAAATTGCGACGTGGCTTATTATATACCACCTCTCAAGAAGATTCAGTGAAGAAGGAATTTTGTTAGAGTTGTCGTAGTAGAGGATTTTAGCAGATTCTGGACCAGCCTGAGCAGTTTTGACGTCATTAGTGACGTTCAGGGGTATTTCTGCTACATAGATGATTGCTGTGACCTTGTGATGCCCTTGGTGGGAGTTTGGATTTATTTTTGTTGTTTGTCTTTTATGAAGGTTCTTTGTATTCATGGTTTGTGTTTGAACTTCAGATGATTTTGGTTAAAGTGGGGAAAGTTTGCATACACCATAAAACATTTGGTTGTGCATTGTTTTTTTTATATTCCTGAGTAAACTTTATGTGTGACCTTTAGGGCGGAAATAGACTGACTGCAATATGCGGTTGCTGCCGACTTCATAAATACTGCTCAAGTCAACTTCAAGTGAAGTTGAGTTGGGCAGCTCAGAGCAGTCCGGATCGACCGCATTTGCAGTTTATAGAACTGCTTTTTGCTGCCGCATCTGACTGCACGTAGAAATGGAATGAAATGATGGATGAAATGATGGTGATGGACTTTGGAGAGGAAGCACCATTGCTTGTTATTTTGTTACGTAAATAAAGTCGTAGAAAAAGACGAAGATTTTGAATTCACATTTTTCACAAATATCAGCCCATGCCTTATTTTTTTCAATTTTGTCACTAAAGGATGCAGTTTTATAATTCCAGAGGCATTCCTCATTTTTTATATCGTCGATGAGAGCATCTGTGTCAAAATCGTCTTCCATTTTATTCTGGATAAGCAATTAACAGAAGATCAAAGTCTGAACTAACCACTTGAAACTCAAAACTGTCCGACGAGTCGCGACGACTGCACTTTGCAGTTCATGTATTTACGTTCTCTTTTCAACTGCACTCGGACTGCACAGCGGAATGAGCAGCAACACGGCAGCTGCTGCCACTGTTGACTGCACGTTGACGCTCGAGTGTTTCACCCTATTGAAAACCGTGTATTGCTGAGATGCGACTGCAAAGTGTAGTCGACAGAAACCGCATATTGCGGTCCGTCTATATCCGCCCTTATGTGTATTATCGACAAACTCATAATCAAGATCGTAATGGGTATATACAAAAAATTGTGAAAACTAAAGAATGTGACATTGATGTGTCCTCACGATAAATTCGTTACAATACGATTTTGTGGAGATCACACATATTTGTTTACTACGGAGACATATCGATTAATGTAAGCTTTCTCTACTTTCTGACATGCCATCTCTCTACTGAACTTGCTACTATTACACTGCACAATGGGTGTAACCTTCACTTGTCCACAAAATCACGAAAATGTATTTTTTTCATTGTATACTAATATTCTTATATTAAGTTGAAAAAATCAAGAATGGGATAATGTATTGCAAGTGTTTTTATATTCAATGTTATCCGTCCTGGATCTCATAATTTTTTTATTTTTGTTTCAGGTAAGTTCACGTTTTCGACATGAAGAAGGATCGGCTAAGGTAATATCATCCATGATAGAACTATGTTTTCAATTTGTTCGAAGTTTTCTGGAAAATTAGTATGCGTTACTTTGTAAACATGAAAACCACCATGGTTGCGATGAACTCAAATAACGATATAATATGTTCAATTATTACAATTGTACTTTCCACTTGAACAACGGACACTCTTTTTTATAGAGTCTGATGAAATTGTACTCATTGAACTTAAAAAATGTCTTCAAACACTTCTTCAAGAAAATATCATTTAATTTTTCAATTTGAAAAAAAAGGAAAGAAAAAATCACACTCATAGTACAAAATGTTTTCCACCCTGTTCAATCTCTTCCTGAAGTTGTTCTCACGCTGCTCTCATAAAGGCATACATGCCTAACGAATTCTTATCTTCATGTCCTCTCGTGTAGTAGCGGTAGTATGATAAACCTCCGATTTTACTGTTCCCCAAAGATAAAAATCGATTGACATTAGGTCCGGTGTCCTCAGCGGCCAAGGAATATCTCCTTCCCGTCCTATCCACTTATCACGAAACGTTATATCCAAGTCATCCCTTACTCATCCCAAAAAATGTGCCAGTGTCTCATCTTACTGAAACCACATTTAATTTTTTATGCGATTAGGTATGTGTTCGATCAACCTGGAAAGTCAGAGAAATCTAAGAAACTACTGTCCATTCAATTTAATTTTCAATCGAAGACATTATGGGTCCAAAACATATTTATCCAGCTCCATACATGTAGGCTCCATTCATGTTGATAATCGTTGACAAGAATTTGATGCGAATGTGTTCGTATGGAAGGTGCTTTCGTCGGTGAACATAATGCTCTTCAGTAATTTTATTTTGCATTGTCCGACAAAACTCCACTCGCTTCAAAAAATCTGCTTCTAACAACTAGTGGTAAGTGTGAAATTTGTTAGATTTTAGAGTCCTGGCAACTGAAGATTTCGATATCTCTAAATCTCTGCTTATTTCCCTAACACTAAACTCAGGAGTTTCTATCACTGCAAGACTGATACCCAATCAGTTTTCATCAGTAAATATTGTTTTAGCACGACTCGTTTTTTTGTATTTAATGGAGCCTGTTCTCTCAAATATTCAATATTTCAAAACTTTTCATTTGTGGATGACTTTTATCAGGGTATTTTGTAGCATACATACGGGAAACCAACAAATAATTTTCGTCACCTGTGCCCAAAGCATACACCATTCCAATTAATTTTTCCTTTGTATAACTCATAACGAAACAAAGTTTTCGAGCAAATCACATAACAGGCTGGCTGTCATCAATTTATTATGTCATTTAATTTTTTTCATTATTTCATTTCATATTTGACGATTTTTAAAATCATTGCCAACTTCAGTGTTTACTGTTTCTTAAAACATTGCAGAAAAACGCGGATGATAAAAGACCTCTCATAGTCCAAATCAGAAAATGTATTGAACAGGATGGAAGACATTTACAAGTAATTATTGTCTTTCTTTTTGTTTCAAATAAAAAAAAATTAAATAGTTATTTTTTAAAATCATTTGAAAATAACAAATAATCAAAGTACTGTTAACATACAGAATGTTGTTATCCAAAGATGGTGATTTCTTGTAGAATGCGAAGACAAACTAATATACAGGGTCCTCCATTTGAGGAGATCGTATAAACTTGAACCGAAATGGAAGAAAATTAAAGTAACATTTGAAGCTCCCGGTATAAACACACATGATGATCAAGGCAATACAGGATATTTTGGTATTCTCTACGTCACTTCACCTGAGAAAATTCAGACATTTGAAGAAACACCTCAATCATAGTAATTTCATTCAGAGCCTGCATCACTCCCTATTTTATTCGAAAAAATTAATAACTTTGCACCGGCGTCGGCGCATTGTGGCTGGAAATAAATTTAGTGCTAAGTAGGAACGGAGGGGCCATTTCAATGAAATAAAAATAAACTGAATGTTCCATTAAAATAAATTGTTTAGCCATTACAGACAGTTGCAACACCTTATGCACCTGGGAGTATTTTGAAAACGTGGCGTTTCTGGTGCCATATAACTTTCACATAAGACTTTTCATATATTGTTTTGTTTTGTTTTTTCCGTTAACTAGCTTTCGTCCCTTTACGAACGGCAGCCCTCAGAAGTCGAACCTTGTGCGAGGTAAGGGCTCTAGGTCTTTCCTTTTTACGTGCGAATCCTAGCACTTTCGCGGGCCATCAGAAAAAATGCTGCAGTCGCTGGGTTTGAACCTTTGACTGGCAGCCAAAGTGATTGAAACAATGTCGCTTTAACCAATCGGCTACCTGGCCCCGTATATCCCGTATATCAGCATTATTGATATATCGAGCAAATACACGGTTGGGTCACCTGATTTATAAAAAATAATTTTTCACATAATTTTTTATTGCATAATTACATTTTGCTCAACGTCGATTGTTATTGTTTATTAAATAATTAAGTTTTCACATTATTATTGACAGAAAATTAACGATTTGTTGAATTATTTTCAAGAGGCATAAGATGTCCGGAGGACTGCTCACTGCTAAAATCCTATACAATAGGAAAGTTGGGTCGAAAATCCATCAGAAAACAACTACTTTCCTGGCTAATACCACGACGAACATTGAATTACATCTGATGAAATTTCCGTGCAGAGTTCCTACAAGGTTATCTCTGCAATTGCTTGTTGCATGGGAATGTTCATCGAAACATTCGGACCACCTATATATCGATTTCGGAGTGTTGCTCCTCATCAGTATAGGGTAGGTCTAGCAGTCAATAACTAATGACTGCAACGAATGAATCGACGACCAAACCCATTTACAGACCGAAACTGAGATCGCGCCCGCACAGTGGATTAATTCCAAACTGCGAGCGCCATCTCAGTGCCGGAAGCCCAACCAAAGCAATACCCATGACCACGATCGTCAAGACCGTATATGAACAGAAAAGAAAACTGTAGGTCACAATGAGCTTATGACAAGAGGCATAAGATGTCCGGAGGACTGCTCACTGCTAAAATCCTATACAATAGGAAAGTTGGGTCGAAAATCCATCAGAAAACAACTACTTTCCTGGCTAATACCACGACGAACATTGAATTACATCTGATGAAATTTCCGTGCAGAGTTCCTACAAGGTTATCTCTGCAATTGCTTGTTGCATGGGAATGTTCATCGAAACATTCGGACCACCTATATATCGATTTCGGAGTGTTGCTCCTCATCAGTATAGGGTAGGTCTAGCAGTCAATAACTAATGACTGCAACGAATGAATCGACGACCAAACCCATTTACAGACCGAAACTGAGATCGCGCCCGCACAGTGGATTAATTCCAAACTGCGAGCGCCATCTCAGTGCCGGAAGCCCAACCAAAGCAATACCCATGACCACGATCGTCAAGACCGTATATGAACAGAAAAGAAAACTGTAGGTCACAATGAGCTTATGACAAGAGGCATAAGATGTCCGGAGGACTGCTCACTGCTAAAATCCTATACAATAGGAAAGTTGGGTCGAAAATCCATCAGAAAACAACTACTTTCCTGGCTAATACCACGACGAACATTGAATTACATCTGATGAAATTTCCGTGCAGAGTTCCTACAAGGTTATCTCTGCAATTGCTTGTTGCATGGGAATGTTCATCGAAACATTCGGACCACCTATATATCGATTTCGGAGTGTTGCTCCTCATCAGTATAGGGTAGGTCTAGCAGTCAATAACTAATGACTGCAACGAATGAATCGACGACCAAACCCATTTACAGACCGAAACTGAGATCGCGCCCGCACAGTGGATTAATTCCAAACTGCGAGCGCCATCTCAGTGCCGGAAGCCCAACCAAAGCAATACCCATGACCACGATCGTCAAGACCGTATATGAACAGAAAAGAAAACTGTAGGTCACAATGAGCTTATGACAAGAGGCATAAGATGTCCGGAGGACTGCTCACTGCTAAAATCCTATACAATAGGAAAGTTGGGTCGAAAATCCATCAGAAAACAACTACTTTCCTGGCTAATACCACGACGAACATTGAATTACATCTGATGAAATTTCCGTGCAGAGTTCCTACAAGGTTATCTCTGCAATTGCTTGTTGCATGGGAATGTTCATCGAAACATTCGGACCACCTATATATCGATTTCGGAGTGTTGCTCCTCATCAGTATAGGGTAGGTCTAGCAGTCAATAACTAATGACTGCAACGAATGAATCGACGACCAAACCCATTTACAGACCGAAACTGAGAAAGTAGTTGTTTTCTGATGGATTTTCGACCCAACTTTCCTATTGTATAGGATTTTAGCAGTGAGCAGTCCTCCGGACATCTTATGCCTCTTGTCATAAGCTCATTGTGACCTACAGTTTTCTTTTCTGTTCATATACGGTCTTGACGATCGTGGTCATGGGTATTGCTTTGGTTGGGCTTCCGGCACTGAGATGGCGCTCGCAGTTTGGAATTAATCCACTGTGCGGGCGCGATCTCAGTTTCGGTCTGTAAATGGGTTTGGTCGTCGATTCATTCGTTGCAGTCATTAGTTATTGACTGCTAGACCTACCCTATACTGATGAGGAGCAACACTCCGAAATCGATATATAGGTGGTCCGAATGTTTCGATGAACATTCCCATGCAACAAGCAATTGCAGAGATAACCTTGTAGGAACTCTGCACGGAAATTTCATCAGATGTAATTCAATGTTCGTCGTGGTATTAGCCAGGAAAGTAGTTGTTTTCTGATGGATTTTCGACCCAACTTTCCTATTGTATAGGATTTTAGCAGTGAGCAGTCCTCCGGACATCTTATGCCTCTTGTCATAAGCTCATTGTGACCTACAGTTTTCTTTTCTGTTCATATACGGTCTTGACGATCGTGGTCATGGGTATTGCTTTGGTTGGGCTTCCGGCACTGAGATGGCGCTCGCAGTTTGGAATTAATCCACTGTGCGGGCGCGATCTCAGTTTCGGTCTGTAAATGGGTTTGGTCGTCGATTCATTCGTTGCAGTCATTAGTTATTGACTGCTAGACCTACCCTATACTGATGAGGAGCAACACTCCGAAATCGATATATAGGTGGTCCGAATGTTTCGATGAACATTCCCATGCAACAAGCAATTGCAGAGATAACCTTGTAGGAACTCTGCACGGAAATTTCATCAGATGTAATTCAATGTTCGTCGTGGTATTAGCCAGGAAAGTAGTTGTTTTCTGATGGATTTTCGACCCAACTTTCCTATTGTATAGGATTTTAGCAGTGAGCAGTCCTCCGGACATCTTATGCCTCTTGTCATAAGCTCATTGTGACCTACAGTTTTCTTTTCTGAATTATTTTCAGTTTGAATTTTCTTTGTATTCACTACTAATTGATTCATAAAACGCTAGTGCGGTAATAAACCTAATTATGACATTCAAACGAGAGTCAAATCACAGTAATTACTTGACTAGATGAATAACTTTCTCCTACTATTTCATTATATCTGCATCATAATCCTTGTCACATGCACTAACTAGCGTGCGAAATCTTCATCAAGATTACATGACGTCAAATGTCCATTACCTACTTGATTATATGCAATAAAATATGAGGGACATTATCCTTTATCCTTATCTAAAATTCTTCCCCAGAATTATTTTTGAAGTCGCGATGCAGGCATAATAAAAAATAGCCTATGGTACACGTGAATAAGTATGTCTTCAAAGCTTTTGCAAGGTTTAAGGGCACTTCACTTTTCGTCATGCCCTCAAACTCGTTGCGCCTGCTTTAAAGGCTCACTTATACACTTGTATTATGATATATTATTTTCTACACCCGTAATAGACTCATATGCCCATAATCCGTTTCATAATGAGATCCATAATGATACAGATTTTTAATGACGATACAGAGTTTTAATCAATAGAACGAAACCCATAATTTTTCATTGGTATTAATAAGTGTGGTAATTTAGGGAAGCAAATAGCAACATATTTAAATCTGCCAGATCCGAATTTATAAACAGTGAATTGTTTTCGAAGGACGTCTGCAACCATATTAGTTGGGGCCGGTGGTGATATTACGTCATGGTGACTGGAAATCCAATTCGGTAGCGGAAGGCTACATTGAAAATCCGGTTCAGAATAAAATCAGCATTTCCAGTACAATAATAAAATAAATGTAAATTTTCCTTCCTCTTCCAGATCAGTGGGACCTGGAATAGCTATTTGTGTATTTAGAGCGCAAAGTGATTGATTGCCGCTCGACAAACAGAGTTACCGCGCGACGCGAAGCCAAGCGCGGTAATCTTTGGAGAGCGGCAACACTTTGGCTCGACATATACACATGCTTTTTTACAAACGCAGCTCTTAGAAATAAAAACGGTAGACACTTCATTCAACATAGGCACACGATATTAGCTATGAGAAAATTTAAATTCAATAGTAATCCCAAATGTATAAGCTGTCCAAATATCCAATAATTTATATCTCTAGCAAACTTGCATAAAAAATACCGAAGCCCGAGATCGAACTCACGCCAAGATAGAAGACACAATTTACTAGGAAGCATCTCTAACCACCGCACCACTGCAGTTCCTTAGAGTGCTTTGAATTTCTTGTGTTCACTTTCCATCATGCAAGAATAGGTTCGATTTCAACAAAAGCTAGGGAGATCGAGCGTTTTTTCAATATTCCCGCTCTAGAGCGTGAAAGCGGTCTCAAAATGACATTCCTCGGAAAACGTCAACTTTGTGTTGAGATCTGAAAGGTTCAAAAAAGGCTACTTTGGTAAGCTGTAGTAGAAAATAAACTTTTCAAACTGCACAATCAATAATGTTAATATTTTTGATAAATCGGATTAAGTAATTACTATTATTATGTTCAATATAAATCTAAATATGATGTTTATAGTTTTCTTATATCCATGGTAATACCCGAGGTAATACCATCAATTACAATTTTGTACAATTTTTTATAGAATAACGAGTAATTAGTGTTATTGTGTCCAATACAAATATAAATATAATATTTATAGTTCTTGTAACCCTTATTGGGCACAATTATTGCCTTCGGCTAGCTATCGGATGTGGGAGGCAAGAGCGTAGGTCGACGTCACTTAATAACCCTCACAGATCCGACTAGTGGCACTGAGAATAAGCTTTCTTTATTTACGATGTTAATGAGGCGCCATCTACAGTGCAAAATGAATTCAAAAACTTATTCACAGGCCGATCTCTGTAGAAAGACCTTTACTGTGCTGAAAGAAAGGTGTCCCCAACTCCAAATAAATGACACAGTAACATATAACTATTTTAATCAAATACTTAGACTCAAGCAACAAATTATGGACCTGAATGGATTGTAAAATGTTACCAAAATTATGGGTCCTGCAAGTCGTAATCAAAAAGATTCATATTAAATATGATAATAATTATTCTCTTACCTAGTCTGAATGCATTGAAACCTGACACAAGTAATATAGAAATATCACGACTTGTTGGCTTCCTTGGACTTCAAATGGTCTTCAGTGGGATCCAAAATCACAGTTCTCACGGAGATCTCTAACATCAGGTCTGCTTCCCTACATCCAACTAGAATGTCGACATATTTTTGATCGGCTTTACAAGACCCAACAGGCTTTACAACACCGCAGCAGACCTTTCAATTCTCCAACAAACTTTCCAATGGTTCGGTAGGCTTTACAATACCATATAGGCTTTACTATACCATAGCAGGGTTTTACAATAGCTTGGGCGGCTTTACAATACCATATAGGCTTTACAATACCATATAGGCTTTACAATACCGAGGAGGCACACAGTCGATTTGGTACAAATTTAAATCTATGAAATTTGTTGTCTTCCATCATGTGCTATTTTCAACGAGACAATTATTCTGTCTTATCTGACTCTCTAAATTTTTCCAGGCATAGCTCTCAATTATATGGTCTCAGCATCAATGGGTAGGTTGTCAAAAGCGATTCTATTAATATCAAAATCAACCTCCAGCGAGCACCAACGTTACCAGGACAGAAATGTACCAAATGGTCATTCAAAGACTTCCGTCCTCTTCAAAAATTAATTTAATCAAAAAAACATATTTCCTTTCAATGTTGCCAACATGCTTTACATTGAATTCTGCCACAGAACATAACCGAGCAGTATAGATTATTCACTACTACACCCAAAAGTTCTGAACATTGCAGTGCAAGTACAGAATAGCACTTCATGATCTTAAAAGTAAATAAAGATGGAAATAAATATACTTCTCTCTGTTTTCATGCAAGCGAAACTTTATGTCGAATCGTTTCAATGAAACGAGCCTGGCTTAACAAAACAAAATAGAGAAGAAGAACAGGTGACATCGGAATGACTGTCAACCAGCTATGTTCATATGCATCATCTTGTTTTGACATTTTGTAAACAATCCTTCTCGATAAACAAATAATTACAGATTTGAATAAATCGCCAGAGATATCCGTGAGCACCGTGATCTGAGGAAATAAAAATGGTTATAAATCATGTGGAATCGGATGGCATGTCTCCAGGAAACTCATTTCATGTGGTGACCAAGGATTAGTGTTTGGCAAGTTCATTTTCTTTTTGAGCATTTTAGAAAAATAACGATTTACCAGCGGTGAACGTTACATTCTTTATTATTTAGCGGGTGTAGAAAAAATAGTGTATGCTACTCTCACGTAATGGTTATCAATACACTCCATACGAAACTCGCCTTTGGCTCGTTTCGTATCACGATTAATGCTAGTGCATAATCAACCATCATTACATGATCGTTGCATAATACGAGGATGTATTGATATCTAGTTAGCATAGACCATCCCTGTATAAACAAAATATTGCGTTACCATAGCAACGAACAATAACTCATTAGAAGTGTCACTGTGAAGTTTGACGTCAAAAAAGTAAACCAGAGTTACGCAATAAATTAAAAGAAAAACTATGTCCACCGAAATTGTGAAAATCGAAAAATTGGAGTATCGAGCCATCATCAAGTACCTGTATTTAAAAGGGTTGAGAGGTAGCAGATTTACGAAGATATGCTTAATACTCTTGGTGATCAATGTCCTTCGTATGCGACCGTGAAAAATTAGACTGCAATCTTCAAAGAGGTAAATTTTCCATTGAAGATGATGACCGATCGGGAGGGCCAGTTTCTGTGTCAATCCCCGAAAATATCGATGCAGTTCATAACATGATTTTAACAGACCGTCGAATTGGGCTAAAACGGATATCTGAAGCACTGAATATTTCATTAGAACGCGTTCATCATATATAGTTCACGTCAATTTGGACATGAGAAAAATTGATGCAAAATGGATCTCCGAATGTTTGATTGTTGACCAAAAGCGTGCAAGGGTAGTAGCATCGCGTTCGATCTGTGCTCGATTTGAAAACGATTTAGACTTCTTAAACCGAATTGTTACTATGGATTAGACTTGGGTACATTTCTACGATCCAGAAACAAAGCAACAATCGATGGAATGGCGACACTCCGGTTCTCCAAGACCTAAGATGTTTCGTGTCCAAAGAGTAATCATGATTGGTTTTTTGGATAAGGGTAGAACAATAACTGGAGATTACTATTCGACATTACTGACCACTCTACGGGAAAAAATTAAAGAGAAAAGACGCGGAAAGTTATCCAAAGGTAATTTGTTTTTGCAGGACAACGCCCCTGCACACAAATCTCATGTTGCCTTGCAAAAAATTCGTGATTTAGGGTTTGAATTACTAGAACAACTCCCTTATTCACCAGATTTGGCTCTGTCCGACTATCATCTCTTTACTCAACTGAGAAAAAGTTCAAAAGGTGGTAAATTTTTTTCCAACGAGGAGGTAATAAAAGCTGTGGAGGTCTGGTTTGCAGAGCAAGACGAAATATTTTTTTTGAAAGGTCTAGAGACGTTGCAGGTTCGCTGTAATAAATGTATCCAATTAAGAGGAGAATATGTTGAGTAATAAAATATTTTGACATTGAAATTTTGTTTGGTTCTATAGTAGGCTAAGAATTTTTCAATATATCCTCGTATACTAATTTTGATTCTCGTTCAACTGTAGGAAAATTTTATTGTCATGAGAAAATATAAAAAATCAATATTATTTATTTCATATATACCTAAGTTAATTGATTTATTGAATTGAAATGATAATTTAATAATGTTTTCATTATATTGATAAAATCATGCATGGATTCAATATACACATTTATTGTTTGAAAATTAATGAACATTTGAATAAAGTACAATAATCCCCATGAAATTGGATTTTTGTGAGCAGAAATAAATATTCCTTGAAACGGTGTAAAAATAATAAAATTGGTGTAACATTTTCGTTTTAAAATGATTACGTTCATTAATTTATTGAAACTTTTTATCGTTTCTATGACTGTGTTAATCGATTGATGATTACCAATTCTTAGTACCAATGTAATGTAATAGTACCAATGAATCAACGTAAAAAATAACGATGAACGGCGTTTATCAATAATAAGTACAGAATTTTCTTCAGTGTATTATATAGCAATTGTTATTGTGAAAGTTGGGAAGCTTTCGATCGCTCAGAATGACAGGGGGAATTTCATTGGCTTTCAAAATAGGCGTGTATTAATCAGATACAATTTTTTTGGGGAAATTCCGTAAAAAAACATCATTTCCTACCTCCTTTCCTTTTGTTCTCACGATGTCCTGTGTAGTTTACCGGCATTTTCTTTACCAGAGAAAAATCGCAAGAAACTCGATAGGTTAACCGTTCATGAGGAGTACCTACTTCTTCATTATACACGGAGTTTGTTGTGCTTCCACAGCACTTTATACTTCGCGCTGCCTTTGTCGCAGATTTGCGGAATATCACTTGACGCAAAGAAGTAAGAAAACATTTTCACTACAAGGGTTTCACTTTTCAAAGCCTCGTTGTGTTTCCAAAGGCTGTTTAATGCAGCTTCTTGGTTTTATTGTTACCGCACAATGTCGTCGAAAATGGTTTTCACGAATGTTTGTTTCCTTTATGGAATTTGTTTGACACTTGATTCTTGTAATGAGACGATTGTCCTTTATCATGTAAGTACAGGGTGTTTGTGAAAAATTGGACGAATGTTATTTACTCCTTGGAGCTGAGCAAACTTACATCGAACAAGCTAATTCTTCAGTTAATGACCGATTTAAGTCACTTACAGAAGATCCTGAAATCAGTTCAAAAAAATTAATCAAACCTAAATTTTTTAAATATCATTTTCCAGAAATCTTTAACCAATTTCCTTTTTGAGCAGAACTAGTTCCGATCTTATTTGAGTTGTATTATCGAAGATAATACAAGTGTATAAATTCCTTCGATTTTGAGAAAAAAATGATGTTGCTTGGCAACATAACATAATAAACAAAGTAATGTACTCAGGTATTTTTCCGAACGATTTAAAAAATTCTGTAATCAAACCAATCTACAAAGCAGCTGATAAAATGCAAGTCTCTACCGACCAATATCGCTAATAAATCAATTGGCAAAAGTTTTAGAAAAAATATTTGAAATCATGATGGAAAAGTATCTGAAGATAAATCTTCAGGATGCAATGATTAACCTAACAAAAGAAATATACGAGGCATTGGACAAAGACGACGCAACCCTTTGTATTTTCGTCGATTCAACTAAAGCTTTCGATACTGTCTCCCATAAAAAATTATTGCAAGTGATGGAAAACATTGGCTTCAGAGGCACCCCACTGAAACTCATTTCGAGCTATTTGTCAGAAAGAAAACAATGCGTGCAGATCGGACATTCCGTCAGCCCAACACTTTATGTAACATATAGAGTACCACAAGGCACGGTTCCTGGACCTCTCTTGTTCAATATATACCTAAATGACCTATACAACCTTGATACCGAAGGCATCATAGTGAGTTTTGTTGATGACACAGCTGTGGTTTACCGGGACAAAAACTGGCAGGATCTCCAGAATAAAGTTCAAAATGACTTCATCAACACAATACAATGATTCGAAAATAGAATGCTTCTGGAATAAACACGCCGAACATGTTGCCAAAAAAATTAGATCGCTCATACATAAATTCAGATTTTTCAAAAAATTGTTTCCACTCGATCAACTGAAAATATTATATCTTAGTTAAGTGCAAACATACATAAACTACGCAATAACCGCACGGGGAGGACTCACTGATAACTATCTAAACTTTAAAGATGTGACGCAAAAGTGGATATTAAAAATCATTTATAATAAAAAATACACTTATGCGTCACAAAAACTCTTTGAAAACAGACGTTTTTTCTTGCCGACAACTATACTTCTTCAATCTAGCCATTTATCATCATAAACACAAAGCAAATATGAGCCAAATCGACCATACCCATAACACCAGATTTAAACAAAGAACTACAAAAATTCCGAAAGTAGCGACCACCAAAAACCATAGTATATTCTGAAATTCCCGATGAAATTAAACAAAACAACCATTTACATTTCTTCAAGAAAACAATCAAAGCATGGATCTTAACAGTACCAATACAAAAAATTAATTAAATTATTCAAAGAAAAATTAAATGAAATAAAATAATGTAACCGTATGTCTACATCAACCTTGCACGAAAGAATAAAATAGATTTTGTAATATTCTGTTTTCTAAGAATTCACCCGTCTAGAGATGTATTTGATACATACATATAACTTTCTCCCCTTTCTCCCTTTTTTCTTCCGTATTTTCTATCTTTTTATATTGTTGTCTAGGTATATAGCTTTAGAATAACGTAACATAAATGAAAATATACTTACCAAATACATGTTGCAATACAATAATTGTGTACCATTCCCATGCTCAAGGCTCAGCCTTTTATGGGATCACCCTCTATTGTTTGCGGCAATTGATCACAATCACTAACACTTTAGTTAACACGTGATTGAAATTTTTATTTATATTGTATTGTGTCTTACTATTTATATTTTATTGAATGGCATTGTATTGTATTGTGTGTAAAAAAAATATTGTAGATAGATAGGATGCTGCACATAGAGAGGGACAAGTTAAAAAAAAAACACCAGCGCGAGTGTGGTTGCCCAAAGTAAAAATTTGTTTCTAAAATTTACCCAAACAGCTGTTTCCTTTCATATTGACTTTCAGTTAAGGTTATTCACTAATAATTCAGGTATTTTCAACGTAGTTCGCTTGCAGTGGTCTTGTCATTTTTGAACTTTCCTCTATTACAGTACCAATCACAGATCTTTCGTGCATTTTATTGGTTTCCCACTATCACGCTATCAAAATTTCCGACATTTTAGGTTAGGTTAGAATAGTTTTGGTCAGTTTTGGTTTTAGTGGTTATATTGTTCAACATGTATCCAGAATTTGTTGACAGGTGTAAAAATTGATATGAATTGAACGTAAGGTAAAGTAAACAGTAAGGAGTGACATAAGATTAAGGAATTTTTGTTTCGAAAGACTTGGGAGGGGGCTGATGTAACCTAACCAGAAATGTTTTAGAAGGTAACAATAAAGTTTGACACAAATTCGTGGCAATGAAACTCAATCGGCATTGCCATTCATTTAGTAAAAAGAAAATCCTTTTTTTTTTCTCGGTGTATAATAAATATTGCACTCCTAGGATTCCTCTCATACCGATTCTAGGGATGAAAACAATATTGTACATTATGTCGGGGCGTGGCGCAGTGGTTAGAGAGTCCGATTCTGAATCGAAAAGTCCGGAGTTCGAGCCCCAGTTGCGGCTGGGATTTTTTAATTTAATTTGACCGATTAAATTATTAAAATCTCGTCGCTCGACTGGGGTGAGTCCTCCACGATTCACTGTTGCATTCCAATTAACAGTGCTGCTCCTAAGGTAGCATATAGAGTTAGTAACAAGGCCTATCAGAACACATGGCTAATGACCATAGCAGTCGAAAAAAAATGTATATCCATGTATGATGGCACATTGGTTGAATTGCTTTAAGCAATATTGATAAAACAATATTGTCAACATATCCAAGTTTGACAGCACATTGGTTGAATATTATTTCACCATTATTCCACAAATCATTTAACCTGTATTGGGTCAATATTGTTTGAATAATTTTTAACAATTCCGATAAAACAATATTGTCTATGTATTGTACCCAAAATCTAGAATAAATTTTGTAATCTCAATACTCCTCTCATATCGAAACTAGGGACAAAAAAACAATATTGTAATACTTGACAGTTGTGAGACGGAACTTGCATTTCATTACTCATATCTTGACTGGTCAACAAGAAAGACAATAAATCTCCTTTGAAGGGTGCACAGTGGTGTGAAGCAACCCCTCTAAACTTCTTCGATACAGACAGAAGCTGTCTACACAAATATTTCATCGATTGATAGGAGCCGTGGTGGTCGTGCTGGTAGAGCATTCGTTTCCGAACCATTGGGGCGTGGGTTGAAATACCAGCACAGTCACCGATCTCGTGCATGGCATCACACGTTGAAAGTTACCTCGTCCTTCCTAGCTCGCACAAGTCTCTCGAATACTTGTAATGGTTGCCGTAAGAGTGCAGCCGATTGACGTTGACATGAATTTTTTTTATTTAATTCCACAACATTGTAATAATAATGATAATTTCATCATTTTGCACATTAGCAGAGTAGAAATACGAATGAAAAAAATGAGAACATCAGTAAAATTATGAAATAACGTTAAGAATAAAAATAGAGAAATAAAATATAAAAATATATTTTTTACAAATATGTATAAATATAACTAGCTTTTGAAGGAAAACATACATGTCATATATAAGAAGGCACGCCAGGAACCTGATTTACATTGTTTTCAAAAATGTATACATTTCCTGAAATTTTAATATCTTTGGGAATTTTGTTAGACAGTCTGCATCCCTGATATTCAAAACTTTTTTGTTAGATTGCAGTGCGATGTTGACTGAGGAGTAAGTGGGCACAACGTGTCGAATAATTATGTTGTGATTTATTAACAGCCAGTTTGGTTTTGTTGCGGTTTACATTATGTGCCTGCAATTGTTAATATTTTCATATTTCGAAGTGCTTCCCAACAAGAATATCTGAATCCTAACTGAGCAATTATCCTCATAGCATACTTTTGAATTATGAACATTCTGCCTACAGAGGAGCTTGTACCCCAGTTCAAAATGAATCTAGGAAATGAAACCCCCGGAAAGGAAACCCCCGGAAAGGAAACCCCCGGAAAGGAAACCCCGGAAAAAAGACCCCCGGAAAAAAAGCGGAATAAAAACTCCCCTGTAAAAACCCACGGAATAAAAACCTTCTGAAAGAAAGAAAGAAAACCTTCTGAAAGAAAATGTTCTGAAAAAAACCCTTGGAAAAATTCCCTACCAACATTTTGAAAATACATATGGTGGGGAGTAATTTTTTAGTACGATCTAACCAGAACGAACTAATCTTACGTCGACATTTGAGTGCGTGGAAATTGATAAAGCTGGTAGGTTTTGCACCATTTTTTAAATATAGATTTTTTTTACTGAGTTTTTTCTCCTGTGTTTTTTCTCCTATGGTTGTTTTTTTCGTTTATTCTTCCGGTGGGTTTTAGTACCGGGAGGGGGGGATCCACATTTTCTGTTACGGGGGTATTTTTACCGTTTACCGTTCAAAATACTATATTTGAGATGGAAATTGATATTTATATAATACAGTGTTAATAGAATTTCTTGACTACGATAATTAGAGAAATACCTGTGTGAATAACAGACAGTTCTAAATTTTTTACATTATTTACTTTCATCCAGGAAGTTGCTTGAATTATACGTTTTATTAATGTTGTATAACAATTCGATGATGATTTTACAACATCAGTCATGCACGAATGAAAGAAGGCATCGTTGTTGCTCCGCAAAGTCGATATATTATTTCGTTCATCTCTTAAATCATTGTGTCGCCGTGCTAAAACGGCGCCGGTATTTTCCCTGGGATAACCAGGATATGCGGCGCCACATGCATCCTCCATACGAGACTGTTTTCATAGTCCCGCTGCTCTGTTCGATAATTACGCGTGGACAGCATTTTCTGGAGTTCTCCTCGGAATCATCGATTTCTCGATGTATTGGTGCATTATTTTACCCAGGGCAACACTGAATCCAGATTTTCCTCTGAATTTTTATTGAAATGCTGATTTTATTGAAATTGCGATAAAACATACTTTCGTTAATTTTCGAAACCAGAATTGCGAGTCTTGGAGAGTGTTTGCGGTTATTTCGTTACTGCGCAGCATATAAGATATGCAAAACAAATCCAAAAATTTTATTTTTCAATAATTTAATAGAAAAAAACCCAGATTTTTTTGTCGGTTATAAAGTATTACCAGACCTCTCCAAAAAGATTTTACGTATTTATTGAGTAATTTTGATAATACCTGCAAATCGCCAGACAAATTTTGCGGTTTTGAACAACTCCCAGACGTGAATAGGTGCAAGGCATGCCGGCAGCTGATGGGGGCCCATGCTTCTCGCGCTGTGATTGGTTATTGAGAAACCGCGCAAGTACTTTAGAGTTTTTTTTTCTAAAAATTGAGAAACCAATGAAAAATTTTTAAAACGATAATTACGCTTTCCACATAATTACAATATGAAATTCTAAAATTCAAAGAATAGTATTTTTGCCTTGAAAAAAATAAAAATTAAAGAAAACTTCCACTTAAAATAATTTATTGAAATCTAATATAAATGTGCATTATTTAAAAAAAGCATTTTATATTCTAAGGTAATAAGCCTAGTTTCTGAATTCATAGGAGTCTCTGTAGATAGTAAATTGGAATATTTATTACAAGACTCTAGTTTGAAATAAATTATTATTTCATCGGCATTAAGAATGTTCTAAATGAAACCTTATTATTCGTATAATTTTTACCAATATTTATAGTTAACGGAACAAGTTTAGACCTTCGTCTATTTTATGGTTGCAGTTCTGACCCTCACTATAGTCCAGTTTAACCCGACAATTCAAAGGAACTATTTTTTACGTTATTTATATTAAAAGTTTTTTATGTTCTCTTATAATAAAAGTTCAATAAAAATTTTAACAGTCAACAAATAACCTTATTTGTAATAGATTAAAATTTTTGGGTCAACATACCTGCAACAACCGTAAAAATTTAGGCCCAGTTATTGACCTCCGTAATTTAACAACAAAACATAAAAAATATTTTATTTTAGTATTTTATGATATTTGAATTAAATAACCATACTGGAAACGCGCGGTTTCTCTGTTTTAACCAATCACAGCGCGAGAAGCTTGGGCCGCCATCAGCTGCTGGAATGCCTCGATACGCTAACTTTCTCGCACCCATGGCTAAGCATAAGACTTTTTTTGTCGTCATTTGTAAAATTTATTCACGTCTGGACGTTATTTGCGATTCGCAGGTATTTTTTTATTAACTTTTTTTATTATTTTTTTTTATCATCCAAGTTACTCAATAAATACGTGATGGAAATTTCAAATGGGCAAAAGTAGGTAGATTTTTTGGGAATCCTGATATAATAATTTTGAAGACAAAAACATCTGGGATATTTTTTTAATTATATGAAAACTCAATTAAAAGATTTTAAAAAAATCAATTTACCAAAATAGCTATTTGTGTATTTATGTCGCAAAGTGATTGATTACCGCTCGACAAAGAGAGTTACCGTGCTCAAAATACACACATGATTTTTTCTACAAACGCAGCTCTTAGACATAAGAACGATAGACACTCCATTCAACATAAGCACAATATTACCTATGAGAAAATTTACATTCAATAGTAATCCCATATGTGTAGGATATCCAAATATTCACTTATTTACATCTCTAACAAAGGAAAAATACTTTCCTAAAAAAAATAACCGAATCCCGAGATCGAACTCACGCCAATATCGAAAACCCAGATTAGTAGGAAGCATCTCTAATCTTAACACCACCGCAGTTCCTTAGAGTGCCTTGAATTTCTTGTGTTCAGTTACCATCATGCAGGAATAGGAGATTTCAACAAAAGCTAGAGAGATCAAGCGTTTTTTCAATATTCTCGCTCTAGAGCGTAAAAGCTGTCACAAAATGACATTCTTCGGAAAACTTTGCGTTGAGATCTGAAAGCGCCAAAGGCTACTTTGGTAAGCGGTAGTAGAAAAATATGTTTTTTTTTTATTTTTTCCCCAAATGTTATATGCTGCGCGGTAACGAAATAACCGCAAACGCTTTCTCAGACAAGTGACGAAATAATATTTTTTCTCGATTTCAATTGGCCAAAAGATCCTTCCCAAAATTCCGGGTATAATATTGAAATATGCTTCCTTGATCTAGTCGCATTTGAGATATGGAATTGCCTACTGGGGTTTATGCAGTCAGCAACTATTGAATTCATTATTTGTTTTGCAAAGGGGGCTCTCAGATGGGTACATATGCAAGGCAAAATATCAAGATCACTGCAAACCACATTACTAAAATTCTGACTGTACCTTGTTTGTTCCTTTTAGAAACCGTGTGTAGAAAAAGTATTCTAATTTAGTAGTAGAAAGTGACAAACTATATCAAACAAGACGAAGTCGGTATCTACCTTTGCCAATTCCAAAACTATCAACTACAAAATTTTCTTTGGTATATTACATATTCTTTTCGCATGTGAAAATCGTATATGTCTGTCTCATTTATCATAGTCTCACACCCGCACGTTTATACCGATTTTGACTATGTTTTGGGGATCATCATAGCTTCTCCTTCTACAAACCACTCCGTAATCCGTTGCTTCTCACTATGTTCTCACTATGTTCGGAAATTTTTTCCACCAATATTTATTTAACCCATCAGGGCCTAGAGCAGCAATTCCTTTATTTCGTCATTTTCCTTTATAGTCCAAGATCCCAGGGCCGTCAGAACGAAATGTGTACGATTGAGTAGTGTTAGTATGTACTATGTTCGCATGCCTACTTGCTAGCTTGGCCAGAACCATTCTTCAGATATTTCGGAATCAAGGTACATAAAAACATTACCTACTTTAGTTGAATAGCCATTATACAAATTTATATGTATAACGCCTGATGGGTTCGAGGACAGGGTCACAGGCAACCACCCCGGAGCTCCGAGTTCAAATCTCATCCCCGACAACTTTTTTTTTTTTAAACCCAGCCAAACGCGTCAAACTAGTCAGCCATCCCGTTCTTGTGGAGTTCGCTCTGTGACACCTGGGCAGGTACCAGGTGAGAAAGGTAACTTAAAATAAGAGTTTTACCTAACTTGAATTTGTATGGCTGATTTTTATATATATTTTGTAGAATATCACTCTTAAGTAATTTCAAAAGTGTCAGACGCTTTCCATGGACCAGAATTTTTGTCAGGCGCTTTGAAGCCCCCTCCCCCAAAAAATTAACCTGACTTATTTTCAAATGTCTGAGTTTCAAATATGTTATTAAGACAACTATTACAAAGTTAATGTTCTATGGTGTTGGCATCTAATGTGTGTAAATTCATCATGACTGATAGATAGGGAGGAAATAAATACTTCCAATAATTTACACTTGAAAATATAAATGTAAATATATATGCTGACAATATTGTTTCGACACACAGTGTCATCTTCTGAGTTTATAACTCGCTATTCAACTAAAGTAAGTAATAAGGATGATCATCTGGCCAAGATAGCAGGCAGGCATACTAACACTACTCAATCGTACACATTTCGTTCGTTTGAAAATTAGTAACGTCTGACGGCCCTGGGATCTTGGACTATTAGTTCTACTTCTACAATGTAATCATTCCGTTGTCAAGGACGTTGTCAATTTGAAATACATTAATGAATAAATATCACTGTCTTGAATGGATGAACGTCTGAATCGAGAAATTCTTTGGTTTTGTGGTAAATGTAAATGTTATTTTTGTGTTTACGTCACAGGTTTGGCATATAAATCGATAATTGTTCAAGACTGACGTAACGAGCCTATGTTCGTTGATTAATTAATGCTTTTGTTCTTGCATACACAACGCTAAATAACAACGTGATGGAACTGAAGCAACATTGATTTTGTCACGATTACCAACACCCAAATTATTGTTTGTGGTTATTGATCACAGGAGATGGGAAATATGAAATTCGGATAGATATACTGTAAGACAAACACTAACACTCATTCACAACTTGTATATTGATATCCAAATAACAATACTTTAATTATCAATAGATATGTATAACCAAATATTCAGACGACCAACGCCTACGAATAAGTGCGTGATGCTCCAGGGCCTCTAGGTGAATATCTTCGTCAATCTCGCTATCGGCACGTTCCATATCGCCTCGGTCAGTGATGATCGCATTTGTTTATCTTCTCACGAACATGAAGAGTCATTCATTCCGGCTAGAGAGTGGCTCAGTCTAACATTCGGCCATCCTGCTACAACGCCTGACCTCAGGCGGCTAAGAACTGCCTTATCTGAAAAAAGAACGCACATCAGTACTTTGTTTTAACAGTTACCCTCTTGCTGTGATTGAGCCTGATACCAACTACTAAGTAAGTACCTATCTCAACAGTCACATTTTATCTGTGATTGAGCCTGATACAACTACGAAGTAGGTACCCATCCCAACAGTCACAACATCGCTGTGATTGAGCCTGATACCATCTCCAAAGTAGGCACCCATCTCAACAGTCACAACATCGCAGTCATCGCTGTAATTGAGCCTGATACCAACTACTAAGCAAGTACCTATCTCAACAGTCACATTTTCTATGTGATTGAGCCTGATACATCTACGAAGTAGGTACCCATCCCAACAGTCACAACGTATCTATGATTGAGCCTGATACCAACTACTAAGTAAGTATCTATCTCAAAAGTCACATTTTCTATGTGATTGAGCCTGATACAACTACGAAGTAGGTACCCATCCCAACAGTCAAAACATCTTTGTGATTGAGCCTGATACCAACTACTAAGTAAGTACCTACCTCAACAGTCACATTTTATCTGTGATTGAGCCTGATACAACTACGAAGTAGGTACCCCTCCCAACAGTCACAACATCTTTGTGATTGAGTCTGATATCAACTAGGTACCTATCTCAACAGTCACAATTTTTTTGTGATTGAGCCTGATACAACTACAATGTAGGTACCCACCTCAACAGTCACAAAATCTCAACAAGTCTGACATCGAGAGCTACTCTAGTCAGTTACCATTGGGGAAATATCTCACTTTCAATTCATCAACAGCAAAAACTGTTTCGTTGCTCCCATATTACTCATTCGGGTCCTGAACTTCTTATCAAACATTGAATAATACTTGCTACCTTTCAAAAGCCCTTTAAACTTTCAAATATCTCATTACTCAAAACAATCCATGATTTCATCTTATCAACAACAACCACTGTTTTGTTGCTCCTATAATCCTCCTTCAGGTCTTGCTTGACCTTCTTGTCGGCCATTGCTCACTATCAATAGCTCTTTAAACTTCAAAAACTTCCTACTCTTGCCTGTGTTAGGTACATCTGTTACTAGTACCATCACTACGTCTCCATCAGAATATATCTTTTGCTTTAGCTCTATATTCAACTTCAGCTTTAGCTTTAACTTCAGCTTTCACTTTAGCCTTAACTTTAGCTTTAGCCTTATCTTCATCTTCAGCTTCATTGCGATAAAACCTCTCTTTCTGATTTCTTGTTAACTTTTCTAGAATCTTCCCTTTCAATTCTTATAAATCAACTTCTAGGTCTTACTAAATTTCTTTCCTTGTGCGATACTTTCACTTTCACATCCATTTAAAGCCTACAGTGGCAACACACCAATAACCTTGTTAGAGATTGAACTCGGAACACTTTGTGTTCCAATTACTTTTTTTTTCGGTTCCCGCAGCAGTAGTACGTTGAAGGCTGATCCACGATCAAATACTCTATGTAACGTACCTTACTCCTTTACACTCGCCTGTTCGTTATATAAACGGTTCAAACAAGCTTATACTCACTTCTTCATAATCTGGCACATACTAGTAAACCAATAGTTTTGAGTAGTCATCAAAGTCTCTACTCTAAGTCATACTCAAACTCATACTCTGTGTAACGTAACTACCTTCTTACCAATCGCCTGATTGTAATTTCAACAGTTCAATCAAGCTTCAACACACTCCTTCATAATTTGACACATACTATTAAGCCAATAGTTTTGAGTAGTTATCAAATTCTCTACGCTAGTCAGACTCGAAGTCATACTCTATGTAGTTAACTTCCTTCTTACCAATCGCCTGATTGTAATTTCAACAGTTCAAACAAGCTTTAACGCACTTGTTCATAATTTGACACATACTAGTAAACCAATAGCTTTGAGTAGTCATCAAAGTCTCTACTCTAATCATACCCAAAATCATACTCTATGTGTAACGTAACTTCCATCTTACCACTCGCCTGTTTGTATTATCAACAGTTCAAATAAGATTCTGAACACTTCTTCATAGTTTGACACATACTAGTAAACCAATAGTTTGAGTAGAATTCAAATTCCTTCCGAAACCAAATGTCTACCATTATCAGATTTGCTAATGTGCATATTTAGGAACTTTCCACAAACATTTGCGATCTTTGAACTATATGTAAATCTTGTTATGACCTCAAACTTGTCAAAATAATGTGTAGTGTCTCTCATTAACAGTTTCTTCCTGAAGAACGTTTCAAATAATTGTCAGTTGTTCGTCTTGAAGCTGAGCGGCTGGCACCCATTCAGCTTCAGTAATATCAACCATTGTGATATCAACGTATCTCTCAACGAGAGCTAGACTGGGATCATCTTGCTCCTGTTTAGAACCTAGTCTATAGACAACTTCGGAATCGAACTCTTATTCCTTTAACCACTTTCATCTCACTGGAGAATTGTTCCTATTGCACTATAGTCAGTGAATATTTTCAATGGGATAGCTCTGCACGTAGGCCCTGAACTTGTGTAATGCTTAAACAACAGCAAACGTTTTTAAATCATAGAAGTAATGTAAACTTTGTCCCTGACTTGCCTGTTGCAGTAGGCAACTACTTTGCAATCACCATCTACCACTTGCATCAGCATGGCTTAAAATTCCAGACAACTCGCATCTGTGTAGAATAGGGTTATATATTTATGAAACTGGCCTAGTTGTCAGACCGATTTTACAGACTTCCTGAAGTATTCAGAGAGCCCCAAAATCTGTCGAAAATTTTTCACAATAATAGGATTAACAAATCTAGCACTGCGGCAACTTCATGATTTTACTCCGTCGAAGCTGAATTTCTGACCTACACAGGATTTATTGGTCTAGAAGACACTGTAATTACTCAACTTCAGGGTAATGTTGCCTGCAGGTGAGGCATGCTATAACTTCTTCAATCTTTCTCAACCCTTTTTTATGCTAAACGATGATATTTTCAGATCATCTTTATAGGCACATTCTGATTTATTAAGTTTCAATATGGTATTTACAAGTTTTTATAACCTGCCGGAGTGTTGGCAAGGTCAAATGCCATTCTCAACAACTCATCATTCGAGAAGGGCACCAAAAAGACAATTAAGTCACTCGAATCCTCCGCCATAAGTATCTGATAAAAGGAAGAGGCCATATCTAAGGCGGTAAATTATTCACTTCCAATCAAAAAGCCGACCTGGTGATCTATCAGAGTGATCAAGTTCAGACTCATATAATCCACACAAAGACTGAAGTCGCCCGAATTTTTCTTCACCAGCAGAACTGGACTAGCATAAGCCGAGCTAGGCCAAAGAGAGTAAACTAACAGAAAGGTTTAATAGGCTCTATCCAATCAGAATCTTATACCACCAACTCGTCATAGTGACGTACTTGGACATGAGTACAGAGTCGAACTCGAACCAAGGAACAAAACCGTCACCAGTAACTCTCATATACAAAGAGTGCGGAGTGCGCTAGTCCATCACTGTCTATAGATAACGGCGACCATGGCATGTTGAACTACGTCACATTTCGTCACAAATGTTCTTTCATCTCTTTCTATTAGTGTCACCATTGTCTTATGGGGATTAGACACTCCTAGTTAGATAACGTTTAATCTCTTTGGAGCTAGACTCCCTTATAATCCTGTTATCCAACAAGCCTTGTACTATAGCACCAAGAATTCATGTTTCTTTCAACTCTTTCAACATTTCAACCATGCTAGATTTACCAAGATCTTTAAAGGTAAATGCTTTCTATCTGCTCAACTGTTCAACAGTTCCAAACAGAGCAACTTTTCAGAATGACTCAGGTCACCAAATTGTATGGCACTGAAATCTAATATGGACATGGAAGAAGTGGTTATAATTTAACAACAGTCTGATGGCGTAATTTGTTTCAATATTATAGAGTTGTTAATTTTTACAATGGGAATGTCAGATTCGTTCAAATAGTCGCACCAGACAAAAAGGTATTAATATAACAAATCATCTTCTATCATTTCGACATACACTTTAGCAACCACCCTGTATAGAGTATAATGGCGTAATTTGTTTCAACACTATAGAATTGTTTATTATTACTTTTTTCAATGTTCAAATAGTCGCACCCGACAATAAGATTATAACAAATAATCATTGTCTACTACTTTGACATTCATTTTAGGAATCACCCTGTATATGTTCATCTCGACACTAATCGAAGTATAACACATCACAACATTAGCCATAAAACATTGCGACCCTCATTAATTTTTTCAATATTCACCTATTAAATCATAAATTTTTTCATATCAGTGCAAGTAATACCAGTTTCAATGAGGCAATTTTCAACTTCATTTCCATTAAGTTAAGTCGGTTTGAATATGATTCGTCACTATTTGAATGTGTGGAATTAACGTTTTCACTTTTTGGTTTGTTTTTGTAAAAGTACATTGTTCTCGATAATGCCAATCAGAATAATAGTCACTCAATTTTTATTTCCTTTCATGCGAATAATTTACAACTTCTACCAACAATTTTGTATATCGTATGAAAATGTTTCGATTTACATCGACTCAATATCATCCCACAACTAAATCTGATTCTCAAAAAATCGTACGATTTGCTAGCACTTCCTCGTAACCAACTAGTGGGGTGGGGTGAGGCCCAGAACCGGCTGTATTCCCCAACTACTAGTGGCTAATTTTACAGCTAACAAATTGTCTCAACCTTAAACACTTTTGCTGTGCAATAATTCAACGAACTGAGTACCCGTTTTGAAAGATCGAACTCAGCAATTTGTCCACACTCAAATTATTATAAATGTTTCTACTCACGTTTTTGTCAGCAAACTTTATTTTTTCTCATTTGCTCTTAACTTTTTTTAACCGTCTTACTTGAAAGGAGGGCGACTACTCCGATGATGATGTCGTACTGCTAAATGATGAGCTGAGACACACTCTTTCTGGCTGGCTGGCTTTCTGATTTTTGCTTCGGCATGGCGAGATTGTTTTTCGTGTTCACACTGTATAATTCATCTGGGCAATCACCTGGGTAATCCCTCTTCTGACTTGTAAGACAAACACTAACACTCATTCACAACTTGTATATTGATATCCAAATAACAATACTTTAATTATCAATAGATATGTATAACCAAATATTCAGACGACCAACGCCTACGAATAAGTGCGTGATGCTCCAGGGCCTCTAGGTGAATATCTTCGTCAATCTCGCTATCGGCACGTTCCATATCGCCTCGGTCAGTGATGATCGCATTTGTTTATCTTCTCACGAACATGAAGAGTCATTCATTCCGGCTAGAGAGTGGCTCAGTCTAACAATACCGGGTGTCCGCGGAAGGTGGCTCGCCCCTATGACTTTTTTGTTTTTGAAGGTAATGAAATGATATTTGGTGGATCTGCACAAGGCATAAAACTGCGTTTATTGACAATTAACTCAAGCTCATGGAACCTTCGAATTTTAAATGGGACACCTAGTATATTTTCACTTCTTCTGTCTCCACGTGACATTCTGAATACAACGATGCATCATTTGTCACTTTTCGTAACCAATTTTTTTTTTTTTTGAATTTTATTTTTCAATCTAGAACTTTCAGTTTAGAAAAATTTGTTAATTAACAAATGCATAATTTATGGAAAAATTTAAATAACAATTTTTTAACCGCGGATTGATGTATCCCAATAGTACATGAATTTTTTTATTCCTCAATATTCATATTTAATATGTCAAAATAATTTTTTTTGTTGTGTCAGAGTGACGCAACGCGCGCGGAAGCCAGACTACCCGTTTTTGGCTATATTTTCAGTGTTCCTGAAAAATGATAAATATTGGAGGTACACTTTGCTGATCTTTTCAGAATTTTTCAAATATTTCGAAAATCTATAATATTTTTCGAGCCTTTTTTTCACTCAATTGTTTATAATTTTGCATTATTTTTGGCCCCTTTTGGGATCTTTTCTCAAACTTTCTTCATGACTTACGACTCCAATGACACCACGATCATAATTTTCGGACTAGACTACAATTAGGGATTTGAACGTATCCATAACATTCTAGATTGATACGAAATGTGACAAATGATTCATGGTTGTATTCAGAATGTCATGTGGAGACAAAATAGGTGAAAATACACTAGATGTCCTATTTGAAAATCTAAAGTTTATGTCACTTCCGTTGAAATCGGAAGTTCCGTAAACTTGAGTTACTTGTCAATGAATGTAATTTTATGCCTTATGCAGATCTTCCAAATTTCATTTCATTATCTTCAAAAATAAAAAAGTTATAGGGGCGAGCCACATTCCGCGGACACCCGGTATAGATGGAATTTATTTAACAACGTTATGTTATATGTTTGTGTACGAACACCATGTTTCACCGATTAGGAAAAAAATGTATGAGTAATTTTTTCACTATTTTGGAGATAACTCAAGAGGATGGGACCTGTACCATTGGGTTCTTATTGATTAATGACGCCACCGACATAGATAAATGAACTGATCCATTCATTAAGTCAGGAGAAATAAACATTTTGTTGTTGTTTTTTTTTTTCAAGTTCAATATCTTTCATCTCTAGTTTCATAAAACGCACCTTGCTGCAGGACGATTTGAAATTTTTTCCTTTTTTATAAATGTGTCCAAAATGCTGTTCTTGACCTCCACTGTAGATTCTACATGGTCCCTAAATAGTATAATGTGCAACAAGTGGGGAAAGTTCAACTTTTCTCACGAGTGTGGAAGTTTGTGGCACGAGCCTGAAGGGCGAGTGCCGCAAACACACGAGTGAGAAAAAATACTTTTCCCACATGTTTCACACTATACTTTTCCTACAACTCCAAAAATTTGAAAAATACAATGTTTATTTTTTCCTACAACTACACAATTACAATAACATTAAAGTTTCCTACCTCTTGACAGATAAATAATTTTTTTGTATGCCAATTCATACTTTTCTTTTGAAATTTCCGGCAACAAATCCAACGTTACTTTCGCAGCTTTTTCCAATATCTGTTAAAATTGAAAGCACAAATGAAAACTATCTGGAGAGTTTAAAAAACTTCTATAATCTGACAGTTCTGATAAGTATCTAAAAATGAATATCAGCCAACTACCTAGCCAACTAGTTTTTGTCGATATTTGTTGATTGTGCCGGAGAAAAAATATTTCTCACAGTATGAGCAATACATCGTTTTGAAATTAAGTAAGCTATGAGAAATACGCTACTTTTCATAGCAGTTCTAGGAAAACACCCTTTTCAGGGCTTAACCTCGGAGATATTAAAAAAAAATCTCAATCTTAAAATTATCACCAAATCTAATCTTATTGAACCTCGCACTTGCCTTAAATACACCAAAATTGGGGAAAAAAAGCTTTTTGTAGATGTGTAGATCGGAAGACAATATAAACTGTAAATTTTTTGTTTTTTTTTCAATATTTCCTGGACTATCGATATTAAGAGAAAAATTCATTTACATTTTTTGTTTTCAGAGAGCGATCAAAAAAGGTATCTTGTGAAAATTGAAAATTTTTTGTCATCTTTGAGTTTTTGCTGGTTTTAATATTATACCTAAAACAAATTTTTTTGTTTTTTGTTCAATTTATCCTCTATCGATATTAAGAGAAATATTCATTTACATTTTTTGTAGGTTTTCAGAGAGCGATCAAAAAAGGTATCTTGTGGAAATTGAAAATCTTTTGTCATCTTTGAGTTTTTGCTGGTTTTAATATTATAAAACTGTAATTTTTTTGTTTTTTGTTCAATATATCCTGGACTATCTATATTAAGAGAAATATTCATTTACATTTTTTGTAGGTTTTCAGAGAGCGATCAAAAAAGGTATCTCTTGTGAAAATTGAAATTTTTTTTGTCATCTTTGAGTTTTTGCAGGTTTTATATAAAAAACTCATTACTCCGTTTACTTTCCAAGATACAAACAAATTTCATGAGAATTTTTTTTACAATAAAAATGTTTATATATCTTTTAGATACTCATTTTGTTTTAGAATTTTCGCTGTTTTAGAAAAAAGTCCAAAATTTTTTGTTTTTGCATCTTGTGGAGTTTTTGATAGTTTCATATAAATAAGATTAGTATTCTCGCGAAGCACCCAGAAAAATCCGAGGGTGACGGGGAAAGGGAGGGAAACGGAGTGTGAATAATAAAATGTTGGGGCGGAATGAAGGGGGGAGGAGAGGAGGGAGAAATAATAAAAAATCCGAGTTTGAAGCCACCTGAAAAATTTGGGGAGGGGAATGAGGGAAAAATAATCTAAAATCCAGGTTATCGTAATTTTTGTACATATTGAGAATTTCATCGGGTTTTGCAACTGTTTCTTCATTCATTTTTGAGGTAGTTAATCGAGAAATTGCATTCGAAGTTTTTGTAGACCTGTTAAAAAAAACGGAAATTCCCCCTAAAATTTTTCCGGATTTTCAGACTGCGAAAAAATTTAAACTGACTCTAGTTATTAACACCCTGAGTGCTAAATCCTTCCTTAATGTGAAGAAAATTGATGTCAACAAATTCTGAATCGATAAACGTGTAGAAATGTGTGCAGTTTCTTGTAAAAATTTTAATAGTATTATTATACTGAATTGTTACCGTTCTCCTTCTGGAGATCCTGAAATATTCATGAATAGTCTTTATATTGTTTTAGAAAGTCTTTTTTCTTCTTAGATATATTTTATTGTTTGTGGGGATTTTAATTTTGACGGACATATTCCTTCAGCAAATTTCCTTCAGATCAACCACGTTCTTGTGAGCTTTGGTATGCATCAAGTAGGAGGATGGCCCACACATATTACGGACTCTACTGTGACTGAAATTGATCATATTTTCTCTAATCAAACTAAAGATTTTGTATGTGTTTGTGATAACACCAAATCCGATCATCGAACCACTTTATTTGAATTTGACTTACCTTCAAAAAAAATTAAAAATCCCTCTTATATGGATAGAACCTTCTCAGATTGGACTCTTCCTAGTTTTATCAAGGCTTTATGTGATGAAAACTGGACAAATATATACATGGTTAGGGACGTGGATGCTGCTTTCAGATATTTTTGCAATACTTTCACCTACCATTTCAATAAATACTATCCATTACATCCCAAATCTAAGAAACTGTCTAATCACTCTGATAATAAAACGTGGATAACTGAAGAAATCAGACGATCATCTATGAACTTGAAGGAGTTACATATTTTAACGAGATGACTCCAAGAGTCCAGATATATTTACTTAGCTGCTAAAAAAACACAATATCAAATAAAAATACCTGTTAAGAGTTCTCCTGATGTTATTATTGATTCAATCAACAGTTTCAACAAGCGCCCTTACGTATACTAGATAAAATAACTAATTCAGATAATTATCACTTGTAATCTCCCAAGTGCTTGAATTATTGCCGGAAATTTTTCGAGTACATGAATTTTTTGAAAATTACCCGAGTCGCGCAGCGACGAGGGTAATTTTCTTAAAAAATTCATGTACGAGATAAATTTCCTGCATTTCTGATAAATCTGACACTATTCTTGATCACAAAGCTAATAAAACTTTCAGTGAAATCTTGGGAAGGTTTTCTTCTAACCACTTTTACTTAAACAACACAAAAACACAGTATATGAGGTTCAAAACCCACCAGAAAACATGTGATAATTTACAGATAACTCCGATAACGAGGACGTATCATGCCTTCTTCATACATCTTGTGTTCAATTTCAAGGTCTCCATATAGATTGCTGTCTAAATTGGAAAACACATTGCGACTCTCTAGTATCGAAACTCTACTCACTAAATTTTATGATGAAGAATCTAAAAACAGTTCTAACCACAAAACAGTTCTAACCACAAAACAGTTGATCAATGTTTATTATGGTCAAGTTGATTCACGACTGAGGTGCAGGATTGGTTTCTGGGGTTGGTCTTCAAACTCGGGTGATGTGTTTTTGGCTCAAAAGAGAATAATTAGGACGATTGCTGGCGTTCCAAGTGATGTCAGTTGCCGAAACATTTTCAATGAACTGGGTACAGGTTTATTTATCCTTGAAACATGTACACATATGTTCAAAAACCGTGATCATTTCACGAAAAGTGGTGGAATACACAATTTGAACACAAGAATAAAGGAAAACTTCCATGTACCTTTAACAAAGTCCGTCATTTCATATAAGTCACCAAATAACGTGGGTATTCTCATATTTAATAGACAACCTCCCGAAATAAAGTCTTGTCCTTCGGAAATACATTTCAAAAAAGGTCTGAAGGATTTGCTTGTCCGTCAGAGTTATTATTCAATGAAATAATTTTTGTGAATAAGTGTTTAGTCAATATTGTAACATGTAACAATGTGATATTAGGTTAAGATCTAGGTTAAGTTTTTTTCTTATATGACGACTCCTATACAGTTGAAATTTTCTTAATGGACAATAAATGGTAAAAAAAATATTATTGTTAGTATTGTCATTATCATTTTGGCATAAAAAACTGGTTTATGTATAAGAATCCCCACTCACTTCGATACAATCGAATTGTTCGATTCGAGTATTAACAGTTTTCGATTTCAGCTCCATCTAGAGGACGAATATTATCAAACCATTCTTTTTTGTGATGAGTATTCTAAGAACATTGTTGCTACTGATGAAAATAGACAATCTGCAATTTGCCATAAAAAAAGTTGTCAGCACTTCTGACTCGCCCTGTAGGATTATCTGAGGAATGTTTCAATAAAATTGCTTGTATTTCAATTTTATACCGCTACGTTAAATGTGAACCGATAACTGAATGGTAGGCTTCACATATCATTGTTACACGGTACCTATTTGTTGTGGCACCATGGGTAAGTCAGTATACATTTTTTGACAGTCAAGGACGGTGTTTATGAGTCAAATTTCAAAGCGATATCTCCAAGGGTTTGGAAATGAGAGCGTTTTGAAATGCCACGGCAGAGCTACAGGAATGGGGGCACACATAATTTTCCTGCGTATAATAATGATAATATTTTGGTATTCTTATCCTGATCATAAGTAACAAAAAAGTAAGACATGTGCTAGTAAAGGTGTTGGCATTCTTATTCTCTACTCTCTATTCAATGGAATGCCATTATGTCTTTCAGAAAACCATCAGGCCCTACTGACATGAATTCAAGTTCGAAGGATGTCCGAATAAAACGGAGCCAGGGTAAAGAACGACTGATGCCCGGAATTTGCAAAGAGCGAATTCAACGAACAATAGGACACTTTTATTCCATACTTTGGAGCAAACGTTAACGGCTCCGGTTCTTTCCATACGCGATGAATACGCAAATTTTTGAGTAACCCATAAATCCCTCCATACATTTTAAAGGGGGTATCTGTCGTAAATTCGGCTTATTTCCTGACCTGATTCCGTTGAAGTTAGGGTGAACATTGTGATACCACAGCCATCCGTGTCGAGAGAAGTATAATTTATACGTCTGGCTGAAGCTTTGTATTGCGCTATGGTGATTAGTTTGATTTTTCTACAGACGACAGTAATTATTTATTTGAACTAAAAGCTACACCAGCATTCAAAATACGCATTTATTTATTATCGAATTACTGCTAACATTTCTTACAAATTTATTACAAATCACTGACGTGTTGAAAATTTAAAAATTTTAATCCCCTAGGGGTTCAATAACCCTTATAGATAGAAAATTTCCTAATAAATAGATTTCAACGTGGTCAGTGCCAGAATTGTTCTCAAGATTGTTTACAATTTTTGTACAAATTATCGAAGTGTTAAAAGTTACAGAATGACGGGCCCCCAAGGGGTTGAACACCCCAAACTTCTCAAAATTCGTATTACATTATCTATCACATTGCGCGTATCGCTGAAATATTCCACAAAACTATTCAAAAATCATTATAATCTATCTACGTGTTGAGGATTCCAGATTATTGATTTCCATGGGGTTAAACACCACACACAGCATTGTAAACTAAACGATTTCAGATTTTCATATAATACCGTCAAAAAAATTACTTCTGAGTAGTTGACCGCACATATGATAGAAAATCCGACGTGAACTGTTTTTAATCGAGAATTAGAATTCTTTACAGTATCCCACATGCTTCTACTGAGTGTCTTTAGTTGCTCATGGACAATAACAACCATGGAAATCAATATATTGAAGAGTGGGCTGTGTTAATACAATTTTTTGTTACAGTATGATATTGATTTCCATGGAAAACACGCAGTAAAAGCGTGTGGGATACTATGAAGAATTCTAATACACGATGAAATACAGTTCACGTCAGATTTTCCATCATATCGCAACACAATAATTTATTAACACAGCCCACTCTCCAAAATATTCATTTCCATGGTTGATATTGTCCATGAGCAACTAAAGACACTCATTAAAAGCGTGTGGGATACTGGAAAGAATTCTAATACTCGATGAAATACAGTTCACCTCGGATTCTCTATCATATCGCAACACAATAATTTATTATCACACCCCACTCTTCAAAATATTGATTTCCATAGTTGATATTGTCCATGAGCAACTGAACACAAGCAGTAGAAGCGTTTGGGATACTGTAAAGAATTCTAATTCTTGATGAAATACAGTTCACGTCGTATTTCCTACCATATCACATCACAAAAATTTATTAACACAGCTCACTCTTCAAAATATTAATTTCCGTAGTTGATATTGTCCATGAGCAACTGAAATTCAAAGTGTCACAACTACCCAACAAGAAACGGAAACCTAATTAAACTGCAACAACATCGTACGAGACTATTTCAAAAATCACCCACTCTAGCAGCTTCCCAGCTATTCAGAATTAAAGAGTATCTCAATAATATCTACTTTCAAAAGGAAACTTAAAGAATGCCTTTTAGAGGGATGCTTTTATTCTACCAAAGAATATTTTGTGTATACTTCCAAGTAACTGTGTTCAATATTTGTAATGTTTATGATATTTTTTTTTAACTCCGTACTATATATGTTTCTTTTACTTGACGTTTCCTATATCATTGTAAAATGATCATTTCAAGGAATAAAAACATTATTATTATTATTATTATTTTCTTTAGTGTTCTGGCATCGACTGCTATGGTCATTAGCCACGTGTTCTGGATAGGCCTTGTTACTAACTCCATGCGCCACCTTAGGAGCAGCACTGTTAATTGGAACGCAACAGTGAATCGTGCAGGACTCACCCCAGTCCAGCCACGAGATTTGAATAATTTAATCGGTCAAATTAAATTAAAAAATCCCAGCCGCAACTGGGGCTCGAACTCCGGACCTTTCGACCCAAAGTCGGACGCTCTAACCACTGCACCACGCCCCGACATTATATATTATTATTATTAATATTATTATTATTATTATTATTATTATTATTATTATTATTATTATTATTATTATTATTATTATTATTATTATTATTATTATTATTATTATTATTATTTTCCCGTTGGGAATGTACCAGTCAGGCCCTGTCTCCGGTGCTCCGATACATCCGGAGGGCGCGCTGGTGTCGTTAACCCCAATAACCACTCCCTACGTCCGTAGGGTGAGTGACTATTGGGTCCGAGAATCATGTGCCCTGAGTAGATGGAGCGAACCAAGGATGACGGCCTTCTGCATTCGCGCTGCTAAGATTTCTGCCATATTACGGCAAGCAGGTATTATCTTCAAGTTGGAGAGCAGTGTGTCCATCATTCCACCAAGGACTCCTATGATCAGAACCACCATTTTGACAGAATGGTCCGGATATAACCTGCGGAGTTCAAAGAGAAGATCTCGATATTTAGTCCGTTTTTCCTCCTCTTTTCGAACGATATTCATTTCGCCTGGAGCGGAAAACTCCATGACGAAAATCGTTCTACTTTGGTGGTCGAGGAGGACAACATCATGCTTATTGGCTTGTATTTGCCTGAGGGTGGGGAATGAGTAGTTCCAATAGATCCGGCACCTCTCATTCTCCACCACGGACTCAATATCCCCCGGAACATAAGGCAACACCGGTGTCTCGTCTATACCGTACGAGTGTCGTAGATGGTAGTATAACACTCGTAGCGCCGCGTTATGCCTGTGGATATAGGCTGAGACCGCATAAGATGGGCATGCTGATAGCAAACGCATTACGGTCTCAGGTGCCCCACGACATGCCCTGCATAGGGTGTCAGGGACGTCTATACCCATCACGCGACTACGGCAGACGAGGGTGTTGAAGACACCATCCTGGCAGGCCATTATGAATCCCTCGGTCTCCGACTTTAGCTCACTCGACCTGAGGAAGGCAAAGGTCAAGCTTTTGGATAAGCCAAGGTCTTCGATGTTGTGAAAGAAGACACCATGCATTGGCTTATCCATATGTAGCTGTAGCAGGACCTCTGTCTCCGCAGCTTTGATGTGAGCTTTTTGCTGAACGGGTCCCAACTCGGTGACAGAGTTTGAGTTAGCCCGTTCAGTGTCGAATACGAGACCGAGTTCATCGGCCGCACGGGTTGCTGCCTTAAAAAGAAATGCTCCAATCCCTGCTTTTTCATGGTCGCGGACCATGCAGAGAAGGGGATCTGAACTCCTGATGACTTTACAGGCCCCATCCAGAACCATTCTGTTATGCATACACTCCAAACTCAAAAGTCCACGGCCTCCCCGTTGTCTGGGAAAGTATAACCGTGGAACGGACGATTTAGGATGCAAGCACCTATTGAGATGCATCACTTTGCGAGTTTTAACGTCGAGTTGTCGCAGCTCTTCCTTAGTCCACTTCATTACTCCGAAAGAGTAGAGAATACAGGCCGATAACATGCTTGAATGCGTGCTATAAGTTGTTTACGCGCATCTTATACACGCGCATTCTCTCCGCAGTTGATCCGGTGTATGAACGGATATATGAGCAAAGAGGGTCAAAGAAAGGGGTCGCCGGCTGCAAGGAGAACCTGCTCATCGATAGATGTATCACGCAGGACTCCGTGCAGTATAAGCGTAACCTTTCGATGGCCTGGATTGATTACCGCAAGGCATTTGATACAACATCGCATGAGTTAATCATGCATTTGCTCAGATGTCTTGAGGTACCCAATCAAATAGTGGGATGCATTGGACAACTGATGCCACTCTGGAGGACTCGCTTCACCATAAGATCTGGTAGAGACATAGTCCAAACAGAGCAGGTCATCATTAGAAGAGGCGTGTTTCAGGGAGACTCCCTCAGCCCTCTTCTCTTCTGCATCTCACTATTGCCATTGTCCGTTGCACTCAGGAATACCCGTGGGTACAACTGCGGCACCCCCAGCAACTGGAGGCATAAAGTCACCCATCTGTTTTACATGGATGACCTCAAATTATATGCCTCTGGAGAAAGGGACCTACATCAGTCCCTTAGGGTGGTGGAAGAGTACACGCATGCTATCGGAATGGAATTTGGGATCGACAAATGTGCCACGGTTCATCTCAAAAGAGGACGATGCGAGGAATACGGAGAGGATGTCCAATTCGTAGACGGAAGCATCCTACATCATCTGGATGCCGGAGAGACGTATACTTACCTAGGGGTGGAGCAACGCCACTCCCAAGAGGTATTCACAGTTAAGAACTCTCTCCGCGGCAAGTATCAGCATAAACTCAGACAGATCTGGTCATCAGAACTGTCGGGGAAGAACAAAGTTGCTGCAACCAATGTGCTTGCCGTTATTATTATTATTATTATTATTATTATTATTATTATTATTATTATTATTATTATTATTATTTTTTCTCCTTAGGAGTGTACCAGTCAGGCCCTGTCTCCGGTGCTCCGACCCATCCGGAGGGCGCGCTGGTGTCGTTAACCCCAATAACCACTCCCTACGTCCGTAGGGTGAGTAATTATTGGGTCCGAGAATCGTGTGCCCTGAGTAGACGGAGCGAACCAAGTATAACGGCCTTCTGTATTCTTGCTGCTAAGATTTCTGCCATATTACGGCAAGCGGGTATTATTTTCAATATGACACTAAGGTAAACACGATTAAATTTCCACAGATTTATTGTCTTCGCGACATGTTTCGATACACTGTATCTTTTTCAAGCGAATGTAATACATGTCGCGAAGACAATAAATCTGTGGAAATTTAATCGTGTTTACCTTAGTGTCATATACTATGAATTTCCATCAAGTAAAGGCCACGTCAATCCAAAATATTATTTTCAAGTTAGAGAGCAGTGTGTCCATCATTCCACCAAGGACTCCTATAATCAGAACCACCATTTTGACAGAATGGTCCGGATATAACCTGCGGAGTTCAAAGAGAAGATCTCGATATTTAGTCCGTTTTTCCTCCTCTTTTCGAACGATATTCATTTCGCCTGGAGCGGAAAACTCCATGACGAATATCGTTCTACTTTGGTGGTCGAGGAGGACAACATCAGGCTTATTGGCTTGTATTTGCCTGAGGGTGGGGAATGAGTAGTTCCAATAGATTCGGCATTTCTCATTCTCCATCACGGACTCAATATCCCCCGGAGCATAAGGCAACACCGGTGTCTCGTCTATACCGTACGAGTGTCGTAGGTGGTAGTACAACACTCGTAGCGCCGCGTTATGCCTGTGGATATAGGCTGAGACCGCATAAGATGGGCATGCTGATAGCAAATGCATTACGGTCTCAGGTGCCCCACGACATGCCCTGCATCGGGTGTCAGGGACGTCTATACCCATCACGCGACTACGGTAGACAAGGGTGTTGAAAACACCATCCTGGCAGGCCATTATGAATCCCTCGGTCTCCGACTTTAGCTCACTCGACCTGAGGAAGGCAAAGGTCAAGCTTTTGGATAAGCCAAGGTCTTCGATGTTATGAAAGAAGACACCATGCATTGGCTTATCCATATGTAGCTGTAGCAGGACCTCTGTCTCCGCAGCTTTTATGTGAGCTTTTTGCTGAACGGGTCCCAACTCGGTGACAGAGTTTGGGTTAGCCCGTTCAGTGTCGAAAACGAGACCGAGTTCATCGGCCGCACGGGTAGCTGCCTTAAAAAGGAATGCTCCAATCCCTGCTTTCTCATGGTCGCGGACCATACAGAGAAGGGGATCTGAACTCCTGATGACTTTACAGGCCCCATCCAGAACCATTCTGTTATGCAGACACTCCAAACTCAAAAGTCCACGGCCTCCCCGTTGTCTGGGAAAGTATAACCGTGGAACGGACGATTTAGGATGCAAGCTCCTATTGAGATGCATCATTTTGCGAGTCTTAACGTCAAGTTGTCGCAGCTCTTCCTTAGTCCACTTTATCACTCCGAAAGAGTAAAGAAGGATCGGAACGGCAAGCATATTAGTTGCAGCAACTTTGTTCTTCCCCGACAGTTCTGATGACCAGATCTGTCGGAGTTTATGCTGATACTTGCCGCGGAGAGAGTTCTTAACTGCAAATACCTCTTGAGAGCGGCGTTGTTCCACCCCAAGGTAGGTATAAGTCTCTCCGGCATCCAGATGATGTAGGATGCTTCCGTCTACGAGCTGGACATCCTCTCCATATTCCTCGCATCGTCCTCTTTTGAGATGAACCGTGGCACATTTGTCGATCCCAAATTCCATACCGATAGCATGCGTATATTCTTCCACCACCCTAAGGGACTGATGTAGGTCCCTTTCTCCAGAGGCATACAATTTGAGGTCATCCATGTAAAATAGATGGGTGACATTATGCCTCCGGTTGCTGGGGGTGCCGCAGTTGTACCCACGGGTATTCCTGAGTGCAACGGACAATGGCAATAGTGAGATGCAGAAGAGAAGAGGGCTAAGGGAGTCTCCCTGAAACACACCTCTTCTAATGATGACCTGCTCTGTTTGGACTATGTCTCTACCAGATCTTATGGTGAAGCGAGTCCTCCAGAGCGGCATCAGTTGTCCAATGCATCCCACTATTTGACCGGGTACCTCAAGGCATCTGAGCAAATGCATGATTAACTCATGCGATGTTGTATCAAATGCCTTGCGGTAATCGATCCAGGCCATCGAAAGGTTACGCTTATACTGCACGGAGTCCTGCGTGATACATCTATCGATGAGCAGGTTCTCCTTGCACCCGGCGACCCCTTTCTTTGACCCTCTTTGCTCATTTATCCGTTCATACACCGGATCAACTGCGGAGAGAATGCGCGTGTATAAGATGCGCGTAAACACCTTATAACACGCATTCAAGCATGTTATCGGCCTGTAATTCTTTGGATCAGACAAATCTCCGTTTTTGGGGATGAGCACGGTTCGCCCCTCGACAAACCACTCCGGAATCTGCTGCTCCCCATCTAGCCATGAGTTGAAAACTCTGGCCAGATGGCGGTGGGTTGTTGGAAACTTTTTCCACCAATAGTTATTCAACCCATCAGGGCCTGGAGCAGCGAAATTCTTAGAGCCTTTTAGGGCCCCTCGTACTTCTTCCGTGGTTATCGGAATGCGCAGATCATTGAGCTCAGGCTGCCGAAGCCTCCTGCAAAATGCTTCGAACTGCGCTAGGGCTGGAGTATCTACGTTGAGTGGTTGCGGATACTCATAGATATTCTTCCAGAATGTTTCCACCCGATCTGCAGCCGGCGGGTTATCGACAACACGTGGAGGCTCTTGGAATAAGCGAGAAGGTTTATCGCGGAACTTTATGTTTTCCGCGATACCTCTCGCCCGCCTCACTAGTGACTTCTTTGCAGCCACTAGCATTCGTATCCTATCAAGGCAGTGCTGTTTGATGGTGAACAGCACACCTTGATTTAATGTGTGGTGAGCTCGTCTCAATTTTGCGGCAATTCGCCGCACTGCGAGCGTGAAAGGCCTATTGGCCGTCACGAAGTCCACCACACACTGGATACGAGACGCGTGTTGTCTCGCCGACTTGATCTTGGCTTCCATCTTGTGTACACGTCGTTCATGCCTCCCTACCAGAGCGGTGGTGTCCCTCCTCTCCGTTTGGGATAGAGCATGAGCGGCGTCGTACACGACAGAATTGATCTGCCAGATGTCAGCCTCTTCTGGAAGAACATCGCCAATCTCCGCATCCACCCGTGCCAGTTCTTGCGGCTTCAGGGGCTTTATATTTTGAAGCGCCCTGCGGGTTCTGATATTCTCCATCAGTGGAACAATGCGATTCTCCTCCACAGCCAAACCGACACGTGGCATATTATTATTATTATTATTATTATTATTATTATTATTATTATTATTATTATTATTATTATTATTATTATTATTATTATTGTTTTCCTTGTTGTTTTGGCATCGACTGCTATGGTCATTAGCAATGTGTTCTGGATAGGCCTTGTTACTAACTCCATACGCCTCCTTAGGAGTAGCACTGTTAATTATTACCGCAACAGTGGATCGTGGAGGATTATTCCCAGCCGAAAAGAGCCTCAATCATTCAGACTTTCACATCTGAAAATGAAAAAAGATCGCACCATCTGGGAATCGAACCTGCAACCTCTCGGTTACCAGGCGAGCGCTTAACCACTGCGCTAATCCCCGCCCTTTATTATTATCATTATTATTATTATAAAACCCGCAGTAGAAGCGTGTGGGATGCTGTAAAGAATTCTAATACTCGATGAAAATCAGTTCACGTCGGATTTTCTATCATATCGCAACACAATAATTTATTAACACAGCCCACTATTCAAAATATCGATATTCATAGTTGATATTGTCCATGATCAACTGAAGACACAGTAGAAGTATGTGGGATACTGTAAAGAATTCTAATACTCGATGAAATACAGTTCACGTCCGATTTTTTATCATGTCGCTTCACAATGATTTACTATCACAGCCCACTCTTCAAAATATTGATTTTCATAGTTGATATTGTCCAAGAGCAACTGAAAACACGCAGTAGAAGCGTGTGGGATACTGTAACGAATTATAATACTCTATGAACTTCAGTTCACCTCGGATTTTCTATCATGTCGCAACACAATAATTCATTTACACAGCCCACTCTTCAAAATATTCATTCCAATGCTTGATATTGTCCATGAGCAACTAAAGACACTCATTAAAAGCGTGTGGGATACTGGAAAGATTTCTAATACTCGATGAAATACAGTTCACCTCGGATTTTCTATCAAGTCGCAACACAATAATTTATTAACACAGTCCACTCTTCAAAATATTTATTTCCATGGTTGATATTGTCCATGAGCAACTGAACACAAGCAGTAGAAGCGTGTGCGATACTGTAAAGAATTCTAATACTCGATGAAATACAGTTCACCTCGGATTTTCTATCAAGTCGCAATACAATAATTTATTAACACAGTCCACTCTTCAAAATATTCATTTCCATAGTTGATATTGTCCATGAGCAACTGAAGACATTCATTAAAAGCGTCTGGGATACTGTTAAGAATTCTAATACTCGATAAAATACAGTTCACGTCGGGTTTTTTATCATATCGCAACAAAATAATTTTTTACCACAGCCCACACTTCAAACAATAGATTTCCATAGTTGATATTGTCCATGAGTAACTGAAAACACGCAGTAGAAACGTGTGGGATACTGTAAGGAATTCTAGTACTCGACGAAATACAGTTCACCTCGGATTTTCTATCATGTCGCAACACAATGATTTATTATCACAGCCCACTCTTCAAAATATTTATTTCCATGGTTGATATTGTCCATGAGCAACTAAAGACACTCAGAGGAAGCGTGTGGTATACTGTAAAGAGTTCTTATACTCGATGAAATACAGTTCATCTCGGATTTTCTATCATGTCGCAACACAATGATTTATTAACACAGCCCACTCTTCAAAATATTTATTTCCTTGAGCAAGTAAAGACACTCAGTGAAAGCGTGTGGGATTCTGTAAAGAATTCTAATACTCGATAAAATACAGTTCACGTCAGATTTTCTATCATGTCGCAACACAATGATTTATTATCACAGCCCACTCTTCAAAATATTGATTTTTCTCAGTTGATATTGTCCATGAGCAACTAAGGATACTCAGTAGAAGCGTGTGGGATACTGTAAAGAATTATAATACTCGATGAACTTCAGTTCACCCCGGATTGTCTGTCATGTCGCAACACAATAATTCAATAACACAGCCCACTCTTCAAAATAAAATTTCCTTAGTTGATATTGTCCAAGAGCAACTGAAAACCCGTAGTAGAAGCGTGTGGGATACTGTAAAGAATTCTAATACTCGATGAAAAACAGTTCACGTCGGATTTTTCATCATATCGCAACACAATAATTTATTAACACAGCCCACTATTCAAAATATTGATTTTCCTAGTTGATATTGTCCATGAGCAACTGAAGACACAGTAGAAGTGTGTGGGATACTGTAAAGAAATATAATACTCGATGAAATACAGTTCACCTCGGATTTTCTATCAAGTCGCAACACAATAATTTATTAACACAGCCCAACTCTTCAAAATATTTATTTCCATGGTTGATATTGTCCATGAGCAACTGAAGACATTCATTAAAAGCGTCTGGGATACTGTAAAGAATTCTAATACTCGATGAAATACAGTTCACTTTGGATTTTCTATCATGTCGCAACACAATAATTTATTAACAAAGCACACTTTTCAAAATATTCATTTCCATGGTTGATAATGTCCATGAGCAACTAAAGACAATTCTGGCACTGACCAAATTGGGATCTATAATATTTATTAGGGAATTTGCTATCTATAAGGGTTATTTAACCCCTAGGGGATGAAAGTCATGACATTTTCAACACGTCAATGATTTGTAATAAATGTGTAAGAAATGTTAGCAGCCATTTGATCATAAATGATTACGTATTTTTTTAAAATACAGAATATGTGGTGCAGCTTTACTTACAAGATAGCCCACGCCCATTTCCTAGAAAATGGGGACTGTAAATAAATTTTTGGTCGGGAAGCAAATTTGTATTAAATGTGTACATAATTATGTAATAGTTTTATTTGGGGTGTGCCATAAATGCTGGTGTAGCTTTTAGTTCATATTATTTATATCGTGATCTAACTTAGATTCCGAGCAATCAATCCCAGTAGATCAGATATGTCACCTCATAATTCATGAGAATCATTTCAGAATATTTTTTTTTGGTAGTCTTACAAACTCAATACATTGGTATTGGCCATGACACTGGCAAGATAGACTGGTGCCTTTAATTTTCCGGAAAAAAAACTAACTGGTGGAAAATGGTAATGTTCAAGGAAAAAAATAATTAAACACGAAAACACTCAAAATAGTGGGAATGCAATCTAGGGGTTGAAAATGGTTTTTTGCAATTTGCGGCGAAACGTGAGCTCCTAGCGGAAAATATTCAACGGAAAAGTTGTAGATAATATTGCAATCAAAAACCTTTATATTTAACAGTTTTCGACATAACCACAAATTAAATGGCAAAATGGCGAAAACCTGATTTTTCAGTTTTTAATTTTTTTCTCGCTTATAAATGATTTAATTCAGATGAAAATCGGTAGAAATATGTCTTTTTTATGTTGAATAAGCGTGATTTTTTTGCAAGTCAGAAGACCACTAGTTTTCGAGTAAACTACCCTTATCTTCCACGAACAATTGTTGTGGTGTTTTTTGTATTTCAAAGGTCTTTAAGTGATCATTTTGATTGTTGAAATGTCTACTTTCAAATGGACTATGTAAGTTGGTAGTTTATTTATCGTTAAACCGCTTAAGATTGAAAAAAAACGAAAACAAGTCTCTCTGAATCATGATTTTCTCAATATTTTCCATGATTTTCAATAGTTGTAAAAAAGAATAAAAATATTGTTATAAAATTAATTTCGTAGTGTAAATATGTATTCCAATATTTTATTATGGATAATTTGATATAAACTACTTTTTGTTATAAAAGTAAAAGAGAAAGTCGAAAATAATTGAAAATATGGAGAAAATCATGATTCGGAAAGACTTTTTTTCAATTTTGACCTGTTTAACGATCAACAAACCACTAGTTAAATAGATCATTTTAAAGTATTGTTAAAATTGTCTCTTATAGACTTTCGAAATACAGAAGAAAAAAAGAAGACAATTGTTCGTGGAAAATAACGGTCTTTTTTTCGAAAAATGTAAATGACTCGAAAACTAAAAATCTTCTCATCTGCTAGAAAATCGAGCTCATTCGACACAAAAAACGACATATATCCACAAGTTTTCATCTGTACTAAATCATATATACGCGGGAAAAAAATACTGGAAATTCGTTTTTTTTTGGCATTTTGACGGTTAATTTGAGTTTATGTCAAAAAGTGTTGAATATAGAAGTTACCGATTTAGGATTTAGGAGGTTCGTATCGCCGCAAATCGCGAAAAAACGCTTTCAACCCATAATCTGCATCCCCATTTCACCATTTTGAGTGTTTTCATAATATTTAAATATTTTTTTCCTTAAAGTTGTAACCTCAACATCATTCTTCACCTGATTCTTGCTTGTTACTTTTGTCCTACAACTTTGAAAATCATTGAAAACATTGAGAAAATTGTGATTTAGATAGACTTGTCGGGTTTTCTCAATTTTATGCGGTTTAACGATAAATAAACCACCAAGTTACATATACCATTTGAAAGTAGTCATTCAGCTGTAAGAGCATTTTTAGTGTATCTATCGATCCTGTAAATTTCATGGTTCTACCTCAAAAATTACGGAAAATACGGGGGCGTTTCCGTGAATAGTGAAACAAATAAAAAAATTTCAGGTCTGAAAATTTTCCAGGAGACAGGTGTATTAGTGGTAATTTTGGTTTCCTGAACACGAATCCGATGGAGTTTTGGGTCAATTTTGCCCCCTAATATAACTTTCCGGAAAAATAGGGGGTTCCATCGCTGCTTACAAGAAGTATTTGCTGCAATCAATAAACTGAGCTCATCTAGCTCTCGCGACATCTATGATTTAAACAGCCGTCTACTAAAGTCTGTAGCAGAACTAATCGTTCCACCTCTGACCGACTTGATAAATCAAATTTTTCATAATGGCTTCTTCCCAGAAGCACTCAAAATCTCCAAAGTAATACCATTATTCAAAAAAGGAGACAAGTCCTTGTTAGATAACTATCGTCCAATCAGCATTATTTCCATCATCGGTAAAATCATTGAATATATTTTGAAAGAAAGATTGTACTCCTATTTCGAAAACAGATTCTATTTCAGCGAGTCACAATATGGTTTCCGCAAAAATAAATCCACGACACAAGCCGCCTTCAAAATTGTGACTGACATAGTTGAGGGCATTGATCAAAACAGGCATACTTGCCTGACTCTATGCGATTTAACGAAGGCCTTTGATTGCATATCGCATGACATATTAATTGAAAAACTGAGTCACTATGGAATAAGAAGCACCACTTTAAATCTAATTCGTTCTTATCTCTCAGAAAGATTCCAATGTGTAGAGTTGAACAATATTAGATCTGACTTCAAAAAAATAGAACATGGTGTACCACAAGGTTCGGTTCTGGGACCCTTTCTCTTCATCGTTTATATCAATGACTGTCAATACATGGCACCTATAAAATGTATTTTATTCGCTGACGACACAACCCTTGTGTGCTCTGATAAATCATATAACACCCTAACCGAATTCACATCTGAGAGCCTAACCTCGGCAAAAAATTGGTTTGCTGAAAATAAACTCAAATTGAATGAAAGCAAAACTCAAGGGGTTGTAATTTCTTCTAACACGACGTACCAAGATGGAAATCATGTAACGTTTCTTGGTCTCGTTATTGACGATAGATTGAATTGGTTCAATGATATAGATCACGTGGTTCGAAAATTATCTTCTACTCTGTTTTTACTACGACAATTGAAACCTCTCACAAATCACAATGTATTGAGAATGACATACTTTTCTTTATTTCATTCTGTGCTCACTTATGGTATTCTACTTTGGGGAAATTCAAAAAACGCTATAGCAGTTTTCAAATGTCAGAAAAAAGCTATCAGAATTTTGGCAAACTTGGGTTTTAGAGATCATTGTCAACAACACTTTATTGGACTTGGTATCATGCCCCTGCCCACGTTATACATATTTACAGTCCTTTTAGAAATACACAAAAATGTGAGCAATTTCTCTAGACATTCTGACTCACATTGCTATAACACAAGATCTGCCGATCTGCTGAATATTCCTCGACATAGATTAGCTGTAAGCTGCAAAAACTCATTGAATCTCAAACTCTACAATATCCTTGATAGCTCAGTCAAAGTATTGGAGTTCAATGCATTTAAAAAGGCAGTAAAAACATTTCTACTTAGTCATTGTTTTTATGATATTGATAGCTACATTGTCTCAGCGAGCTCATTATGTATGTAATTTTAAATCTCGATGTACTTTTTTATACTGTTCTATTCTTTACTCCCTGAAAACTCAGGATTGTCAAATTCTTCGATATTTTAAATGTATTTCTGTAGTTTTGAATATTTTTATATTTTTTATAGTTTTATATTTTTTTACTAATTTCATAATGCCATATGTCAATATTGATCTTGAATCAATATTGTTTTTGTGACTTGCCATAAATGTTTTTTATGTACATAACATGGTCAAATAAACTACTCTACTCTACTCTGCTGGCGTGCAGTGTATATCACGTAAAATTACCCTTTTTGTGCAGTGAGTTTATTTCTAGTGTAATAATCGATCCTGCAAATTTCATGGTTCCACGTCAAAATTACGGTAGATTCGAGGGTGTTTCCATGAGAAGTGAAACACACTGTATAAAGCATTTTTTTCAGTCACCGTCATTCTACGTATTGGATAACCACAGTTTATGTTTCTGGTATTATAAAACTGTTTATTTTTAGCAAAAAAAAAACAAGATGATTGTGGATAGAATTTTTATTTCAAGTGTACATTACATTTTTTATTGCAATATGATTTTCTAATATCTAACAGTGATTATTTAGCAGGATTCGCTAGCATGTTTGCTTCTAATAGTTTATACGAATCTACAAATTAAGATATCTCCCAATAGATTGATTAACAAGTTCAAAAACGTGTTAATTCTTGATCAAGCTCCTAAAAATATAAACGATGGCTCATTGATTCGGAATCTCGTCTAGAAAAATGTATCGAAAGATGTATTAGCACATAAAAAATTGCGATTGTTATTAACAAATTAAGATGAAAAAAGATAGCATTTTGTTTTTTTTTAATAACTGAAAAATTATTAACATTTAAGGAATTTTGAAAAAAGTTTCTAAAAGAGGAGGAAATTTCCAAGAAAAAAGTTTTGACTCCCGGGACTCCATCTCTATTATTTATAATTTTAATTCAACGCCGAAAATAGGGCTCCGCCCAGCCGTAACGACATAGACGCATTACCGCTAAGGACAGTTTACCGCATAAAATATTTTTTCTAGTGACAAATGTCAATTTAAAAATTTGAATAAATTATGGTATCATCAAGACACTTGAAAGAATAAATCCTCGTTGAAAAAAAATTCAATACAATTTTTCAATAAGTTATACTGTTCAATATTTTTTTTCAATTTCTGTTTTCTTCAATGGCTACATAAAAATTTGAATAATATATCTAAAAATTGTTGGCTTCGTGGAGCCCTTCTTATACATATGCTTCACAAGATCACGCGATGGAGGTAAATTGAAGTTCATTATTTTGTTTATAATGATTTTTTAAATTTAACAAAAAATAAAAAGTCCAAGAAATGTTAGTAAATCTTTTTTCACAAAATATTATGCTATTGATGTTTTTGTTTCTAACAATGGCATTCAGTAACGCTGAAAAATTTGTTAAAATATTCTTCATAAACAAATAGACAAGATTAATATTTTCCGAAAAAAAAATCTCATCACTCCATTGTCTTGGCAAAATAATGATTGAAAAATAAAAAAAAATTGTTTTAAATACATTTTTTCATGTTTATAATCGTTTTTTTCTTTTTTGGAGTGTTTAAATAATTAGTTAAGGAATTTTTTTTTTAATCATAATAGGCATTTCTTCTTCGATTAACAAAAAAATATATTTTTCGATAAATAATATAATTGTTTGTTAACTTAACAATTTGTTATAAACAAATTCTAACAACCGTAAAAAAAAATTTCTAGTGCTAAAGAAGTGTAAAAACAGGCATGTGAATCAAAATACTTTAAAAATGCTCTTCTGTTTTTTATAGAACTTTTAAATATTACACCGAACCGAAGTTGAACCGGCAGCATGAATTGTCAAGTAATAAATTGATATAACTTATATTATAAACTATTAATGGATAATGGACTTTCAGGTTGTTCTTATAAAGGATTTAATAATCTTCGAAATCAGCTGTCTACTATTATTATTATTAAGTTAACAAACAATGAAATTATTTATAAAAAAATATGTTTTTTGTTAATCGAAGTAGAAAAGCTTATTATGATTTAAAAAATAAATAATTCCTCGAGTAATTATGTAAACAATCCAAATATGAAAAAATGGATTATAAACAATGAAAAAATGTATTTAAATTTTTTTTTTGTTTTTCAATCATTCAAGACAATAGAGTAAAGAAAAATCTTTTTCGGTAAATATTAATCTTGTCTATTTGTTTATGAAGAATATTTTAACAAATTTTTCAGCGCTACTGAATGCTATTGTTAGAAACAAAAATAGCAACAGCATAATATTTTGTTAAAAATGATTTATTACATTTCTTGGACTTTCTATTTTTTGTTAAATTTAAAATTCATTGTAAACAAAATAATGAACTTTATTTTACTTTTATCGCGTGTTCTTGTGAAGTATATGTATAAGAAGGGCTCCACGAAGCCAACAATTTTTAGATATATTATTTCAACTTTAATGTAGTCATTTAAGATAACAGAGATTGGGAAAAAATTATTGATTAACAATACTATAACTTTTTGAAAAATTTACTTACATTTTTTTTCCAACGGGGATTTTTTCTTTCAAGTGTATTGAAGATACCATGATTTATTCAAATTTTTAAATTGATATTTGTCACTAAAAAATTATTCTATGCGGTAAACTGCCTTTAGCGGTAGTGCGTCTATGTCGTTACGGCTGGGCGGAGACCTATTGTCGGCGTTGAATTAAAATTATAAATAATAGAGGGAGTCAAAACTTTTTTCTTGGAAATTTCCTCCTCTTTAAGAACCTTTTTTCAAAATTCCTTAAATCTTGATAATTTTTGAGTTATTAACAAAAAACGAAATGCTATCTTTTTTCATATTAATTTGTTAATAACAATTGTATTTTTTTATGTGCTAATACATACTTTCGACATATTTTTCTTGATGAGATTCCGAATCGAATGAGCCATGGCTCATATTTTTAGGAGCTTGATCAAGAATTAACACGTTTTTGATCTTAATCAGACTACAAATAAAATATGTAAAACACGAAATTTCGTAGATAGTCCAAGCCATTGCTTTTTTCATGGAAACAACAAAAGTAATATCCCCCATTCTTTGCCAGGCATTTCGCACCCGAATATATTTTTTCTTAAGAACGTATTTTGAAAAAAAAAGTTTCCAGTGCCCACCAACCACAACTAACATTTAAGAACACACTTAACGCGATATCGTCGATTTAAATTTGATGGTAATTCATAAATATTATCATGATTTGTTATTATTTTAATAAATTCCAAATCTTTAAAAATTGCAACTTTTGTTTGTGGTGTGCTAGTAATTCCCTTTGTGTCGAGTTTTAGATAGCCTCGTCTACGAGAGAGTTCTATGCCTACGAAACCGTAAATCGCCCAAAAGTAGAAGCGGCTTACCAAATTATTAAACCACAATTCTCCACTTGATTTCAGTTCGATGTGATCTGTTGGATGAAGTTCTCGACAGTGTGTACTAATATCGGACAGTCTTCCTTCGTACGAGCAAAAGGCCACAGGACATTGCTGATGAGGCTGGTATGAACAGTCTTCTTCGTGTTTAGGGTAGGGTCTATCAATATAGTGGTTGCACCCCCACTGTCGCCAAATGCATGAGAATCTAATTTTGCACTTCTGAGAAGAAAGGATTTGTGGCGCTTTTATTCTCACTGATTGTGTCAGTTCACCGGCACAGAAGAACGCGTCACAGACTGACTGGTATATGTTTGGATTAACTTCGACAAATGACCAATCACAACTTATGTCTGAGCATTCTGTACAATAGAGAACGTACTCAGACCGATTCTGCTTAGAATTCTGGACGAGCAATGAAGTTGAACTCGAACCTAACGAATACTTCGGGTCATGTCCTGCAAGAAGATAAATAGTTCTTGGATATTGTATTACTTTTTTCTCTTCAACTTCAACTGCTGGAAATGTTTCAAGAATTCCTATTGTCTTCTTGGCTTCAACTTGAACTGCCGGCAATGTTTCTAAGTTCGCCAGGTCTACGTGGAATGACACAAATACATAGTTGGTCTGTATTTCTGGTATTTTCAATAGAAATCCTGTGGAATCAACAGCACACGTCTTTGTTTCAGTTTCATATTTACCGGAATCATCTCCATAATAAACGCTGAATTTCTGTGTGACTTTCTCAGCCTTTTGCTGGTCACCTAACCAGTGCACATTCAAACCAATCGAGTGTACAGAGGTATTCTTGATCTCGACAAAGAACAAGTTGTCTGTGATTCTATATAAATAAGATTTGCGTCCTGGTGTACTAAGTTCCACTTTGAATGAAGGGGTGCCCAAAATACAGTGTCTATGACGTTTTTCGAAATGTTTGATGAGCAGAAACGATGGAATGTTCGTAGTTTCATCAGGACAAAGAGGGCAAATATAAGTCTTACTTTGGCAAATGGACTCGTGATCTGCAACTTCAGTGTATCGTAGCAGCTTCCTGCAACCGTCGAATCGGTTTACACACTTGAACACGCCCTGTACAGCGAGCAATCCATATTGGGAAACTGCTCCATAGTCGTCAGCTTGAGAGCATCGCCCACACTTTGTTTTTCTGTTGCGGAACACTTTCACTGGTCCCACGGATAAGAATTTATAGCAGATGTCACAGGTCATTGTTTCTAGAAATTTGTCCGGTATAACAAACATTTTTTCAATATAAACGGCCTCTTCACTACGCGATAGTTCGTATTAAAGTCCACAAAATCAATTGTTGTCTATAGAAATTAACACTTCAGAAATAGTTGTAACAATAAATGAATATCTTGGATTAGAACTGTGAACCTTACTATAACTGTAAAATTGTAACTGAACTCTGTACTGACAAAGTATTATTGACAAACTGTCTTTAGGGTGTGGCTAACAATGAACATATTCTTAGATGGTGGTTGATGGTTACAAAGATTCTCATTGGTTATTACAATCTTTGCCTAGTAAGATTGGTCATGTAATTAGAGGAGTATACAAAATAAAACAGTTGAAAAAGGATAACCAGTGGACAATAATTTCCAACCTTAATTCCTAAAAGGTTCTTAGGGTCACAAACTAGCCATATAATTAAAGTACATATTATAATGACCATCAGGTATGCTAGTTGATCGTAATCATCAAGGGTTGTTTGGTATTTAATAATATTGCTGCTCTGGATAATCCTCTGAATTCTCTGAAGTAATAGAAAACCTAAGAATACGTGTATCTTCAAGGTCTGAAAGGATAGACAAAACAATTTTGTTTATAATACTGAATTCCACGTATAGGCTGGTGACAAAACGAATTCTAAACGCTTAAAAAAAGAAAAAAGTAACAGGCAAAGACCAGGTGGAGAAAGTTGTTGGTGTACCAACTTTAAGGAAAAAAAATTAAACATTTCTTTTTTTTTTATTAATTACTTTATTCACACACAAAAATTATTACAAACAAGACAATGGCTATATGGTGGAATAAATTAGTTTGGCGATAAGTGCAAAGCACTTGTTTCGCGAAGAGATATTACATAAAAATATAAACTTGAACATATATCAATGTGAAAATATAAAAGTATAAAATCATGAAAATACAAATATTTAAAGATTATATGTACAATTTTTCTTTTAAATATATAGAGATATAAAAACATTTAAATATAAAAACGTAAAGACTATGACAAACAAAATTAAAAATATAAATGATGAATAAGTAAATATAAATATTTAAAAATATAAAAACATTGTAATATAAAAGCTTAAAAATGTAAAAATGGAAATGTAAAAATGTAAAGATGTAAAAATTTTAATATGTAAAAATGTGAAATTGTAAAAATATTTAAATATAAAAAAGTAAGAATTTAAAAATGTGAAGATGTAAAAATGAAAAGACATGAAACTTTAAAAAAATTAAAATATATATTTAAACTAATTGTAAATATAAAATGTAAATGATATTCCTGGACGTCTTCATAGATATCGATGCAATTATAATCAGTAGGTATTTATTATTTCAGTTCATGTTCTTTGAGGTACGATTTCAATCTTTTTTAAATGCGAACAGACTTGTGATATTTTGTATTGCCTCTGGAAGTGTGTTGTATAAATTTGGCCCAATGTAATTATATGATCTTTGGCCAAGGGACTTCGACATATGCGGTAATAAGTATTTATTCTTTTGACGTGTATTATAAGTATGTGATGGCAGGTTCGCGGAGTGTTTCCTCTTATGATCTAATATCAACATTGTAAAAGTACAGGTGTTTCAGGTCGAAAACCATTGCTTCCTCACAAAGTCGTGAAAACACACAAAATGGTAAAGGGGAAAAAAGGAGTGTAAAGGGATAAAGGGGGATGCAGTTTATAGGTTGAAAACGGTTTTTTAAGATTTGCAGCGAAACGAGACCTCTTAGCGGAAAACGTTCAATGGAAAAGTTGTAAATAAAGTAACCAAAAACTTTTTTATTGAACACTTGTCGACATATCCTCAAATTATCAGTTAAAATGGCGATAAACCGAAGTTTCAGTATTTAATTTTTTTCTCTCGTATAAATTATTCAATCAACATGAACATTTTTAGAAACATGTCTTTTTTGGTGTTGAATGAGCATGCTTTTATCGCAATTCATAATTCGGCTAGTTTTAGAGTTTTTGTATAATTTTCGATAAAAATACCCTTCTCTTCCTCGATCAATAATTGTCCTGGTGTTTTTTTTTTTGTATTTCGAAGGTCTATAAGTAATCGTTTCAATTATTGAAATATCTGCTTTCAAATGATCTACGTAACTAGGTGGGTTATTGATCATTAAACCTCTTAAAATTGAGAGAAAGTCTCTCTGAATCGTGATTTTCTCAATATATGCTATTATTTTCGAGTTTCTTCATTATTTTTATAACAAAAAGAGTTTATATTAAATTAGGTATGTCCACAATTTTTAATTATAATGTATTTCGACAGTTATTCCTCTCTAAGAACACATTACCAGCACAAAAAGTCTCAAAAATGAAAATGTGATTAAATAAACGCAAAACAAAAATGATGAAATAAGCCAGGCTAGAAAACGTACCCTGCACGAGGTTAGCAGCGATTTACATAATTTCTTTGATAGTGTGAGCGGAGTGCAATAACACCGCGCGCTTATACGAGGATATATTGAAAAATTCTTCGCCTACTATAGAACCAAACAAAATTTTAATGTCAAAATATTTTATTACTCAACATATTCTCCTCTTAATTGGATACATTTATTACAGCGAACCTGCAACGTCTCTAGACCTTTCAAAAAAAATGTTTCTTCTTGCTCTGCAAACCAGACCTCCACAGCTTTTATTACCTCCTCGTTGGAAGAAAATTTACGACCTTTTAAACCTTTTTTCAGTTGAGGAAAGAGATGATAGTCGGACGGAGCCAAATCTGTTGAATAAGGGGGGTGTTCTAGTAATTCAAACCCTAAATCACGAATTTTTTGCATGGCAACATGAGATTTGTGTGCAGGGGCGTTGTCCTGCAAAAACAAAACACCTTTGGATAGCTTTCCGCGTCTTTTCTTTTCAATTTTTTCCCGTAGAGTGGTCAGTAATGTCGAATAGTAATCTCCAGTTATTGTTCTACCCTTATCCAAAAAATCAATCATGATTACTCCATGGCAATCCCAAAAAACTGAAGCAAGAACTTTTCCAGCAGATTTTTGGACACGAAACTTCGTAGGTCTTGGAGAACTGGAGTGTCGCCATTCCATCTATTGTTGCTTTGTTTCTGGATCGTAGAAATGTACCCATGTCTCATCCATAGTTACAATTCGGTTTAAGAAGTCTACATCTTTTTCAAATCTAGCACAGATTGAACGCGATGCTACTACCCTTGCACGCATTTGGTCAACATTCAAACATTTGGGGATTCATTTTGAAGTAATTTTTCTCATGACGAAATTGACGTGAACTATATGATGAACGCGTTCTCATGAAATATTCAGTGCTTCAAGTATTCCTTTTTAACCCAATTCGATGGTTTGTTAAAATCATGTCATGAACTGCATCGATATTTTCGGGGACTGACACAGAAACTGGCCTTCCCGATCGATCATCTTCAATGGAAAATTTACACATTGATCACCAAGGGTATTAAGCATATCTTCGTAAATCTGGTCACCTCTTAACCCTTTTAAATACAGGTACTTGATGATAGCTCGATACTCCAATTTTTCGATTTTCACAATTTCGATGGAAATATTTTTCCTTTTAATTTATTGCGTAACTCTGGTTTACTTTTTTGACGTCAAACTTTACACTGACACTTCTAATAAGCTATTCTTCGTTGCTATGGTAACGCAATATTTTGTTTATGCAGGGAACTGGTCTAGGCTAACTAAATATCAATACATCATCGTAAGTGTTGATCATTTGCAGCTGTGGGTTTCGCTGGATTTCATCTGCATTGATGTTTCAAAATGAGTGATAATAAGAGTTGTTTTGTTCCTGGGTGTGTAAACACATCCAAAAATAGTATGGAGAAAATATTCATAAAAGTTCCACGAGATCTTAAAAAAAAAGAAATGATTTACTGCTGTAAGAAGAAAAAGCTAAAAGAGGTGTAAAATTTGTTTTGTAAAATTTGTTTTTACGAAACTCCCAGGTTTTCGGGGAAAACCCCTCAAAAGCAAAGCTTGTGCGAGCAAGGGAGATCCGGGACCTACAGTTTAAATAAAAGTGGAATCCGAACCACTTCAGCTCAGTGACACACGACCGGGGATCGAACCCGGATCGTCTGGGTGGAAGCCAAACGCTCTAACACCTCGACCACTTTGCTTGTCAGTGAAAACAGTTTTTTTTCTGTTATGACGATCATTTCAACGTGAGTTAGGGTCTCTGTAATTATTACTATCGAAATATTAAATAATTTAATGTTTACAGCTTGCAGAAGATTTGAAAAACTATTAAGAATTATAAGTTTAGTAAAGTAAGAGCTCGAATGAAGCCTGGAGTAGTACCGCATATTTTCAGTTGGCAGGCGGATAAAAAAACAACCATTTCCCGTTTGAGTAGCGAAATAAGATCAAAAAAAGTAAAATTTCTGAAATTCTGAATGAATCTGAATATACTGAATTGAATTATTATTATTGAATATTATTGAAAATTTTTAACACCTCGACACGTGTTTAAATCACTACGTGTTCAAGTCACCAATTGATCATCCTCGAGAGGAATATTAAACTAAGTTTAATCTCAGATTAACCTCAGTTTAATCCCACTGTCGAGGTGTCATTACTGTACCAAAGGTTCAAAACAGTGTATTGCAATTATTATTAGCAAAGATCATGAACTGCGGTTTGAATTATAGATATACTTTATTATTTCCCACTTTTTTTAAATTTCAGCCAATATTATCACGAAATCCAAGCAAACTAAAATCGAAGTAAACCAAACATTGTCATTAGCTACTGATTTTGAAAAATATGTTATTTCAAAAAACACGGAAGTGCCATAAATTTTGATTCAGAAATTGCCATACCTCACCTAACTTATTTTATTGCCGCTAGTTTCACCTGAAATATAGATTTTTACACTCTTATGACAAAATTTATATAAAAGTTGAGCAGGATCACTATACAGTGCGGCTTTTTTTAGTCCCCCCTCTGTTAACTTTTAAACGATTCGACGTACAAACAGGAAAATAAAACCATTGTTTATATAGAAGTAAGATTGTTAGCCAACCTTATGGGATTTATATTGGATTCAAATGGATGCGACATGTAGATGGCGACAGTGATCTTCTCGCATCCAAGTCATGTCGTAACTTCAGTGATCTGGCCTCCAAGTCATGTCGTAACTTGATTAAAACAATGGAAAAGCATTATAATCAGGATTTTTTGAAGAAACCTGCATTAAAATGACGTCAAATATTCATGTTTGTAACTAATTACGCTAGATGACACTCGCGTTTGTGTCCAATACCTTTTCCACAGGCATTGACTAACTATCCTCTATTTAAACAATGATAAAACCGTTTGGAGGGTTTCACCGATACTACTTTTTGAAATAAAAAATATGGTGATTGCACGACAGTGGCGCGGGGGGACACATCAACTCAAAATTTTTGAATGGCATGGGGGTCAAGTGTTGCATCGTTGAAAAGAGAATTCAATTTTCTTTACAACCAGCTGAATATTTTTGAATTTTGTTGACAATTTTTTTCCCAATTTCGATTTTTATGCTTTTCGAAATTTTCGAATTGATGTGCCCCCAGCGCCATCTGTCGAGTAATTGCAATGTTTCTTCTCTCAAAAAGTATTATTGGTAATACGCTTCGAAATGTTTTTGGTTTCATTATTCCACAACAAACCGTTCAAATTTATCGAGGTATGAGTAGTTTTCAGATCCTCATTTATATTCGATATTTCGAATTTTAATTGCAAAAATTTTTTTAACTAAATTCAAAAAAAATTATATGGTTCTGAAGAGAATTGAATCCTCTTTTCAAAGATGTGACACTTGACCCCCCATGCCATTTAAAATTTTTGAGTTGATGTGCCCCCCCCCCGCGCCCCCTGTCGAGCAATCACCATATTTTTTGTACCTTAATGTAGTATTGGTGAAACCCTCCAAACGGTTTTTTTTTCAAATCTGTACGTCGAACCGTTCAAAAGTTAACAGGGGAGTGGGACTAAAAAATGCCGCACTGTATAGTCTCTGCCATGCACTGAATTATCAAAATATGCACGTATATACACTTACTGTTTACCCTTTACTTGTTTGCGGTTGATTCGGGTTTTTGCACTCTGTTAAAAAGTCAGACACCATAACAACATCTACTGTTGGTAATTTATGGGAATCAGCCTTTTGAAAACCCTCTTCCATCATGCAGTAGCCAGTAGGACAATTAACAATACCGGTTTATTTCGAAAGAAATGCCAGCGTTCAATGCGAAGCGAATGCACCTGGTTTCGTTTTGGCGCGGGACTCACGATCGAATCACTGACGTCACGCCAATCGGAGAGCGTTTCGTGCATTCAAACGAATGCAGCAATTTCACATGAAGATTATGGGCTAGCGCCTTATTGGAATTTCATTAAACTTCACATATCTGATTCTAAGGTCATAATGTATGGTTTCATTGTATTTATGCGCGGTTTTATTTTTTGTGAACATCCCTATTACACTACAATATTAATTTAATAATATCATTTTTATTCTTTTCTACAACTATTGAAAATACAAATTAGGATTGATTCAGCGAGGGGTAATATATGAAAATATAAATAGAAAAGTTATTGGGTTTTACCCTCAAAATGTTGTGCAACCGTAGACACGTGTTTCGAGCTTAAGCTCTCATCAGTACGGTAAAACCAAGAGCGAAGATGTACAACACTTGGGTGTAAAAATATAAACAAGGAAGTCAACAACAGGAAGCCAACCACATATTCTAACCGATGCCACAAACATTACTGTATCAGTCTACCTCCTGATATTGTCACATTAGTGTATTGTTTAGTTATGTTACTGTATCATAATCTTTCGTGACTGAAAATAAATGAAATGAAAGTCAAACCTCTTTACCAAGCTTGTTGTACACATTTCTTGTGTTACAGAGCCGTATATGAGCACAAACAACTCTGCTTTCAAATATCTGCTCGAATTTGAGTTGTTTCGATTTCAACTGGCTGTTCCAATAGATATTCTAGAATTGTCAGCTATGAAACAAGTAATATTTATTATCTGGAACAGTTTTTATATTCCACGCCTACTAGATTTGAGCCGATGCTGGTCTCTTCCCTATCGTGTCTCGTATCCCGTCCACTGTCATCATATTTCATATCTATCGATGTTTTCCTTCCAGTCTGTCGTTTTATTGCCGGCGGGGAAGCATGATTTTCTCTCCGGGCGACGCCAAATTATTGATTTTTTTGTTCTATTAGACCGGCTTGGTTTTTTGTTTGGTAGAGAATTTGTGAAAGCTTTTTTCAAAGGATGCATTGGGGATACGAATAAATTGATAAAATTTATCTTTTCTAGTTTTGTAGAGTTTATTCTACGCCTTCAGTGAATTTCATATAGCAATACAATAAGTGTTTCAAAATTCAATATAAATATTCCAAGGGTGTATTTTTGGGGACAAAATGAAACCCTTTTCCCCTTTTCCCCCTCCAATCTACAGATATCGCGAGAAAAACCGTAAATGAACCATTTAACAAACTCACAAGTAAATCAAAGTGCTGTATTACAATTCAAACGTCAAAAGCGTCAAAAGGATTTTTCTTGGATAACTTAATGGTAACGTTTAATTTTTTTGCGAAAATATAAAATCAATTCTCATGTTATGGAACCGGAGATGGTGAATTTAATTATATCTGTCTCTCGACATTAGCGGAACGTTCACAAACAGAGAAATGCAATTTAAAAGCCAGTATACACTTTTCGCATGTAAATATTTTTTTAATAAGTCTATCAAATCTACATGACCACTGGAAGCTCGATAAACTTGTCATTTTGATGACTATTGTCTGAAATCTTTTGATAGCAAATGATTTCAGTAATTTAGTGAGATTAAATGGACGGTCATTACAGGAAGTTGATTACATTAGATTTTTGGGAATTACAATCGGTAAGATGACTTGGGAAAAACACGTGAATAGCATTGTTTGTAAATTGAACTCGATATGTTTCCTAATCAGACAGTTGAGGAACACGGTATACATTTTTGAAACTTGCATACTTCGGTCTAGTACAAGCAATTATATCGTATGGACTTATATTTTGGGGCTCCTCAGCACATATGCTTAAAGTCTTTATTCTCCAAAATAGAATACTACGCTGCATGAAGGGAGCACACCCTAGAACCTCCTATAAAAGCATATTTGTGGAATTGGGAATCATGACTCTACCATCGCTTTACATATATATCTTGTTGATAAACTTAAGAAACAATAATAGTAATTTAATGAAACAAAGTGATTTACATAATTATTATGGGACTAGGGGATGCAATCAGCTCCATCAGTATCTCCAGACTCACGGTTAGCCAAAACTCACATACTTATCAACAAATAAAATTTTACAATAAATTCCAAAATCTTTTCGGTGTGATAGACAATAGCTTTTAAAATAAATTTTCAAATTACCTGCTATGCAATGCATTTTACTCTACCGATGAATATTTAGAATCATGATTTATGGTAGCGAAATATATTCCTATAACTGTCCTCCATATATTTCCTACATTGTTCAAGCATGCACACTACAGTGCAACATAATTAATGTTAATTGTAATTTGAAATTTTGATTATAATTTTAAATTGTAACAAACAATAATTTTTTGACACGTCCGATAATCTATATATATTTCAAATTCTATAAATTGTATGATAGATTCGAGTGATGAATAAAGTATTGTATTGTATTGTATCGTATTGTATGTAAGATAACACTACCAAGTTTGTCACTTTTAATATCCCAAAGCTAATTTTCAGTAATTACCCAAGGTCATTGATAATTTTTCCATATTTTTTTTTGCCTACAAGCAACAAGCTTGAGAAAGTTGTTAACATTTTTTTGAGCATTTATCAATGTTCGAGGGTTATTCGGATAGAACAATTTTTGGTAATTATAGAAAAAAATAAAGAGCAAAAATAATTTATTTAAAGGTGCAATTAACAAAAGAACAATTAGAAAAGATAAATGAAGAAGAAGAAATGAAGTTTCTATAACTGATGAAGATGTATTTCCACTACGCTTGCTGTTAATATTTTGATTATGATGTTCTTGGTCAATATCCAAGTAGGGTTTTATTGACTTGGCATTGTTATGACCCGTAATTTGTACACCTCTTTTGGCCAATCGAGTAACCGCGGTCGATCTATTGAAGTGATCAGTAATTTTTTTCTTTGGTGTTCAAGCCAATCGCCTCCTCAGACGATTTTGTCCAATTTTGAATCATATTTCTTCCAATAGCCATAATGTCATACCAGTGATCATTTTCGGTTCTCCATAGTTAGTGACGATTTGTTCTTAGGAATAATCTGTTGGTTTTAATATTAGGGCCTCTTTTTTGACATACATTTTTTAAATAATCTGCCTGTACAAACGTTGCTGTACCTTGGCAAGTCTTGCTAAATACAGATTTATATTCAACTCGATTTTTTCTTCTCATATTCTCAAACCAATCTTTTAAAATCGACGCCATTTCTTTCACTGTCCGATTTCCATCTAATATGCCAATCAATAGAGAATGTTTCCTAACAAAAATACTAGTGGAAAACCGACTGTACCATCACATGGGAGACAGTCTGTTATGTATTCGACTCACAACTGTCATTTATTAATTTGTTATAAACATTTAACCCTTTGTTTTCTAGTGTGCACGCAGTGAGGTCACTTACAAGTTAATTATTTCTCATGTGCCTAGAGTCCTCACTGCAGGTGCACATAAAATGACGCATGCGTGTGATGTCTCCCTACTCCAAATAAAATTTGCTCAAACGAACCGGTATAGATATAGATTCGTGTCGGTTATTTATGCGAGTATTTTTTTATGCTGATAAGTACCACCTGTTTTATCTGGAATAAAAATAATAGTGGAAAATGATAGGTGTGTTCATTTGATTCATAAAGCATATAAAAATACATTTTCATTGTTGTCACAGTATATGCATAAGAAAAAGTGATAATTTTGATGCATAATTTGTGGTGTGCTCAGCTTGAGGACACTAGGAACAAGAGAGCTCTTCTCTTTATTTTCAGATCAGAATTAGATCAGAATTATCGAAGATAGAGATCCTGTTTTAGTAAACATGAATACCTCCTTTCCGTAATAAGGGCTCAGGAAATGGAAAAATCAATTATTTGGACGCAATCGGCTTCAAACTGCCACCTAACATTGAAACAATTTGCCGACACATCTGGACCAAAAATTACTGAAAATATAGAAATGCCTTCCGACATGTTCCTCTATATTTTTTAGAACCGACATAGTTTTTCATACTTTGCAATAAGCTGGAGGTAATCCCAATGGCTCTGTACCAACTAATATTACAGAAATAAAAAGTTTCATTGTGTAGTAGCACTGAGTTTGAACCTCTAAGTCCAGATGGCATTGTAGGTAACAAATTTGATATTTTGTTAAATTTTCCATGAAAACACTAATTTGTTTCAGATGTAACGTCGCATTATGCCTCTTTAACAAAAAAAAACTGCTTTTTGGAATATCATAAAATAATTGTTTTTATATATGTGAAATAAAAAATTGTTTTCAACTCCTAGTGTTCTCACTGTGAGCACTCGCTTCTAAAGCTAAATCAAATGCAAATAAAAAAATACCTTTCAAATCTATATAATAATGTATTAGCAATCATCTGTAACTGAATATTCGAATTTTTTTCTCAAAAAAATAATTCCTGCCTCAAAGGGTTAAATAACAAAAAACGTGTTTTTTTATTGTTTTGCATATAAAATGAAAACTAATAAAGCAATCTGATTGCTCCAATGAAAAGGATTGTAGATAATTGAAATACGAACAAAATGGAATACTTTACGACCCGATCAAATCATTAGTAACCGAGGAAAACTGGAAAAACCAGAAAATTTAACGATTCTTTAAAAATTCATAACTCCGCCATTTTTCAAGAAATAGGGTTGACCCTCCTCATGAAAGTATTGAATCATATGTACTTTATGTGTGCATAAAACATGCTCTTACGGATCATCGCTTTTGGCACAATTGCAATTCAAATTTTTTTTGAACTATCTTGCAGCGTGCCTTGATGCTCTAGTGATAGTCCGATTTCAATTCCTAAACAGATTTTGAAAGTAGAGGTACAGTACCACAAAACCTGTGTTCTCATTTGGTGCTTAAATACTGCGAAACGGGTGAAAAATGCTTGCAAACATGACTGAAAACGGCCGAGCTGGTGGAAGCGGTCCAGTGGTAGGAGTAAGCGGGAAATGAGGGGAAGCGTATTATCACGTAACCCGCTCTTTAGAAGAATTTCCCTCATCTCCCGAACCCTCCACTCGGCAGCTAACACAGGCTCGGCCGTTTTCAGTCATGTTTGCATGCATTTTTCACCCATTTTGCACCATTTTAGCGCAAAATGAGAATATACGTTTGGTAGTACTATACTTCTACCTTCATAATCTGAGAAATTGAAATCGGGCTTTCACCAGAGCATCCAGGCACGCTGCAAGATAGTGCAAAAAAAAATTAAATTGCAGTTGTGCCAAAACTAACTATCCGACAGCGCCTCTTTTGTGCAGACATAAAGTACACATGATTCAATACTTTCATGGGAAAGGCCAATCCTACTTCTTGACAAATGGCGGAGTTATGAATTTTTAAAAAAATCGCAAAATTTTTAAGTTTTTTCAGTTTTTCTCCGTTACTAATGATCCAGATTGCTTCATTAGTTTTCATTTTATAAGCAAAACAATTTAAAAAAACAAGTTTTTTGTTATTTAAATGTTTAAAACAAATTAATAAATGACAGTTGCGAGTCGAAAACATAACAGAATATAACTACGGACTGTCTTTCATGTGATGACATTGTCGGTTTCCTACTAGTATATTTGTTAAAAACTCACTCATTTTATGCTTTATTGCTTGGTGTATAATTGATACTGTCTATCATTACAAAAGTCCATAAATGCCACACAAACCTTTTACTATGAACAGTATTTTTTATTCTTGTCAGTATTATGACCAAAAATCGATATAAATCATCAAATTGTATTCTCAGCAACGTGATAGAGTTGAAACAGCCCATGGAATCTGTTTTCAGCATAATGTTGTTCTGATTGGTTGAGTTCAATCAAATGACCTCGAATTAACTGATTTCAATGGATTTCTACTAGAGCAAAACATTTTCAGATAAACTTTTCGAAAGTGAGTTGTTGGGTAACTGCCCGATACCGAAGACAACAATTTTGTCTATGTCAAGTCAAAACAAATAACCTCATAAATAGTTGAAGAGGGAAACATTCTCAATTGATAATTGAAAAAAAAAACAGGAAAAAAACTACGATAGAAATGAAGTTGACATTGAACTACATCTGATAGATATTGTGAATAGACCCTAACTTGGAAGAAAAGATCCGATAGTGAAAATTATCATTTATAGTTATAGTTAGATAGTTAGTTGAAATAAGATGAAGCTGGTAATACTCAACAGAAAATATCTGCTTACCCGGCTAAGGCCATGCTGGACATTGAACTACATGTGATAGATATTGTAACAACTTTTGAAGAATATTAATGATGGAACCTTATGATCAAAATTAGGTAAGTTTCCTAAAATTGAACGTTACACTACTCTATTTGCTCCTGTTTCCTTTTTCCTTTGTTTATTCATTTATGTAAATTTGTCTGCCCCGTACAGTTTAGTATAAGCACGTGGCAAATGGAAATCATTGTGCATTCTATAAAAAAAGTAAAAAAAATACCCTTTTTTCAGAGACACATATACAGTGTGACCCATTTAAAATGGAAACACCCTTATGAAATGTACATTTTTTAACCGATTGGAATAATTTTTTTTCAGTAGGTAGACATTCAGAAAGTCTATTAGGACACCAAATTTCATGACTATATCTCAATTTCCAGGGCCAACTAATCTTATTTTTGAAGGTCATATATCTAAAAAAATTGCTAGTAATTTACACGACAGGATTTGTGACATTTTCAAATGGTTCACATGTAAATTACGTGCGTCAATCAATAAAAGAGATATAAAGGAATGAAATTTGAAAAATATGCCGTTTAATCAACCCACCAATTCAAGTTCAGGAATTTTATGAAAATTCTGAATACACCAATGGATTCAGTATGTCTTGAAATATTACTGATCACAGTTTGATCGAAATCTGTTCGGTAATGAAAAAGTTATAAACGAATAAAATTTGAAAAATATGTTGTTTGATGGAATTTTAGCAACGTTCTTACTACACCACTGGATGAGGGGCAATATTCAACAAAATATTATTCAAATAAATGTATTCATGAAACATTTATGGGAGAATCTATTTCCTTTCCTATGTATGTCGAACCATATCAATCGATCAGTTTATCACAACAAACTTTAGTGTCAATAATTTCAAATAAATCTACAAAAAAATAACTGTAACTACATTCTTCTAATTGCTACAAACTAGCGGAAAATAATCTTTTATTCACAATCAATGTAAAAATAGAAACCAAGAAGATACCGAATTGAAAAATAAATGAGTGCAATTCATATTCTGGTGGCCTCCACCAAACTTCCATCCAATTCTATGCATTTATCATATCGCTTACGAATATTTTTTTAAGTATTCCTCAATTGTTGTGGAGTAATTGCATCGCAAGCTTGCTGAATTCCACTCGATTCCTTGGTCGTGATTTGTAAACCTTTTGTGTAACATAACCCCAAAGGTACTCCCCCTTCCTATCCAACGATTAGGGTAATTTTGATTCAGCCAACTCTTCACAATTCCCGCATTATGTATGGAACAACCATCTAACAACCATCTAACTGAAAATATAAATATCTTGTTTCTGCATGAGGAAGTTCATCTATTGCGTCCGAAAATTCATTCCTTAAAAATTGTAGAAAAATTGCGGCATTCAAGTTACCGTCGAAAAAGAGTGGTCCAATTATCCTTTCATTCAGTATTCCATACCAAACGTTCACTCTTTCTGAATACAGCCTTTTACAGTTTATCATCCAGTTAGGATTTTCAGTGACCCAATAGCGAATATTTTGTGACCACTCCATTTGTTGTGAAACTAGTTTCATCACTAAATAATTTTTTTAAAAAATGCCTGTTATTAAGATACTCGCCCTAGGCCCATAAGCGGAATTCCAAACGTTTTTCTTGATCACCTAGTTGCAGAGTATGTAAAAACTTTGGTTTAAATGGCCTCAATTTATTTTTCCTCAGACATCGCCTAACATTCTCCTTAGGTAAGTTTAAACCTAAGCTGGCAACCCTCAAACTACTAAGTATTTGAATTATTTGTGAAGTAATCTAATATAGTCTGGTTATTTTCGTTCCTTCTTCGTATATTGTTCTTCAAAATATATGGGGTTACTGCTCCAGTCCGATTGAAAACTTGGTTTATTTTATGTACCGTGCTGTTATTTATGGCTGGACGATTTGGGTGTCTTTCATTGAATATTCTGGTTACTTTTCTTTCACACCGGTAATCATCACCGGAAAGATGTATAATTTCGTTTTTTTCTTGAACTAATGGTGCGTAACAAAATGACAATTCATGCACAAATAAATAGATGAGAAACTGTAAGTCACAGCTAACTTGTTTATTTCATTAATGCATTTTGAATAACAGGCAGTTAAATTTGCAACTCTCATTTTTTGCTATTCAACAAAAGGATTAAATCACAGCTGATGTTACCTACTGGAATGATAATAATTATTATCCATTGCATATTTTTTTCGTTATAATTTTTATTGGGAGTATATTAGACTTGTCTTATACCGTTGAAATTGTTTTCATGAAGATTAACGAGGAGTTCTTTCCTGATTGTACCTGTCTATGTATCCACTCTACTTCGAGAAATACCAATAGACTATTTTTACCATCATGATTTTTAGATGTTATAATTGTACGACATTGCAATAATTACCCCAATAATTTTTTCAATAATCAACAGTGGTGTAGTATGAACGTTGTTAAAATTCCATTTTACAATATATTTTTCAAATTTTAGCCCTTTATAAGTTTTTATTAATGAACAGATTTTGATGAAACTGTGACCAGTAATATTTCAAGACATCCTTAATCCAGTGGTGTATTCAGAATTTTTATAAAATTCGTGAACTTGAATTGGTGGGTTGATTAAACGGCATATTTTTCAAATTTCATTCCCTTATAACTTTTTTATTGATTGACGCATTCCAACGTAATTTACATGTTAATCATTTGAAAACGTTGCAAATCCAGTGGTGTAGTCAGATTGTTTTTAAAAAAATCGATAGCAATTTTTTTAGATTTTTGACCTTGAAAAATAAGGTTAGTTGGCCCTGGAAGTTGAGATTTATTCATGAAATTTGGTGTCCTAATAGACTTTTTGAATATCTATCTACCTAACAAAAAAAAATCATTCCAATTTGTTGAAAAATGTATGTTTTATAAGGGTGCTTCCTTCTTAAATGGGTCACACTGTATACTATGTTGAAAACAATTGGTCGAAATGTGAAAGAAAATATGCGATTAGAAAATTCAAACTGCGTATGAATTTCAGATGAATCGTAGTGTATTGTGTGCATCCACTATAGTAGTTTTAAAAATGCTGTTCACTCAGGTGAAAATATATATTTTGTCGTATAACGCTTCACTGCATTTTTCAAATAACGATACGATGTTTCCAACTGAGATAGGAATCGCTACAAAGGATTGTCCTCATTTGTGTGTGCATACGCTGAAATCTGAATAAAAAGCGCCCTCGAGCTCTATGGATATATTACTCCCATACTTTTCCTGGAAAATGTAATGAATATCAAAGAAAGCGGATTGAAGTGCCATTAAAGAGCATCATTTCGTAATTAGAATTCTCTGCTCCGTATCGCTCGCAATGACATTTTTCTGCTGCTTAATTATGGAAGTCTTATGAAATATTACTGCTCGCAATTGAAATTTTTCGCATTATAATTTATTCCTATACCGTCTAGCTGTATTGAAATTTTTATTTCCTACGACTCTCATGAGCTACTGGACTGTCATTATATTGACGAATTTTATGCGATCGAATCTGCATCAAAACGTAATTTTGAAATTTATTGTAAATACTGCTCGAATCCCCTTGAATCCGGAAGCAATTAAATTCAGCATTTACGATACCTAGAAGGTTCTCGAGCTTTCACACATCGTACTGATATAGACTTGAGAGTTATACGAGGGGAATTTAATAATTCGAACAAATTTAGTATCCAGTAATCAGTTTCATTATGAATTCAACGTCATATTTGTGTTACAGAAAGATCCATGACATAGAATAAGTAGAAATAAGATCCATTGTTTAGATATAATAGTATATTCTTCAACGAGCGTATAATGATAGCTATTATTCTCGAGGATCAAAATTCCGAAACGAGTCGAAGGCGAGTTTCGGAATTATCCGAGAAAATAATAGCTATTATGCGCGAGTAGAAGACTATACTTTCCCTACGATACGATAGTCAGAGTTTGAATGAAATCCAAATTTTATTTATGAAAATAAGGATATAGTATAAAGTAATATAAGGTATAATAACAATTATACATGAATAATCGGTGTTCATTCATGAATGAATAAATGCCCTAATTAAAAATAATTTTTAAGAAAACTTCCTATAGTGGTATTCGACCTCACGCCTATACAGTGTGTCCCACTTACCATGCTCACCGTGGGTATCTTTTCAATGGTGAGAGATACAAGATCGGTTAAATGACACCAAATGTGGAGTTTATCAAGGCCAACTATAATGTGAAAAAATAATTTGATAAAATCTAAGACATTTAAAATTCCAAACTTCATTAATTGGTTTTTGACATATTCAAGAAGGTTCTAGGAGAGTTCTTCGAATGAGAATTTTTCGAATGAGAATTTTTCGAATGAAAATTCTTCAAACGACAGTAATTCGTAAGACAGTGCTTCAAATGGACGTTATTCGAAAGTACAGGTCTTCGAATCGACAGTTTTTTTAATAGACAATTTTTCGAATAGACAATTCTTCCAAATAAGTTTGTTTCATAAATATCGGAACAATTCATACATTTTGTGACTAGTAATTTTTTATTATGACCTAACCAGAATGAACTTACCTTACGTAGACATTTGAATGTGTGGAAATTGATGAAGTTGGTAGGTTTTGCACTATTTTTCCTTGTGAAAATGCATTTTGTGAGGAGACATTGAAGCATTTATGGCGTTATTCGACGACATTCTTTCGAAATTAGCTGTCGTAACTTTCGTAGAGATTTAATTCATTTCCCTTTTTCTTTCAACGGCATGTTTATACAGGGCGTCCGGTAAACCTTGTACAATATTGAAACTGGTGATAGACCAGGTCAAGTATACAAATTGAGACGAATTCAAATATATTTTCTTCTGAAGATTACTGATGAGGGATGCTTTTAGACGTACAGAACAGTTTTTCAGAAAGTGAATTCAGTTTTCAAGAAATGAGGGTAAAAAATGACAGATTTGAATTTCAGCATTTTTTTTTTTTAATTTTTTTTGACATTATTGTCTGAAAAAAACATAACCAATTGGTAGTGGACATTCATTACAAAAGAATGCACATTTTGTCCAGACTCTACCATGGTATAAAACAAACTATAATTATTTTTGGAGGAAGTGATTTCCATTGAATTAGTCGTGGTTTTATTTTATTTCGATTTTATCAAGATAAAATGTGGAAATGATTAATAATAATAAAGAATTGACTGCTTGGTAGCATTAAATAGTATGTCAATAAAATGAACTTTTCGTGTAATTAAGCTTAATAAAATTATCGAAATGAAATGTCGATTATCTGACAGGGCACCGATTAATACGAATTCTTGTAATAGACCCAACATCCAGATTCCAACGAAGTTCAAGAAACCGACAGATATACAGGGTGTTACCAAATAAGTGCAAAACTTTTTAGGAGGTGATTCCTTGTCGAAAATTAAAAACTTTTTTAACTCCTGTGTTGTGTAAATAACATTTTTGTAATATTATTCAGTGCGATGTTGAATAATCGTTGTGGTTTATAGTGTATGTTGATTCGAAAAAACGTTGAATTAGTATTTACTTATTTACATCTCATTGAATGTTTCTAAGCAGTTCATTTGTTATTAATCATAATTATTTAATCGTTTCATCTTGATAGGATAAAAATAAAAGACATTACTGACAAAGTCTACTGGAGTTGATTTTAGCTCAGAATAACATTAGACTCTAACATAATCGAAAATCTACTCCTTCCAAAAATAATTATCGTATGTTTTATACCATAGTAGAGTCTGGACAAAATGGACATTCTTTTGAAATGATTATCCTCTTCCAGTTGGTTATGTTTTTCTCAAACAATAATGTCAAACTGCTGTTAAAAAAATTGGTGAAACTCAAATCTGGCATTTTACCATCGTTTCTTGAATAATTGTATCGTTTTCTGGAAAACTGTTTTGTACCTCTGAAACCATCACTCATCAGTAATTTTCAGCTGCAAAGATATTTGAATTGGTCCCAATTTGTAGACATGGCACTCAAAAATCCAAGATGAGGTAGTGATTTTCCAGAAATTTAAAAAATGCTCATTATCTCGAAGGAGGTGAGATTTTTACTAAAGTGAAATTCCGATTTTCCGAACAGTCATGACCTGGTCCATCACCAGTTTCAATATTGTACAAGATTTACCGGATACCCTGTATATACAGTGCGGCTTTTTTTAGTCTCCCCCCTGTTAACTTTTGAACGGTTCGACGTACAGATTTGAAAAAATAACCGTTAGGAGGGTTTCACCGATACTACTTTTTGATACAAAAAATATGGTGATTGCACGACAGGGGGCGCGTGGGCACATCATCTCAAAAATTTTAAATGGCATGGGGGGTCAAGTGTCACATCGTTGAAAAGAGAATTCAATTCTTTTCACAACCATCTAATTTTTTTTGATATTCGTTAATATTTTTTTCAATTAAAATTCGAAATATCAAATATAAATGCAGATCTGAAAACTACTCATACCTCGATAAATTTGAACGATTTGTTGTGGAATAATGAAACCAAAAACATTTCGAAGGGTATTACCGATACTACTTTTTGAGAGAAGAAATATTGCCATTACTCGACAGATGGCGCTGGGGGCACATCAATTCGAAAATTTCGAAAGTCATAAAAATTGGAAAAAAATTTCTCAACAAAATTCAAAAATATTTAGATGGTTGTCAACGATGTGACACTTGACCCCTCATGCCCCCTGTCGAGCTATCACAGCCATACCATATTTTTTTGTATCAAAAAGTAGTATAGGTGAAACCCTCCAAACGTTTTTTTTTCATGTTTGTACGTTGAACCGTTCAAAAGTTTACAGGGGGGTGGCTAAAAAAAGCCGCACTGTATATATTCCACCGCACATATTATGTTTGAAAAATATCGGAATTTCAACTATTGCTTAGAGTAAATCTCTTGCGGGCAAGAAGTTCACTAGACTTCGTTTAATAGGCAGTAAAATTAAGTTTTCTGATTCGTGCTCAGAGCTATTTCACTTTTCGTCAGTTGATTATGATTTATAAGGCACAGATTTGACCTATCCTGGAATACTGTTCCAATTTATGTAGTGCAGCTCCTAAACACACACTGAATCTTTTTGATTCTATCCAAAAAAGAGCCTTTCGTCTCGTCGGTGTTGCTAAGCACACAAGCTCACTCACTTCTCTGGAACACCGCAGATAGGTTGGCGGTCTGTCTCTTTTTCACAGATATTTTCAAGAACGATGCTTTTTTGAAATAGTAATAATAATAAATCGTCTTTATTTTCTTCGGTACAAAGTAGGCGAAGTTTAGCTTAGGGCTACTCTTACACTTAACCTAAGTTTCACTAGTGAGAGACAAAATAATAAAGACATTCATGCAGTAAAGCGAGAAAAAAAACATTACCATTACAAAGCACTGGTATTTCATCAAACATATAACTATGAGTAACTAATTTTCTAGTTTGGGGAATTCACAAAATTTGGCTTTCAAAAACTTTTCAATTCATATTCAAATGAATGAGTGTGATTAAAAAGAAAAGTATTGTAGAGTTTAATTGCTCGATAGGTGAAGGATTTCTGAAACATGGCAGAACAATGACGAGGAACATTAAAGTGATGTTTATTTCTCATTTCCAACGAATGAAGAGATGACCTAGGTATTAATTTACGATAGAAAGGCATTTTGTTCTTTAATATTTTGTATAAAAAAAGACAAAAATTGTACTTAGTACGATTAGCATTGTGAGCAACTTCAGTTCCCTTATTTAATAGTGAGTAAATCACAATAAACAATATCACCGTAATTGAACCTGGAGAGGACCAGTGTTTCACAGAGTAACATCCGTATGGATTGATTGAGGTAGTGCCTATGTGGTGTAACGTTTTATAAAACTTTCCTCGGTTTGAAGATAATCAATGATATTGAACTTTCGTCAGTACTAGAGGCGACACCTATTAACGAATAGCTCGTTAACGAATAGCGTAAGTTCGTTTGAATAGCAACAATAGAATTATCTAACTGGCTACTAGGTGTGGTGACATCTGGTGGCTAGTACCTATATGGTATCTGTGGGACAATGGTGGGACGATTTCAATTCATAGATGAGTACCTGTAGTGCCGGTTGGCTCGATGGCATTGGTTTCCAATAGATGTCACTTACATGACGACGGAAAATTGACTGGAAGGCTCGGAAAAAAACCAAAGAACGCTCTCTTCGAGTTTTGCTGTCCTAGTGTAAAGACGTATTGTGCTTTGAGAGTCAAATCTCGATAGTGATTTAAAATTCCATCTTGATTCATGCCATGATAAGTGTTTTCAAATGAAATATATGTGAAGTCTACTTGAAATTAGATTGTCGACCAACTCCAATCCAGAATTTAGCTGTACATCACTTTGGAATTGAGATGTTCCAACCTGTTGGGAACCCATCCATAATGGCCGTCTGATTGATTGGATTGATTGATTGAAGCGATAGATCACCTATAATCATATCTGAAGTATAATCAAGTGGGATAAAAATCTGTGAGTCTCAAGTATTTTTTTACTGTAAAGCAAAGTTTCGAAGTATCCATGCTGTAACATCATATGCTGGAAATCGACACCATTTTGTCTTTTGTCAACCCGACAACCTTACCAAGTTACCACTGTTACCAGTTAATTGACATTCGTGATTCGTGCTAGCGTTAACCTCAAAACGTCAAATTTCTTTTCTATCTTCGTGACTGTTCAAATCAGTTTTGGAAATAAACTATTAATTTTTATTGAACTTTTATAGTATTAGAGATCAGTACCTATTTGTATAATTTCATAGATCAGTAATGAATTCAAATAAATTCTTTTTCGTGCAATCGCACGCGAAGTCAGTATTTCGCGTTCTCAGCACAGTCCGCGAAATTTAATTTCGCGGCCGTTACCCATAGCAACGGCCGCGAAACCAAACGTCACTTTAAAAATGTTTTCAGACATCGTCTTAACATTCTGTTTGTCACACCAATCTTTAAACTCGCCGTAACATTTTTCGTACTGCCGTTTAGATTTTTCGGGTATTAAAACGGAAAGCGCCGAATTTACAACGCTTTTGAGTTCAGGAGGAGTGGAAGGTACTGAAATATCGCCATCAGTATCAGACATTTTGCGTTTTGACAAGAACTGTCAAAATATTTTGTATATATTGAAACATATCATTTCCATAGCACACGGTGATATTGTTAAATAAATTGAACTGCTGTTGATTTTAGAGCAATAATATATTTATTTACAACTATCTATTTTAATAATTTTAACGATTGCACGAAAAATAGTGTGTATGCCATGGCCGCGAAACTTTTTAACGACCTCAAGATTATCTTGCCTCGGCCGCAAGCAGCCTCGGCGATAACTGTTCTTTCGGTACGTTAAAAAGGTATTTCGCGGCCTTAGCATACAAATAACTATCATGGTGCGCCATTTAACTTGTTGTTAAATTTAACTTAGATTTAAGTGCTCAGTTCTCTCAACTGCGTTGAGGATTACATCATAATATTGTTCCTTTCAATTTCTTTCATGTAGTTTGACTTTATATACTCAGTGAAGAGGGTATTCTAAACTCCAAACCTACCAATCTGTCAAACTAATATATCTCAAACGTTTTTCATGAACTCTACCGTTATCCACGAGGGAACACTAACCAAGCATAGCTAAACCAATACAACCTGGATAACCAGAAGTGGTTAAACTGGAGGATTGCCTGCAACTTCTTTGAACCTGAGCCATTTCGAGTTATCCAGGACACCAATCACCAGGTATCATCACCTACACCTGTGAGCTCTATAGACTGTGTGGAATATAGGTAACCTCTGTTTACCCGAGGCAGATTCAGTAACCGGTAGAGTCAGATTCTGGTAGATTCATCTTCACAAAATTTGTACTAAACTTCAAAATATTGTTTTTTCTCTTCTATCCAAGTGTTACTTTGACAATAATAAATGTTATATAATTGTTAATATATATTTGTTTGGAAATATTGTTTTCTTGTTGGTCTGGTTACAGAAGGGAGTTAACTTAATTTTTTTTTGATATTATTTCAACTATCTTGATCATATACTTATCTTTATAGGTATTTTGTATTTTTTTCCCTATTAAACTAAAAACTGCTGGCGATCAAGCCAGACAAATTCTTACAGTTCAAACTTTGAAATACTTGCCTGCCACATAAAAAAATCAGAAACTGGCAATTTAGTCCAAAGAACCCACACCGTTCTCTGCTGAGCAACCAGTGGGTAGATCATTTTCAAAGAACCGAAGGATTTTTGCAGCAGTCCATTAATTTGTGAAGTGAACTTAAGATCTGAATCAAACGTAATCCTAGATTTTTCGTAGATTCTACAATAGGTTATGAGGTGCCATCGATTTCAATAGATATATCTTGTGAAAGACATGTGCTCAAATTTTTGTTACCAAATAAAGTGAAATAGCATTTACTTTTGTTTAGTTTTAAGTTGTGTTTGTCAGCTTGGTCACTTATTATTCTGAGATCACAGTTGATGTTTTTTTGAACAGATTCAAAATTTTCCATGTTGAGGTTTGAATAGATCTGGGTATCATCTGCGTATGCTTGAACTTTGCATTACTTAATTGAGGTTAGAATATCACTTGTATATATAATGAAGAGTAGCGGCCCTAAAATGGACCCCTGGGGTACGCCGGATGTTACATTTTGAGAGGTTGACATAACATTATTAACAGAGACTTTTTGACTGCGATTCGACAGGTAAGAGTTGATGAAGAATATGGTATCACCAGAAAAACCTAAATATCTTAGTTTGTAACAGAGTAATGTGTGATTGATCGTATCGAAAGCCTTTGGGAAGTCGAGTGTAATTAATGATGTTAAATCCTTACAATCGGTATTTCCGACGATATCATCAGTAACTTGTACTAACGCTGATGATGTATTGTAGCCAGCCCGGAATCCTACTTGGCAATCTGTAACAATGTTATTTTCAGGGGTAATATAATAAGTGGTATGATTATTACCGATAATTTTTTGGAATATTAATGAATTGCAATCCCAAAGCTGAAAATTCAACGAGTCCGCAGGACGAGTTGTATTTTCTTGCATTGGGATTGCCAATGAATTGATATTCCAAAAAATTATAGGTTATTAATCGTACCACGAATTATATTTAGGACGACAATATATCGATTTGTAATAAAGTAAAATCGTGTCACCGTTTTAATTTGAAGTAATTCACAGAAATCAAAATCTAACAACGTGAACACTAAAGAGAAAAATTGGGGTCATCTTACAAGCATAATCTTTCAAAATACCAGCCAGCTCCACAATTGTGGTATTCGCATAGACAATATAACCCCTGTTTGTGCAAAAATTGTTGAATTGCCTGGTAATTGATTCTTTATTTCTGGCCGTATTCAACGTAATATTCTTTTCAACTGCTTCATCTATGATAGCAATAGTCATTTGTACCCAACGATCGCTCATATTGATTAAGAAATATAACTAGTCAAAACACAAAGATTTGACGTTTATAATTTAAATCATTATTTTCACTTGACAGCTAGTAAAACAAAAACTAAGCAGGTTTATCACCGTGAAAATACAGCGACAAGCTATATTTTCACTTGTAATCTCCCAAGTGCTTGAATTATTGCGATAAATTTCCTGCAATTAATTCAAGCACGCGGGGGATTCGGTAAGAAAATTTTACACCAAAATATATCCAACAATTCATAAGAAATAACTAACTATGGTTCACCTGAACTATTTATATGCATAGTACAAAAAAGATGCATGAAAATATTGATATGTAAAACACACTTAACAAAATTTCAATTTGATTTTTTTAAATTTAATAAAAAAAAAAGTAAAAATGTTCTTGCTCCACTGGGAATTGAACTAGTGACCACACGACCACGAGGCGGACACTTTACCGACTCGCCACGGGGCCTTTGATTTACATGTAGACAACTGGTGTATTGAAGTGTTTCTGAAATTTGATTTCAGAATTTGCAAATTCTGCGATTATCGAGAAGAAAATATTCAGACACATTCGAAATATTTAATAAATACATAAATATGAAATATTATCTCATTTCAAATGAAAAATACAATTCCATTTGTACATCAAAGCAAAATATAAACTATCACCTGTCAAATATTTGACAGAAAAATTTCCACTTATTAATTTCGGCCAGGGTACCCAGGAGGATAAAAATTTCCGGAAATTTTTTGGGTTGCCATGGCATCTAAATAAGAACGAATGTTTTGGTTCTCTCTAAAAGTGAGGTGTGAAATTTTCACTGTAATTTCGATTCTATTGGCTGAATTTCAAAATTTGAAACAGACTGATTGGTTGTTAAGCAAGGAGATATATTGTCGTTGATATACAACGGTAATTGCTGATGAACGGCTTTTTCTAGAATCTTTGATATTGCAGACAGAATGCTAATTGGCCTTGTATCTGAAAATTCTTGAGGATTCTTTATTTTACCAAGAGGTTTGATTACAGCCACTTTCCATAAGTTGGGAAAATAGTTTTTTCCTATACAATTCCTATACAATTCAATATGTGTGTTAGATAGATATCAATTGTTGGACTACAATATTTCAACATGTTAACAGTTATTCCATCAAAACCAATAGCATAATACTTGATAAAAAATTTCTGACTTCCATAACAGAAATAAAGCGTATTCTGAAGGAATAATCATAATTTCTTAGTTTGGGAAATTTTTCAGCATGTAGAATTTTAAGAGATCATTGTCAACTTCTTGATTAATGAAAACGGAACTGAAATAATTGTTGATTTGTTCAGGTCTCTGCAGATTGATTGGCAAATCAGAATTGTTTTTCTTTGGATTGATTTTTTTAGGGCACTCCAAAATTGTTTTGAGTCACGTGAGTGGAAAATACTATCGTAGTAAGCCTTTTTTTTCTCTTCTGATTGATGTTAGGGCGTATAATCACACTGAGAGATGACACCAAAAAACTGTTGTCAGCATGAGAAAAGAGCTTTGTATTTTTGGTTGTATTTGAATGTAATAAGTTAATTATGACTGCATTGAAATAATCCCATCAGTTTTTTATTTTATTGTTCTTTGATTTTACAATAGACACTTTATCGCTCATCAGATATTTCAGATTTGAAAAATGTGAATATTTTGATTTTGATAATCAACTACTGCAGGTCTCTGCAACACATCTTGTTTTCAATAAATTTTGATACCAAATTGCTGACTGTTTCTTCGTTCTGGTTCTGTTGGGGCTGTTGTAATCGACGTGGTACAAACCGAAGCGTTCACTAAAAAAAAATGTATTAGTGGAGTTCCCAGGTATAGGTACTTATAGATTGAGTTTTAAAAAAAAATCCCAATTAACAAATTTGTTCTATTATGGACATGAGGTATGCTTCCAGGAATTCAGATAAATGGTAATAGTAGTCCCCATAAACACTAACTTGAGTTGAGAAAACAGCAAAAGAAATGGCGGGTTGTGAACTGGATTTTGTAGTGGCACATTCAATTTCAGGATAGAATATCCGGAAAAACCTACAACACCATTCTGTGGAATCCAAGTAAACATCCGACATCATAATTACCATTTAGGGAACATATATTATACTTTCTTTCAACGAACGTCGATATAATTTATAATTTATTTATTTATATGTTGGGTTAGGTTAACAGTGTTATATAAAATAACATTTAAATATATAAAACCACAGTAAAACATATAAACAACAAAACAGAATAAAATAGAAATGAAAGATAAAAAAAACTAAATATGATCTGAAAGGTGCGATTTAGTGCGTTCCTGTTCATAAAAGAGAACATAGGTATCTCCGCTCACGATGGATCTGGATGGAATTGGGGTCACGTGCGTCATTATATTCGTGCCACGTGCTCGCATACGGATGTCTACAGTAGGCTATGTAGTGTCCGCTGTAGGTAGCCCCACTATGATTAGACAATGCATATACTATAGCGACAGGGGGCTACTTTTCTCTAAAGAAAAATCATTGGTGACTTTCAATTTCCCTCGGAATCTTTCTGTTGAAGAAAACCGTTTCAAACGGATTATTAAAATTTCCGGGAATTTATGAATTGATAGGGATTTTGAACACTTCATTCTCTCTTTGCACTTTGCACATGTCGGCTTCTCGTCATCATCGAGAGTTTCTTCCCTTTTGAATAAATCCAAACATTGTGATAGTCTCAGCTGACCTGTTTTTCGTGGTATTGAGAGGGAAATATCCCAGAAAGGATCGAAGGACACTGAACAATGACCACAATAAGCACATTTTAATGTAGATTTTAACTGGCCAACGAAGTAATCCACAATTTTGGAATTGTCTGTCCTTGAGTATCTTGACCATGACTCTTGGGCCTTCTCACTATTACTTAATTTCTCGTATATCTCTCTCACTATGCGTTTCGGCTCCTCCGTTGCTCTATTGACGTCTTCATGTAGACCCTCTAACAAGAATCGTAAGAACTCTTGAGCATCTTCCTGGGCATAACCGATAAAACGAGGAGCGAATCTTTGGATTTGACTTTTCAATGCGACTGTATCAACAACTCTGACGAATCTTCGATTATATGCTTTACACTTTGTATTGCGTGATAAGGACTATGGTATACCGCGTGAAAATGATTTAAAGATTGCAACGTTGCCTCATTTATTTGTAACAAATATAAACTTTGTAATTTCAATGGGAAAACTCCGTATAATATGAACTTTTTCGTATCTTATGATGATCTTGAATAACTTTTATTAAACATGTCTTATGCTTATCTCTTACTGTTTCTGGAATATTGATTATGTTGAAATATTTTTGCCAGCAACATAAGGCCTCCTTAAAGTCAGATGCCTCCATCATATGGGTCAAAATTCCGAAACTATGATATTTGATGTCGCCTTTTCTGTTGTGGCTGTTAAAGAAGGCAAGTTGAAGTTTCACGAGTTGAAAAATAGGGTTGTTGATAAAATTAATTGTCGTGGTTGTTTGTTAGTAGTGGATTTAGATGGAAATCAAAAATATCATTCCTCTGATAGCTATTTTAGGAATAGTTATTGTACAGTTTCCGTTCAAACATTGTAGTGAGTTTCATATTATTCTCGTATATTTCTTCATGCAAAATGTGATATTATTGAATTGTTCCACTGAAACAAACTTATATACTGATGAAGCTTTTTTCAAAATCACGTCTGAAACTCGAACTGTTGAAAATTTAGAATGATCCCTATGTGTTTCCTATAACTCAATAATGAACAATTATAATTCAGCCGCCACGGTAATTCAAATTTTTTAGTGGTTTCATGATACAAATAACACAGTTACAAAATTTTCTCCCATATGCGATGTGCTGAAATTTAATCATCATCCAGAAACTATGGAGTAATTTCAGTAATTTCGAAAGATTCGGCAGTATTTTATACCGGGTGTCTGAACAATATGTTCATGTTGGCGATTAGAAAAAACGGTCATTAGTGGGACAGCCTGAATAATACCTAATTTTGTTATTCTACAGGAAAATACCAATACAGTTTTCTTGATATTAAATAATAATTTTTAACACTTTTTTATCAAAATAATCAAAGCAGTCGATTCAATATCTTCAATAAAAAAATGTTTCATAATTGTTTTAGTTCATTTTCAAAATATTATGAAAACGTGTTTCTTTAAGTTTTTTTATTTATATTTTTATTAGGTTCTTAAGTCCGCTTTTAGAAATATTCACCTGCGAGACTCTTGTACGAGACCCGAGACCTCATGCACGGGACTCGAGACCAATAAAGTCTCGTCTCGGATACGAGACGAGACCATGCGAGACTTTCGAAAACGCGCCACTAGGTATCACATGGAAGACATGATAATAATTTCGAGTTTTACTTTCTATAATATACTTACGAATATCCTTCCATCCACTCAAAATTGTCCATCAAACTCCATGCCGTGTAACCTATTACATTAACTTGGTCTTTTTCCATTGCGTCACGGATGTTACTTATGTATCCCTTCAAAAAAAAAACCCTCAACGTATGTCATTATACAAGTGTATTTGGAAACGAAATAAGTAGCAGGTTATTTGTGAAACAAATTAGAATTCAATTTTTATAGAGAGGTTTCTTAAATCTAATGAATTTTGGTTGAGTGAAATGAATTATTTATTTATAAAAATCATCCATTATTATTATTATACTTCTCGATTAACAACTTAGTGATGGAACTTTGAAAATCATTTGTTGTTAAACTTTCTTCTGATACTCCTCAATATTATGAACTCCTTAACGTGTTCAGATATAACCTGAAGGAAACTGGATTGTACTGTTGCAATTTTTTCTTTTTGTTGAATCTGAATTCTGATCACTCAGATTGAGCTTTCACAAAAATTTTCATACCCATGTTGAAATTTGTTCAAGTTGGCCAATTTACGAAAAATCTGTTTGAACCTATATACCATTTTGGATATATTTCCATACCTGATAGTATTTTATTCTGGCTTCATCTTCTATAGTTCCATGATCCGAGTATCCATTTTCGGTAACAAAAATCGGAATATTTTTGTATGTGTCTTTCAGCCATTTTAGCAATTTCCTTGTTCCCCATGGGGTAACCTGAAAGTCATATACAAGCTGATAAAGGCTTCCTGTTCCTAAAAGACTATATAAAAAGTTGCCAGGCAATCAACAAGTCTGTTCCAGTATCCATCAATACAGTATATTAGTTCCATAGGTTCATGGGAGGGGATCTGTTTTGTTGATGATAATTTCAAACTTAAAATGGTATCTTAAATGTTCTCTATAGTGTTATTTCTATAATTTTATTATACAGACTTAAATTTGGTATACTGTTGTCGAAATGGTCGATTATCCGATTGGCATTACTGAAGTGACTGGATAGTGGAGTAAGATTCCAATTATTGTCATTTAATTAATATGTTTTTTTTTTAAATTCCACATAGCAATTTTCTATCATTGTTTTATTACGATGTTCTGGGTTTTTGGTAATTTGTTCATAGCATTATCTGTATCATACATCATTTTCACAACTGTGCAATGTGTTTATGTCAAAAAATATAAATAAATATGGAGATTGTCTCTGAAGCAGTCACAATAATATCGCTGGTACGTGACAGAATTAATGGAAACTAGTTCTGAAATAAATTGCAAAAATTAATGAGAAATGTGGTAAAATGACATAGATTTAAGTATAGCAACAAAAATTATTTTAATTGAGTATTTGTGTATATACAGTGCGGGTCATGTAAGGAATAAATACATTTTTAGCGTTTTTATGTATTTGTTTTGAAAAAATCTGAGACAGGTCGATTTCTATTCTCAATTTGAAAATTTACAGCAGGAAAATATTATCTCCTTCTCGGACTTCCTCTGAATTATGAGCACCACCTAAAAAAATTTAATGAGAAGGGGGTCTTGTGGTACCTTGTTCGAAAAGGATTTTCATTCTGTGTTCAGTAATATTAAGTTTTTCAAATTAGGTGCAATCATACCTGTGAACATTTGATTTGGAAATGTTAAATTTTGATATTTCACGCGGAATGAAAGAAATTATGTAACATAATGTTTAGGAAGTATTTTTCAATTTATTTTACGATTAAATGAAGTTTTCAAAATGATAAGACAAGTAAACAATAATGTAAGTAAATCTTCGATATTGAGAGCTTTACATACAGAAAAATACCATCCGCATGAAATGAGGATGATCCTGATAGAGGGCAACAATTCTGTGAACTGATGGTGGATAGATTGGAAGCAGATTTGCAGTTCATAAATAAACAAAATTGTTTTTTCTGATGAAGCTAATTTTCATTTAAATGGAACGGTTACTAGACAAAACTGTAGAGATTGTAGCAGAGGAAATCCTCAGTGGACGTGTGAGTCGACACAATATCCTAATAAATGAACATAAAAAAAATCTTTTTATCAGAGAAAAGCTTTTATTTAAATGCACTAAACAAGAAAATTAATTTTAAAGTGAACTAAATAATTTTTATAATGTAACAAAATGATGGGTTTAATTCACTTTTAAATTCATTTTCTTCTTTTTAGTGCATTTAAATAAAATCTGTTCTCTAAAAAGATTTTTTAAAGTTTATTTATTTATTTCTTTTTTAGTTTTCTGTGGATATGTATAAGTGCAATACGACTTATTATCCACAATCACCTATCCAAATTGGTCGAATTTAATTTTAAAAAAGTTCATTCAAACTTCACAACGAATGTTCCTTCTAAAACTTGTTCAAATAAAGATATCAAGTGGAGCGCAGGATGCTAAGGTTTTCTGTTCTTTCGTTTCGATCGAAAATCTGGCAAAATTATATGAATTATTCTTCACTTTTTCTTAACATTAGAATACAGTTACTTTGTTCCACGCGTATTTCAAGTGCCTCTTTATATGGCTTAAATGAGGATGATAATGGCCTTCTTGATTTGGTTTTGTATGAGTTTGCGAAAACATATTATCATGCTAGATAATATTACGATGTTTGAATTTTGTTCAATATAAAATAAATGAATAAAATATGATGAAAACACTTTTCATTGTTCTCATGCAGTTTGTGAAGAATACCGTATAATACATTTTTCTCTTATGGTGATATTGCAGTAGTCTCTTTGCACTAAAGGCAATATTATGAAGGTCAGGCGGTAATGAAGTATTCAGTACAGTCCAGTGAATAGGAAAGATACAATTTTACACAATACGTCTCTGTGGGAGGCAGAGTGTAATCTCAAAAAGTTGTTTCATTGATCATTAAATAATTGTATCTGTGGATATACAGTTTGCCCAATATAAGGATGAACAAACAGCATGGGAATCCCGGTAGCCGTAGGTGCTACAAAGTAGGGTGAATTGGCAAAAAATTTCGAAAGTTGCGCAAGTAAATCCCAAAAATTATGTACCTACTTGCGGAGATATTCGAAAAAAACCGAAATTTGGCGATTTTGTTTTTATTCTTTTCTGAAGTTACATGAAAAGTTAAAAGAAAAACAAAGGCACATTCTTATTGCCACTTTTTTAGCTCTACAAAATGATGTTAACACAATCTCCGTACAATTTTCGAAGAAACTTTTCGAAGAAACCAACTTTGTTTTTTAAAGCAAAGTTTTGTGGCATGAAATGTATCAGAACAGCATATCAAACTTTTCTTCGTTTGTAAAATTACCTCTCTCCATTTTAATGCAGAAAAATCGAATGCACTGACAACAATAACAACAAGAATAAAATATCCATTGAAGAAAACAATAATTTATAAAAACTGACAGCTAGTTATGTTTCCATGGATTGTTTCCAAGCCGCCTGTGTTTAGAAATTGTAATAAGCATTTTACTGAATAACAACATGTGAAAACATATCGTGCCGCACTTCGTTGCATTCCCAATAAAAAATGCTATTTCATACAAGGTGTACTTTGTTTCGTGCAATATGAAAAAACAAAGATGAAGGTTTAGTCGAAACGAAATGTTTGTATTGAGATTGTGTGAACGCCATTCTGTAGAACTGAAAAAGTGGCAATGAGAAAGTGCCTTCAGTTTTTTCAAAACTCTTCAAGTAACAAAAAATTAAATAAAAAACAAATCGTCAATTTTTTTTTGAATATCTCCGGTAATAAACAAAATTTTTGGGATTTCTCAAGTATTTATTGACCTCGTAATTGCGCAACCTTTTGACAATTTAACTGCTGTGTAACTTTCACGGATATCGAGATCCCCATGCTGTTCATCCTTATCTTGGGTACACTGTATACGACCTCTGAATACGTCAGTTAAGACATTTGAATTGCATTTTCTCCAATTAATTAGATTTGCCAAGTGGTTAACATAGAAAATGCATTACCTAATTGGATTTGAGAATGGATAAATTTATACGAACTGCATCATCATATTCTGGGTATTAGGAATATTTTTGTATGTGCATTACACGTTTTTCAAAATATTTACAAGACTGGAAAATCTCGTAGATTATGCCATATTTTTCATACCCATGATTTTCTTGGAAACACAAACAGGAGTTTGCTAAATTTATTTGAAAAAACCCAGAAGTAGATACCTTGTTATGAATTAAGAAGAATCCGTCCTATAATAGTTAGGATTATACAGTGAGACAAAGTTGACTTTTTTAAAATTTCAAATGGTTATTGCGAAGATGCAAATGCTGTTTATGTATTTTTTTTAGACAATAAAATAATCAATAAAGAAAACAATTTCTTTGTTTGCCTATTGAGAAGTACACATTATGATTTTTAGGAAGGAAATAATTTCCTAACTATTATTGAAACAATCTGAATATAAAAAAATCGTCAAAAAATTGTAACCAGTAATAATTACTGCCATTGTTAGATGTAAAAACAGCAATGATAAAACATTCGTCACGATTAAATCATTTTATAGTATATTTATATAATTATTATTATATTACAATATTTTTTGAATATTTAATTTTTCTTTAGTTATAAAAAATCATAATAAACAAAATAATAAATTTTTATGAACTTTTATCGTGTCATCTTGTTAAGTAGGTATATTAGAAGGACTCTAGGAAGCCACCAATTTATATGTCAATTATTTAAACTTTTACTCCGTTAATCATGAAAACGGAGTCTGGAACAAAATGTGTTAATTAACAATAAATAGTATAGCTTTTTGAATAACAAACTTTCACATTTTTTTCTAATGTGGATTTATTCCTTCAAGTGTCCACATGATACCATAATATATTAAAATTTTGCCATGGAAAAATTATTCTCTGTGATGTATTGTTTTTTGCAGCTGTACGCCCGTGCTGAAGCTGCCTCGTGGATCAATCTTTTCAGCGTTAAATTTAAATTATAATTAATAGTTAGAGATAGAGTTTCGGGAGTCGGGACGTTTTTATTAGAAATTTCCTCCTCTTTACGGAATTTTCTTCAAAATTTCTTTAATATCAATAGTTTTTGAGTTATTTACAAAAAACTAAATACCTTTTTTTTTCATTTTATTTTGTTAATAACAATCGCAATTTTTTACATGCGGTAAAATCTTCGAGAATCATTTTTTTAGTAGTCATTTCGAATCCATTGAGCTATCACTCATATTTTTAGGAGCTTTATTCACATTTTTCAACTTGTTGATCAAACTTAATATGCATATCATCATTACTAATGTTTTACCTTGAAAAATAATATTTTTTAATGAAATCAAAAAAAAATTCAAAATCGTTGCAACAAACATGAAGTTTGTGATTTCCTGAAAATATTAAAATCTTAATAAATTTGAGTACCCTTTCGAATCCTAACGAGTTCTAGTAAAATCATCAAATCTTCTACAAAAGTTGTTCGTACCTATAATTGACTGATTATTATTAGAAGATAGATAACAAAGCAAATTATTCATTTTCTGGAAAGATGGATCGGTGGGAGGGGTCCTATTGAATGGCCAGTTCGCTCGCCTGATTTGAATCCTTTAGTTTTTTCTTTCTGGATATCTCAAACTTCAAGTCTTCAGAACTGCCCCAGGCACGATCATTGAATTAGAGGAACGCATAATAGACTTAGGCAGGAATATTACTCCAGAAACATTTGGAAATGTAAGAAGCGAAATTTAGAATCGTTTCTTCATATGCCAGGAAGTCAATGGCGAACATTTCTAGCATTTAATTTGATTTTTCTTCTTACTTTTTCACATACCTACTTAAGAAAAATATACATTGTTCTTTATTCTGCATGCTTTTCATCATATTTTGCTGAGATTCACTAAAACGAGGTGTCAGCTGTATTGTCACTTAAATCTCATCAAAAAAGATTTGATTAATTTATTAGAGCTCATTATAATCGTCTAATTCGAAAGGATCCTCATAGCAGAGCTCTAACATTATGTACGGCCATTTTGTTTTGAATATATATAGTCCTTTGAAATTTTGATATCGTACAGAGAATTGAAAGTCGTTTCGAATAAAGTATCGCAAGACACCACATCAGGCTATTTTCAAAGATAGACCATTTTTTTGTTCTCAAAAACTAAATTTATGAACTACTTAAGGTAAACCCCCCAATGATTGACACCTTTAGAACAAAGAATTACATTTTTTTTTTAAACAGGTTGAAAAAAAATCGAAATTTTTTTTCTGTTAATTCCAGATGATGTCTTTGTTCTTTTCCAATACTACTAATAGGGATTGCTGGGAAAGTTATTGACAGAACAAGTTTCGAGGTTACCCAGTAATTGACACCCCGTGTTTGACAGTATAAACATATATTCATTGCAATACTTATATACAAATGGAAATAACAATTCAACTTGAGTAGTGTTCAAAATAAACAACTGATTGAGATTATACTTGAAATTTCCCCAAGTAAGCAAGAACGTTATGAAAAAGTAAGTCGGAATTGAGATCAGGTCATAAAAAACGAAGAGAATCTCTACGCGTTCTCGAAGTCGTCAACGGGTTTTGAAAATTGATATTTCACCCTGTCTCCAATTACAAGGTGATGGTGATTTTCCCATTATTGCCGACATTTCCACCAGACATCTTTTTCAGGATTGGTTACTTTCATCGACATAACTTCAATCTCATTTTCATTATGTAGTATATTTCGAACAACACAAACATAACGATATTGACTTGCTTTTCTTCTTCCTCCAAAGTCATACTCTCCAGAGAACACATTCTTCATTCCGTCAAGCTCACAATATTACTTTTATTCAGATATAGTCACATCACCCAATCTGTCGCCACCATCAGTCCATTCTTCTTAATCCTAACTTTCCTAGGCATTTTTTTCAGTATCCCTTCTTTCATTTCGATCCTTTTCTTCTGGTCTGATCATTATTCAACGGATATTTTCTTGTATTAGATCTTTCCACATTTTGAAAAGAGACGTGTCTTCAACTGTTCCATGCCATTTGTCTTTATTCAGATATTTTTAATACTTATCACTTTATTCTTACTAATTTTGTTATCTCATTCGGTGACTCAGCCAATGGTTCTTATATTTCCGTGTTTTTTTGTTTATTTTCTAGATTCGGTTTGTAATTATTTTTTGGGGACATGCCTGAAAAGTGTTCAACCCAATTATTAACATGATCTTGTCCAGTAATTGACACTACTGTCGATAACTGGACAGTGAAGGTTTAAGAAAATGAAAATCTTATATTGAAAACCATCTTTTGACGAAGATCTATAAGCAACTCACAATCCAAAAAAACATTGTTGTTCTAGTGTTTGACAAGTATGTCAATGACTGGTTCAACTTTTTTTTCGTTTACCAGTAATTGACACTTCTCAGAAAAAACATGTATTGGTTATGTTAGATTTGATATTTCTTCCCATCACTGCATATTGATTGGGTAGAAATACAGAAAATGTTTAGATCATACGAAATAAAGGTTATGATAAATATTTTGTCATTTCTTTATCTTAAGAATATCTTAAACAATGAAATTTCAATGAAATGACACATGCTCTGATAGAACGGTGGCTAATAATGGCACATAATTTGGTGAATTTGCCACATACACCAAGGAATACAACTATTCACAGAACATATACTTTCGATTGAAACTTTTCTTATTTTAGAAGAAGGAATTTGAATGTGTCGATAACTGGCTAGTTGTCGAAGACTGGGTGGTTTACCTTACCATATGACAAAAGAAAATAAAAAAACAAATACTTTCATTGGGTAGCAGGAGGTATTACTTTATGGACAGACCGTATATTCGAAAAAGTAGCTACACGGCCTTTTGAAATTTTGGAAATGTTAACTTAAGCACCATGTGTTTATGTGGTGAAAGGTCCTTTGAGAAAGATTTCAATGAAACACAATGCACACTGTCGGTAGGTAGTTTTTTGACATTTTACCTTCAGCCAGCTCGAAGCAGAACCCTCCCACTCGTCCGGTTGCCATTCTTCAACTTCGCTGTCCTGCGACGATCCAATCGCGGTAATATCCGGTTGGGCAATAGCTCTGACCATAGACGACGAGTACGTATTCAATCCTAGAAAATCTACGGTGTTTTTCATATACTCGATATCTTCGTCCGTGAACGCTGGAAGACGAGATCTTCTGTAGCCCTGCTGTTCGCTGCGACGCGCTATATTTTCTTTCATTTGTTTCGGCCAGTCTCCGTATGTAATGGCGTTAGCGTACCATCCATACTGAAATACAAGTAGTTTATTTTCAACCTTTCACAATCCCAAATTCAAAATTCAAAATATGTTTGTTCAATTAAATTCATGTATATATTATAAAATAAACGAAATAATGTAAATCAGATTTAAATAAAATAACACAATAACAGCTATTTGCACCGGTTCAACTTGAGGTTACCTTACGACTCAAGTGGACCTTACATTACGATTTTAATTTGCACCGCTATTTGAGGTCAATATAAGCCTTAGTCAAGCTAAGCCTCTGATTTTCCAGGCTTAAGTTGCACTTAACGACTTTTCCTACACGAATTATTTTCTTGATGTTTAAATTATTTCGAGCACTTTTTCTGGATTTTGCTGATGTGATTGTATTTTTGTCAAATTTTTTATGATGTGCCTAGACAGGTGCATGTTTGACGAACTCACATTTTTTCCTCGATTTAGGGTGACCAAACCTACAGCTCTCTATATACTAAACCTGATTGAGGCTGAAATTGAATATCCCTATGATGTGAAAGCATAAAAATAATTTTCAGATTCAGCACTGAACCTATATCTCAATGCAAAATGTCTATTGATATATTGTTAATTTGTATTACTTACGAACTTAAAAATTTTCTGTTGCTTTGTACTGGAGGAATGGAATAGCGAGTCTTTCCAATTTTTCTTATTCATCCAAAATTGTTAGCAACATCTTTGTCGTAAACATTTTGGATGGATACTATTCTGTTTACCTAAGGTAAATCATGTAAGATTAGGGAGGCTAATAAACTACGAATTTTAACTAATGTGCACGCAGCTCTCTTGGCGATATTGTGGTTAGTTTTCCCGGTAGAGACAAATTTTACAAATCCCATGCCATACTCCCGCCAGCCTTTCAAATTAGAAAGAACTAACAGCGCTTGTGCAATGTGCGTATTATTTTGAAACTTTGCGTTGTTTAACGTCTCGTCGTTGGTTGCGTGATCATTTTTGCGCTGTTGCCAAACATTTCCAGTACTCAGCTAAGCTTCAGGCCAGGAGTCAACGGTGCAAACCTTCTTTACCGTGAGGTGTACCTTAAGCTGATCCTCCACTTAGCTGTGTTTGTTATTAAGGAGAACCGGTGAAAATAGCTCTAAAACTATTAAATCCGTCTTGGAAAATACAAGGGAGCTCGATCGTGTGGGTGAAGCGGGGTTCTGTCCTGCCCTTCCGACGAGTTGGCGGGCGGGCGAACCAGCCCTAAAGAGCCTGTTTCCCCTACGAGTCATACTAGGGCTCGCCCTTGCGATGTTCTGCAGGTAGCCCTTAGCTCATTTGCGTCTTAGTCGAGATGTTTGTTGACATTTTCACGACCTCTGATTATGTGGAAGACTTGAGCTGGATTGATTTTTTAGATCGTCGAAATTATTTCTGTTCATCTTCAGCTTGGTGTTCATACATGAGGGGGTTTTTCCAAAGGAGCGTTGAAATAACTGGGTTTATACAATGGGATGCCGTTTAGGATATAGTATTGAATTTTTTTTTTAAGTTAGAGGGCTTGATATATCAGGCCACCATGTTTTCGATAGTTTTCGTTATTATGTGCTCTAATGCGGGTAATGTTTCTGGTTAAAGGATTTTGATTTCCTTTATAAGTTCTTCTATTTTCTCAATCTTGGCCAGCTCACGTAACGTGTCTAGCCGAATGTATCGATCATTGTCCGTGGCGATACGAAGTATCTCGTTCTGTATCCTTTCCAATTTCATCATTTGAGACTTGGGCAGGCTGCAGAACACCGGACAGGCGTACAGCTTGACAAATCTAGCTCTGAATGTGAAATCGCCACGCATATCGACGCGCAGCAGCAGAAGAGCTCAATACAGTCCGAACCAAGTATGAGTTATTGTACTGGTCAGTTCAATTGCATCTGTCGCATCGCGAAGTGCATAGTGAGGTTTTATTACTAAATGTACCATTATACTTCCCTATTTATCGTCCGAATACTTTCACATTCTAAATTGGTGAAAATCGAGATTAAAGACCGAGAGTAAAGACCATCATCAATTAGCAAGAAGATGAATGAATTTAGGATAGGCCCAACAACTTTAGAGTTGTCTTGTCCCTGCCCAATCAATTATAATTTCGCATAGGCACAAAAGTAGAAATTTTAATCCATCTGCAAAAGGTTCAACTTTTACTCAGGATTAGTCACAAAAGTTGTTACTATTGTGATAAACATTATTTCTGTTATCGGCTTTTTGAATGGTGATCACAAGTTCACATAGCGACAGTAGCATAGACAATTTTTACATTACCGCAAATCTTCAAAACTTTACCCAAATTCGTTATATACTCCAGAAGAGAATATCCAGGCTACAATTATCACTCCCTGCTACTTCACGAAGGAAAGCAGAATCATTGATGAAGTTTTCCGAAACGGATGGAGGTATTGTTACAACGATGAAATTCAGGAAAACCAATCTGAAATTTGTCTGTTAACATCGTGGAATCTTGTGAAAGCATCTACGGCCCCTGTCCCATTGACATAACATAACTAACGATTGATAGCTCGTTTGCTTTCACAATACAGGTCGACAAACGTAAGGATGCCTCCGAGAATTGGTTGCGCAGTAGACACGATCCTGGAGTGGGGCAAGAGCTCAATCGCTGTGCATTATTCAAGCAGTTAACGTCGTGAGTGTACAGTCAGTGGAATAAAATTATTGTGGCGTTATTCTGATTGTGTTAAATTTGAAATCCTTGTGTTGTGGTTGTGTTTTGTTTGTGTTTTGAAATATTATTAGATAGGTTATAGTGTAGTTTGTTGTGTTTGAAAATGCATTCAAAGAGTAAAGTGAGAAATAAGATTCTGAGTGGACAAAGTAGGGAAATTGTCAGTAATGTCATCAAATTTATGCAGGCAGAAGCAATGGTAGGTGAAACCAGTATTCCTCTTGTGGAGGTTCAAAAACGAGTTGCTGCCTCAACGGGAGTTTGCGTTAGGAGCATTAGAAAAATTAATTCAGAAATGAATAAAATTGAAAAAGGTGAAATGGAACAATTCTCAACTCCAAATAAAAAGAGAAACAAAAAATCAAAAGTTACCATGGACAATGCTGATTTGGCAGTGGTCAGAGGTCATGTGATATTAGTCAATTTCTGTAAGTATGTTCCTCGTGTTCTTTATTATATTTACCTATTTACCTATTTCTGATATTGTGTGGCGATGCATTCTTTTTCTAGTCGTACTTTATTTACACTTATGGCTTCGGGAAAATTATGCAATTTTCATAAACGGTCCAGTGATCACAGACAATTATATTATTCGAACAGTTCATTAGGAATTAATGAAAATTCAGATAAGAACCTACGTTCCTACGTGTTGCAGAAAAATTTCTCTCCCGATTGTACATTCCGATGGTAACCAGCCGTAAACAGTTGTCGATCTTTGTCGCACATCTACTCACGCTTTCTATCGTTTGCGCATCTCAGAGGCATCCTTATGCTTGTCGACCAGTACTTCATCGAACGCAAGCTATGCTCCTATACCGGGTGTCCGCGGAAAGTGGCCCTATTGTAACAAAACGAAATCTTGAAATCCATTTTTAATAGATCTCGAAAAGTTCAACCATTGAATCTACATCTGGAAGCCATTAAATTCAGCACTTGGTTGACGATACCAAGAATGGTCAGAAAACTTCGCACATGTGTTGCTGTTAAAATCGTACCAAAACAGAAGAGAGTTAGTTACGAGGGGAATTATAAATTCGAACAAAATATTTTGTATCCAATAATCAGTATCATTATGAATTCAACGTCATATTTCCATTAAGAGAATTGATTCAAACCATAACCGAGTGTTACAGAAAGATCCATGACATAGAATAAGTAGAAATAAGATCAATTGTTTAGATAGAAAGAGTTTTTTTTTCATATTGCGACAAATTTGCATTATGTTTTTTTTTTTCTCGCAACGTCGGAATATCTGAGTTATAAAATATTTAATGCATAAGCAGATTGTATAAGAAACCGAAAAGAAAGTCAAATCACTATTTAATTTTCGAACAACCCTTATATTTACTGCCTAAACAGAGATGGGGATTACGGGACCCAGGCTTACTTGAGAACAGATATTTTATGATTCTAAATTGCAGTCCAGTTTTAAATCTTGAGAGAGTTAGATGTTTGTTAGTAACGTGACCTTTTCTGGTAAATGATCTGTTCCAAATTATCCGTTGAATGCTTAAGTAAAATAATACCTTTTTGAATAATTTAATAATGTAAATATCATGAAATTTCATTCAATTCACTGGTTATAATTGGGATTGGTTTAAGAACTCAATAAAATTAAAACTTCTTAGTTGTTCCGGCGTTCTAATGTTTTTTCTTTCGGCATAATAAATGTTTATGGCCGATTTCTTTGTTTTATTGAGCTAAATTTTATCTATCACCTGGGCCTTCGGCCCAGATATTAATGAATAATAATTTGAGAAGTATTTGAATAGATTAAAATCCAGAAAAATGTTAATAATAATAGATAAAGTAAATTGACTAATTAAAACTAGTGTGTGTGCCGAACTGGTAGCAGTTTCCTGATATCGTTTGCCGAAGATTAGGATTTGATAGGTAAGAACATATATAATTTTCCTGATGCGTTCCTATATAAATGCTGATATAAAATTCTGACAAAGGCACTGCTCGGCCTAACAATTAATAGTATCAGCTGTGATGAAACTCTATTTCAACGGAATAGCGTTTTATTATATACCATTTTTGTTTTTGAAGGTATTGAAATGAAATTTTCAGGATCTGCAAGAGACATAAAACTGCATCTTTTGATAAATGATTCAGCTTCCGGTTTTCAAATGGGACACCTGATATGTTTTCATTTTCTTTGTCCCATATGACAGTCTGAATACTAACATGTCATTTTTATTTTGAAATAGATTATTTGATCTACAGGACCACGGATACGTTCAAATCACTGATTAAAGTCCTTTCATTTTCAATCAAACAATTTGAGTAACTTGTGTGTACAGGAGGATCGTTACGTATTATTTCGCATTATTCAGTGAAGAAATATTCAGTTTGAGAGTTTTCTGAATTAAAGCAAGTTTAGATTTCACCTTTTTGAAAATTGATCGCCTTTGAATATTTTCGGATCAAAATAAAACTAATTCGTATCTTAAACTAAAATTTTCATGCTAGAAAATCAACTCAAGGATTTTTGACTTCTTTGAATGCATACTTACGCTGAACTGTAATTTTGTTTCTGAAGCTGTCAGATCCTCAGTACTGTTCGTCGCAGGTTCAAACCAGTTGCTATCGATGGTTATTCCTACGAAACCTGCGAAATATATGTTTATATAGGTATGCACAGTGTGTCCACTTAACTTGGCGACATATGAAAAACTTTTTTATTTCTCTTTCTATTAAAACTTCTGCGTGTTCTAGAACCTAATTGTTAATAATTAAATCTTAAAGTTTCTCAGTCTTATACGAGTAGGATTAAAAAATATGAATTTATGGTATACGAGAGTAAAAAACATGTATTTATTTGTGACAAAACTATGCTGTTCTACAAAACACCACTCGAGGAAGCTCTCATGTTTCTAAGCAACACATTTTTCGTGACAGCAAGGTGAACGTATTTTTTGAAAATCCTTCATTTTGACGGGATATTATTACTGATTATGAATTAATGTCTTATAAGTGCGCCTCAAGTGCCAAATATATTGATTTATAATTAAAAAGAGTTTGATGAAAACAATTTTGGTATTACATCAAAGTTTCTAACCTGCAAACATCAGTAATTATTTTTATTGTGGACAGTACCATCCAAAACGTACCTTCTTGTTCATCACTGAATTCTTTGTAATACAAGTTATACGCCTTTGCATGAGCCTTCAATAAATTATGCGCACAGGAATATTCTCCCATACCGGGAGATGTGATCAAGGGTGCTTTTTCTGCATAACCGTAGCCCCCTTCGCATGTCTGTTTGGGTTCGTTGAAGGTGATCCAGTACTTGACGTCATTGCCGAACTCTCTGAAGCACACTCTGGCGTAATCTACGTAAGCATCAACGATGAATTCGCTCTCCCAGCCTCCTGCATCCTGCAACACCTGCGGAAGGTCCCAGTGGTATATTGTCACTAGTGGTTTTATGTTATTGTCAAGTAGTTCTTTGATCAAGTTTTTGTAGTACGTCACTCCTTCTTGGTTGATTTTATTGTCGAATCCTGTAAAACGTTAAATAAAGGTTATCGATTAATCATATGGGCAAGTTGCAAATCGTAAATGTACATGCAAATCGTTTCGCTTCTATTGGTTTTTGATAACCAAATATATTTTCTGTTAGGTATAACAAAATCTTGTGAAATCAAAAATTTTTAGTGCAAGAATATTTAGAAGTAAGAAATATGTATGCTTCATTTGGCAGTATCACAATATAGAAAGTTCTGCATTGTTGTAACAAATTCCCAAATCCAAATTTCATTGAGAATCCCTTGACTTCCCAGCTAATCAGTTCATGAAAGGAAACTTAAGTTATTCAGCTACAGATACAAAACTTGCCTTCAGGATGTCTCCTCATAAATCCCTGAACCAATTTAGGTTCTTCCTTAAAGCTTATGAGTCTACTGAAGCCAATATCTAGGACTATAGTAGGTTGGTGCTTTGTTCTGGTAGTGTTTAATTTATGGAAATTGCTATTAGCTTCTTTCCAATGTACGAAACTTCCTCATCAATCAATCAATCAGAGTCGATGTTTGAGTTAGTTACACAAATCTATGTATCTCTCACTATCTCGGAGTTTTCCAACAGCTACTCCTGATTTTGTATCGTCTGGGACTCACTCTGATATATTAAAGTTCTTTCACTAATATCAACCCCGAATTCTAGTGAAATTCAAACACCGTCACGGAATTTTTTATTTCGATTCTAAATTTTGATGGTAACCCCGAAAAAAAAAAATTAAAAATTGAGTTAGGAGAGCCGTCTGTCGTCCTCATGAAAAACGTACCCGTTTCCGAAAACAACTGGTTACTTCGACCATGTTTCCCAGAAAAAAAGGTTTTTCTCTGGGTCAGATCTCTCATCCAAGAAAAAATTCCTACGTTTCTACAGCCGTTTCCACTGAAAATACTGCTGAATATACGAAGGTGCCCAGCTTCTGCTCTCAGCCATTCAAGTTTATATTAACAATTTTTAAAACTCGTAACATACTGATTATTGAGTCTGGAGTATTTTCGTTAAGTGACTATCAATGCATATCTGTCCCCATATTCGATACTCCTACATTGTTACAAACGATATGTTTTTATTTACTTTTAAATTTAGTTCGTGAATTAATTTGCTAGAAAATCGAGGAATTCTCGATGAAATTGGGATTTGAGGATTCGTTACATTCTCATAAGTGATGAAATTCGAAACTAGTATCACTTTTCTGAGGATTTCGAGACGAATTATAAACACAAACAATAATATAGTCAAATAAATGCAGAGAATTGATTTCCTTTGTTTTTGTTTTGTTTAGAAAGTTGTTAGGATCTCTAGAAGAATTCTACTCAAACTGATACATTGTCAACTATTTCCATACAATAGTTATTCACATTTCCAGTTTGGTAACTGATATGTTACAGCACGAGATAGATGTTTATGGACTAAGCGACGAAGCATAATTCAGCGAATGTCTAACGAATTACATTTTATTTCATACTGTCCTGTTATTTTAAATTCCAATAGAAACAAATTCAAGTTAGATTCATGTTTGTCAGTTTGCTTCAATGGCGTGTGTTGTCTAGTAACGGTTGTGTTTATCTTTGTAGAACACTTTGCCAAGAATCTAACATATATATTTGAACGATCGTAGGGGGTAGTAGTTGTTTTCTGTTGGAGATTTGGCTACGAATGTACCTATCGCATAGGTTAAAGCGGATGACTGCATCATGTTATTCAAAATTTTATCCCCTCACGAATATCCTCCATTGTAACCTGAAACTCCTCATATGTGAAAGTTTCATAATGTCAAAATTGCCTATTGTGATTGTATTTATGGCCCAGCATCAATGAATCGTGATAACATGAGACTACAGAGGATCCAAAACTTGTGTTTGCGATCTGTTTTCGGAATACGGAAGGTTGACCACAGTTTTTTACCAGCTTTTAGAACAGCAAATTAACTTTTTTCTACAAACGTCAAAAAATGACAAGGTTCGCACATTGACAACAGTATGCGAAGTGGCAATTTTTTTCATTTTCATTCGTTACCATGACACCGTGCGCAAAGTAATGTGCGAAATATATTTCGCACACTGCATGTAAACTATATGGGATTTTCATATTCTAACCCCTATATGGTCCTCAACTCCTCAATCAAGCAAAAAACAAGAAATCGTTTATTCATTAATGTAGAACAATAATTAAGGCTTTCAAATTGTGAGAGATATTTTTCTGGCTTTATTTGCTTCACACCACTCTTTAAATTGCTGATATGCATTTTCATACTGCCGCCTCGATTTCTCCGGTGAAAGGTTGGAAATTACGGAATTGGCCGCATCTATCAAGTTAGGTGGGGTACTGCTTAGTTCATCGTCGCTCGAAATTTCCATTCTTTTACAATAATAAATATCACGCACGAAATTGACGCGAATAAAAAGTCACTCCAAAATAATTATCAAGAACTGTCACTTTGAAATAATTGTCAACAAATGCCATTTTATTTCCATAGTTACAGTAATCACTTGATTTGGAAAAATTATTCAAGCCAGTTCAATACTATTTTTCATAGTTATTACTTATTTTAGAACGATATTTTTGACGTTTGTAGAAAAAATTTTGTTTGAATCTCATGCGCGAAATACTTTGGTAATCTCGACTATTTTTTTAAACTCGGCTGCGCCTCGTTAAAAAAAATCAGTTCTCGATCACCAAAGTAGCATTTCGCGCACTAGATACAAAAATAACTAATCTTCTCTTCGAAACACGTACATAAAATTCTTACATATACCCCAGTATACTTCAGCAGCAAATTAAAGCGTTTCGAAAATATAAACATTATTCCTACAAGGAACAGGTACGTCTTAGTTGTTCCACAACACTCTTCTGCTATCTTCAAGCAAAGGAAATGTACAACTGTACAATGTCTGGGGAAATAAATATTACCCTAGACCGGACGTTTTAAGAAGGCAAGCTTCTATGGAGATGCATCAGTTTGCCAATTTTTACAACGATTTGTCGTAGTTCGTTGTGATTACCAATTTGTGTTTTTGACATCGATTTTCCTCACTTTGACAAAAACAACTTTTTCTTCTAACTTTTTAGTATAAAGAATGAATATAATGGTATTAAAATCAACAACAGGAATAAATAGAATTAAAAATTATCAACACTCGTCTTGCTCTGGTCTTCCGCGACAGTTCTGATAGCCAGATATGTCATAGTTCACACTGATAATTGCACTGAAGAGAGTTTTCAACTGTGGTTACCTTCTGGAAACAGGCTTGTTCCACTCCTAGGTAGTATACGTCTCTCCGACATCGAGATCGAGATGATGCTTCCCTATACGAGCTGGACATCGTACCCGTATTCTTCGCATCGTTTTCTTTCGAATTGAACCATGGTACAATTGGTACAAGATGCGCGTGAACATCTTATCGGCCTGTGATTCTTTGGATTTGACGAATCTTCGTTTTTTTGGCATGAGCTTGCTTCAATCCAATCCGGAATATGTTGCTACCCATCTAACTATGAGTTGAAAACTTTTGCTAGATGGTTGATGCTGCTTTGGAATATTAGTTACTCAACCCACCAAAGTTCTTCGAACTTTGTAGGGCCCGTCGAGCTTCTTTCGGAGTTGTAAGTTTGCGTAAATCATTGAGCTCATGCTGACAAATCACCTGTAGAAAGCTGCGCTAGTGCTAGTGCTGAGTATCTATTTTGACTCATAATTGTTCTTATTCCAGAAGATTTGCACCAGATCAGCTGCCGGCTGAAAAACTATCGATAGTTACCTTTGACGATATATCGATGGCAATAACCAAAAACTATCGATACTATCGAGTAACTATCGCTCCAATCACAGAACAGCATAGATGTTGTGTTCTGTCTGTGCACTATCTCATGTCATAATGTAACCAGAGGTTTGGTAAACTTTCCTACATTTTAGGCAATAAATATATCTCATCTTCAATAAAATGTTTCCAAATAAAAGAATATTTCTTGATAGTGTTCTCCATTATAATTTATAATAATTGATATGCTCTTTTTTTTATTTTATTTTTTTATTTAAAAAATAAACGCATTAACCGTGAAGGTTATTAGCGCTACATTTCTTTTCGTTACAGTATCAATTTCAAAGCGTTACATTACCATGTTAGATTCTAGTATACAAATCAATTTTTATGAGAAACAAGATGAGATTTTTCACATTGCAGTGTATGCCCAGGATGTCTCGTAACTCGGTCGGAATTTGAAATAAGTCTCCCGCTTCTTGGAATTTTGGACAGACTTCTAACACGTGCTTCACTGATAAATTGGTATCACAGATATCGCAGCTCGTTGGATCGGAACGCGACAGCAAGTACTCGTGTGAAAATCTTGTATGTCCTATTCGCAGTCGGCTTAAGATTGTTTGGTGTCATCTTGACTTAGGTGGGTGAGACCAGGGTTTCACTGATGTTTTGCATTCGGAGAGTTTTGAGTTCGAGGAGCTCCAATCTCTGTGCCTTTTTTGGTATACCTTCTCCTTCATGAAACTGCTCTGCTAACGGGTCTTGCCTTTCTGCTATGTCTGCTTTTTCGTTACCACCAATTCCGATATGAGAGGGAACCCACATCTGTACCACTTTATTTCTGGCCTCTTGATTGCTATGTAGTGCATTTTTCATTAATATTAGTATTGGATTATTTGTGTACAGCTGCTGGGTGCTTTTGAGTGCACTTAGGGAGTCTGATATAATCAAAGATCTTTCTATATTATTATTCTTAGATAAAAATATTGCTTGAAGTATTGCGTATAGTTCTACAGTAAAAATAGATGTGTTTGTAGTCGAAAATCATTCCAAAGAATTTTATTTCTTCTACGTATTCTAGGAGATTGCCATATAGGTGAAGTGGTGGATTATCTCTAATTTGTTGCTTCGAAAAAATAATTAGATTAGTTTTTTCTGTGGAAAATCGAAAACCTATTGTATTTGACCAATGTTCTATGTTTTGTAGTAGTTGTTGAAGGATTGATTTCATTGTTTCCAAAGTTTTTTCCCTTGATAAAGAGAATTAAGTCGTCAGCGTAGAGTCTTGCTTTCATAGGCAGTTTAACGTGTTCTATAACGTCATTTATCGCTACGAGAAACGTTACACTGATAACTGAACCTTGCGGAGTACCATTTTCTTGGATTTTCTTGTTTGAGAGTTCACCGCTGGTTCTGACTTGGAACATTCGAGTGTCGAGGAAATTTTTGATGTCGCCATGCTGTATCATATGCATTTTTATATCAAAAAAGGTTGCCATGCATTTTTGCTTGTTTGGAAATGCTTCGTGGATTTCTGATCCTAGATCAATTATATTATCTATGGCAGATCGCTGTTTTCTGAAACCATTTTGTTCTTGCCTGAGTAAATTTTTCGTTTCTAGATACCACATGAGTCTTTTGTTCACAATAGTCTCCATCAGCTTACAGAGACTGTAAGTGATATCGGTCTATATGATTCTGGAAGATTTTTTGTTTTTTTTTTGGTTTGGTTTGGTTTTTGGTGATATGCTCTTGTTCTTCGTTTTTGACTCTTGTATCTATATTTCATGTAACTATTTGTTTTGTTCAAGACAGAAGCCTAATGCCTAGCCTAGATGAGAGATGACATTCGTGGCGCTGGGTCTGGAATCAAAGATATTTGCACAGCTCTGTACCGTGTACCGAACTATCTTTGATATCGACATAAAAATAATAATGTAAGCTATCGATACTTTTATCGATAGCAAGTCACCTCTACTGGTGTCGGGTTATCCACAACAGTTTGAAGCTCTTGGAATAGAGTTTATCGCGGAACTTCAAGTTTTCCGCGATGCTTCTCGCCTGCCTCATTAGTCACTTTCTTGCAGCCACCAGCATTAGTGTCTTATTAATTCAGTGATGGTAAGCAGCACGCCTTGATTAAGTATGTGGCAAGCTTGTCTCAATTTCGCGGCTATCCACCGCAGTGCTGTCGTAAAAGCCCTATATTGGCCGCCACGTGTTCCTCCATATACTGGATACGAGACGCGTGTTGTCTCGTCTACTTCATTTTAACTATATCATAATATGTATGCGTCGCTTCTGCCTCCCAGCCAGAGAGAGGAACGGTATTTCTGCTATTCAAGGCTCGCTTGATTGGCAGAAGATAGCGAAATGAAGGTGTCATGGATGTGATGATGATCGTTCGTGTTTATATTCTTATTCTCATTTAGTTACATACGCTCATTCTCATGGTGTTACTGTGGGTTTTTCTGGGATTTCCTGCAGTTGGAATGGCTGCGCCACCTTTTTTTGTTAAGTCGCCCCGGAGCGTATATGGAGGTGGTATACTCTCTTTCGTCTGTACTTGTGTTCAGATCAGGGAGTCTATCACCATTATAGTCTATAATACATTTTTATTTATAGTTTTAAAGCTTTGTTGATAAGTTGAAAAATATAGTATATTTTTGACTGAGCGGCGTCATATACGACAGAGTCGATTTATTATTATTATTAAATCGGTCGATCAAGCTCGTTATGAATTTCCTGTATATTTCGTTTCTAATGTTCTGAGAGAAAATTTACGTAAAAAAATGTTTGGAAGATTTATTTGTCACCAGAAAAACTATTCAATGCATCATCTAGCAACCTTTTACCTATACTGTTATACCGTAAGTCATTTGCCGGACTGATATTTGCCGAGTAAATAATCAATAACTGGACAATATCAAATGAAAGTGATTGATTTGAAAGGTTTCGATGGCTTCACTGATTCACTTCTGTAATACATACCATTAGGTAGGATCCTGGACCAAGAAATAGAAAACCTGTAAACGTCCACTCCCAGGTCTTTCAAAATTGCTACGTCTTCTTTGTATTTATGGTAAGAGTCGCAAGCTATATCGGCAGTATCATTATTGACAATTGGGGACGGTACCCGATGACAAACACGGTCCCAGATGTTTTCGCCTTTGCCACCTTCATTCCATGCACCTGAAATGAGATAATACTTTTTCAAATGAAAATGTTATTATTGTTTCCGAGTGACTTCTTCCTGTTACGATGGTTTTCTAGGATTCCATTAGGTCAATCTCATATCATTGAATCATTCCATCATAAATAATTGACAATATCGGTGATAATGATCTAATATACAGGGTGTCCCAACGAAAACTTTCCACCCGGATTTACTGGGAAATGACAAATTATTTTCGGAAACGCGAAAACAGGTCGATTTTAATTTCTAGGGGGACACATGTTAGTAATAGATTTAGTCGAGCAACTTCATCCCCCTGACGGGGGCAGCTACCCCCTTGCGAATCATCATAGGGAACGTGGGTCGAGTGATACATCATCTTAAAGCTCTCTTTATTCTCTATCCAAACGTCTATAATTTTTTCAAAATCGAATGAATGGTAATTGAAATTAGTGTTGTTGACAGGTTCAATGTAAATAGTCAATATCTTACCTGTTCCTATTCAAATTCAATTTATGAACTATTTTAAGACTCAATGAGTGGACAGATAGACAATGGCAACATCCCATCCGGTCAGGTAACCCAGTTACCCCACGAAAAATGAAAACAAATCAGTCAAACCAAAGTAAGTAGCCAGGCTGGGACCATTAATTGCGAAGATCTTTCAACCAAGTATCAGTTTTATGTCGCTATTCGCGAATACAACATTACAAGCGGGAGATGCCCACCTCAATTGTGAGCGAAACGTCCAAAGGAACCTCCTCCACAGAGGTGAACCGACCACGGCACTGAAGCCCGGAAACCATATTTCTTAGTTTTTGTTCTGTTGACTTTTTCATAGACAAAAAATAACTGTTTTTTATGGTTCTCCTGCGTGTATGTTCTCAGCATCAATTCACAGTTCGCATGATTCTTATGGAAATATCATTTGATTCGTATTCTGTGAGTTAAGTTTCTGCCTGACAATGGTTTACGCATTAGAAGAACGAATTGAGTTAGTGAAACTTTACTACAAAAATGATGATTGTCTAAGAGCTGCAGCTAGAATTTTCAATACAAGGCATCCAGGGAAAAATGCATCTCATACCTATGTTCAAACGTTGATTGAGAAATTCGAAAGAACTGGGTCTGTGGGAAACCAGAAACATCATCCTGAACGTCTGATAAGGAACGAGGCTGTTGAGTTAGCGGTTTTGGGACACGTGGCTATGGATCCTACTCAAAGTATTCGAAGCTTGGCTGACGCGTCAGGTGTAGCGCGATCGAGTATTCAGAGAATTCTCAAGTCACATCGATTCCATCCATACAAACTAAAACTTGTACATGAACTGAACGAAGACGATTTTGACAGACGTCAACAGTTTTGTGAGGAAATGTCTGAGCGTCTGAGAACAAATCCCAATTTGCTCTTCAATATTTGTTTTTCAGACGAGAGTACATTTTTTGTTAATGAAAACGTAAATCGTCACAATTGCCGCTACTGGAGCGATACCAATCCCAGGTTAATACGTGAGGTCCACACACAAACTCCGCAGAAGTTGAATGGTTGGTGTGGTATTTTTGGCAAAAATATTATTGGACCACTTTTTATAGATGATAATTTGAATGGACAAATGTATTTACATCTTCTTGAGAATGCCATCGATCCCATGATAACGAATATTATCGAAAACGATGGAGATTATTCGGAAGACAACCTCCATTTTCAACAAGATGGAGCACCACCTCACTATGCAGTGGCGGTTAGAAACTTTCTGGATGAACGATATACCAATCATTGGATAGGGCGACGAGGACCCGTTGGATTATTTTTTATGGGGGCATCTCAAAAGCAAAGTTTTTGCCACTCCGCCAGAGTCACTAGAGGATCTACGTGGTCGAATTGTAAACGAGTGCGGCAGAATAACTCCAAAAGTATTGGAAAACGTTCGTAATAGTTTCGAAAGTAGACTTTATCATTGTATGGAGGTAGGAGGGGCTCATTTCGAGCAATTAATAAATTGAATTTCGATAGGAACAGGTACGATATTGATTATTTAAATTAAACCTATTACCACACTAATCTCAATTACCAGTCATTCGATTTTGAAAAAATATAAACGTTTGGATAGATAATGACGAGAGCTTTAAGATGATGTATCACTTGACCCAAGTTCCCTATGATGATTCGCAATGGGGTAGCCGCCCCTGTCAGGGGGATGAAGTTGCGTGACTAAATTCATCACTGACGTGTGTCCCCCTAGAAATCAAAATCGACGTGTTTCAGCGTTTCCGAAAATAATTTGTCATTTCCCAGTAAATCCGTGTGGAAAGTATTCGTTGGGACACCCTGTATAATGGATACTTAACCTTCTATTTGATATGCAGCAGTAGCTACTCCAAACATGAAATCGTCCGGAAATTTCTTGTCATTGAGGTCATAGCTCAATCTGCAACAAAAAATTATTTAGATAATTCATGAGAATTTATTATACGTTTACTAGTAAAATAGATTACGAAAACCTGGGAGTTTTGTAAAAAAAAAAACAAAAAAAAAAGTTTGCCGAGGTAGAAAGTTATTTTTGCAGGGATTGAAGGCAACGAGCAGGCGGACCAGCTAGCCGGATAACCCTCCTACGGGCCCGAACCCGCACTCGGCATAACAAGGAGACAAGTAACAACGGCACTAAATGAGTGGGCCGTTGATAGGAAAATAGTGGAGAAGGATAGACGGATGCAGGAAGTCAAAGCAGATGATATCGGGGCCCGACATGGCAAGGACGGCCAAGATACTGAAGCTAAGCCGCAAAGAACTCCGACTGTTGGTGGGAGTTCTAACCGGCCACTGCGGCCTCAGGGGGCACCTGGCTCTCATCAGAGTTAAGGCAGACCCACTATGCACGGAATGTGGGGAGGTGGAGGACTCCTTCCACTTCCTGTGCGAATGTGGTATTTATGGCAGGCTCAGACAAAACGTCTTCGGAGCTGCCACTATAATGGAGGAAGAATTGCACTCATTGCAATGGGAGGACATTTTGACTTTCATAAAAAGGTCGAAGAGGTTCGAGCAGGTATCCGACATGGGATGAGTGAAAATGCCGGGGATTGCGAAAAGGGCCCACTGGGGCCTAGTCGCTGACGCTTGCGTCCCCCACCCATTACCATTACCATGTTATTTTTGCATTGTTATATGATGTCCACCCTTATATCACTGTTGAAATATCATTACTTTTGTGAAATGAAGGTTCACTTTTCAAAAGAAAAGCATTTTTTAGTGTAATATTTTCAATGATTATTGTCCTACAGTAACTTTGCTTATTGGACAATAATTACCAAACTAAATAATCAACATCTTTTAATTTCTCGTTACTACTGATTTTGAGAAGAAAAGGAGGTCAAGGTGTTTTTAAAAATAGACCAACACAACAATATGTTATTCTGCTCGTGGAAATTGCATTTTCAAAACACGTCAAATTGATGGTATTATCATATTCGACGAAAATTACTTATACAATTTCACACAGATGTTCTGGGTGGTATACAGATTTGAACGGATTCAGTCGTCTCAGCTCCAAATGTAAAATAGTGTAATAATGTGATTATCTTTCTGTTCACTTGAAAATGTACCAAGCAAAATACCATTAGAAGTGGGGAATACGATGGGCTATCTGAGATTAAGCAACTACTTGCCTGACATTGGCAATGACTGACATTGAATCACATTTGATCGATAATTGTGCAACGTTACAAGTGCTTCTTGTAATCAAAATGCAGAGTTTATGTTTCAATTGGGCATGGTGACCACCTGTCCACCTGAACGGTTTCGAGGTTGTTGCCTCTCATCAGCACCAGGGTAGGTCAGACAACATTGTATGTCGGTTCTGAAAAATATCTTTCTGAAGTGATAAGAAGGTTTTTCATTTAAAATGATTTTATGAAAAATCGCAGCGGAATGGAGAGTACACCTAGCTAGCCTCCATACTTAGCCAACCAAGATGTGAAACATGTTCCCCCCTTTTTGTGTGTAAGAAGTCTGACACATGAATTTTGAAGCTATTGAAGCTTTATTTTGTCTGATTTCAGTAATCCAGGGCTATAAACTACATCTGCATAATTTGCATGTGGAAGCAATAATGCATCACATAGTATTAGTTTACTTTTTTTGTTCAATATATTTCTACTCGAATAGATCATTTTGAGATGCAAATACCTTCGCTTCAAAATACAAGATACATGTGTTCTGAATCTAAGAGCACTGTCAAAGTATAACCATACATTTTTAGTCACCTCTGTATTGGGTAATTAGACTCCGTCAACGGCAACATTCACTAAATCTTTGCAACGGTTTCTCGCGACTGTTTTTTTAAAAATAAACTGACTAGATTTAGAAACATTAACATTATGGCAATATTTATAAGAAACCGTCATCAAAGAATTCAATTCCTGATTCATTTATTCAATTGCGTGATTGAGATAGTCTTTTTCAAATTCTAAATACAATTATGCATCGTTAGTATAAAAATGCATTGATGTGTAACGTAAGGACTTGAGAATTGAGTGGTATAAAGAACGAAGAGAAGGGGGCCCAAAATTGATCCATGAGGGACGTCATTTTTCATAACAAATTAATTTGACTTTTCATTATCTAGTATGACACAGTGAGAGCAGTTGTGAAGATAATGACTATATTATGCATTGATATCTAGTTAGCCTAGTTTTCTTCCACGTATTGAAAAATATCATTACCCTAGTAACGATCATAACTCATTAGAACTGCCAGTGTAAAGTTTCACGTCAAAAAGTCAAACCAGTTTTGCGCAGTACAAATTGAAAAAAAAAGGTTGATCAAAATTATGAAAATAGAAAAATTATATTTTCGAGCCATCAAGTACATGCAGTTGAAGGGGTTAAGAGGTAGGCAGATTTACGAAAATATCTTGGCGATGTCCTTCGTATGCGACCATGAATAATTGTATTGCAATATTCAGAAGAGTTTCCATTGAAGATGAAGAGCTATCAAGAAGGCCAGTTTCTGTATCCGTCACCGAAAATATCGATGCAGTCCATGATTTGATTTTATGAGCCCGACAAATTGGGCTAAATCGAATATCTGAGGCACTGACATTCCATCAGTCATATATTCCACGTCGATTTGGACATAAGAAATATTTCTGCAAAATGGATACCCAAATGTATGTATGTATGTATTAAAATTAAAACGTCAATAAACACGTATAAAACCACAGAAACTATCTGAATGATAGTTTGTTCGTGGCGAGACAATTAAAATATGTTTAAAATATATAAAAAGAATTCAGTACCCAAAGCTAAATAATCCAGTTGGCGGAGGACACGAGAACAAGTAATTAGCATTCTCTCATTTTTTTAAAATTAGTTTAGAGTATATTGGTTAATACGAGAAAAAGTTCACTAGTCAATCGATTTCCTAAAGCCAAAAAAAATTTCGAAAAATATTTTTATTTTCAAAATCCTAGAAAATTCTGAGCTGGGAATTTTGCTTTTTTTTGTCAGAGTTATAGTTTGTCCGCAAACAAATCATTAATTATGTTGTGATGATTTTGAAATTTTTCGGAATCTAGAGATCATAGCGATATAAATATATAGGCCTCTGCAAAATTATCAAAAATGAACTTATTTGGATGAAACATTTTTTTTAAATGTAGGTTGAAAAATACATGTTAATTCATTCAGTGTGGAAAATTTTTCACTTATAATAATATTTTGTGTATAACGAGAAAATGGCACTTTTTGTTTTGTTGAAAATAAATTTCGATACTGTTATACTAAACAGATGAATACCCAAAGAAAATAATGTATATAGTGGACAGGTAAGAAAAATCATCAAAAGAGCCATATTTCATAACGAGACAAAATTTTATTCGTAAATTGGGTCACCTAAATAACAATTTTCCGAAGTGAATTTTTTTTTTCAAATTATGTTTTTGTTTGAGAAAATTTATAATCTAAACGCTCAATTTTTGAATCCAATATATACAGGGTGTTTCTTAAGTACATGTAGAAACTTTAGGAGCATGCTGCTGATGTCGAAATAAGAAAAAAATTCCTATAAACACATGTCCGCAAGTTATTCGTTTCTGAGATACAGAGTGTCAAAGTTTAATTCTTATATTTGTTTTTTGTGAATAAATTCCAAAATATTTGTGATATTCGAGTAAAGTTTGGTATCTGGGATGATTTTTCTATGACATAATCAACTTTTATGTTAATTGTGAAAAAACTAATTTCCAATTGAATTTATTTTAAATTTAAAAATCTTGCAAAATCACATGCATCAATTATTTCAAATCTTATTAACTCGAAAACTGTTGCTCGCAGTGACCTCTACCAAGAATATACTTTTTACAGAAACTAAATAATAAATATTCCCGGATACCAAACTTTACCCAAATATCAAAATTATTTTGAAATTATTCAAAAAAAAACAAAAATAAGAATTCAACTTTGACACTCTGTATCTAAGAAACGAATAACTTGCTGACATATGTTTTCTTCTTATTTTGATGTCAGAAACATATTCCTAAATTTTCTACACGTACTTAAGAAACATCCTGTATACGCGTCTTTTTCTATACAATGTTTTATTGAAAACGAAAGATCTTTTTGGTAGAAAAAAACTTTTCCTACAAGATGGTATTTTTTATTTTTCATTTTATTCATCCCAGCACAAAATATTCTAGGATTTTGAAAATAAAAATATTTTTCGAGATTTTTTTCTTATATTAACCAATATACTATAAACTAATTATTAGAAAAAAAATCAGCGAGATTGCTAATTACTTGTGCTTTCAGTGTAAAATTTACCAACTGGGCTAAAATGCATCTAATGAATAATGGCTGAATGTTGACAAGCGTGCAACAGTAGCATTGCGTTCAATCTGTGCTGGGCAATTTTTGTAAATTTTTTTCCTACGAATACGTTATAAAAGCTCTAGAGGCTTGGTGTGTAGAGCAAGATGAACTTATTGTTTTTAATGGTCCAGAGGCGTTGCAGGTTCGTTGTAATAAATTTATTAAATTAAGAGGAAAGTATGTTGAATAATAAAATATTTTGAATTTCAAATTTTGTTTGCATCTATAATAGAAAAAGAATGTTCAGTAAACCTCGTATATCGTCTCATTTTTAGTTAATGATCAAACATTTCCGAGAAGTTATAACGTGAAGAATTTGGTTTCCAGAGATTCAAGTTTGCAAATCAACAGATTATGTTTATACACACGAGACTTTTCCACTCACTCGACAATGATATAGCGCAATTATAATAAATAACGAACTTGGTACTTACATTCCATTTATCAAGCCGAAACAAGCCACGAGCACATTTGTTGTTTTCATGGTCGTATCTATGAATTGACTCGAGGAGTTGCTCGAATGTTGGGAACCTTTTATAGCCGTGACTTGTGATAACGCATCAAAAGGACTTTAAACGTTGATCGATCGAAAAGATCCTGATTTCATGTAACTCTGTCAAAAGAGATCTTGTTATCTCCAAACCTGATAGAACTAAATTTTTCACCGTGTTTTGGTACCGGACACAGAGGTAATCTCCGAATTTTTTTTTTTTTTTTAAAGAGGAGTAATTTTTAGTTAATTTGAACAATTTTTTTTCATATAGGCAAATTCGGAATACGATAGAAGTGAAAGCTACAAGAAACCATGTCAAGAAGCGAAATTCCTCCACAAAATCAAATATTCAGTCAGTACCCATGGAATGTTTGTACAACCATTGTTTAAATAAAATATAGTTAGTCAATGGCTGTGGAATCGGCATTGGACCCAAACGCGAGTGTCATCTAGCGTGATTAATTACAAACATGAATATTTCACGTCATTTTGATGCAGGTTTCTTCAAAAAACCCTGATTTTAATGCTGTCCCATTGTTTCAATCAAGTTACGACATGACTTGTAGGCCAGATCACTGAAGTTACGACATGACTTGGATGCGAGCTCACTATCGCCATCTACATGTCGCATACATTTTGATCCAATTATAATCCCATAAGGTTGACTATCTATATATAAACAATGGTACAACTCATGTTTCAGAGGTCGTCAGTCAGCTGTCTTGAATATATAAAGTGCGGATTTTTTCCCCACTCCTGTTAAGTTTTGAACGGTTAATCGTACAAACATGGGACAAAACCAAAGGGACTAAACGTTATTTGAATAGTAGAGTTTATTCCCCATAAGATGATGGTGACACGAATGGGAAAAAACATTTGTGACGTAGATGGACATGTCATGACCACCATTCTCCCTTGACAGTGACGGAATAGCACATTTCACACTCTAGTATGTGAGAGTTACAGGTGACAGTTTTGTTTCTTTGGTTCGAGTTCGACTTTGTCCTCATGTTCAAGTACGTTACTATGACGCGTTGGTGCTACAAGATTCTGATTGGCTAGAGCTCATTAGTCTGTTCTGTTCGACGTTTTCTCTCTCTGGGACAAAACCCGTTTTGAATGATATCACTGGATATTGCTCTTTTCAGTAAAATACATTTGGATTGCTCGATAGCAACATTTATTAAACGACAACTGGGATACGAGATGAAAGCTATATACACATTTAAAATAAGGTACCTACATTCAATAATAAAATATAGGGGATACTTAAAACTTTTACCTATAACTATCACTAAACCAATACTCACAGCTAAGGCCAAAAGGGCTTAGCCTATAAGGTTAACTGAGTTTTAGGACTCTCTCCTCCACGGGAGCTTAATACTAACTATCTTATCATTCCATTCCTCTTGTATTTATATAAGGAAATATTTATCATTCGGTTCAACGTTATCATTCATTCGGTCAACGATTTCAGCTAGCCACGCGACTTTGCTAATTTCAATGTCGTTCGTATATGAAAATGAACCTCTATCGCGATCGAATTAATAAATAACAAGCAACGATAGATTAGTGCACTGAAACAATTCAAAGGGCATTACTCGATATTTATGACAATACTATTAATTGCTCGTCTTACTCGCAACTCCAGATCTTCGCGGGTTGTAACGGCGTTTGCATAGACAATGTTTTTTAAATGGCCCCAAACAAAGGAATCAAATGGTGTCCAATCATGTAATCTTGAAGGCCATCGCACAGGACCATTGAAATTACGTTTTTTTCGAATGCCTGTTGAAGGTAATCAATTACTATACTTGATTATGGGGAGGAGCTCCATCTTGTTGGAAATAAATTTACTCTCGTAAATGGATAGGTAATTCAGTTGACCTGTCCTCAATTTCAATTTGCATCCTCAATTTCATTTTGAGGAAATCTAGCTTCAGTCAAGGGTCCTTCAAATATTATTGGACCAATGAGACTACGACCGAGTATCCCAAGCCAAACATTGAAACCGAACAGCATTTGAAAGATACCCTCCCGCAATAAATTTTGATTTTCTTATGCCCAATAAACTGGTATTTTGTCGGTTAAATAATTCCATATTTGTAAACCTAGACTAGTCCGAAAATAAAATCCTTCCCAAAAAACCATTGTTTGGCTGCACATTATTCTGCACATTATTCTGCAAGATCCAATTGCAATACTCCATCCTACGTTCATGATCATTTTCGCCCAGATGCTGGTGCAATTGATATTTGTTAGATTTATAATTATGTTTATACAAGATTTGGCTTAACGTCTGGTGACTAATTTCTAATTCAAAACCAATTTGCCTTACCCAATTTGCCTCTCAGAAACAGTCTATTAACTTCTATTCGAGCTAAAATAATAATTTCCGTTACTTCGTCAATGATAACGTTTTCTTCGGGATCATGATTGGGCTCTATACGAAATTAATTTACAAGAAGATTAAAACATTTCTCGCTGGACATTGTCTATTAGGATATCGGTCGGCATAAAGGTTTCTAGCCGCAACGGCATTTTTTCTGCAGTCCCCATAAATAATTAACATGTCCACTTTTTCATCCCTTGTATAAATATGTGGCATTTTGAACAAAAATTACAACAAATTTGAAGACTTTTCCAATACACAGTAAAAACACCGATAAACCAACAAATATTTATTTGACCATCTAAAGGAATAATTTCATTGTTTTCAAAGCAACCTTAGTGACTTCTTATCAATAAATTAGAACAGAATATTCTTATTTTCTTCAAGATGTATTTTTGATTGTATCTATCGCACATTTTATTACCAGGTATGAATAAATGACTTATTAATAGTACTAATTATAATAAGGTTCCATTTGAAAAAATTGAATTTTACCCCAAAATCGATTACGATGAACTTTATTTGCTGATAAAAAACTCAATTTAGTATTTTTTACGGGATTTCGATTTTTTTAGCATTAGACGGGTCAATTGGAATAAACCGGAACCATCGTGGCACACTGAAATGGAAAACTAAAAATTAAATTATCAGAAATTATGACCGGTTTCGGCTTTTACACCATTTTCAAGTAACTTAGTAACTTAGTTACTTGAAAATGGTGTGAAAGCCGAAACCGGTCGTAATAAAGTAGTAAAGTGTTAGTGGAAACTGGACAAAAGTTATATTTTTTCTTCCTTTTCTTATTTCATCATGAACTTCCACAAAATAAATAGATCATCAATCAAACAAGAGAAATTATTAACGAACAGTCGTTACCGACCGATGATGAACCCTTTACTCCCATAAACACCTAACTATGTAGGCTTATTATGGCAAGAACCTGTCAGAAAACAACTACTCCCCTGGCTAAGACCACGACGGGTATTGAATTAAATCAAACAGCTACTTGTGCAACGTTCCTCAAAACATCAGAGGACGCGATTGCAAGTGCCCTCTATGACCAACCAGCAGAATTATGTTTTGATTTGGACGGGGTGACCACCTGCAGACTAGTTTCGAGGTTGTTGCCTCTCATCAGTGCAAGGGCAGGTCAACACAGACAGCACTGAAGCCATCTGTTCCCCGTCCAAACCAATACACACTCCGCTGATTAGTCATTTCTGGTTCACGAGATGAAAGCAGTTTCTAGGCCGCTCCACCTAGCGAGCAGAGGAAGACACTCCGAATCTCCGGGTTGAGAGATTTAATCGAAGAAGACAGAAATCTTTGGGAGATCGTTTGCTAACGAACAGTCGTTACCGACCGATGATGAACCCTTTACTCCCATAAACACCTAACTATGTAGGCTTATTACGGCAAGAACCTGTCAGAAAACAACTACTCCCCTGGCTAAGACCACGACGGGTATTGAATTAAATCTAACAAGAGAAATTATGACGATTAAAATGTCACTTATGTGGTATCATTGGATTCAGATTTCAGAAATGTAATCCTATTCAGGGTGTTCCATTTAAAAATCAAAAGTTGGCGAAACCGGAATTGAAAAAAAATCATTTGTAGGTCAAAAACTGCTGCTTATTATGATTGTGGAATATTCTAAATTTCTTTCAATTACCTTCAAAACTAACGGAGATGCAGGGGGTGTACCATATCCTGTTACACTCGGTAACACAAATAACAGTAACTTTATATCTGCATTTCAAATATGCAAACTCCCTTGTTCAGAAGAATCCGTCTTCATCTGGCCTGGGTACCGATGTAGAGAAAAAGTGGCCTAACGAGAAGGTGCAGCACCCTATATAATTTTCCAATAAACTATATTTTCAACATTAACTTTAATTTTTCAATGCACTCGTATTACGCCAGACATTCACACATAACCTAGCATGACTCCTTCCCATACCACTGTATGGAGTCGAATCCATCACAGATCTGCTGAATATTGTTCGTTAACTGATTTATAATGTGAATTCAAGCATGAATCAATGACATTAAAACTGCATTTGTTAGTTTGAGTTTGACAATTTTTTTCTTAAATCTCTATCATTGGAGAAATTCCAGATCGACTATAATGTACGCTAGTGATCGAGTCTTGAACTTCCCATCGAATTTATATGCACTAACTTCATTAGTAAGTTACTGAGTCCCGATGCAAAGCGCTCTCCTAATACGGTGTTACGTACCAAGAGGAATCATGTTGAGTCTCGACACGAAGTTTGCTGATAATTAGTGAAGTGTAAAATCATTCGAGTATAATTTCAAACTTGGCTGGGACTATTTTCCGAACCATTATAATATATTTGAGTTCAGTAGCAGATGGTTGGGCTGGAGCAGTCGGTAGCAGGATGAAATGATATCCCTCTTGTGTCTAGACATATTTACAAACAGTTTTACAGTTTAAACTTTGTTACGGATTTATTTTGCACTAGGAAAACCCTTTTTGTTTCATAATAATAACGTCAGAAATTCTTTGTCGGGCTATCAGAAAAATTCCTGCAGTCGCTAGGGTTTGAACCTTCGACTAGCAGTTAAAGTGATTGAAACATCGGCGCTTTAACCACTCGGCTACGTGGCCCCAACGATATCTAGTTTTATAGGCGAATCCACGTTCAACTGAGCTATCCGGTATATTACGGGCGTGAAGCCTCTTCACTGCTCCCCTCCTCTGATTTTTGCCCCTAATAGTCCAAGAAACGAGGAAGCGGCCCAATGTTAAATGTGCAAAAATTAATATAATAATATAAATTAATATAAAAATATGAGCGTATAGGAAATTAAAATTCAGGATGAGTTTCTATTTCATGCGACTCGATCCTGATTACCGAACATAACCTAAAAAATTGGCAAAGTTGCGAAAAGCGGTTTTTTGTTGATAATCAAAAAAAATTACAGTTCCGATCAAGAAAAGTTAAATCAAGACATTGTAGGTATTAACAAGATATATCAATTGAATGTCCTATAATTTTTTGAAATAATTGATACTTATCGAGTTATATCGGAAAAACCATAAAAAATCGGGTTTTCTATAACTCGTTTATTGTAAGGTATTGAAAATTGTTACTTATAGTTTTGTGTAGCCTATGGCAAGCCAAAAAATTCTTTTTCAATAAAATTGATGAATATTGATTATTTTTCAAAATATATGAAGTTTTCTCAGAAAAGATGCTCTTTCAATATGGCTACTCTTGCTCGGGGAATGATGCCAAAGTAACGATTCATGGCTTATTTTTTTCTGTAAGAGTTGTACTTTCATATTATCGAATAAGTAGTTTGATTTTATTTATTTTGAGTGTCAAAATATTTGCAATTTGTTACATGTTTTTTCTAAATAAATTTCTTAATTTTGTTTTTATAGAAATGACTTTTATGAAAATAGATTTCTAGCTTGACTTCACGCATTAAAAAAAATGAATTCCTACGATCACTAGAAGCCGAGATACATTTTTTATTTTAAAAAAATCTTGAAGGCGCAATAATCATCGTACAACAGTCACCTTCATGGAGATTGAGGTTGAATACCTATATTTTGGATAAAAAATACTTGGATATGTCTAGTTCATTTGCAGTATTATTAATTGATGAACACAGTGAGGCGTGCAGGCGCGGAGCGATACAATCATAGTGGGTGGCGCAGTGGGGATACAAATACTGTTGACATTAAAGACACTTTCGTCCTGACAGAGTTATTGAAAAAAGAAAAGAAAAGTTATTTGTTCAATTTCAAGTACTAATGTACATTGCAAAAGAAAATGTACGTGAACAACAAGCCGAGATACTCAATATTTTTCACGCATAAGCCACTTTGAACGCACGAAATAAGTTTTCAGTGCTATCTCACTTTATTCATCAATTAATAATACTGCAAATGAACTAGACATATCCTAGTATTTTTTTTTATTGAAAATATAGGTATTCAACCTTTATATCCATGAAGGTGACTGCTGTACGATGATTATTGCGTCTTCCAGATTCTTTTGAAATAAAAAAATTATCTCGGCTCTTAGTGATCGCAGGAATACAATTTTTGAATGCTTGAAATCATGCTAGGAATCCATTTTCATAAAAGTCATTTATATAAAAACAAAATTGAGCAATGTATTCAAAAAAATGTAAAGAAATTGTGCAATTTTTTTAAAGTAATTCTTGGATCCTTAAAATTAAAAAAATCAATATACTCATTCGATAATATGAAAGAACAACTCTTACAGAAAAAAATTATATAGGAAAATTATAAGTGATTCAATTGAAAGATCTTGATGCCTACAATTTCCTAATTTGATTTTTTTCGATAGAAGCTGTAGTTTTTTAGTTATCAACAAAAAACCGCTTTTCGCAACTTTTTTCCTATATATAAATATTTGCTCGCACTTTTCCCTATTGCTTGGACTATAACAACTTTATTTAATTTGCCCAGATACTCAAATTTTTAAAACTGGTTATAATTTTCCATTGGAACTTTTGAATTTCTGTCTAGTTGTGTGTTATTTGATTTCCTATGAAGTTAATTGTATTCTGTAGATATGGATTGGGTATGGAGTAATTGCGAGCTATTGAAAAAATCGCCCCGAGAAATCAAGTTGATTTTCGAGGTCTCATTGTTCGAACTCATCATTTACATCTATCTACAAATCATTTAAATTTTTTACGTTGTGACTACTATCTTTAAATTTTTGAATTGCTTCATGCGATAAGTGGATATATTGTTGGAAATGTCAATATTATGTGTATATAAAGAAACAAAAATATTCAATCTAAATTCATTGTTTTTTTCAAAATACAAGATTAAACTCCAAAAATGTATTTATCAAATTCGAAAGGTCTGACAGTAGATAAAACCACCAAAAATTAAACGATTAGAGTTTTAAATCAAACGTTGAAACTGTCATCTACCCAGTTCTTTGCTATAATGAAATTTAAGTTTGGGTAAAGACAAGTTTATCGGGCTTTTTCCCGAAAGACAACAATATTTTACGGAGTTTTATTTCCTGAACACGAAAACGAAGGAATTTCGTGGGGGTCTCAAAAACTTTTCGAGTTATGTCCTCTTTAATCTTCAAAATTTACCATTTTCAAACTCGAATTTTTCAGTCAAAAATCGGTGGGTTATATCGATAAGTTATAACTTGCCTTGTTCGAACCCAATTGTGATGTGAGTTGCCTAGATGCCAATTCTGACGTCTAACGCTTGCTCGGAATGCGCACCGACCATCCGGGGTGGCGCTGTAGGCTTTTTGGGTTTCTCTTAAGCTTAAAAGTGAACGTGCTACAAAAAATCTGTAGGTCACCAGGAAAGTAATAATAATATCCGTCCTCTACAGGCACAGGCTATCACTTTGGGTACCATCTACCCAATTGATACTATTGCTTTTTTTTTTTTTGGCATAGACTGCAGAGGTCTTTAGCCCTTCAACATGTCTACATTTCTGTTACGAAAGAAAAGCTCTTGTTGCTCCGTCACATCAGATTTTAGAAACTAGGTGGGTAAGTCTTAGGAACTCAATTGTATTTTTGTCATTTGTTGGCTGAAGAATGTCTCTTACTGTATTGGGAAAAGATAGTTGTTGTCGAATATTAGTGAATTCAGAGCAGTCCAAGAGAATATGCGAAACTGATAAGGGTTGGTTACAGCGAATGCATACTGGCGGTCTTTCTCTTTTAAGCAGGTGAATGTGGGTGAGGTTAGTATGGCCTATTCTCAAGCGTGTTATGGCGACTTGCTCCCGTCTACTTGCTGTGTTTTCCAAAATCCAAGGTTCTATGGAGGGTTTGATGTTTTTTAGATGTCTGTTAGTTCGCGACCATTCCTCCTGCCATTGGTTCAGTATTATTTTCTTAAAATAATTTCTCACATCGTCTGGTCGAATACTGATGTTTTCTGGTTGCCCACTTCTCGCCGCATTCTGTGCTGCTTCATCTGCAATTTCATTACCTTCTATTCCAGCGTGACCTGGGGTCCAGATGAATGTCACTTTTTTTTTCACATCTCTCAACCACTCATTATCATTATTATTATCAGTTATTATTATGGAACGTACATATATTGAGACTATACCAAATGCCAAATTTTTTGAAGAAAAATATTTTTTTACGCATTTGTTGTATCCAGATTGACATATGGGATAATAGGGTGGGGAAGTGCATTCAAAGAACATATTAAAAATGTAGAAATTCTTCAAAATAACCTTTCTGAAAATTTTACTAAATAAACCCTGTTGATACTCATCTGATTTGATATAAGTCCGAATCTAGGGTTCTAGATATTCGCCATCATTATTTCTTCATCTCATCTTACCAAAGCGCTGAACGGACATAAAGTTGGAACTAGCATTGATAATTGTCAGTTGGAACTTCAATTATACACATTTCTGTTTATTCGTAATAAAAAAAATGATAGCGTCATCATAGAATTTTATTTTTTGTCCCAAACTTATTATTATTATTATGATTTTAGTATTATTTCCGTTATCTTAGTCATATTTCCAGGATTCTTTACAATAATCAGTGACTACGAGTTGCGGAATTTTTCTAAACCTTTTAGTTGTACACTATGGACATCTTGGGTGGCGTATAATTCAACAATTATTCATGAAACTCAAAAAGGCGTTTTTTATCGAGCGAAAGTATGCCTTTATTTCATGCTCGGTTCGACTTTTACAGTAAATTACTCCTAACTCCGCTTCCATACGTTTTCTCGAATGAAAATGGGGAGAAGCGATTTCATATCTTTCAGTATTTCAGCATGATCTATTCAGGTTGTATCGGCGAAATGTTTTCCGGAATTAAAACGGTGGTAAAGGCAGATTTTTATCATAATTTAGGAATTTTTTTCTTTCGTGAATAAAAGTACCAATTTTGTTTATTCTTCATTTTCAAAATGAAACCGTACCGCCAATTGAACTATACCGACCGGTATTGAATAATTATGGAGGAGATGATCATACACATTGCTGGTTGCAATGTCTTTGGAGTTGCAACTACAGACGGATCTTGCTTAAGAAAAACAGTTTTGAGTTTTGAGTTTTGCTCTATCCAATTCATGGTACTGTTCAATATAATAACTTCAGAAATTATGTGCCTTTGAGATAAACTTTCCACTCTGTACGTCGCTGTTTCAAAATGATATCTTGATCATTGTCATGTACAGCTCTTTTTGAATTTTGGTACTTACCTTTGCCCTACTAATTCGAGCAGACATAAACTAACCTCAGCATACAATGTTGAAGTTCCAATAATTTATGCAACCCGCATTCCGCGACATGGCAGCGTCATTTGGTAAACATACATTTATCACAACTTTATTGTTCTGTGGTTAGAGCATAGAACCGAAACATTTTCTCTCTGTTATTTTGTCCTTTGAATTCACTTCAACTATGTCTATTTGTACCATTGAGGTACATCACTTTCGAATACTTGACTTTGTTTGTGTTTGGTTCGAATAGTAAACAAGGACGGAGCGTTTTCCGCAGATTGCCGTCTTAGTTCAGTTAGCACTACTGAATCTCCTGAATGTGGTCCAAACAAATATCATGTATTCATGAAGTCATGTCATTGATATTTCATGACCTTACCTATCAAATCCTAGTTTCCGAGTGATCTGTCACCTGGGCGACTTTGACAGTTTTCTATTTTTCCGCTCGACTGTGATTGAAGAGACATCTTGGCAACTGAACTTCATTTGAATTTTTATCCCAGTCCAAATTATTTCGACCATCATTGGTGGTTTTTGAGAAAATTCATATCTGGAAATGTCCTCATATTGGTTGCAATATTTTACGCTGCATATTATGGAGGAAATTTTCTTCTGCTCTCGCAGGATTTTTGAGGTTCAGGTAAGCACATTTATTATTATGTGACTAGTCTCTTGATTTTTAGGCATTCTTCGTTATGTAGTTTAGGGCTTGTAATGCCAGTCTTCTTTGGCAAAACTGCTGGAACATGGAACTAGCTAGCAGACGGCAAACAAACCATCAAGCTGTTACAAGAACCCTCTCACAAAATAGAGGTTCGTATTAGTACTGGGTCCTTCTAATGACCCTGTACAAGTGTAATCAGAATTCAGACTGGTATTGTTTATTCTATAGTGTTGTTTGTTGTTCCTTATCTGTTCGTCCGTTCATTTGTTTGGATCTCTGCCCCACTTGCTGTTATTGGCATTCGCCCCAGATGTTTACATACTATGTTCTTCGTATGATTATTTGGTACCCACTGTGCACAACTGTGCTCACCAAGGCATTGGATTGGGTGGGTGGATTGCGAGCTAGGTTAGTTCGTTCAGGTTAGATCAGACTAATTAAATACTACCCTCAGAAGAGTTTTTACCTTAACTTCCAAGCTCCCAACTTGCGAGCTATGTTAAATCGTTTAGGTTAGATCAGACTAATAATTGGACGGGATAATTTTGCATAAGGTTATTATTGTCTGAGGATATTATTGGACGGGGGATTATTGGCACGATATTTTCGACAGGATATTTTTGGGCGGGATATTTAGTCGTAACATTTACTATCTATCAAAAATTTTCACTTACATCTGAACAATTTGAACAAATTCATGTTCGAATAAAATGCGAGTCGATTAAGTTTCCTCTCGAACAAATTACCAGGGTGCCAAATTTCCGTTCGAACAAATGGTGTCGAACAAATTTCCGTCGAACAGATGCTGTCGAATAAATTACACAAAACCATTGGATTGATGACTACGTACTGAGAGACATTGTTTCTGAAGATCTACTAAGTATTACATCAGATAAGTCTAGCTTTAGTTCTTGAATGCCCTTGAGGATTATTCAACCATATAGATAAATCAGTGCATAATTGTAAGCTATCACCACAGGCATAGCCCTCGCTGAATGTGGAATATTTGTCACACAACAATTCACCACTCTCAATCATAGCATACGCAGTGTACATGAATTCGTCTTGGTGGTGCCATTTCAGGAGCATTGACTATTGTGTGTCCGAACTGTGTACATACAGTGTGTAACATCATTCATTATTGATTTCATTGAAAATATGAAGAGAATGTTCATAGTCAGATGTCTGCGACTGAAAGACAAACTTAGTCGTTATTTTCCATCGTTCAAGATAACCTCCCTTGGAAGGGATTCATGTTAGATAGTACAAAAAAGTTACTTCAATTTATCGTAGGTTTTTCCTTTTCCAGAGGAGTCATGTTATTTGGTTAATTTTTCCATTGAGAATGTTTCCCTTTTCATCATTCAATATATTTTATTAGTGAGGGAAATGACAATTTCTTCATTCTGGTCCAAGTAATCCATATACTTAATTGAAACCAAAATATCTACATTGTTATATACTATTTTTATACCATTATAGGTATCCATTGTTCATTATTTTAGTGATATTAGTGCAGTGGGTTGTCCATTCCATCAGGGTGGTTTTGAAATTTTCACTGGCGATAAATTTGTGGCGCTCTGGTGAAATAAAACCCCATATTTCAATACTATCGAAATCTATTCTTATTGTCGAATCCACGTCCAACTGAGCTATCAGGTATGTTACGAGCGTGAAACATCGTTGCACATTCACTGCTTCCCTCTTTTAAGTTTCGCCCCAAACATCTCATGCATTTATTTATTACTGCTCCTAATGATCTTAATTCAGACAGTAGTAGTAATGGAAAACGTTTGTGTCAATGTCCACTTTTAATTGTATCTTGAACAGCATTCTGACGCGTTGCTTCATTTTGGGCATGCCATGGTCAACATAAAATATGTTCAGAATTCAAACATTGTTTGAAAAATACGGAAATATGAAGTGTCGATAATGTGTACTTGCGTTATTGGAATGTTTTCACGAATGATTCATACCATTCATACCAAGTAAAGTTTTCCCGGGATTTTGACAAGTTCACCGCAGATGAACATGAGTTTGCATTATTTGAAAGTTATTTGGTTGAACTTGGACAAAAAAACAATTTATCGTGAAACCAGAGCAAAACCTGAAGACGAGCACAACAACGATAAATCGCAGTCTCTTTATCTTTCATCTACTACGGATGCCTCAGAAATGCATAACTCTAGACAGTAATCTATATTGGAAAAGTCAAATCACCAAATTGAATAGTAAACTGAGTAGTTCGCTGTTTGTCCTACGACAACTTCAAAATGTAACTAATTTTAATGCACTCAAAACAACCTATTTTGCGTTATTTCATTCTCACATTAGTTATGGTACTATTCTTTGGGGAGGTTTGTCTGAATCTTTCTTAATTTTTCGTTTGCAGAAAAAAGCTGTTAGGATTTTATCCAGCGTAAGTTATCTGAAACACTGCCAACCTTTGTTTATCAAACTCAGAGAATAATTAAGTGAAATTTGTCCAGCTGTGTGCACGTTCCAATGTAATTGAATGAAGAAAAGTTGTATTTCGTGCAGAAATTTATTTATAAAATCATAGCAGAGCGCTTTCGACTATAAAGTCATCATCAGTGCGTACCTGTAAGTAAGTGACATCGAATTGAATTTAAGAAATTTTGATAAAAAGAATTTTGAAAATTGAAAAGTTACTTACTCGTCAGGTGTACAAGAGCCAGACCATAAAAATATCATGTGTCCAGAGGACCATGTAAAATTTAAAAACGGGACATCATATTAATAACATTTTAAAAAAGTCCTTATTCCAGGATTCACCTGGATAAAAGTTTCAACAGGCAGAGTAACACATGTCTGTTGGAGCTTAGTCTACTGTTAAACTGAATGAATGAAATTTACATTGTGTCAAAAGTTGACAATGACGTTTGGCTTAGAACATTAACTTCTAGAAACCCTGATCTGTGTTTTGAAAATTGAATAATGACCAAATTGATCTGTAAATCTATTTATAGTTATGTTAATCTAAACCTAAGGAATTGTGACAAACCGGAAGAAAAGTCTAATGAGAACCTCAACCCGATGTGCACAGAACCAGATTCAAGAAACAGTCCCTCGGGAATTTGTGAAACCAATTCTTAGCTCAGGATCATGGGACAGGTCTAATGGGAACCTTCACACTTCCCAAAGCGTCAAAAAGGTAACCCAAAAACAAGAGGCACCATTAACATAATCATAAAAGATTTAAGAAAGTTTCAACAGGCAGAGTAACACATGTCTGCTGAAGCTTAGTCTACTGTCTAACTAAATGAAAAATGACATTGTGTCGAAAGTTGACAATGACAATGAAGTTATGATATAAAAAATGTGTAAAAAATGAACTATAATAAAAACATTGTGTGTTTTGAAATTGATAAATTATTATTATTAGTTCAACATCCTGGGCAACCAGATTGAAACATAAGATCATGAGATAAGTCTAATGAGAACTTTCCCAATCTCAATAGTAACAAGGAGGATGACCAAAATGATGAGCCCATACCAGAAAATGTTTAAGAAATTTTCCAAAAATTGATCTGTGAATCTATTTATAGTTCTGTTGATCCAAACGAAGGAAATATGACAAACCGGGAGAAAAGTCTAATGAGAACTACGACCCGATGTGCACAAACCAGGCTTAAGACACAGTCTCTTGGGAATTTGGGAAACCAAATTCTATGCTCAAGATCATGGGACAGGTCTAATGAGAACCTACCCAATCACAAGGCGCCAAAAAAGGTTGCCCAAAACCAAGAGGTACTACAAACAGAAAAGATTCAAGAAATTTTCAAATTATTTCATATTTAATCAATTCAGTAATTCTATTAATCAAAAACAAGGAAATTACTGAGCCAAGAGAAAGTCTAATGAGAACTTGAAACGGCACATGCAAAAACCCAAGTTATAGAAAAATAGAACCTGAAGTTGAAATTATAAGTTTCAAATGAAAGCAATAGATTATGTTCTGAGAATTGAAAGGAAAGTCGAGAGGGAGGGAACTAGGCAAACTGCAAAACAGGTTCAAGCCATATCATCATTGAGAAAGAGTTCAAGAGCAATTAAATAGGTAAAGTTTAAATTTATGAAAAGTTTCTTACTTTAAACGTCTATGAAGAGGAATGTAAGCTCTGTTTAAATTAACTTGAGTGTTGAGACAAAGGTCATTATTCAGTAATTCCTTGTTAATATGTAAATCTTCAAGAAAATCTAATCTATTGTAATTTTTGGAACTCACCTCCTGTAAAATTTTTGAATTCCTATTTGGACTAAAGTTGTGGTTGTTAAACCTCAAATGTTGACCAAAGGCTGAAATTTTGTTGGGATTTAAATGTTCGGTTATACGGGCTTTCAAAGGTCTGCAAGTTCTTCCAATGTAGGCTGCATCACAATCATCACAGTTGAACTTGTATATGCCACTTTTTGAAAGTTTATCAATTTTATCTTTTGTGTTGACCAGGTATCTGTTGAGGCTATGGTTAGTTTTGAAAGAAATTTTGATGTTGTCTATGTTGCTTTTGATGCAACCAGATATTTTATTAGAAATATTGTCATTTAAGAAAGGAAGTGAAACAAATTGTGATATTGATTCTACTTTGGGGTATGCATCATTAAGTTCTTTTTTGTTTTTGATTTTTTGGATCAAACTATTAATAATATTCGGGTTATATCATTAAACAAATAGCTTCAAATAACAATTATAACCCGAATATTATTAATAGTTTGATCCAAAAAATCAAAAACAAAAAAGAACTTAATGATGCCTACCCCAAAGTAGAATCAATATCACAATTTGTTTCACTTCCTTTCTTAAATGACAATATTTCTAATGAAATATCTGGTTGCATCAAAAGCAACATAGACAACATCAAAATTTCTTTCAAAACTAACCATAGCCTCAACAGATACCTGGTCAACACAAAAGATAAAATTGATAAACTTTCAAAAAGTGGCATATACAAGTTAAACTGTGATGATTGTGATGCAGCCTACATTGGAAGAACTTGCAGACCTTTGAAAGCCCGTATAACCGAACATTTAAATCCCAACAAAATTTCAGCCTTTGGTCAACATTTGAGGTTTAACAACCACAACTTTAGTCCAAATAGGAATTCAAAAATTTTACAGGAGGTGAGTTCCAAAAATTACAATAGATTAGATTTTCTCGAAGATTTACATATTAACAAGGAATTACTGAATAATGACCTTTGTCTCAACACTCAAGTTAATTTAAACAGAGCTTACATTCCTCTTCATAGACGTTTAAAGTAAGAAACTTTTCATAAATTTAAACTTTACCTATTTAATTGCTCTTGAACTCTTTCTCAATGATGATATGGCTTGAACCTGTTTTGCAGTTTGCCTAGTTCCCTCCCTCTCGACTTTCCTTTCAATTCTCAGAACATAATCTATTGCATTCATTTGAAACTTATAATTTCAACTTCAGGTTCTATTTTTTTATAACTTGGGTTTTTGCATGTGCCGTTTCAAGTTCTCATTAGACTTTCTCTTGGCTCAGTAATTTCCTTGTTTTTGATTAATAGAATTACTGAATTGATTAAATATGAAATAATTTGAAAATTTCTTGAATCTTTTCTGTTTGTAGTACCTCTTGGTTTTGGGCAACCTTTTTTGGCGCCTTGTGATTGGGTAGGTTCTCATTAGACCTGTCCCATGATCTTGAGCATAGAATTTGGTTTCCCAAATTACCAAGAGACTGTGTCTTAAGCCTGGTTTGTGCACATCGGGTCGTAGTTCTCATTAGACTTTTCTCCCGGTTTGTCATATTTCCTTGGTTTGGATCAACAGAACTATAAATAGATTCACAGATCAATTTTTGGAAAATTTCTTAAACATTTTCTGGTATGGGCTCATCATTTTGGTCATCCTCCTTGTTACTATTGAGATTGGGAAAGTTCTCATTAGACTTATCTCATGATCTTATGTTTCAATCTGGTTGCCCAGGATGTTGAACTAATAATAATAATTTATCAATTTCAAAACACAAATCAATGTTTTTATTATAGTTCATTTTTTACACATTTTTTATATCATAACTTCATTGTCATTGTCAACTTTCGACACAATATCATTTTTCATTTAGTTAGACAGTAGACTAAGCTTCAGCAGACATGTGTTACTCTGCCTGTTGAAACTTTCTTAAATCTTTTATGATTATGTTAATGGTGCCTCTTGTTTTTGGGTTACCTTTTTGACGCTTTGGGAAGTGTGAAGGTTCCCATTAGACCTGTCCCATTATCCTGAGCTAAGAATTGGTTTCACAAATTCCCGAGGGACTGTTTCTTGAATCTGGTTCTGTGCACATCGGGTTGAGGTTCTCATTAGACTTTTCTTCCGGTTTGTCACAATTCCTTAGGTTTAGATTAACATAACTATAAATAGATTTACAGATCAATTTGGTCATTATTCAATTTTCAAAACACAGATCAGGGTTTCTAGAAGTTAATGTTCTAAGCCAAACGTCATTGTCAACTTTTGACACAATGTAAATTTCATTCATTCAGTTTAACAGTAGACTAAGCTCCAACAGACATGTGTTACTCTGCCTGTTGAAACTTTTAGCCAGGTGAATCCTGGAATAAGGACTTTTTTAAAATGTTATTAATATGATGTCCCGTTTTTAAATTTTACATGGTCCTCTGGACACATGATATTTTTATGGTCTGGCTCTTGTACACCTGACGAGTAAGTAACTTTTCAATTTTCAAAATTCTTTTTATCAAAATTTCTTAAATTCAATTCGATGTCACTTACTTACAGGTACGCACTGATGATGACTTTATAGTCGAAAGCGCTCTGCTATGATTTTATAAATAAATTTCTGCACGAAATACAACTTTTCTTCATTCAATTTCAGAGAATAATGTCCTTGCCGTATTCATATATTCTTCAAGTTTTAATAGAAATTCATAAAAAGTCTTCAATGCTCACTAAACAAACTTATTTACACAGCTATGGTACTAGGCAAGCAGATAACTTAAACCGGTTCCGTCTGAGCAAATCCAGGAAAAATTCATTAAAGGCGGCTACTCATACACCTGCCGCAGGGGCAATCTAGGGTGTGAAGGTGGGGTTGACCCTTGATTACCTCCTAGATTGTAGCGTGTGTAGGCCAGTTTCCTAGATCGCCTCATTTGCCGGGCGGCAGGCGCGCCGGACCTTCCTTGCTTCCTAGATCGGCTCCAATCGCCCTGCCACACCTCGCGTGTGTAGCGTGATTGGGGCAATTTCGACTAGGTTCTGTAGAGAAAGCCGTGCGGAGTGTTCGTTTTTATTCTGCAGATCGCTGAGGTAGATCAAATGTTATCATGTAAATCGAGAACAACCAAGCGCGTGAAGTTTGGACGCGGGTTATATTAGAAGTCTTTAAAGACCGACCCCACATGTGGGATAAGACAATTATTTTCGTTTCTGTAACCAGTTCTTCATCAAGTACTTCCTTTTTCTCTTTTCATCTGTAGCATCACGGTAGCAGCCAAGGCAATGCCGCTCTTTTGATTTTTCGAAAGTGTTGGCACCATCTTCACGACTCGAGTGATAGTCTGTTCTGCGGTACGTTGACTGTCGCACTGAACGGCAGGTACGTGTGTAGAGACGCCTCCTAGATTGCCCCAATCACCCTGCACCCGAGATTGCCCCTGCGGCAGGCGTGTGAGTAGCCGGCTTAAATTATCATCTCTTCAATATACTACCGGCCGAATTGAAATCATCAAGTATGCACTTATTCAAAAATAAATTAAAATTCCACTCTTGACACACTGCTTTTATTCCACAGAGGAATACATTGGACATTTCAGACCGTATAGAGAATAAAACTCATCTCACCAAAATTCCATTCTGTCTATGTTACGTTTAGTGTTACTCATCTTTTCAACAATATTTTTACAGTAATTTACAACATATTTTTTATACTATTTGTTATATTTGTCATGTCAACTATATTTTATATTTAAATAATTCAATATTAGTATTGTCGCTTTTATGACTTGCTACAAACATGTATTTGTAATGTAATCAAATGAAAAAATACTCTACCCTACTCAAGAAGTGGAAAATATACGAAAAAAACATATTTTTGAGCATTATTCGCAATAATTATAAACATTTTTTATAGTTTGAGAAAAATTCCTGGAATTATTAAGAATCCTCATGTAAGTCAAACCTTTGTCTTGATGCCGGCCTTCTTTCTCCACGCATAATATCAGCTCGTTCGAAAAATTCACATTAAAACCTGTATTGAGGTTTAATTATGCCTCTAAGGGCCAATTTATGCATCATTGTCATATCATAGTCTTATCACTGTCTTAATCATAAAATCAAATTGAAACTATACGTTTCAATAGGAGCATTTATGTTATTTCTTTAGTTTTAGTCTCACTCATAATCATAAGAATTTGACCTTCAAAGTTGGCCATTTTCACTTTTAATGCTTATGATTATGACGACATGCTCAACGCGCATGTGCGTCGATACCTATTTGATGAATGACATGATAATTATTTGTTTTGACTTGCGATTCTTGTTATTTCTTATTGTGTTTCGGAAAAAAATTATCCAGGAAGAGTGTACTCTTAAGGTTTCCCCAAACCAACGCGGGAACGCGGGAACGGGTTGAATGCGAGACTAAATTTGATAGTGGGATATGGAAAAATACATACCGGTGTGAATATTTGTATTCCAGAATGCAGACAAGCCGAGAAATATATATGGTTTGCTACGTTTACTGTTTTTCTAGCAATTAGCACGGTTCGCATTTTCCGTTCCCGCTCCCGCTCCCGCGTCCCGCTTTGGTTTGACGGAACCTTAATTGAAATGATAGATAAAAAGACAATGATGGCAGTGTTGACACCTGTCACTTACCGTTGATATGACACGATTTCCAGAGTATAACAATAGTGATTACTTTGTACTAAGCAGATATCTAATTATTTCAATTTGTTTCAGGTAAGTGAACATTCTCAGAGAGGACAACTATCAACTAAGGTAATCCTATCCCAGGAGAAAAAGTTTTCCAGTGATATTTGCCCTAACGTGATCTTCGAGGTATTTATATAGAGATTATTCAACAGATATTTCCATTATGCAGCACGTCCAAGGTTTTCGCCTTCCAAGAGCTGTGATTGAAATTATCGATAATTGAGAGAATTGCTCTCATTAAATAAATTTCATAATGCCATAAAGTAAGTCAAACTCACTTATCTCCCGCTTACCTTTTATAGATAAAATATCAGCTGTCGCTAATGCCAGCTGTCACCATTATATCTGAAGTATGGAATTTTCCAAGATCCCTAGTTAATTGTTATGACAAATTTCAAGTGTGATTTTTGTTATCATTTCTTGCAAAATATTATCAATTTTTTTGATACAATAACAAAGTTCTTGAAATTTCAATGCTCTTAATGACTTGTAAAATGAAAAATAACAAATTTTCTAGAACATTTTTTATGTAATATACAGGGTGTTATATTAGATGTATAGGTACTGATTCTACATGAAAATATAAAGAAAAAGTGTTCACAGAAAAAAATATTTTTTGGAAACAAAGAGAGTCAGGTCAAAACTTGTCAAAATTTGTCTGAATAAAACCTGAAGCTTCCTAAATCTTTGGAAATTTCTCGAAAAAATTATACGAACGCCAAATTCGACTATCACGAAAATTGTGTGACTAATTTTTTTTTCAAATGGAAACCTCATTTTCTCTCAATGCCAGTGGATTCTACGTTAAAAAATAGGTGGAGTTTTTAGCTCACAACCCTATTTCTAAATTAAACAGTTTTTGTAGGAACTTGGAAATACTAAAATATCCGTGGGGTTATTAGAGATATCTGAATTATTCGTAGGTTTTTTTGGATCATAATCAACTTACGGAAATTGAAGTATCTCTTGATAGGCAGATTTTTTATTCCATTGTTATGGTTACTTACATGATTGATGACTTGTTCATTTTGTGGAATTTTATGTTGACCTATATACATTTAAATATATACAGTGCGGCTTCTCATAGCCCCCCCCCTGTTAATGGTTTGACGTACAATCATGGAACAAAAACCACCTATAATACTTTTTGAAATAAAAGACATTTTGAGTCCCCCATAGATGGCGCGGTGGGAGGGTACATCAATAAATGTATAAGTTGACAAAATATTCATTGGTTGTCTCCATTAGTTTATTGACAAACATTTTTTGCATTGCCTTCATTACCGACAAACCACAAACCAAATAATATTTGCATTAGGTCATGAATGAAATTATTAGATGTGAAATGTTAGAATTTTCTGTCTACCTTTCAATTCATTTCAGAACTTTGGGTTATAGTTTTTGAACAATTTGTGAAACTATTTTCACTTCCTATTGCTCGCAAAAAAATTATCCACAAATGCAAGACACTTCGGTACATATGCTAAGATCTGAATGGTTATTTTTACTCCTTATGGAAAATAGTTTCTTTTTATGTATAAAGCAAATTAATGTAGTTATAGCAATTACCATTTATTTATAGAAATGAAGTGTCATTATTTTTCATCCACATTTGTAATAACCATTAAATGGTATTTTTTATTGTCGATTGAACTCGTTTACAATGAATTGATAAATGAGAATGACTCAACTTATTATATCATCACTCAGTACATTCATCCACAATACATTTTGTTTTTATTACATTTTGATACCATGTCGCTGACTCCTTCTTAGTCCTAGTTCTGTTTGGGCTCGTGAAGTCGATATGATAAAGTCCATACCTTTCCCTAAAAGAAATAAACAATAAATGTCAATGACTTTATTTATCGTAAGATTGATGTCAGTCGAATTGTTCATTAAAGAAGAATATTTTTCTTCAGAAGAAAATATTCTGTCAGTACCTGGCAGGCGCCCATTAAACCAATAATATTTTTTTTACCTATTGAAGCAGAAGTCTGGATCGCTCAATCCATTTTAATCACAGAAAAAAATTGTCAGGAAATTTTACTCCCAGAATGTTCTAATAATTAGAAAGATTTCAAAGTGTCGTGAGCGTTATTTAGACTTCTCCATAATTCTTTCATTGTAACTAATAATAATTTTTTTACCTATTGTATAGGTTGAGGCAGAAGTTTGGATTGCTTAATCCATTTTTATTAAAGAAGAAAATTGTCAGAACATTTTACTCCCAGAATTTTTTAATAATTAGAAAGGTTTCAAAGTATGGTGAGCGTTATTATGACTCTTCTATAATTCTTTCATTTTAATTTTGTTATTTCATATCACACATGCACTTATTAAGAATATTTAAATAGATACTCACGAATATCCACGCATCCATTCAAAGTTATCCAGGAAACTCCATGCTGTATAACCTACCACATTGACTCCATCCAACTCCATTGCATCATGAATACTACTTAAATATGACTGAAATGAATAAATGTATTTTATATTGAATTTTGTTGAGAAGATATCCTCATCACTAATACTCTAGTTTCTTAGGACAATTTCAACAAAAATATTTGAAAAAATTCTCACAGGAATTTTATCAGTATATATCATTCAATAACCATTTAATAATGGCTATTAAGAGCTATTAATGGCATGAGAGTTATGACATAAGCCGTAGACGAACGTTATGATGAATGCGAGTGTCTTAATAGTCATACAATGTGAATTGAATACACTACTATGTTTTCTGTAGCCAATCAAAATAAAATGAAGAAATTAACACATTATATCTGAAAATTAACAATTACCTGTATGGTTTATGATTTAAGAAATATTATGAAAATTCAAAAAGTAGAAAATGAGCGAAACAATTTAATTTCTGTTTCAATTTGTGCAATTTAAGATAATTGTCCACTTCGTTTAATAGACACCGTAGGTTTCGAATTGTAATAATAATAATAGTTTGCCATATAAAAATCATAAGTACGTCAGTAAATAAATATACAATGCAACAAATAACAGAAAATGACTTCAACATGACGACGTCATGACATGATAATTGAAAATATCCAAAGAAAATCCAATTTATAAGATGGTAGACACGTTCCATGAATTTGCCTATTGAATAGAAAACGTTATTAACCAAATATCGCTTAGGATCTGTTTGAAAACCTTTCAGCGATCCGTGGTTTTAAAACACAGAGGTAATTTATTAAAAATGAAGGAACCAGCATAGAGAGATTTCTTATAGTTGGCATCATTGTACTGTGGTTGGTGTCTGGGAATTTCCAGTTTTATAGCCATACTTTATTGATAGCTGTATCTGTAGCCCATATTAGAGATAAGTCTTCCCTTACACATGGTGAATATACAAGAACATTCTGAGGCTTCATTCACCCCAGATGATTATGTTTTGACTCAGTATAGGGTAAACTTGAGCAGAGTACAAATTCTACGTGTTTCTTAAGATTAAGGTAACAGTCAATAAATGTTCCTAGAAATCGTGTATTTCCCAAGACTTTATTAATATATCCTTGCCTCCAAATTTTATTTCGATATGTTTTTGTTCTATTCTACTGCACCGAATGAGAATTGAACTATTGTTTTTTCTATAGATTCAGGACCAACCCATTTCATACACACCATTATTGAACGAAATGATTATTTGTTTAACCTTTTGCTTTGCTTCTTTTCGGTGACTGCAAATATGACCATTTTCGTGGTGTTCCAAGTCTGTTAAACAGAACGTCAGATAAAATAATGTCGACGTAGACAATAAATTGACAATTTGTAATATAAGAACGTATCCACGAATTTACTGGATCGCGGATTCCAGCTGCTTCTAGTTTTATGCATAATATTAATGGGTTCAAGCAATCAACTGCCCGTGATTGGTCAAAGAGAACAAAGGAAACTAACATAGTCTTTAGACTTCCCTAGGAATAATCATTAGGTGATGAGTAGAATTCATTTGACTTTCAGTTTGTATGTTTATTCGTTTTTCATTTGTTCGTTCGTACGTCTTCACTATTTTGTTGTGTTAGTCAATACATATATTTCTTTGAATGGGAAACGTATTCTCACCTGGTAGAAACGTATTCTGTCATCATCTTCCAAGGTTAATCCATCATCAGAACGTCCGTTTTCCGTTATGATAATTTCGGGATTACCATATGTCTCCTTAATCCATTTCAAAAGTTTCCTACTCCCCCAAGGGGTTACCTAAAATTTGAAATATAATTATTGATTTGCAGGGATTTCACAATTCACTTTGTTATTTGTGAACTGGAAGAAGTGTAATGATTGAATGACAGTCTAGATCCCACGATTTGACTCCTTTCGATTACTTCTTATGTGGTTATTCAAAGTCAATAGTATAATTCAATAGACCAGAAAATTTGCAGATTCAAAAGTTAGTATAACAAAAGAAATTAACAACATAACCCCTGATATCCTACAAAATCTTCTACGAGAATTCTAAGATTGCTTTGCCTAATGCCAAGCAGTGAATGGTGGTCATTTCAAACATTTAATGTAACTGTAAAATAAATTGAAAAATAACACGTGGCTAATGATCATAGCAGTCGATGCCAAGACACCAAAGAAAAAAAATATATTCCTTAACATTATGTTACATTATTTCTGCATTTTACGTAAAGTGTAAATGTAATTTCCAAAATAAATTTTCTCAGTTATTATTGCACCTAATTTGAAGAACCTAATATTGCCGAACAGATTATGAAAATCCCTTCCAAACAAGATGCAAAGGGGGTAATATTTTTATACTGTTAATTGTCAAATTGAGCTTAGAAATCAACCTGTTTCAGTTTTTTCAAACAAATACATAATAAAGCTAGAAATGAAAATTTCAGAATATTTTTCTCAATGTTTTCATAAAAAAAAAATTGATAAAAATACTCTGAACCACGCCTTACAATATATTTAAAGCTCTGACAAAATGTGTTTCATATTGGTTGCCTTGACGCCAATTGTTTGCCAAAGTTAAAACTTAGACGTTTGTCAAAATCTTGTCAGTTTTTTCTCGATTTTTTCCGTTTTTCAGACAAAAAAAAAATGGAAACTTGAGATGAAGAAATACAAAAAATCTTGCGGAAGGAGAGAAAGAATTCAACTATTACCTTAACCGGTCTCAGAAAAAGAAAGAAAAGGGTTTTCGGGCGTATTATTTGGATCTACAGCTCAATACCCTCTTGTCTCGTTTCACATGATAAAAGATGTAATAAAAATAAGGTAAAATGTTGCTATTGGAAAATTCTGTAAATTGACATGTTTGAAAAAACAATCTGTAGACTTCGAATCAAAAAAAGCAGAGGTTTCCAGCCAAGACAACATAGCAAAATTGATATTTATATACTAATCAAATAAGCCACCATATTTGGACCAACAGGTGCCTGCATAGGGTAGAACTGGCCAAGATAATCCTGGACACTATTGAAGACGAAGGATGCTTTGTCAGCGTGAAGATCGTTGACTAAAAAAATCATTCTTCAAGTGCATTTGTAATGTCGGAAGAAGTTAACAACGGCACATTCTTCAAGTTATTTAAAACATCGCATCTTTTCGACCTTCACATACTTCTCGTTGTTGCCTTTTTTTTTTCAATATAAATATGGCAGATATACCACTCAGTGACTAGGAGTAAATTCGTTTGGATAAATGCCTTCTAAGATAGCAGCATCTTTCAGAACATCCGTGCCACAGTGGCCATAGGTTTAGGCGTTCTTTAACTACTTTTTTGGCCGATTCAGGGAAATAAATTACTAACATAAAAAGTCTAAAGGCTAAGCGACTGGAAGTTGATCATTTTGGCAGAGGGGTACCTTGAAGATTCGGAAATGTAGACGAATTATTCGCAATAAAATTGTGTCAATCAGGATTTTGACAGTCACCGATAATACAAAAGATGATAAGCATCAGGAAGGTTCTTGATTTACTACAAAAATACCAATTAACATCAGCAATAATCTTGCATAATGCAGTAAATTGTACGTTAAATAATATTATAAATATACTAAATCGAATGGACCATATTCGTTAAGGAATAAATTTTCATCTCCTCTTTTCTTTGATGACATCCATAGATATGTAACAATAATGTCATTTGCTCCAACACGGTAAAAATTAATGTGCCACCAATTTATTCCTTGACTGATATGGTCCATTCTAACATATATTTTTTTAAAAATTAAACACTAAAGTTTATTTGAAAACTGTTGTTGAAAAATTGTTGATCCTAAGACTTGCAGAAAGTATCTTTCTCGTCGTTTGCTGCCCGCTTGTTTCAAATTATATATGTTACATTCAAACTCACTACTAGACTTTAATTATAGACAATTTCCACACAAAACTATTCAGAAATGATACACAATTGGATAGTCATCTCAAATAAGTTTCCTCATATGTTCCATAAAAATCGAAAATACCGAGTAGTAGAAACATTTCAGATGAAATATTTGAGACTCACCTTCAACCAGGTGGAGTTGGTGCTCTCCCACTCCTCTGGTTGCCAAGTGTAAACCTCGGAATCTTGGATTGATCCAATTGCTGGATCTGGGTTCTTCTGTGCTCTGGCCAAACTTGCAGTATACGTATTCACTCCGAGGAAATCGTAGGTTCCACTTATATATTTGATCTCTTCCTGGGTGAATGCTGGGAGTCGCGACTCTTTGAGGCCTTCTTCGAAACTGCGTTTGGCAATGAGTGACTTCATTTGTGCTGGATAATCTTTGTTCAAGATCGCGTTGGCATACCATCCAAACTGAAATATAATTTTAATAATAATAATTAACGTCTTTATTACTCACAAAACTGAATATACATTTTTGTTTCCACTCAACCTTGTTCGTCTCTTTGCATTGATGTAGTAGTTCGTTTTAAATAAGCCTAAATCTCGAAAATTCATGTACACATTCCCGTTACGACTTATACCTAGAGAATCAGTAGAAGATCATTTGAAGATGAGAAATTATCATTGAGAGGGAAGGTAATACATTAATGAGTTTTATCTATTCTAACACTGTTGATGGAAAAGATTTTTTAAAGTTATTTTCGAAATTCGACACAGTTCCTGCTTTTATCACTTGAGGAATGGAGATATTCTTCACATATCTGATAGGAGAATGAACATTTGAAAAATTCTAATCTGAAAAAGGGAGGTGTTGAAGTACCTCTATATCTAATATTCATTTTGTGGAAATCTGAGCGAAATCAAATTTTCCTGGGGGGGAGTTTTGCTTATAATAAGTTAGTGGTAGAGGCAAGCACTGCGCAGCGTTCATCTATATTCAACCAACCAGCTACACGTAATTTATATGTGATTCTTGACAAATCCCAAATATCAATCTCAAACAAGAGGTTTGAACTTTCTGTATTTTACGAGTATTTTTATACTGATTGGTTAAATTTGGGCAATTTACAGTATCAGCCTAATCGAAGATTGATAACACCAGCGTATCTCATAAGGTAGATTTGACGTTCAAATGTTGAAGGTGCCTGCTGCAATATATCAATTTCAATGAAGAAAATGCTTTTTGTAGCAACTTGTTTACATGCTTCTCAAACCTCGAGTCCGTGTCAATTAAAACACCTACATTTTTTGCTAAATCAAAATTTTCAAGAGGCAATTGGTTTATTGAAATACTAATTTCTGATGTGTTATTTTTACAGACATTTGGGCCAAAAATCATCAGATTAGATTTTGAGGTGTTGTTCAATAAACAATAGACCGGGGGATAGTGACAGATTTTGGGACACGATTTTACTCAGTAAGCCTTTTGTACGACAGAATTGTCCGTATATCCTCATGATGATAATGCATGAATCAAAGATTCGTCGTAGGTTCTTCATATTAAAATATAATAATAATAATTTTAATTATTATTATTATTCGGGTACGATTTTAATCAGACTGCCATGCGTTTCGTGATGAAATAATGAAACTAAATTACTCGAAAAACGATTGGCAGGCCGTTAGGTTGGGTCCGAATGGCTGGTATGGTCACGTGAAATTGTATTTGGAAAAAGGAATTCTTCGCCCATCCTGATGGTATGCCAATGGTTTTTCGAGTATTTTACGTCTATTACTTTATTACAAAACACATGGCAACCTGATTGGAATCGTACCGAAACACATAATGTTTCGAAAATATTATTATTATTTTTCACTATGAAGAACCTACGACGACTCTTTGATTCATGCATTATTATCACGAGGATATACGGGCAGTACTACCCTCCAAAAGGCATACTGAGTAAAATCGTGTCCCAAAATCTGTCACTATCCCCCGGTCTACAATGCGTATGAGAGTTTAACAAAAGCATTGAGGTCTACGTTAATTAATGCACAAGCATTTTCAGTTTCAACCAAAGGAAATGTGTAATACATTTGGGTATCGTTGGCATAGAGATGAACAGAACAATTCTAAAGAGATTGTAACAGACCAAAAGTGTACATTGTGAATAGCAAAGATCCCAAAATGGAGCCCTGGGGCACACCTTAAATAAGATCAAGATATTGAGATACGTTATCTTCAAAATGAACTTTTTGCTGTCTGTTTTTGAAGTATGCACCTATTAAAGCAACAGCGGAGTCAGAAAGGCCAATATAGTGTAAGATTGCTAGAAGCAAACCAAAGTCAATGGTATATCAAAAGCACAGCTCAAGTCCAAAAGAATCAGAATCGTACAGAGACCTTGATTTTTAGCTCTAATTTAACACAATGTTTAGGAGAGCAGTTGGAGTAGGAGAGCAGTTGTACAGCTAAATCCTGACTGGACTTCGGGTAGTAATGAGTGATTTGCGATATGATTCATAAGTTGTAACTCAATTGCTTTTTCTAGTACTTTGGAGATTGCCAGGAGGATGCTTAATGTAAGAAGATCTTTATAATCATTTGGATTAGGTTTCTTTGGTGAAACTTTCAGAACAGCCTTTTTCCTTAAATCAGGTGCAACATTGTTGCATAAACCACAATTTATTATATGCGTAATATATGTGACGATGTGCGGACAGCATACTTTGATTAGTTTCAAATTGAGTTCATCACATCCCTGTGCATTGGTCTTGATATTACATATAGTCTCATAGACAAAAAAGTCATTTACTTCACGGAATTCGATTGAAGAATTAATACTGGTATTATTACTTTAGAAATGTAAAAGATCAAGTGATGGTTGATCAGGAGCAATTTGAGTTAATGAAATAATCATTTACATCATTAGGGTTCTTCGAATATTCTGGAAGTACGCGTGATCGGTATTATTTTATTCGATTTCATAGTTTGCTTCTTTTCAAGTATTTATTGCCCAATTAGTGTAGTTTCGCATATTTTTGTGAACTAGGAAATGTACATGTGAATTAGGTTTAGTTATAATAGTTACGTTTACTTATTTTGATTGTCAGCTAATCATTAGTAACAGAGTGTATTTCTACGTGTAAAATTATCACACGGAAAACGATGTTAGTCAGTGGAGTGAGCTACTGAAATTAGATAGCACTTAATTAAGCCAAGCGCCATCTCGTCAAATTTGAGATAAAGGTACCTACCATACGACTCCAAAAGCAGGAATCTGTTTCATGTGAAAAGATCCAAGTGATTTATTTAACTTTCATCAATAGATGGTACCTATTGATGAAAGTGCCAAGCGCCATTCCAATAATTATTCTGCAATTTATTACTTACCACTCACTACAACAATCAATAGAGCATAAGAATGATTTTTTAACAAAAATACTAGTAGGAAACCGACTATGCCATTACATGTAAGACAGACAGTCCGTAGTTATATCCTGTTATGTTTTCAACTCGCAACTGTCATTTATCAATTTGTCATAAATATTCAAACACAAAAAAACGTGTTATTGTTTATTCAAAAACAAAACTTCAAAATTTAGCTTATTTCTTGCTTTTTGTTCTCGAGTTATTCAGTACCAATTGTTTATTCAAAAACAAAACTTCAAAATTTAGCTTATTTCTTGCTTTTTGTTCTCGAGTTATTCAGTACCATTGAAATATTTGGCGATCGCACCGAAATAATTGGCCATCGCACTGAAATATTTGGCGATCGCGCGTACGTGAGCAGAACATTTTGGGTAGAAACGACTGACTCACTCTACAGATGTAGCCATTGCCATGGCAGTTCAAGGGGATCAATTTAAAACTTTTGACTCCGCATGTTAGGTTAGGTTAGGGAAGTATTACCTTAAACAACCTGTCAAAACATCCACAGTCCCGTAGCAAGGTGGTTTTAGTTTGCAAAAGGTTCCATTATTATTTTTTGGATATGTAGTACATTTGGGACTCCTAATGTACGATTCAAATTTGTAACCTTGGTTGACATCCGGGACAACCACCATATTGGAAGAGCGGTACATAATTTCAGTTTATCTAGTTATCTCTTATAATTTCTTTCTCGATAACGGTCGCAGATGCGTAAAAATTACAAGAGACAATAAAGTTTATAAACAAAACATAAAAAATCATTTCATATTTCAGATTCCACCATCAAGGCACCATAAAAAAATGTCTTGACCCCTGAAAAAAATCTCCCTTCAGTTCCTTACAATCACTTGGCATGCTAGATAATCTAAGCCCTAAAACGTAACCTATCTTTCAAATTCAATCTCAAAAACTCAAACTGAAACTGAAAGAAAAATTTTGAAACTTTAACGATCACATATTTGTAGTAAAAAAAAATTTAATTTGACCTGAAAAATACTTGATACTGAATTCTGAAACACCCTGTATTCATTAGAATAGAATCATCACATCATAGACGTACTCACCGTAAATTGAATAATTGTTTCCGCTGCTTGTACATCTTCAGTGCTCTCTGTGGCAGGCTCGAACCAGTTGCTGTCAATGGTAATGCTCAAGCGACCTGTTGGTATGACACTTTAATATATTGCTTGTAGTGGATATGACGGCATATGTCGACAACTAAAGCTAGGCAATATTGAATGGGTGATGACCGAATCGAAAGTTAATGGAATCACTTGTCTAAAAGTAAAACCTTCATCTTTCCTTGCCCTACTAGATTGTTCAAATATTTCTTAGGTTTGGGGATAAGTGAGTAGACAATTGAATACAACAAATAATCACAGCAGAAATTTATAGAAAATATTTATACGGGGATAACTTTTTTATTCTTGACTTGAAAAATATTCGTAAAGTTTGTGCTTATCAAGAAAGTCACAATGGGTGATCTGGAAGTTATTTTTTATCAAAATGCCATCAAGAGTAAATTACCTCTATATTTCGATACCATCTAATGAGCTTTTCAGATATTGAATCAAACTGCTCAATAATTTTTTTATTATTCAAATCCTACTGGTACGTGATCGACTCATCTCTCAAATCATTTTTCGATGAGATATCTGAGATATCCTCTAGTAATTGAAATATTGTTGTGACATAATGAATTCGTATCAATATCTGAGAGATAAACTACACTTGAATTTTTTTGAATAAACTGCACTTGAAACTGTAAATGATAGTGTGACAATGTTTAGTTAATAAAGTTTGCATAAACATAATTTTTTCTTCAAAGGCATGAATTTTACTGGACAGTTTATAAAATAAATTCGACGTTTACACCTGATTATTAAACTTGAAAATTAATTGGTATTTTTATTAACGTAGAGTTTCGCTTTTACTCCTACTAAAACAATAGTCTATTTCCGAAATTGTGACAAGCTGTCATTTCGTTGGTTTGAAAGTGGTTGACAATGTATTAGTGTTAGTAGAATTCTTCTGGACCTCCATTGTCTAGAAACAAAGAAAATAAATTATCTGCATGTGTTTAAGTCACGATGTTTCAACAGTTAACATCTACTGTCGTTATCAAGTGTGTGTGAGAAATTCTTCCTGCGGATAAAGGCAACGCAACGGTTGTCATGGACATCGACCTTTATGAGAAGAAAGTTGAAGAAGTACTCAGCAAAGATAACTACAAACTATTAGCTAAAGACCCCACGGCATCAATAGAGAGGAAGGTGTACCAAACCCTGAGGAAATATCAAAATTACTTCTCAGAGAAAGGTCTACACTGACACCACAGCACAGTAAACTTCCTCACCTTTATGGCCTGCCAAAAAATCCATAAGGCAGAAGTCCTATTGAGACCAATAACCAGCACCAGAGACTCAGCAACTTACAACCTTGCTAAGTTTCTTTTACCGATCATCCAACATCTGCAAGGACACACCTCAACATTCGTAAAAAACTCCAGGCATGTCGTTGAGATCCTGGAGGACATCGACTTAGTGCCGGAAGACCAATTAGTTAGCTTTGATGTTGAAATTCTATGTACCAACGTTCCGGTTGAAGATTCTTTACAGGTTATTCGCGAAAAACTACAAGAAGACGAAGCATTGAAGAACAGGACGAGCCTACTAGTAACTGGTATTATACGGAACTACTGGAATGTTGCCTTCGGAACTGTTAATTTCAGGAAAAATACCGTTTTTTCGCCCAGGAGGATGGACTACCGATGGGATCCTTACTGTCGCCTGTCATAGCAAATATATATATGGAATGGTTCGAGGCCTTTGCTATAGACAAAGCCGACAAGAAACCTAGGATGTGGCTAAGATATGTTGATGCTACCTTTGTCATATGGAACCATGGAGACGAAGAACTCGAGGCCTTTCTGCGGCTCTTAATCAACATTAGATCGTCCGGTAAATTTCACAATGGAAAAGGAGACCCAGGAGGGGTTACCCTTTCTTGATGTGAAAGTCCAAAGAACGAATGGCAAGTTTCAAACATCAGTGTACAGAAAACCAACTCACACCGGACAATACCTGAACTTTGAGTCGAACCATCATGGAGCGACGAAGAGAGGAATTATCCGCTCGTTGGTTGGCCGGGCCTACAGCCTCTGTAACACCGATGAGAGTCTGACCAACGAATTGAACAACATTAAGAAAGATCTGCGACGGAATGGGTACTCCGACAAACATATAACAGTGGTCCTTAACCGCAGAAGAGGCAACACCGAGAAATCAGATGAACCAACACAGCCTACCCTATGTCTTCCCTATGTGAACGGTTTATCGGATAAGATAAGGCGAATTGGATCAAGGTACAACATCCGAACATGCTTCAGATCAAGTAATACCATTCGTAGCCAACTAACAAAAACGAGACCACCCAACGAAAATAGTGACTCCAAAAACTGCATTTACCGTGTTCCGTGTGAATGTGGGATGGATTATGTTGGAGAAACTAAGAGGCCACTAAATGTGAGAATCGGTGAACACAAGAGAAATACTCAGTGAGGAGAAACAACGAAGTCGGGAATAGCAGATCACGTATGGACTAATCAGCACAGCATCGCATGGTCGAAAGCCGAAGTTATCCACAAAAAACAACATTGATATAAGAGAAAGTTTATAGAGTCGGCTTATATTCAAAATAATGACGTGTTCAGTCAGCCGAGCATAGAGATTCGGAATGTATGGAAGCCACTCATCACTCAGCTAGATCTATTGAGATTTTAATAAAAACTCTGTGTCAAGACCTGTCAAAATCGGTCATCATTAACACTTACCAAAAAAGGTCTTTGTATCAAATTAATTAACATTCATGACCTGAGAGAGCACCCACGAAGATCATAATTACCTTTATAGCAGGTACATCAGTTGCAGGCTATTTAATAAGTATCCGAGACATCTTGTCGCATTCACACACTTGATAACGACAGTTGATGTTAAGTGTTGAAACGTCGTGACTCAAACACATGCAAAGAATTTATTTTCTTTGTTTCTAGACAATGGAAGTCCAGAAGAATTCTACTAACTGTCATTTCGTTGTCGATGAGAACATAAATGCGAAATTAAAATAAAATAAAAATTGTGGTGGAAAGTTTCCATTGGCCCACCCTGTATATGAATTTACCTTAATTGGATCTAAACATCCATATCCTAACCACTCTCGCCTCACCGTTATTAATGACTTCCATTATGAAGTCATAGTGAGAAATGCCTAATTTAATAATCATCTATCGACGCAATTAGTGTAATAGGAACGTAAATAATGGATTGGATGGTTGGGGGCCCTGTCCCGAAAATAAACTTCTTTACCTATTTACTAATAATATACCTTCGAATCCATCGAGCAGTCTGTAGTTATGTACTTGTTTAATTAGTTTCAACACCAAATAGGTGACCGCTTTCCAGCTTTCCAAATCATCATGCTGAGTAACAAAAAATGTTGACAATATGCTCTTCAAATCGTGTTTTGATGGTCCTTCTTTTTTGAGCACGAGTCATAGAATTTTATTACTATTTTTCTATAACTGGTCACAATTAATAGCAAAGTCTTTTTATGAGACAATGGATCTAGGTACATTTGGGATAAAGTAACCAACAGTCATTCAAACAATTTCGAAACTCTACAAAGTTGACTAATGAAAATCCTACTCGGTAAAGCAAGAAAGTATCCTCTATAGGGAATCAGAGTTCTCTGATATACAAGTCGATCGGCCTTATCACTAATTCTTACTTATAGAAATTTGGTTGAAACCTTAATAAAGAGATTTCTTGAGGGTGTTCATAGGGTCAAGCCCGAAATTGTTGTTTATTTTTTTATTTTTGTTGTTATTACCGTCAACCGATTGCACCCCTACGCGCAACCCTCGTAAGTCTTCGAGATACTTCTGTGAGCTAAGGAAGACGCAGCCCTTACATTTTAACGTGTGAGATTTTGAACCCTCGACCCTTTGCTCCAAAGGCAAACATTCTACCAGCACGGCCACCACGTCCCATATAAAACTACTTGGAACCCTGTGCCAGTTTTAGATTATCTCATTGCAAATGCTGACAGAGTAACTGGTTATCTTCATTACTATTAGCAACAGAAGTGAGATTTGTGATATGACGGTAGGTCTTACCGCCAATCATAACCCACTACGCCCCGTCACCGCTCACGGCACCTACCTTACGGTCTATCCGCAGCGCGGCTGCAGACGCAATGGGGATCTGGGCTGGGACTCTGTAACTTATTTCGCATAGCGATAGCGAAGCGAAGCATACGCTATCTCTTTCCGTTACGTCGAAAAGTGATAGCGCGTGCTTCGTTTAGCTTCGTTTCGCTTCGCTTCGCTATGCGAAATAAGTTACAGAGTCCCAGCCTTGGATACGCCAGATCAGCGCAATTAGGCTGTGCAACGACACAGTCAAGCTACCATTTGCATATTACCAATAGTGAGGCCGAATACTGAAGTATACTACTGGCTCTGCAGTGTCAGTGCCCGAGCAAATTTAGCGTTGCTCACACGCCGAGATGGGCTTTGCCTCCCACCCCCTAGAAGCCAACACCTTATGGAAGGGCATCAAGTTGCCTTGATGGGGCTCCCCTTCCCCCTAGGTATCCATGTTAGTCAGATTCCTCCGACAACGTTGATGGGTCACCGTCTGCAATCGTTTTCACCCATACCGCATACCCATGTCAGACTGGATCCCTCCAGCCTACGTTAGATGGGTAACCGTTCGTGACTTTTCAGCCGCTACCATGTTGACTGGACGAGGACCCACGGCTTTCAACCAACGGTGTTTGGAATCACCGAGGGCACTCCTCGCCCGACGCCGAGGGCACATGGTGGACCCCCGGCCCACTATTAGCAACAGGTCAAATGATTCAGACTATTTCAAAAATTGATCTGGATAATTTTCACGGCTTAGAATCTTTGATAATTAAAATTTTCACTACAGCCTGTCCTAGAATTCGATCACTTTACACATTGTCCAGAATTATGTGTGCTAGTACCATAAAAGCATATTTAGTACGTTGTTCACACTTTTTTATTATACTTCATCAAGCAAACGATTGGATCATATTTATAACACCGGGAATAATGAAAAAACTAGAGAAGAATGGAGGTACAGCGGTTATAGACCTTAAAAATGTGTATTGATATTTTTATATTCCAGAGAGTCATATTCAATGGAGATTTTTTTCGGACTGAATTCATGCTGTTGGTTCACAATCAACTCTCTACAACACATCAACTGATCATATACTAGGCTGTCAAACATTTTGAGAATTTATGACTGATTACAAGCAAATGATGAAATGAAATATTAATCAGATATAACAATTGTTAGAAAGAAATAGGAAATAATAGTATATTATATATCAAGGGGCTAAAGTGAATGTTTTAATACCGCACGTGATGTTTATTGCCTGAGGGTTCGTAGAGCCCGAGGGCCAATAATCACGTAAGGGATAAAATATTTCTTTAGTCCTGAGGCATAAAAAAGCGATTTTTTGCACTTCCCTGTATTATAACTTTCAACATTGATACAATTAATAATTTTGATGAGTTATATAAACACGGTACTTGGATTACTCAGTAGGTAACGTTATAGCAACAGTGTCAACAAAAATTTTCAATTCAGTGACATTTTAATTAATGTTGACAAGTAATCGCCAATTTAGTTTCATCAATTGTAATAATCGGAAAAGAAAACTGTAATTCACAATGAGCTTATGACTTTAGGCATAAGATGTCCGGAGGACTGCTCATTGCTAATATCCTATACAATAGGAATAGTTGGGTCGAAAATCCATCAGAAAACAACTACTTTCCTGGCTAATGCCACGACGAACATTGAATTACATCTGATGAAATTTCCGTGCAGAGTTCCTACAAGGTTATCTCTGCAATTGCTTGGTTGCATGGGAATGTTCATCGAAACATTCGGACCACCTATATATCGATTTCGGAGTGTTGCTCCTCATCAGTATAGGGTAGGTCTAGCAGTCAATAACTAATGACTGCAACGAATGAATCGACAGCCAAACCCATTTACAGACCGAAACTGAGACCGCGCCCGCACAGTGGATTAATTCTAAACTGCGAGCGCCATCCCAGTGCCGGAAGCCCAACTAAAGCAATACCCATGTCAATTTTTTTTTGTCTTCTTATTTCAAGCCGTTCGAATGAGGACGTGGAAAAAACGTACTTTGGCATACTTACCACCCTGAACTTTCCTGAAAACGTCGTTGTACAAGTGCCACGTTTTCGCGTGAGCCTTCAACACGTTATGAGTGCACAGATATTCTCCTGTACCTGAAGTGAGAATGAAAGGCGCAAACGTGCCTGATCCGTAACCTCCTTGACATGTTTGTTTGGGTTCATTGAAGGTCAACCAATATTTAACGTCGCTTCCGAATTCTTCAAAACAGACCTTGGCGTATGCGACAAACTTGTCCACGATTGTCTCGTTTGTCCATCCACCAGCTTCTTGCAGTATCTGCGGGAGATCCCAGTGGTAAAGCGTTATGAAAGGTTCGATGTTGTTGTCCCGCAGCTCCTTGATGAGATTTTTATAGTATTCGACGCCATCTTTGCTAATTTTATCGTCAATACCTAGAATATAATGGTAACATTTTTGTTTGTGCCTGGTTTGAGTTCGCTTATGTAATAATATCCTATAATAATAATAAGAAACTCGGACTGTACTTAATTACTTTCGGAACGCCGATATAATTTTTCCTGGACCAATATTTGGTGGTTGTTCAATTGTGTAAATATTTGAACGATTCGGTATAACGAGCAAAATCAGTTTCAATGGGAAAATTGACTTACCCAGACGTTGACAGGAAGCCGGAAAAGGGGATGATGCAATGGTGCGACCTCTTCCTGTTCTTTCTGATTTAGTTTTTAGGTACTAAATGATCACACGAAATATATCGCGAAATTGGCCAAAATTACAGCAAGGGCTGTTCTGTTCTGGGTTTTATATCGAGAGAGAAATATCACGGCACTGCTCGTATCGGTCTGTGTTCTCTCCTTCCACTTGGTAGTCACGATCGGTATGGATAAAAAAAGGTGCAAAAAAGGCAAAGGAAACTGAACGGGAAATACGGAGCAGTCAATAATGAAATTGCTCGATTCAATTTTCTATACGCGACAAATGCATAGTACCAACTTAATAATAATAATAATAATAGGAATAGTAATAAAAATGATAAAATCAAAGTAATTGTAATTACAAACAAAATTAATCTAGTTATGAAACGTATATGTTCTGGAGTTACAGAACATCCCCACCCCCATGAAAATGCCTAGGGCATTTTAAGAACTAGTTATTAGGTAAGGGACATAATTTCACTAGAGGACGTGTAAGTTGCCCTTTAGCAGTTTTGACCTCAGCAACTCTCGCCACGCCATCAGGACCTGGATATAGTTTTATTATACGACCCAAAACCCAATTCAAAGGAGATATACTTTCGTTCTTTATCAGAACCATCGTACCGAGTGGAACTGGAGTTGTAGGTAAATTCCATTTTTCCCTTTGCTGTAGCGTGTGTAAGTACTCGCTGTGCCACCTATTCCAAAAATCTCTATGAATACGTTGCAAAAGTTGCCAGCGACTAAGTCTATTTATTTTTATATGAGAAAAATCAGGGTCTGGTAATGCTGTCAGAGGCTCTAATGTAAAAAAATGACCTGGGGTTAGAACTGTCAGGTCTTTTGGATCTGAACTGACAGGGCACAGCGGCCTTGAATTCAATATAGCCTCTATTTGTGTTAGGACTGTAGTAAACTCTTCGAAAGTGAGTATTTGACCCCCTACTACCCGAACCAGATGTGATTTAACAGCTTTTATATTGGCTTCCCAAATCCCACCCATATGACTTGCAGCAGGAGCATTAAATTCCCATTCTATAGCTTCCTTCGAAATAACCGATGAAAAAATTTGCTTCAAATATCTATCAGCTCCAATGAAGTTGCTTCCACAATCCGAAACAATCTTGGAGCATCTACCCCTTCTTGCAAGAAAACGCCGAAATGCGGCAAGAAAGGCTTCTGTAGAAAGCTCTGAGGCAAGCTCTAAATGGAGAGCTTTTGTGGAACAACAAATAAATAGGCAAACATATGCTTTGGTGCTTCTGGACCCGCGATACCTATTCATAGAAACAAGAAATGGTCCACAAAAATCGATACCGACTACTGAAAATGGCTTCAGTTTTGATACTCGAAAATCGGGCAAATCGCCCATCATCGGAGCTTGAAAAGTACTTGGATTTATTTTCCAACAAGTATGACAACGGGAGATGATTTTCCTTATTAATTTCTTGGCGGAAAAAATCCAAAAGTTTTGAAGCAACAGAAAATGTGTGTTTTGTATACTGGTGTGCAAATATGTTTTGTGAATATCTTCGATTGATAAATTCGTAAACTTGGAATTGTTCGGTAAAATTATTGGATATTTTTTATCATATTCTAGTTGGGAGTGGCATAAGCGACCGCCTACCCGTAGAAATCCTTCTTTATCTAGAAACGGATTTAATTTTCTGAGCGGTTTTGAAAGTGGTTTTCCCCTTTCAACCGAGGTTATTTCGGATACAAAATGATTAATTTGTGTATGTTTGACAAAAAGCAGTAACGCACTTCTCATCTCTGTAAGAGTGAGGAAACCACTCCGTTTTACTGATTCCTTTTTAGTATTATGTAAAAACCGAAGCATGTATGCAAGGATTCGTTTGATCTTGGATAAAGATGAATAGTTTTTCAGGATGGAATCAAATAGACTCGGACTGATCGAAGTATGTAAGGTAACATTTCTTTTTTCCTCAGATTCTTCCCTAGAAGACAAAATATTGACCTGGCTAAAATTCCACGTAACGGAAGAAGTTTTCAAAAATGCAGGCCCCTCCCACCACATAGAACACTTTGAAAGTTCCGTAGGGAAAATTCCCCGTGATCCAAAATCTGCGGGATTCAACAGAGATGGAACATGAAACCAATGACTAGGAGATATTCTTTCTTGAATATATGTAACACGGTTACTAACGAAAGTTTTCCATAGGTGGGGAGAACCTTTTATCCAAGAAAGTGCAACTGTACTATCAGTAAAAGCAAAAATATTATCAAATTTAATCTTCTCAAGATAGGTATTTAATACGAATTTAAGAAGTTTGGCTACTAAAACAGCCCCGAGGAGCTCTAAACGAGGGAGGGATACCTTCTTCAACGGTGCCACTTTAGATTTGGCACAAACAAACGCGGTTTTGAAATGCAAATTATTGTATTCAACTAGAAATTAAACCACCCCACAGTAACTTTTTTCAGAAGCATCTGCGAAGCCTATCAAAGAACAGGTGAGAGCATTAGTTACTTCCAAATGTCGGGGAATTTTTAAATTCGAAAGAGAATTGAGTTCAGATTTGTATCTTCCCCATTTAGAAATTACCTCATTGGGAGGTGTTTCGTCCCAGCCCAGTCCTAGACCCCACAAAATCTGTATGAGTTGTTTCGCAAAAATGGTAATTGGTGTCAGAAACCCTAAGGGTCAAATATTCTGGCAAGTTCCGACAGTATATTTCTCTTCGTACCCGCTTTGTTTGAGAGACCATTGAAGGAGTAGCAAAATGTGTCACAAGAAGGATGCCATTTGAGACCAAGTATTTTTAAAGTTGCATCATTTTCTAAATCTAATGAAAATGCCTGCTCTTGAATGAAATCTTTCGGTAAATCTGAAAGTAGGTTGGACTCATTACTAGCCCACTTTCTGACTTCAAAGCCAGCTCTGGCCAGTAGTTCAATCAGCTGTTTTTTCATAGATAAAGCTGTTTCGAAAGAGTCTGTTCCCGAAACAATGTCATCCACATAAGTATCGTGATTCAAAATTTGAGAAGCTAAAGGTAAATCAATGTGATCAGATGCGAGTTGGAGGAGAGTTCTTATTGCCAAGTATGGTGAACTAACTACCCCGAATACAAGGCGATTCAGTTGGTAATCTGAGATTGGCTCAGTTGCCGAAAAACGCCATAAAATTCGTTGAAAGTTTCTTTGTGCTTGGTTTACCAAAATCATTCTGAACATCTGTTTCACATCGCAGGTAAAAACATATTTGTGAATACGGAAATTGAGTAAAATTGAAACCAAGTCCTTTTGCAATTTGGGACCGGTATATAAAGTTTGGTTTAAAGAAAGTTTGTTGTATGCGTGACTGGATGCATCGAAAACAACTCTTAAACGAGTATTTGTAGACTCCTTTTTTGTAACTGCATGATGAGCAATATAAAAATAATTATTCATTTCGGAAGTTACAGGTGGTGAAACTAATTCCATATGATTATTATCAAGGTACTCGCGAATAACCTGTGAATAGGTACTGTAAAGTTTTTCATTTTGTAATAAACGATTTTCTAGGGAGAAAAAACGCCTCATGGCAACAGACCGTGTATCGCCAAAATCGGGAACTGTAACTCTAAATGGCAAAGATACAATATATCTTCCATTTTTATCAGTGGTAGTTGTTTTTAAAAAATAGTTTTCGCAAAATTCATGTTCAGGGGAAAAAACTTTTACATCTGGAACTTCCTCAATCTCCCAAAAACGTTTCAAAGTTTCATCCAACGGTTTGGAAGTTGTAAAATACGTCTGGATATTTTTTGTTAAAGTAGGTGATGCGGAAAACGCCAATTTTCCCATCAATGTCCAACCAAAAACAGTATTGATATAGACTGGCTTATCAGGTCCTTGACATATTCGCCCCTCAACTAAAATGTAAGGATATACATCAGCTCCCAAAAGTATGTCTATATTGCCCTTCTGATTGAAATTTGGATCTGAAAGGTCCAAATTCCCAACTAAGGGGAGATTTTCTTTTGAAAAGGTAACTGAAGGCATCGAGTCTCATATTTTCTCAATGATTATAGCGTCTAAGTTGAAATATTGCTGTGGATTGTCAAGTGCAGTAATTTCACAATGAATTCCAGACTTTGCAGAAGTACACATGTCTTCTAGTCCTTGTAAGGATAAAGTAATTTTAAACTTTGGCAGACCCAACTTATTTGCACATGCTCTAGAAATAAATGAGGATTGTGCACCCCCATCCAAGACACCTCTGACAATGTGCCAATTGCCAAAATTATCTTTTATTTTCAACAAAACCGTAGCTAGGATGACTTCGTGATCATTGAGTAACATACCTACAGTAAGAGTTCTTGTAGGATCTGTTGTAATATTCGAATTATGCATTTGTTGAGTAGTTTCACTCAATTCATTACTAATATCTTGATTTGAGGAAGATAGTGTATAGTTTGTAAACGGTTGCAAATTTTTACGGGAGTAATTATCGTTATGTAACAAAGAATGATGAAATTTTTTACATATACTACATCTTTTATCTGATGTACACTGAGCAGAATAATGTGCAGTAGCGAGACAATTAATGCAAGCTTTCTGGTTTTTGACAATATCATAACGTTGCTGAGGGTTTTTACCGATGAAAGTTGGACATCGGTAAATTATATGATTCGATTTGCACAAGAAACATATATTCGAATTGTTTGTCTTAACTAAAAAAGCTGTTTTTGTAGGCCGAGAAGTTTGATAATTATTAGAATAATTGGAAAAATTTGATTTTGATACTTCTAGCGATTTATGTTTTTTACCACTCAAAAGGCATGATTCCAATGCGGTACAGTGTTCTAGTATAAATTTCTTCACATCTGAATATTCAGGTATATCATTTGAAGCATGGTTTTGTTCAAATAATTTTCGAGTGTAAGGATCCAAACGATCCAATAACATAAAAGTCAAAATGAAATCCCAAGAGTCTGTGTCAAACCCCATGTTTTTTAGGGCCATTATATTTTCAGTGAAGGTTTCAATGAGATTCCGCAAACCATGAACATTCTCATTTGTAAGAATAGAAGAATTTTCCACTGCTTTCCAGTAAGTGGTTGCCTGTAAACGTTTATTGTCGTACCGTTCAACCAATGTATCGTACGCAATTTTGTAGTTGTCGCCTACCAAAGGTATATTTTTTAAAAGAGTCATGGGTGGCCCATTCAAAACTGAGAGCAAATAATGAAATTTTTCAATATTTGATAACGATTTGCTATTATGAATCAGAGCATTGAACATCTCTATGAAAGTAGGATAAGTTTTGATATCCCCTGTAAAATTAATTAAGTTTATTTTTGGTAAATGTATGTTATCTTTAGTATGAACGACTGGTGGTGCCATTGTCGATTCAAGGACACTGTTTTCCAGACTAATTTCAAACAATTCATAGTGAATAGTTTCTATCTCATGCACTCTCCGAGTAAAATCTTCACTGATTTTATTTTCAACGTTTAAAGCATCCGCGTCTGATACAATCAAGGCGATAATGGAATTGTGATGTTTTTCAAAAAGTTTTAATAATTTTTACAAACTGCGAAATCTCACTTTGAAGTTGGTATGTTTAGTAGAGTCGTTTTTGGCTTCTAATGCCGAAGCTTCGATTAATGAGAATTGATTTAAGGCCGTCTGCCGCATGGCCTTGTAACGCAAGACCTTCTGATCATCAGTGACCTGTGGCATTTTCTTGAAAATCTTTCGGAAGAATTTCAAAAAAATATTCGAGACGACAAGTTGCTGCACTCAAAAAGCCTAAACACCGGTAGTAGTATAAAAAGTAAATACCAACCGGTACAAAAAACTCACTCTACTTTTAACGTTCCGTACCTGGATAAATTCGAAATTGTAAATGAATATTCAAATATAATGAAATAACAACCGCAATACTTCGTGAAATACTTAGTAAAATACGCAAAACTGCAATTGTCAGATCGAATATAGATAGATCGCAATAATAATGGAAAGCAGAATAGTTCAAACAAAAATGGTACTACGCACTTGAAAGCTACAAAAAAATTCAACAATCACCTTTCGAGATACAGAAAAAATATAAAGGTTCCGGCTCTCGAAGGACCAATGGTTTGAGTTCGCTTATGTAATAATATCCTATAATAATAATAAGAAACTCGGACTGTACTTAATTACTTTCGGAACGCCGATATAATTTTTCCTGGACCAATATTTGGTGGTTGTTCAATTGTGTAAATATTTGAACGATTCGGTATAACGAGCAAAATCAGTTTCAATGGGAAAATTGACTTACCCAGACGTTGACAGGAAGCCGGAAAAGGGGATGATGCAATGGTGCGACCTCTTCCTGTTCTTTCCGATTTAGTTTTTAGGTACTAAATGATCACACGAAATATATCGCGAAATTGGCCAAAATTACAGCAAGGGCTGTTCTGTTCTGGGTTTTATATCGAGAGAGAAATATCACGGCACTGCTCGTATCGGTCTGTGTTCTCTCCTTCCACTTGGTAGTCACGATCGGTATGGATAAAAAAAGGTGCAAAAAAGGCAAAGGAAACTGAACGGGAAATACGGAGCAGTCAATAATGAAATTGCTCGATTCAATTTTCTATACGCGACAAATGCATAGTACCAACTTAATAATAATAATAATAATAATAGGAATAGTAATAAAAATGATAAAATCAAAGTAATTGTAATTACAAACAAAATTAATCTAGTTATGAAACGTATATGTTCTGGAGTTACAGAACAGTGCCCTGTATAAAATTTTGCGATAAGAATTGTGCTATTGAGGTAGTGTTATTTTTCGAATATTTTTCTACTCACAACAGAAATGGCATTCAGCTTACGGACATAACAGCGCTAAACAATCAATTAATCACAGAATCACAGTATGTGTTTATTAATTTTTTTATAAAACAATATCTTGGCAACTCTATTCTTCAAATACATCCCATATGATTAAGAACAGCTAGTCGAGCTACCCACACGTATTCCTGATATAAATAACCAGTATGACAATACACATCTTTTCTCACCACGAATCCTGATCTATACAATAGAGAAGTTTGGGCTACACTGGTTCAGCATACACTGCTCCAGAGCTGTAGCCCTCAAGCAGGCAGCATATCATCGCTGGTATACAAATCCGGCCCTGAGACCAGATAACAATTATTCCTATTGTATAGGATTATGGCAATAAGCTCCGTCCTGGTAGAGCAGGACATCTTGTTTCTTTCTTGACAAGCTCATTATGAACAATGCAGATTTCCTAATTTATTCAGATAACAATATGTTCAAGCCAGAAACATGTGCAAAGAGACAATTGACTCCTCGATAGAGACTTCTAACGCCAAGATTCGATCAAATCTCGATAAGTGTCCTAAAGGGGCTCTCTCGTTTTGGTCCTTATCCATAACTGTGACAAGAAAGTTCACTTCCAGATTATTTCTTTCGATTCCCAAGGTAGATGGAACACTAGCAACGAACTCCCAGGAAAAAAAGACAATATGTTTGCCAACATGTCTGCCTCAAATTGTTATCTCGAAGGCCATGGCTTGCCCCCTAGTAAAGTTGTGTTCCTTGCTATCTAGATTTATCTCAAATAAATAGATCACTCCATTTTGTGGTGGATGAAGTTTCATGCGACACTCTACCTCGAGGGAAAAACACGTATTACTGTAACATGTATTAAATGTATTGAGGAAATGTTTAGTCATTTGAGTCAATTTTCAATCCTCAAATCTTGGCCTCAGTCTTCCAGTCATAGGCTTAAGTCTTTCAGTCTTCAGCTTGAGTCTTTGATTTGAGACTTTTAATCTTTGAGTCTTTTTTTAATTTCAGTCTTTCATTACAAGCTTCAAATATCAAATTTGACCCCTAGAATAATTTTCCGCCTTCAAAAACATTTACAGCGCGTATTAACAGAGTTAATGATGCTTTTTCTATACCCACCCCTATTCCATCCCCTCAGACTGCCTGACAAACTTTAATTTCATCACTTTCCTATCAAATTCCATCTTAATTTTACTTTTCTTTTTGCAAATATCTTGTACAAAACATTTTAAGGGAGATAATTCGATTTTAATTCCGTTTTGTCTTTTACCCCTCATTTGCTCTAGTATATGACACATTCGTCCAAGTTCCATCTGAAATCGGACCAAAACCTTCACAATTTCTTTCGCGATACATTTCTCTCAGTGTATTTTGTGGATTAATTTAGATTTAGTCTCTGGTTCAGTGGCGGATATTTATTAGTTCTTCAGCAAGTCCCCGCGTGTGAAAATAACAACGGGTAAAATAGAAGGAGAACAGAGAGATGACGGAGAGAAACACAGAGAAATATAAGAGAGTGAAAGAATAATTATATTGGAGAATTAATATTCCTACCACATTTTCAAATCGGACTAAACAATATCAAATAATTTCTCCTCGCCTCATACAGATTTATACCCCATACAGATTCCTAACCCTATACAGATTCTCCTATCTCACGCACTTGTCAAATGAACCAATCAGGAGCTCTAGTCAAGTTCGGATTATCGATAAGACCAAACTTGACTTTTGATGCTGATTGGCCTGTCAAGTTCGGCTTTTTCAGATTTGTTTATGTAACAGTTGAACGTCAAATATAAGTAATTACGCTATGCACGCATATAATAATGAGCAGATTTGAGATAAATTCTCTCGAATCAATCAATGTTTCCTGTTTATTGAACTTTAATAATTTCTCAGAACAACTTCCTAAGTTTTTTGCTAATTTCTTCTCATTCTACAGAATTCCACTCGTGATTGAATTTACCTCATGAGTCTGTCTTTTATTTCTGAACTCAACTGAATTGCTTGCAATTCAGTTTCGTTCAGAAATGAATCGACAGGCTTATCACGAAAATTCAATCGCTCTTGGTATTACTACTGAAAATATCACACCTCTACTTTTTAACCAATAAGATGCCTTAATTTTGACTAGTTACCATGGCAACTGAAAACATTTCCGGAAATTTTTTCGTGGCGCCACGATATTTAAGTGGTAATTTTTTGACAGTTGAAAAGGTAAACATATGATCTACAACCATTAAATATCGTAGATATACCTGTGAATAATGCAAAATTTCTATAAGAATTAACATTATTATTTATTATTCGCTATTAAGTTTCATTAAACAGAAAACACAAATTTGTTTAATTATTATGCATTAAAAATTTATATTTCAAAAAACGGATCTACAAACATAGTAAGACTTAAATGTTGCTTGAATTCTAACCCATCCTCTCTTCTTAATGGTGAATAGGAAGGTGACGAATTAATTAGATGTCTGTGTTTTAAGACATATATGTAATATTTTGAAACAATTTTGTTCAAATCTATTTTACGCAAAAGGCCACATTTACTTGACATCTGCAGCAGACTTTCTTTGATTTTCGTAAAAAATATATTAACTTTGGATTACATATTTGCACTTGAGTCAACTCTTTGCAGTATTTACATAAATTGTACTTTTCAAAGCATTTCATTTTTCTCAAATTGTTTAACGCAAATGCTTACAAGAAATGTTTTACATAAGAATATCTTTGTTTGCTGGTTTACTATACAGTAACTCAATGTATTTTACCAATATAAACCTCATCTCTCAAAGCATGGCCGCCTATATCACGGCCACCTACTGCAACAAACCATGTTAATATTATATTTTTTACATTGGAAGTGTTATGGATTACTTTAACAAAAGATACATTTCTACCACCTTTAGTAACCTAAAATTATGAAAGGGCGATAGACTGATCTAATAGCCATCTGAGTTTTAGCATTTGGTGTAACTAAAGTTGATAATATTTTTTATTTAACGTAACAGGGTGGACTTGACAAGCAGTGAAATTAATTTAAAATGTCAGATTGGATTAATAATTTTTTTCCAAATTATGGTGTGAAATTTTCTTACCGAATACCACGCAAGCTTAAATTATTCCTGGAAATTTTCTTTCGGTCACGAATATTTTGAAAAAAAATTCCGGAAATAATTTAAGCTCATGTGATATTATAAGTGTAAATTTGTGATTGTGAATTAGTGAAGTATTTTTATAGCCATCAAAAATTCACAATCTAACATTTCTAGAATGTATGTGGTTCGGAATATGTATGGGGGAGAAATTATTTTGTATCATTACTTTTTACACGAAAATGTTTCATTTGCTTCATTATACAAGGAGGGCCAATAGTGCGTGGGGGAAGATTATGGCTTATAGATTGATATGGATTATGGATTTGAATAAAAAGTTGCCGATAAAAATTGTAGATATACATGGGTTGTATTGGTTTTTAAAGGGTGTTTCAGGTGTTCTGAGCATTACTTTTTTGGAAACTGGCCTTGATTAACATCACTATCGATGTCAGTATAAAGGAATCAATTCCTCAAATATTGATTTTGGTGCTCTTGTGATTTAAGTTATGTGAGTAGAAAAGTTCAATTTTGTTGTTTCGATATAAGTTCGTAGAGGAAGTATCGTATGCAACGCGTTCATAAAATCCTCTAGAAATTCGTTTGTTAAACACTCGCCTTGCTACGCTGATGCGCTCGTGCTTCAAATATTAGTTATTAGAACGACATTTTTAACCTTGTTGCATATCATTAGTATAATATGAACTAGGCACTGTTTTATAAGAAACAGATTTTGTAACTTTTCAAAACTTACACAAATGTCATAACGTCCAACTTTTCATCACACTAGTTAGGAAATAGTCACGTAATCAGTTATAATGAGTATAATATTTGCCAAAACAACTGAATCTTTTCATAACGTATATCTTACAAAAATTTATCTAATGATATCATTTCATTAATATAATACGATGGTTTTTTCGCGATATGGGACATGGCGTTGGCACTTGTGAAAATGAATATTTAATAAGCAATATCAAACTGGTCAGACTTTTGTCAAAAATGAGTAGTTGTTCCGACGAAATACCGTCTGATATGAAAGAATTGGCAAATTAAATTAACTAATATCACAAAAATCTAAAGTTAGATATAACGCAGCTAATTAGGGGTGCGCCGAATACCGAATCGATCTGAACTTCACAGTGGTTCGGCCGAAGCCTCGGCCGAATCGCAGTTACATTGTTATACTTCCTATATTTCAGGAAGACAAAGAGAAAATAAAACGCTATTGCATGACTAATTATTTTATTTGTTATTATTATATTCCAAACAACAAGCAAAACAAAATTCTCATCATAAAAAAACATAACTGTTATTCATAACAACATTTTATAAAAATTAAATATTTATGCATTATGGTACATAAGAACAAGAAACACAAACAAAACAAAGTTACCATATTAAAAAAAATCATATCTGTTATTCCAGCAACATTTTTTTAAAATGGCATATTTATGCATTAATACATAAGAACAAGAAACAAAAAAATCCTATTTTTGATACTGAAAATTCACTAAAGGTAAATTATGATGAATGAATAATAACATTTCTGCATTTACTGAAAGAAGGCTGCTTCTAGTTTCATCGTAAATATTTCCTGCTTCTGAGAAAGACTTTTCGCTATACACGCTAGAAGCAGGAGCTGAAAGAAATTTCGAACATATCTCGCTTAAAATTGGAAATGCTTCTTTTTTTGCCTTCCACCAGTTGGTTGGATTGTCAGTTCTATTCATTAAAGGTAAGTTAAAATACATTTCAAGTTCTTCTTTAATATGTTTTTTGTGTTCTTTTTCCTTAGTCTTAGTAGTTGTGCTCGCAGTTGTTGCAATTTCGTCAAAACATTGCCACCATTTACTTCTTGATTTTTCTTCTTCAACGATAGTCACCGAATTGTTTATCTTGTTAACTAAAGATGATAATGGTGCATCATCTTCTGAGTCTGAGTCACTTGTTTGAGGAGATTGTACTGAATCACAAATATGCTCTTCAATTACACACTGTTTAAAATAATTCTGGTTTTCTTTTTGAAAAAATGCTAATTTATATCTCGGATCTAATACAGTTGAAATGACATAATATTTATTTTCAAATAAAGCATCGAATCTTTTTGAAATCTGATCAGATACAATGTCTTTCATCGTTCCAACACCATAAAACGCCGTTTTCTGGTCTTCTATTAGGAATTGTTTTAAAGTCGCAATCGTGGGTAATACTTCAAATATGAACGCTTCATTGGAGCTCATTCTCTTTGTAATTTCTTCGAAGGGTTGTAATAAATATACCAGTGATTTGCTGTTAAATTATCCAGATTATTATCTGCTTCATAGATAGTTAAAGGTCTTTTCTGTTCATGAATTCGTTGAATCATTAAAAATGTGGAGTTCCACCTCGTTGGCACATCTTGAATTAATTTATTTTGAACCACCCCTAACTCTGCCTGGATTTCTTTTAACTTAGAACATGCCGAAGAAGAATGGTTAAAATGTCCCACAATTTTTTTGCAAGTTGCAATCAAATCCACAACAGATCTTTGACTGTCTGTAGATTGGGTTATTACCAGTTGAAGGGTGTGGATAAAACACGATATGCTAGGTATTCCTGCCTCTCTGCAACCCTTTACTATTTAGCGCCATTGTCTCGTACCATCTAATGCACCTTGGAAATATTCATGTCCCACATATTCAACATTTCAAAGAATGCATTTTTTATTAATTCTCCAGTATGACATCCCGGAAAATGTTTACAGTTCAACACCACATGATTGTACTTGAAGTCCTGATCAAACCATTGACCCATAAAACTAATAAAACTCTGGATTGTATGTTGACATGTTCACAAATCAGACGTTAAAGATACATGGGGTGCACTTCTAACATGCTGTTTATCACTGTCACTAAACGGTCATAAATATCGGGAACAATCTTCTCGGTGAAATATTTTCTTCCCGGTATCGTATAGTGAGAAGCAAGTTGAGACACTAACCTTTGAAATCCTGTATTTGTGACAATAGAATATGGTAAATTATCCAGAGCTATCATTTCGCTTATAGCATAATGAATGGATCTTGCATGCTGGTCCTCAATGCCCCATTTTGAACATGACTGTAGAGCTTCACCAATTGTTTCCTTGGAAGTTATTTTTTGAACTTTTTGTATTCTTCTGCGTGTTTTCTTTTTAAGTGGTTTATCATTGATGTTGTACTAGCATTTTTACCAACACCACCTCTGGATATCTCACGATTACAATTATTACACTTTGCGACTTTATTATCCGCACATAGTAAGTAGTATTTCCAAATATCACTAGTTTTTTTGACATTATTTTAAGATTTGAGCTACAACGTGCTAACAGCGTGAACGGTAGAATTGAAATGAGAGCATAGACAGGTCTGCAATGTACGAGACAAGTCTGAACAAGAAATTTTCGCCGCTTCGGCCGAAACGGATAAGCTTCGGCCTGAACCGAATATTTGAAAAGTAGACCGAAGCGGCCGAATACCGAAGCCGAATCGATGATTCGGCGCACCCCTAAGCTAATCCTGTTTTCAATAATTTCAAAGAATAATATTATTAGTTTCTTGTTCTATCAGTACAACTAGTTGCGTAATGAATATTACACAACACTTTTTCACTTGCCTCAAGTGACAGTTTATGATTTACAAACGTCATGTAAAACCTGACTTTTCGAAATGAATTAGATAAAGTTTATTACATCAACAATTAGAGAAAAAAAAACAATTATCAAAATTAAAGCGAAGAGAATTTTGTTGAAAACACGATACAAGTTAATAAGAACATTTTGTAACTTAATTATATACAATGCAATTCAGATCGTGTAGTTTGTTAGCTTAACTGTATTAGGGCCAGTTTCACAGATTCCAGTTAGGGTCCAGATCAATTAACTGATGGTTAGAATGTGAACCTATCAACGCCATTGAAATAATGTCATTCACCGTCTAAATTTTCAGTTAGTTATCTGAAGGTTAACTGGGACCTCTGGAACTGGCTCTTAATAAATTACCTCCGTCTTTGGAATTGAATAGATAATGTTTGTCAATTTTTACATGGACGGTATGTGTTAGGATCATCAGTAACAGAGGTAACTATGGAAAATTTGAAAAAATCATGTGTGCAACATGATTACGAAATAAAATTTTGTGTAACTCGTTCGGGATCTCGTTTCGCTTATGCCGCAAACATCGTCACGTTACACAAATTGAAGCTTTTCGAAACTCTAGTTACACAAATAGCTATTATATCATCAGTGACTATTTCATTATTGAGTAGTTGGGTAAAAATTGTATAATCACCGTTGGGTAATATCCGTGACCACGAGAGAGAGAACCTGTAGAAATCCACGCCCAGTTCCTTCAGAAGAGTTACGTCCTCCTTATATTTATGGTAGGTATCGCAAGCCACGTCTCCATTGTCACTGTTGACAACTAGATCTGGGTTTTTATGCAGTTCATAATCCCAAATACTTGGACTTTTATCACTCGCGTTCCATCCTCCTGAAATTAATTGATTGTCATCTCTTTTAGATTAATCGACAAGGTAAGATCACCTTCAACTTGATATGCTGCGGTTGCTACTCCGAATTTGAAATTATCAGGGAATTTGTGATTATTCAGCGCCTCATCTCCAGATCTGGAAGTTCATAAATGCCACGAATTAAAAAGATCGTAAATATCGTAAATATTTATCTTGTCCACAGCTAGGTTGGTAACATTTGAAACAAAAAAATTCTTAGCTGTATGTTGATAGTTGGAAAATTTAGGGGATTATAAATAAATTTAAAAAAATCAAGACTACTGTGTAAAAGTTCCGTTATGGGTATGGCGGTAGCTAAATATACGTTTTCAGGGTAGGATATTGGATCTTTATGATTTTCAGCTGAAATATGCATCCTAACGAGAAAAGTTCTATGTGAAAGTTGTGGATAATTAAAAAATCTAAAACTTTGTTATTAATCATTTTTCAACATAACCTCAAAATGATAATATAATAATGATATCCATAACAAATTGACGAGAGCGTCAGTAAATGGAAGTAAACATACAAAACAAGTAATGTAAAATAAATTATTATTCAAACACAAATACAGACGAACCATAAATATATGGATGATACAACAAGACACACATTGGTCCCAACATCATCTTAAGAACAGAATTCGTCAAGAGTGTAAAAGTTCTTTTGGGTCAAGAAGCCTATTTTTCAAAATGAAATTATTTGGGGCACTTTGCACTTCTGCTGGTAAGTTATTATAAATTCTACAGCCGCTGCACCTCATTTGGTCTCTTTGATTTAGTCAAGTGGCCAACCCGAGTAACAAGCACTTCTGTTACCACAATCGACCACGTATTCGTAAATTTCTTCCCTCAAGGTAATACTTGCGTATTTGATAATGTCATATCAGACCACAGGACAATATTTGCAGAACTCAATCCAGATAACGCCTCGAAAGAAAATAAAACCCTCTTTCATGGAAGAACGTACAAGGATTGGCAAATGAGCAATTTCATAAATGGACTAGCCCAAGAAAATTGGTCGGACGTGTACGAAATTCGTAGTACTGACGAGGCTTTTGCCAGTTTTTTCAGCACATTTTAATTTCATTTCGAAAATAATTTTCCAACTCGGAAAATTACAGTGAATGATGACAAGAAAGGCTGGGTTGATTCAGAAGTTAGAGAATCATCCTTGAATTTGAAAGATCTGTACACTTTATCACGTAAATACCCAGAACTGAATGCTGTCTATAAGGTTGAAAAACAGAAACATAGAATCTTCATCGCAAACAAGAAAAAACTGCATTATCAAAACAGAGTCTCTAAATCTGACAACTTGAACAAAACTTGTTGGAGTATAATGAAAGAACTATCTAATAAGGTTAATATCCAAAGCAATATTTCACTCTCCCTGAGATATCCACTCGCACCATTGAAGATAATACCGTAGTAGCCAAATCCACCGCTCAGTTCATTTTAAGAAAAAATAAATATCATCCATATAAATTTAGGATTTGTCATGGACTCAGACCAGGTGACGATGCAAGGCGAAGAACCTTTTGTGAATGGTACACTAGAAAATGCCAAGACGATGAAAATTTCCATTTCAAAATAATTTGGTCTGATGAAAGTATGATTACCAACAATGGTGTTTTTAATAGGTGGAATGTTCATTATGGGTCACAAAAAAATCCGCGTGTACACAAAGTGTCCAGACATCAACATCGTTTCGGTTTTAACATGTGGGTTGGAATTCTTGGTACGAGTGTAATTGGGCCTTTTATCTACCAAGATAATTTAACAGCAGAGCGGTACATAAATTTCTCAGTAAATGATATGGAAGACGCTCTAGATAATTTGCCATTAGCGGTTACTCACAGCTGCTGGTTTCAACAAGATGGTGCTTCAGCACATAACTCTAGAATTGTTCGTGACTATTTGAACCGTCGCTTCCCAGGACAGTGGATTGGTACTCATAGTGATACATCCTGGCCTGCAAGGTCCTCCGACCTAACCCCACTAGACATTTTCCTTTGGGGATATATCAAGAATCAGGTGTACGCTAATCATGATTTTCAAAATAAAGAATTGCTAAGATCGGATACTGCATTCCTTAACAATATTTTTCCGAATATGTCAACTCAAGTTTTAAATTCGTCTGTGAGAAGAGTGTACTTGTCCTTAGAAAATAACGGCGGGTTATTTAAACACTTGTTATAAGTTTCTGTTTATTTTCCTGTAAATCACATTATCTCCTTGTTATTACATTACAATTACATTTATAAACTAAACTTTTGATAATGCTACTTATCTTTGTATTCAACAACGCAAAAATTCCAGCAAGTGGTAAGTTAAAATTTATAATTTTATAAATAAGACTAATTAATTTACTTCATGTATCAAAATGTGACATTTTTCCAGCGCCTACTATCTAAAATTGAAGAAAAACAGGTTAAGTAATCACTAAATTTCATTTTGCGCGAGAAATGGTTCTGAAATCATACTGTGTAATACGTTGCTGTATTCACAATGAAAAATGGAATCGTATACAGGGTTTACTTTAGTTTCGGCCCATATAAAAATAAAAAGTTGATGATGTTTTCTAAAAGACGAAACGTCGCAGAAAAATTCTGATTACGTTATCAGGTAGTCCTTAAAAAGTGGCCATGACAAAGTGCTATTTGTTTTACATTTCCTTCGAAAATAAACCTAGGAGAAAATAAAAACGAAATTCTCAAATTTCGGTTTATATCGGATATCTCCGTAACTACTCGGAATATCAAAACTTTCTAAATGGCATATTGTTGGGCACATAAATGCGCTACTTTTCTCTAATTTAATCGACCCCGTATTCCTTACTGTTTCCGATATCCACATGCTGTTTATTCTTACCTTGGACACACTGTAGTACATGAACATTCGTCAATTCCAACGCTTATTTGCAATAAAGAATAATAAATTCTCAAGATCACTGAAAAATCAATTATGAAAAAGTCTTTTTTTATGTTTATGCATTTTTGACGATATTTTTCGATTCGAACAATTTTTTTCTTTCATATCATCTTCAAAGTACAGGTTTCAACAAAGGAAATGAGCGCTGATAAAGTTCAAAAATGGACAATTTTTAAACCAACTTTTTCGATTGATAATTATGTTTTTTTTTTTAATGTACCTAAACAAAATACAATCGAAAAATAAATATTTTGCTTTGAAAAATTGCAGCTCTTTCAAAACACCAAATAGAACGTTTTCACCAAGATTAATAAAACTTTTTTTTTGTGGGAGATCAGTCTTTAGCGTTTGTCCCGGTTATTTTGAGGAACTGTTTTGGGAAATGAAGTCCGTTTCTCACGATGGATATTATTTGAGGTTATTATAATTATGTAATTTAAATATTATTTTTCAATCCCCCATTGATTGAAATCTTTCTTGTGATGTTCTACATTATGTGACTACTGAGTGAAATGAAGGAACTGGAGTGTCCCTTTCGAAAAATCCCCTTCAAACATATCGCGCACGTTCTTGAAATGCATAAAATAACTATCAACAATCACAACTTGAATATCAATATGAAATCAATACTCTGTTGCGAAAACCTCCGTGCTAAAGTAGATAAAGCGGTGACCGAGTTCACCGTTATCTTATGCGGTCACATCAATAATATTTTGAATATTTGTGTGAAGCTTATTCTTGGTTCATTTTGATAATTAAATTTTCCAGGAAGTACTTGCAAAATAAAACTAGAAAATTATGGAAGAAATAAATGTAGACTCATATGATATATGTATATCATTAACAAAGCAGTTTTGAAACATTTCGTGTTTAACTTCATTATAACAAAAAAAAAACTTACATTTGGTTGAAGAACATAAAACAACCTACAAGAAAATAATGCACAACTGCCATGTTTGCAAGCACCGTATCTAATAATGGCAATAATTACCAGTTTTATAGAGAGAATGATGATACTCATCGAAAACTATATCAATGACTGATAAGCAGTGACGGTTCTGTGCAGGGTGCGAAAAAGGTCTATTTTCGATGCAATTCTTCAGTGAAATACCAAAGTTGTTTTGAAAATTCTTTTATGTGAAATGTTTTTGACTCTGACCTATCCATTTTAATATGAAAGGTATACATTTTCAGAAATGCTAAATATTTTTAAGTCATTAGCTCTCAAAAATATTCAACATTTCTAAAAAACGTTCCCTTGAAGAATGAGTGATTAATACATGTTTAGCATGTTACAGTGGTTCGGGAATAGCTATTTGCGTATTTAGAGCGCAAACTGGTAATCTTTGGAGAGCGGCAATGACACTTTGTGCGCGAAATACAGACATGATTTTTTCTACAAACGTAGATCTTAGACATAAAAACGATAAACACTTAATTCAACATAGGCACATGATATTACCTATGAGAAAATTTACATTCATTAGTAATCCCAAATGTATAAGCTATCCAAATATGCAATAATTTACATCTCTAACAAAAGCAAAAAAGGGAAAAAACTTGCCTACAAAAATAAATTACCGAATCCCGGGATCGAACTCACACCAAGATCGAAAACCCGGTTTAGTAGGAAGCATCTCTAACCTTAACACCACCGCAGTTCCTTAGAGTGCCCTGAATTTCTTGTGTTGACTTTCCATCATGCAAGAAGAGTTTCGTTTTCAACAAAATTTAGGGAGATCGAGCATGTTTTCAATATTCTCGCTCTAGAGAGTAGAAGCTGTCACAAAATGACATTACTCGGAAAACCTCAACTTTGCGTTGAGATCTGAAATCGTAAAAGGCTACTTTTGTAAGCGGTAGTAAAAAAATGCTTTTAACCCTTAAATGCTTGAGCAATAGGCATATGTTTGGCTTAAAAATGTTTACTTTCACTTCTGCAATAAATTTCATCTTGTATCATTCCTTTTTTTTTTTTCATTGAATACGCACATTTTGATTCGGGGTCCACAAAGGACCCCACTTATTCATTTATGTATTTTTTTGACACTTATGCCTTTAAGGGTTAAGCAAATGCAGAGGAGGGAGGTTTAGAATCACCTCCAGACTAATCGTAGATGTTGTGGACATTTTTTTAAACTACCCAATTTCCTTCTGGTTGTCACTTGTTCAACCTTTAGCCACAGCAGCAGGGCTCCATACGTTACCGAGACACTCACTGTTTCTGTGTATATCCAAAGGGATTGTTTGAGTCCAAGTTTTGCCTGAGTAGATCCTGGCCATCATCAGTGGTGTCGTTGTCCTTGTTAGCACTTTTTCTAGGTGTTTGTTCCAGGTGACCTTCCGGCTTCCAGTCTACGTTCAACCTCAGGTAATTTGTTTGTCCTGACATCGGTAGATTTGAAGAGCTCTGTTAGTCTCCAGGTTTCTCTTCCTGATGAAAGGGACAATCGTTTTTTTCTGAGGGTTGACCTTAAGGTTCTCAGTTCATAGTGCAGAAATTGTGAAGAGTTGGCTGAATAAATATTACCGTGATCGTTAGATAGGACATGAGAGTAGATTGATTGCATGAAGCCTCCTAAATCGCCTAACCTTAGGTACTTTATATGAATTTTTCCTATGGCGCTATGTCACACAAAATTGATGTTCAATGTTCAAAAGTTATTAAGTATGGGAGAAAAGTTCAACTTACATCACGATAATAAAAATATCCCTCTCAAAGATAAAATAGTTGACGTTGAATATTATCATAAATAATTCAAAAACCATTGATGAAATAACTGGAAAAGAAACTAGGTCGTCGATATTTCAACTAATTGTAGAACTTCCAACAAACTCAAAAAAATATACAAGAAAGTTTTTGTCGACATAAAGGCTACTCAGACTCTTCTCAAACAGAACCTCGAATTGATAATAATGAAGGGTTAACTAAATACCCACCCTACCACCAAAATACAAAAAAAACAAATCAGTAAAGGAACTTTTTGAAAATAAATCTAGATATACATGTGCATGAGCAAATACCTCTGAAAATGATGTGTTTTTTACCCAAAGTACACCAATAGGATACACCTTTGGGACCTATAGTCAGTTTCATAGGTTCCCCCATCTATAAGCTATCTAAATGGCTCAGAGATATATTAAAATAGTGTAGAATAGAATATAATGTTGATAACTGTTTCGAGTTTTCGAATTTCATTCGTGCACACAAACAAAAATTATCTTGAACGGAAGCAGTTAATCTCTGTTCAAGAAAATTATGACTTCAATATGTGGCGAAGAAATATGATCTCGAACCAAGCAAAACATGTTTTCATTTTTATCGACTCTATATGAGAAGAAACCATTTTCAATTATAGAAATTCATATTTCAAATTGGTGTTGAAATTATTTCATCGTCATGAATCATTTGGAGAACAATAACTCTACAATTGATGTATTGATATAATCAATAGAAAGTATTGGTGACCTCAATCAGACAGTTTGTGTTGTTAATCAGAGACAACAGAATATTCTCATAAGGAATAGGTCTCTTTATCAGGTAGACACTGTCTCAAATGTAGATCAAGACGACTACACATAAAAGTAGTTATGAGCTCAAACTGAGATATTCTGATTTTCATTGATTAACAAAGACAATGAATTATTTCTCTTTTAGACGTTTATCATCTCAAACTGAAGAACTAATTATTCAAATACATTTTTACAGAGTTTCAATTTGAGGATATACTGTTTCATAATGAAACATTTGTGGACTGTATTACATTTTCATTGTGAAATATGCATGTCTTGTTATTATAATTCAGTGCTGTTCATTTAAAAATACCGTGATGGTATTGAGATTGGGCAGCATTTTAGTTTTAAGGGCGTGTTTTAAATTTCAGAAATGGGTTGAAATATTTCTTGTTTCATTCTGAGACTTAAAATTATTTTAAATCGAACAATAATTTTTATTTTAGACTGAAAAATTTCCAAATGAAAAAGTATTTTCAGTAATATATGCCTCCTCAGATTTAGATAAGTCTTGTTTTTGTGTGACAAAACAATTCCAGGTAATTATATATTCATTTCATTAGATTTAATATGTCTCTTCACCAATATTAAAATGGTATGGTTAGGAAATAAGCAATTGTATGTCACCTATTTGCGGAGATCTAATAATGTCAAAACTGCAACAACAATTACTAAAAAAATGGTTGTTGTAGTGCGATTCCTAGCACTTTCTCGGGCCATCAGAAAAATGTCTGCAGTCGCTAGGGTTTGAACCACTCGGCTACGTTCCCTCTCCCCTCATTAAAAAATTATGTTGACGACATTTTTACAGCAGTTCCTAACAAAAATAAATCTGAAAGTCTGGACATATTCCAGAATTTTCACTGTTAATTGAAATTTATACTCTAGGAAGTACTCGGTGACACAAATGTCATAAATACTCCAAACGTGTTGAAAATAGATTGGTTTAATAAACTTTTTCAGAAAGATTTCTCAACTATTCCTCACACCATAATTTCCAACACAAACAAAACATTTCGCGCTCATAATATCTACCCAGAATACCACAAAAACAATCATTTTAAAAACAATTACCCTCCATCATTGATTACAAAAATTATCCAAAAGGACAAACCTTCTAATATAACAAATACTTTGACAACAAGATACAGTATGTGCGAAACCTCTCTCAAAAACTACAATTTTGAACAAAAAAAAAACGACAACACCCTTGAAAAGAAGTTTTTTTCTTGCAAAAAATCAAAAGCGCTTACTGATCAGTCTATAAAATCAACTGTAACAATAATCGTCTTCAATGCTATCTTGGTCAAACAGGCCGATATTTGAAAAAACGCATATCTGAACATGATAGGGACACAAGAAAACTTAATGTTGAACATACGAGAAAAAATGGTTATACTTTTGATTTATAAAATGTCATCATCCTCGATAAAAAAAAACCCTACCTGTTAAAGAGACTCAGTAAAATGATAGAAATTCTCTACCAAGACAGCGTCAGTACTAGAAGAGACATTGAAGGACTAAACCACAATTGTTTTTCTCCTGCTTTTTGATAGGATTTCACTGTATTTTTGTATACATTGAAAGATACTGTCAGTAAAAACAATCATTATTATATAGAACTCATTGTTACAGAAAACAATAGTTTTTCTTCAACTTAACCAAGCCAAATCCCAACAAAACCACCCCAATAAAATATTCTTATTGGATCACCAACCTGACTAAAATTATGATTAATATTGCTGTTTTTTTCACATTCAGCGTATTCAGCTCTTGAATGTTCAATATTTTTTCAACAAAAAAAACAAGCAAGATGATAATAAAGGCCAAATCCAAAAATATAATTATTTATCAATTTATATAATCAACTTTTACTGGGTAATTTAACAATATATTCTGAGATAAAAGTCCCAACATTATCTTGTGGCCAAATACGTAAGGCCTAAAATTGTTTGTGGGGGGGTTTTCTGTGTGTTCTGAGTGTTTTAGTATCAAAATTTAATTTTCAATTCGATTCTTTCAGTAGATTTAGTTTTATTTACCGGTTTTGAAATAGTATCTCTAAACAAAGTTGTAGAACTCTGTATATTCATATATCACTACCTGAAACAATTGGGTACAATCGATAACGTAAACAAATATGAGATAATCTAAGGTATGCGTAATATTTTGTGTTCTATATAACATGTGTAATCTCGATTATCAAAATGGCCTTGAATTGTTGAATTGTCCTCGAATTGTTGATCAGTGATCGAAAGTAACGAATTATAATTTTTTGATTTGATTATCCTCAATGATACATTATGCAAACATACGAGGATGTATTGACATCTAGTCAGCCTAGACCAGTTCCCTGCATGAACAAAATATTGCGTTACCATAGCAACGAACAATAACTTATTAGAAGTGTCAGTGTAAAATTTGACGTCAAAAAAGTAAACCAGAGTTACGCAATAAATTAAAAGAAAAAATATGTCCGTCGAAATTGTGAAAATCGAAAAATTGGAGTATCGAGCCATCATCTAGTACCTGTATTTAAAAGGGTTAAGAGGTAAGCAGATTTACGAAGATTTGCTTAATACCCTTGTTGATCAATCACCTTCGTATGCGACCGTGAAAAATTGAACTGCAAGTTTCAAAAGAGGTAAATTTTCCATTGAAGATGATGACCGATCGGGAAGGTCAGTTTCTGTGTCAGTCCCCGAAAATATCGATGCAGTTCATGACATGATTTTAACAGACCGTCGAATTTGGCTAAAACTGATATCTGAAGCACTGAAAATTTCTTACGAACGCGTTCATCATATAGTTCACGTTAATTTGGACATGACAAACATTGCTGCAAATTGGATCCCCAAATGTTTGAATGTTGACCAAAAGCGTGCAAGGGTAGTAGCATCGCGTTTGATGTGTGCTCGATTTGAAAACGATGTAGACTTCTTAAACCGAATTGTTACTATGGATGAGACTTGGGTACATTTCTACGATCCAGAAACAAAGCAAAAATCGATGGAATGGCGACTCTCCGGTTCTCCAAGACCTAAGAAGTTTCGTGTCCAAAAATCTGCTGGAAAAGTTCTTGCTTCAGTTTTTTGGGATTGCCACGGAGTAATCATGATTGATTTTTTGGATAAGGGTAGAACGATAACTGGAGATTACTATTCGATATTACTGACCACTCTACTAGAAAAAATTAAAGAGAAAAGACGCGGAAAGCTTTCCAAAGGAGTTTTGGTTTTGCAGGACAACGCCCCTGCACACAAATCTCATATTGCCATGCAAACAATTCGTGATTTAGGTTTTGAATTACTAGAACACCTCCCTTATTCACCAGATTTGGCTCCGTCCGACTATCATCTCTTTCCTCAACTGAAAAAAAGTTTAAAAGCTCGTAAATTTTCTTCCAACGAGGAGGTAATAAAAGCTGTGGAGGTCTGGTTTGCAGAGCAAGAAGAAATATTTTTTTTAAAGGTCTAGAGACGTTGCAGGTTCGCTGTAATAAACGTATCCAATTAAGAGGAGTATATGTTGAGTAATAAAATATTTTGACATTGAAATTTTGTTTGGTTCTATAGTAGGCTAAGAATATTTCAAAACATCCTCGTACAAATATAATAACATATTCAGATGTAAGAATAAATGCAGCGTATAAGGATGAGGAAAAAACAGGAACATATTATTAAACTGTTTTATATTCTTTCGTTCATAGTAATGAAAGTTAAATTTATATAATCATTTCCCGCCCTCGTATATAATAGTTTTGACTAGTTTAAATTATTAAGAAAATATACAGAAATCATTTCTATAATTAGAATGCGCTCTTTTATTTTTGTTTGATTAAAAAGCAAAATAGAATCATAATAGTACCAGGAGATTTAATAACAATTTATATCTAGTTGCCTGGTTTCATTAGTTTCACGTTCTTCGTTTATTATTTATGTTTGTTAGTTTGTACTGAAACCATTGTCAGTTTTTTAAGTTGTCAGGATTTCTATTCGGAAAGTGATTTAGATTTCCCAAATATACCACCATAAATAGCAAATCAAGCTGAGGAAACCTCTTTGCATTTATTACCAGTGAAATCTAAAAAGAGGTATGAAGGAATAAATGCAGAATCCATGGATTGGAGAGTTTATAATCACGTACATTCATTTTCGGAAACTGTGCTGCTGCGTATTTTGGATGGTTTTCAAAAAAATTTAAATCATCGACGCTATGGTCCATGTACTCGATGTTGAGAACCACTTTAGCGATTAAAAATAATATTGATGTCAGTAAATATCCCAAGTAACGTTCTTTTTTACACGAAAATCTGATAGTTTTAAAAGTCAAAGGTTTAAAAAAAATTCTTCCGATTAAAGAATGCACCCGACTCCAAATACTCAATGACTAAGATAAGTTAATTACTTTATTATCACGGCAAATTCTTAATGATATTAATATTAACGTGTGGAGGTAGCCTTAGTTTTTGGAATTTCGGGGGCTTCTCGTTGCCATGAATAAAAAATTGGACAATAAATGATGTAAAGTTACAAGTAGTATTTATACCCTCAGTTACAATACGTTATACAAAAACAAATGTACCGCGTTTCTTCCACATTTCTGGGTTCTTTTCTGAACTATATACGAACCTCCGTCTACTAGAAATGGACAAAATATATTCAAAGCTCTTTTTTAACTACCAGACCGGAAAGTGCAATAGACCGGCTGTGGGAATAAATGAATTCAGTAAATTTCTTATGCAAATAGCTCAATATTTAAACTTGCCTGATCCTCAAAAATATACTGGGCATTGTTTGCGCAGAGCTTCCGCAACGCTATCAGCTAATGCAGGAGGTGATTCACTTTATTTAAAAAAAGCATGGAGGCTGGAAATTTATAAACTTTGCGGAGGGATATGTTGAACAATCAGTTAGAATCAAAAATCAAATACAAACCAAAATTTTACCATTGATACAAAATACAACGCTAACCGATTACGGCGCTTCTTCATTTGGAGTGACATCAGTTAACAACATAACATCATCGTCCACCACAATACCTGCATAAAATTTTCAAATGTAACAGCTAACAAATTTTTAAATCATAAGTAATGTTTGAAGAAATTCTGCTATTTCTAATTTAGAATAAAATATTTTATCATCGTTCTTTTTCAGCATATTATTATGATATAAGCGGGGTTGTAGAAAAAGTGTAGTGTTTCACTCGTCAAAAATATTTTCTGAAGCTCGTTACTAGATTCGGCTAGTAAACTGTTCTCTCGCTTCAAAAAATGTTACTTTCATCACTCGTAAAACAATGTAATATTGTTCAATCATTTCTCCAGTTCTACTGTGTACTTACCAGTAGTGAATAACGGGCTTCAGAAATTTAGTTGTAACCCTCAGTTGTTGAATACAGATGACTCCTACGTATCTTATCCTATTATCTACAATAAAGAATATTAAAAAATTGGGTGTTTTCTAATTTTGGTTTATGTTGGACATAAAATTTTTGTTATCGCGAAGAGAAAATTAAAAACTATTACACTAACCTCTTCATATTCTGGTTTTATAATCTCTTCTTTCCTTTCAATTCGACTAAAAATAAAGAAAATTGATTCAGTATCTCTCTTTAAATACGTGTCTTACGGAAAAAACGTAGTAATGCTCGAAAAATTTTCACTTTTACTGCATCAGCTGATGGCCTCTCCACCGCTACACTGCTGATTGTTGTTTTAGTACTTTTATTTATGTAAACAATCACTTTGTTAAAGTTCAAGCGAGGACGATGCAGCTGACAATTTATTTTTAACTCACTATGTCAACAATTTATAAAAATTTACATCCGTCGTATTATCACTTTACATTTAATTTTGTTCACCACCCAGTAACGGCGTTTAGGCTAGGGCGCAATTGGGGATTACTCAGGGCGCCAGATATAAAGGGGCGCTGCCAAGAACATATGATTGTAAAGGAAACTACTAGATGGAATAATGTTTTTTCGTGATTGATGCATATTACACCTCATTAAGCTAAAAATAATATGGCGGTCAGAGGTACTTCAGGCTTGAGTCACTAAGCCCTATAGAAGGCTTTGGCCTTCTTACGGGTATGGCCAATGGGTGGAGTCCAATAGTTCCATTCTCTTCAAATAGTTCCAATGTTCCAAATAACCCACAAATGCTCAAATTAGAATTCAGGGGCCATAAGAGAGAGAGAACCGATAACTTTGGAAGAAAAAGTTGGGTTATATGTTTTTGGGTTATATGTTATTTTCTCAAAAAAAAAGAGTTTTGTTTATTTTGAAAGTCAGTATAGCATGTTCTCTCATTGAATGGATATATTCCAGCTACTAATTCGACTTTTTTTAATTGAAATTGATAGGTAAAATTACTCAAATTACAATAAAGCTTCGGTTGACTTCTAACAACTCAAAAACCAAATAATATCGATTATCGTATTTGAATCTTACAGAAGTGACTAGCATTCGTGAACATAATACATGTCAAATACATTTGCTGAAAGTCTCTGAGGTGAAATCAAGCTTTGGCCAAAAATCAGTTCTACATTCTGGTTTGAACACATATAATTCCTTTCCAAAAACTTCTTGAAATATCAACAACAGACATTTTTGTAGATTATTTTGTATTCCCACCATAAATTGCAAAATAAAAATAAAACATTTTTCAGGCATGGTTGAAACAATATAGTCATTCACTTCAATGAAACAGCTGTTCTATATAGATCACCAAAATACTAACACAAAGTAACTACATTTTTTAGTCTAATCAATTTTCTTAAAATAAAAGTCAATACAGAATTTTCGAAATCATTTCATCGAAAATGAATCTGAAAATTGATAAAAGGGTTGATAATTTGTCAGTCCTAGTGAACACAAAAATATATTTTTACTGCACACACGAATGTCACAATTTTAGTTTTTGGTATTTTGGATCGGGTGGCATTAGCGGGTGAAGAAACTTCTGAAGTAATAAATATCTGTGAATTATCAGAAAGAAGTCTTTTAGATGTCTCTTCTAAATGTACCGGAGAATCTAACGTGGATGTTCTTGTTGCTGTCGGGTTAACTTTCGGTTAAAAAAATATATTCTCTTTCTCTGAATCATTCTCGTCTGACCATATGCTTAAATTTTCAATGGAAGATGGGAGAGAGGGTGCTGAAGAAGTATCATCATCTAAAATTTTATGAGATGAAGCTAATATTTCATCATCTGATGATACACTTTCTTCGTCCTCTGACTTTTTGTTCGCTTTTGGAACCGAAGCTAATATTTTTCTTCCCCTACAGCCGATATCTGAATCACGAGTCTGGAAAAAGACAAAATATATTAGAAATTCTATTCCGACTTTGTAGAATTCTCGAATTGCAGCACTCATAGCAATGTATCTCCTCAGATACAAACATTTGACAACATCGAAATACACTGACATTGGCAATGAGTACAGAGAGATACGTGTACATATATTATAGACGTGTTATTACAACAAAAACTGAATTTCATAATTGAATAAGCCACTATCATACTGTAAATGACTATCGCACAATAAAAAGATGCAGTATTTCCATTTATAATAGCAAAAAACGACAAGACTTCTCAAGCATTCTCGCTAGCTGTTTCCACACGTTGCGCCATTTTTATTTACGCGACGAACAGTTTTGCCAATTTAACTTTATATGTACTAGGGTTTGTGTAGGAAGGTTTCTTCTTTGTGTTTCTGTTGAATACGACCGAGTTATTTCGTTGAAACTGGACCCGCGAAATTTTGATTCTATATGTATCTGTGTAGATACTTTGTCAAGAAAAGGGAAGTGGGAGGGTTCTAAGGACAGCCTTGATGTTTGATAGCTAGTTCCTTGTTCCAGCTGTTTTACTCATAAAGAATGGCACTACAGGCCCTGAACCTCAAGAAAAATCCTGCTACAGTAGAAGAAAATTTCCTCCAAAGTATCCAGAGTCAATAATCGCAATTAATATGACGAAATTTCTAGATATGAATTTTCTCAGGAACCATCGATGAGGGAAGAAATGAATTCAAACAAGGTCGGTTGCCAAGATGTTTTCAGGTGGAAACGTCAGAAACTGTCACTCAGACATCCGTCAAACACGCCTAGAGGCACTTTGATATATCAGGAATCAAGTGTACTCTATCATAATTTTCAAAATGAAGAAGATTTGCTAAGATCGGTTACTGTATCCTTTAACAATATTTGTCCGAATATGTTAACTAATAAGTTATAAATTCGTCTGTGAGATTCTGCTTAGAAAATAACGGCGGGTTATTTGAACACTTGTTATAAGTTTCTGTTTATTTTCTTGTAATACATATTAGCTCCTTGTTATTACATTAAAATTACATTTATAAACTAAACTTTTGATATTGCGACTTATCTTTGTATTCAACAACGCAAAAATTCCGGCAAGTGGTAAGTTAATATTTATACTTGTATAAATAAGACTAATTAATTTACTTCATGTATCAAAATATGACTATCTAAAATTGAAGAAAAACAAGTTGAGTAATCACTAAATTTCATTTTGCGCGAGAACTGGTTCTGAAATCATACTGTGTGATACGTTGCTGTATTCACAATGAAAAATGGAGTCGTATACAGGGTATACTTTAGTTTCGGCCCATATAAATATAAAAAGTTGATGATGTTTTCTAAGAGACGAAACGTTGCAGAAATTTCTGCTTACGTTATCAGGTAGTCTTTAAAAAGTGGCCATGAAAGAGTGCTATTTGTTTCACATTTCCTTTGAAAATAAACCTAGGAGAAAATAAAAACGAAATTCTCAAATTTAGGTTTTTCTCGGATATCTCCGTAACTACTCGGAATATTAAAACTTTCTAAATGGCATATTGTTGGGCACATAAATGCGCTACTTTTCTCTGATTTAATCGACCCCGTATCTCTTACCGCTTCCGATATCCCCATGCTGTTCATTCTTATCTTGGACACACTGTATTTGTTTGGCCCTCTTTCAGGAGATTCAATGTTGCCAACTGAACCAAGACGACAATCTGCGAAAAGCGTTCCATCTTTGTTTATTATTCGAACCAAACACAAGGTCAAGTATTTACTTGAAAGTGATGTATCTCAATGCTCAAATCACGTAGAAAGTATCTTATATTCCACCCAAATGATATAATGTGGAATAATCAGAGAAAGTTGACCTGAATTCAAATGACAAAATAACGTTTGGAAAATTAAACTGGTTTACTCAAAATCAACCGGCTTATATTGACTTTTTCATTTGCAACGCTACCTTCCGGATTAAATGAGAAACAACACTTTCCAGAAGCAGTTTTATTCTGACAAAGAGGACTAAAACATCCATACATCACTCGGATTACGTCACTTTGAAGTTGTACATAAGTTAATGCTGTAACTAAATGTTCAACCCGAACTTTCCATTTCACGACTGAATTAGTGCAAGCGGCGTTATTTATGCACTACATAACATTTTAGTACATTTCGGAATTGGTTCCTAACGCTTTCCAGATTCTAATTTGGAGTTCAATTCCGAATTGCCGCAAGCAATAACCCCAATTTCAACTTGACAAAGCAAAGTTCTCTACGTTCTTTAGTATTTCTGGGTTTACCGCGAAATAATCGACCGGTAGCCAGTAATCACAGACAAATTGTAGCCAAAAGTAAAGAATGAATTGTAGCAGCATGAAACTCGGCATGTGACTTCCTGATATTATGTATAGTAGGAAAAAACATTGTTTACCAACAAATAAGGTGTGGAGCTCAAAAAAAATACTTCAATTGAAAAAAAGAAGTCTGTCGGAAAACGACCTTCATGGAGTAAGAATAAAAAGGGATAAAATTCTTTACAAATTAGAAAAATGATAATTTGAATAGGCTAGGTTAGGTTGGGTTGGGTGAGATTAACGCTTCATATTCAAATTCAGTAAAAACATAGACTCCAAACTTCTGGACATTGACAAAAGCGTATAAAAAGAATAGTAACTTCGAATGTAACTTGAAATTTGAGAATAAAAAAATACCACCTTCTGGTGCTGCAGAGTATTTCGGGACATATTTCCAATCAGTATTCAAAGAGGAGAAGGCAACATGCAAAATTGAACAAGAAACAATAAATGGAACAATTCCCTTTGTTAATGTGGTATCAGTAGTTGAATATTATCTGGACTTGAAAAAGCTTGAGCCCAAAAAATCTGCTGGCTTTGATTGCATTCCATCCTCTATCATAAAAGGTTATGCGGAGTGTATATAGAAACCATAAGGCCATATATTTAATTTAACCATTAGAACAGTTTTCTCAGAATTGTGGAAGGAAGCAATAGTAACTCTCATCCATGAATCTGGTAATACAGCAGATATAAATAAAATATTCCATTCTCTTACAAACACGATACTGGGTACCACCTATTCACTAATCGGCAGGAAACTCTGAGGAACGAAAAAGACACAAAATTTAGATTTTTCCCAGATGCGGTGCTAGCATTGAGCCATGGAAATGAACCATTGCTTCGTAGATTATTATTGATTTCAAGAGGTTAGATATACATAAGTTTAAAGAGATCATTGTTATTTCCTCAAATCAGCATTGCTCACAAATAATATACATACCTACACCAACATCAAATGAAAAAGCACTGGAACTACGAAAATGAGAAAGGAGCCATATTTTATAACGAAAAAAAATGCTTTATAGGTTAAGTGAATATTTACCTACTTTATACCACCAACAACCTTTCATTCTTCAAAAAATTTACAATATAAAATAATATAGAACATTATAACACCTTAATATATAAAATGACAATGTTAAAACCATCACTTGTCACAGAAGGGTTGGGATGGAGAAGCATTGTATTTTTGAGGTGTTGGGTTTCATCCTGCTCTTGGTGGGATACCAGAGGGCGTGCAAAACCGGCACACATCTGCCCTACGGCGAATCCTACGGTGTTGGTAGGCTATTAGATGCTGTAGGTCTGAGTCTCTTTGATGTTGTTTATCCCTGCCTCCTCCTTGTTATGCAGGGGGACTTAGTGGTTTATAAGTAAATCATCAGGTTATCTTGGACAGTTATTTTCATCATTGAGTTTTTCGTGGACGCCCTCAAAGGCATCGAAAAAACCGGGGTAACCGGGGAAACCGTCTAACCAAGCTATAATTTCAAACATCTAAAAATTAGAACGCAGCATTGATGGGATATATTCGGTTTTTTCAATCAATTACATTTTATTACTTCCAGTTGCTGTTGCTTACAAAGCAACGATAAATTATTCCATTAAAGTTCATATCTCCATAATGATAAAAGCGGTATTATCAAGATTCACACTTTTTTCTCCCGCTGCGTTTATGAGAAAACTGAAAAGGTCGTTAACCAGTTTTCCCATTCGCTAGGGAGATGAATAAAACATTTCTAGTTATGATCGGTCGTTCCCTGTCTCTGATAGTGCATTGTTAGACTCCTGAGACGAGCTAGGAAACAATCGCCGAGCTAATTAGGCAATTTCAAATGTTATAAATGGTAACTACAAACATTTCGGTGGCTGCCGTAGATAACCTAGACAATAAGATAACATTGTATGAAGAAAACAAGCGTCCTAAATTACGTGTAGTGTTCCACTAGTGTAGGCAGTTTGGCAAACTTACAGTACCAAATTCAACAATTTTCCCAGATCTCAAACTGAGACTAAATACAGGGTGGCTCATCTAAAACGTACCGCAAGGCATTACGGGATGGGAATGAACTTTTCGACCAAAACCAAAATTAGGTCAAGTTTGTTTTTCAGGATGATAACTCTTGACGCAAAAAGCATAGCAAACAAAACCTTCAATTCAATTCATTTTATTTTCCATTTTGACTTTTTCCAATATATAGGAATAGTCAAGTTGTAAATACACACACACTCACGTACACCCATACACATACATAAACATATAAATATATATAAATATACATACGCTCAACGGTAACAAATTCAACTGAGTTCACGCAATACGTGTCGGAGCATGTTGATAATCGCTGCCAAGTAGATGTTATCTACACAGATTTTGTTAAAGCGTTTGACAGAATTGAATACCTTTTTTGTTACAGAAACTTCATTATTTCGGCTTCCATTTGTCAGCTGTTTTATTCCTCAAATCCTATTTCACTCAACGATTTCAGTTTGTTTCTTATAATGGCTTCAATTCTCTGGGGTTCCACAGGGTTCAAACTTACGTCCCCTTTTATTTGCATTATTTAGCAATGATTTGAATGACGAAATAGATTGTAAACGATTGTTCTTTGCGGATGACCTGAAATTATTTTCTATAATACAAAACATGGATGATTGTGAGTCCCTGCAATTTGAAATAAATAAGGTTCAGCAATGGTGCGGGGAGAATAAGCTTTATTTGAATGCATCGAAATGTAAAAGCATGAGTTTCACAAGAAAAAAGTTTCCTATCCTATTCAACTACAACGTAAATAACTCAATCTTGTCTCGCTGTGAGTTAATAAAGGATCTTGGCATTTACTTCGATAGCAACTTAACATTTGGTCACCACATTTCGGTAAAAGTAAACCAAGCTCTCAAATCCTATGGTTTTATAGTGAGAAATTGTAAATCTTTTTGGAATCTCAAAGTTCTTTGTATAATGCGTACGTTAGATCTAAATTGGAATATGGTTCTATTATATGGAATCCTGTCTATATATGTAACAGGTTGATGATTGAACGAGTTCAGAGACGTTTCCTGGAGTTTTTATGTTTCAAAATTGATAGTCAATATCCTGTGAGGAGCGTTCCATACCAAATTTTAATTTCGCGCTTCGATTTTGAAAGTCTTGACGTAAGAAGAAAGCGTGCTGGAATTGCCTTTCTATACAAATTATTGCACTATGAAATTGATGCAAGTAATATAGTGTTTCAATTAAAATTTTTTGTTCCAAATTCTAGAACTATTGTGTACCTAGTTTTCACTGTAATAGAGCCAGAACAAATTTATATCTAAAGTCCCCTATATATACCATGTGTGAAAACTTCAATAAAATTTCTGTTCACTGTGATATTCATTATGATACACTGCATTATATAGGAAATATGGCTATTCAATTCAGTTCAATTCAGTTCAATATCAGTTTTTCTTTTCTTTTTTCTTTTCTTTTTTTTATATATTGTAGTATTGTTATTCTTTTTTTCACTATCTTCTCTTTCCTTCATCTGTATTTGAATAGTCTTGTATATTATTCATCAAAATGATTGTAACTACACTTTGAACTTTCTTTCAAATAATTGGTCCTGTAAATGGGTAACTGTTGGGCAATAAACGCTATTATTATTATTATTATTATAAAAATAAATAAGTATAGATAGAAACTTGTTCATTTCTTGTCAAGAAATTCATTTAAATTATAGAAGCAGTTGTGCAATGAGAACCGCTCTAGGCTATTTTTGAATTTCTTTAGAAACTCACTTTTTTTATTTGAATAGGTAGTTTATTAAATAATTTGGGGCCCATGTAATCAGGAGAGCAATACGCAATTTTTTTGTTTGCTCTACACACACGAAGATTATCCTTATGGCGTGTCTTATAATCATGAATATCTTTATTGCACAAAAGCTTTCCTTTATTTTTGTAAATATAAACACATGACTCGAGGATATACAAACAAGCCAATGGTAAACTGGAAAAATCTGCAAAAAATTGTTTGCATGATACCCAACACGGTTACTTTGTCATGCATCTTATTACTCGCTTTTGAGCCAAGAATACTTCGGAAGCAGCAGCAGCACTACCACAGAAACAAATACCATATCGAAGTCTTGACTCTACTTGTGCATAGTACAGACTACGAATCTGAAGTTTTTCTAGTACATCTCTCAAATTGATGAAAAGGTACTTCATTGAATTGAGTTTTGGAACGAGTTTTTGACGATGGTCTTTCCAGCTGAGGTTTTCATCGAGATGAATTCCCAAAAATCTTACGCTATTGTGCGTATTGGTTGCCATTTCATTGTTTATATTTATATGTAGATCTTCAGTATTTTTTTGTATACTATGAAGTCTTAGTATTTCAGATTTGGCTGTGTTTAATAGTAAACACTGATCATTGAAATAACTCATCACCTCAGAGCATTTATTGTCAAGGTCATTTGTTTCGCGTGCTGATATGACGAAGGAAAAGTCATCTGCGTATGCAGTGAAGTGATTATCACCGACTATAGATTTCACTTGATTCGTATACAAGGTGAACAACATTGGGTTAAAATCGAGCCCTGATGCACACCCATATTGACAGAGTTAGCCTAACATTTTAAGATATGATAATAATATTTCGTGATTGACGCAGTCGAATGCCCTGCTCAAATCACAAAAACTTGCAGAAGTACACTCGCCTGCATCAACGAATCTAATGATTTGCTTATAAAATGAAAATATGGCCGTTGAAGTCGACTTCCCTGAACGAAATCCATGCTGATTTTCATTCAGTATTTCAAATTTCTCCAAGAAGTTTAGAAGCCTGCTCAAGAAAGTATTTTCAAATATCCTAGATAGACACACGGAACCGTAATTGGTCTGTAATTCTTTATTAGAGTGGGATCGTCTATTTTGAACAGTGGCATTACCTTTTCTACTTTAAGAATTTGAAGGAATTTTCCAGATTCAAATGATTTATCAACTGAGTAAGTAAGTGGTGTCAAAATTATATCGATAACTTTTTTTATGATGAATGCGGGGATGTCATCGGCACCAGATAATTTTTTATTTGATTTTTAATAAATCATGGAGCTAGCTCATTTTTCGTGTATGGATTCAGAAACATCGACCTAGTATTGAAGTCTTTCTTCAACTCCCTAAGTTCGAATGAAAATTGGGGTCATATGATACCTCCTTAAAAAGGCTTTCAATTTCCTATACATTTCTGCCTCGTTTTCAAAAATCATTCTACTCGTTTAGAAAATATGTAGCTTTGAAATTCCAACAATTTATAGGTCTTGAGGTAAATAACAAGTCTACTGGTTTCCTTAATCGGCCCTAAATAAGCGTGGTGTTATTCAATAAGAGCTCAATTCTAGAAGAATACAAACGGTATGGGCCCCCACCCATTACCACGCTTGGTTGTTGCTATATAGCGAGCTGTCTTGTGACTTGTGGTTGAAGTGTTTCAACATTTTGATTTCATTGAAAATATGAACAGGATGTTCATAAAGTCAGTTGTGGAATCATCTGCGACTGAAAGTTGGAATTTAGTCGCTGTTTTCCATCGTACAAGATAACCTCTCTTGGAAGGGATTCATGTTTTAAAGAGAAACATTCTCAATTGAAAATTGAATCAATACATGACTCCTCTGGAAATGGAAAAACCCTACGATAAAATTGAAGTTACTTTTTTGTAATATCTAACAGAAAACAACTACTTCCCCGGCAAAAGCCACGCTGGACATTGAACTACATCTGATAGATATTGAGAAAGACCCTATATAACTTGAAGAAAAAATCTGAAAGTGAAAATTTGCATTTTCATTCAGATAGTTGATTATTTATTAAATGTCCAGTTTCCATTGGAGATTCTTATCTATGAATGAGATAAGGGAGAATGTTATTCAGAAGTATCACTCACAGAAAATCGCTCATTTCATTGACGCGTGGATTGCATCACTTTCGCTAGGCCTCCAATACATTTTGGTCGACAAAAATCTATTTCACTCTTCTAAGATCATTAGGGAGGTCGGAAGAATTGGAAATTCTAACAATTTATAGGTCTTGAGGTAAATAACAAGTCTACTAGTTTCCTTAATCGGCCCTAAATAAGCGTGGTGTTATTCAATAAGAGCTCAATTCAACAATTCCTCATTACAGTGTGAAATTGCTTCTGAAGAGTATGTTTTCCACAACACCCGTAGAAGTTGAATGTATTTTGTTAATTCTATTGTAGGTCTTTTTTTCCGTCATGGAAATTTAACAGGAAATATACACTGAGAGAAATAAATGTATGTTTTCTACACAATTGTGAATAATTTCATCACAATTTGTTTCTAGAAAGTTGACAGCACCAATTTGTTAATTTTTCTTCTATAATATTGTATTAGAGATATTGTGTATAAACGATATACTTCAGTGTTGTATTATTCTGAATAGTTTTGTTTAATTTTATCAACCAATTTTGTGAACTTACCGTATACAAGGAATGAATAAAAACTAAATGTTTTGTTTAAAAAATGAACACAACTTATGTTCTATTGTTGCACCACTTTGTGCATTATTACTTGTGGCATACACAAAATATACAAAATTAATCGGTATGTTGTGCGACGAATGTCAACAACTTGTGTAATGTTCATGCATAAATTGTAATGAATGGCAACAATTTGTGTACCTAGTTTGTACAAATTGTATAGATATTTTAAGTCTAAGATGAAAAAAATTTCACAAATTTGTGTACTCCGCATACCTAAATTGTGTAGGTATATTGTACATATTTGTGTACAAAGCAAGGCCAAATTTTATAGGTACCAATTATAATTTTAAGAAAGGACACACTTGAGGCACATAACATCCACACGGAATAATATAAGAATAAGCATCAGTTTCAACCTGCTCGCTTCTTCATATCTTATTCTGTACAGAAATTATAAGCTCCATTTTCCAGAAGGTTGAAATAAAATTAAATGTCATTCAAATAATGTTTATTTCATCACAAAGAACTAATAACAAAAATAACTGAACTATAAACTTTAATTACAAATAAATTAACAGAAACACAAGATACCTAACACATAAATGAACCATACATTTTGTTATTTTGGAACACGTTGAGTAATAATAAAGTTTAAAGTAATCTTCATGTCAAACTATATTTATTCAAGTAGGAAGTAGGTACGAGGATGCCCCTTTCAAACTGTTACAAATGATGAAAATGAGTCAGTCCCTAGGTTTTATGTTATAACACAAATTAATAGCAATACTAACCTTCAAATATTGATATCAGTTTGCAAAACTTCTAACACTTATATTTGACACAAAACCACATACACATAATAGCAAATATAAATACAATAACAATTATACAACAATTAAACAATGATGAACTGGGCATTTGGAGAATTTGGACATTCAAGTTACCTCGCATGCGTATTTAGTAGGGTGAGACCAAGGAGACTAAAATTCAACAAGGAGAGTTGATCCCCATAAGACAATGGGGACACTAGTAGAAAGAGATGAAAGAACATTTGTGACGAAATGTGACGTAGTTGGACGTGTCATGGCCGCCGTTCTCTATAGACAGTGACGGACTTGCTCTTGGTATATGAGAGTTACTGCTGACAGTTTTGTTGCTTGGTTGGAGTTCGACTCTGTAGTCATATCCAAGTACGTCACTATGGCGCATTGATGCTACAAGATTCTGATTGGCTAGAGCTTATTAAACCCTCCTTGTTAGTTTAGTCTCTTTGGGGTGAGACAACGCCTTGGTCAAGTTGTGGCAAATTACACAATTGCGTTGAAATATTATACAATTTGTTCACATCAAATAGAAAGTGCACAACGGGTGTAAGATGAGTTCAATGCGTTGTAGATGTTTTTCATATAAGTTGTGTTATGGTAGATGTGCATATTTTTGTGTATTTTTAGGCAATGTGGGAGTGCATGAATACTATACAAATTGACTTGCACAAATATTTATTGAATTTCACAAAACACGTATGATGAAATAATGGACAATTGTGTAAAATATCTACACAACTGTGTCTTACACAACGTTGTGCATGAACCTGCTGCAGTCTTTTCTCTCTGTGTATAAATGTGAATAAAATCGACAAAGTCGAAGTACTCTTCTCTCCAAATATTTCCAGAAAGTGGAAAATATGAAACAAAAATCTGAAAGAAAACAACTACTTCCCTGGCTTATGCCACGACGGATATTGAACTACATCTGATAGATATTTGTGCAACGTTCTTCCAAGAAGACTCAATTGCAAGTGCTTATTGCAGACAAACAAAGATTATCCTTAGTGTAGCTGGGGATGACCATACCTGCAGACACGTTTCGAGGTTCTTGCCTCTCATCAGTGCAAGGGTGGGCCCGACAACTTTGAGTTGTCTTGTCCCTGCCAAATGAATTATAATTTATTGTTTATCTAATAATTCGAAGGTTTCGCCGAGAGTACAAATAAATGTGAATTAAATCGAAGTCGAAGTATCCTCTCCAAATATTTCCACAAAGTGGAAAATATGAGGCAAAAATCTGTCAGAAAACAACTTCTTCCCTGGGTAATGCCATATTTTCCACTTTGTGGAAATATTTGGCAAAACCGGCACAACCTTCGAACTTGTTAGAATTATTAGGAAATATATACCTTGACTCACTACAAAGTGCCATCGACCCAGCTCTAACAAATATCATAGAGAATGACCCTGCATAAAATGAACAATAACTAATTTTCCAACGAAACGGAGCTCCTCCGCATTTCTCTCCAAATGTGCGATATTACTTAAATGACACGTTTCCAAGATGCTGGATAGGACGAAGGGGTATAATTGAGTGGCCCCCTCGGTCACCCGAATTGAGTCCTTCGGATTTTTTTTTGTGAGGACACATAAAAATTCACCTGACACATTGGAAGGTCTGCGAGGACGAATAATTGACTTATGTCGCGAAGTGACACCGAAAGTGCTACAGAATGTACGGCAACTGTTTGAAAACAACCAGCATAACTATGTACGTTGGCGGACAACAGTTTGAGCATTCACTCGACTAATACGGTATGTTTTTAAGTAAAATTCAAGCGATTTTTGAATTTTTTGTCAAACACATTGTTGGTATTTAAAAGCTTAATATTTTCTAAACGAGTTGATCGACTTTTGAAAACTGAGCAGCAATATACAGAGTGATTCAAAATTCGATGTAAATATTTCAAGGGCGTATTGTTGGGTTCAAAATAAGACTTTTTCTTCAAATGAACATGTGTCCTAAAATGCACCCTCTCCGAGCTACAGCCCCTGTAAGTTAGGAAAAAAAACAAGATTATCTAAAACTGTGACTATAATAACGAATCGAATCTTCTGAAAATTGGCATACCCCTGTTTTTAGGCACACTATTCTTTTTTTGCTTCAAAAATTATGTAAACCCAGTTTTGGGGGAGTTGGAGTCCACACTTTTATTGGCTCAATTTTTATGTTCAAAAAGAGAAACTCCGAATTCGAATAGCATAATCTTATTGGCCAAAAAAATAAGAATTCGGTCTCTTGTATTTTTGTCGTACAATCAACCGTTTGCCGGAAAATCGTAATCAACGAAAAGGGGGTATTTTCACAATATCAAACTAACAAAACATGTATTAGCTAATTTATTCAAAATCAAGTGCTTGTGGGAACTTTTTTTCTCATTTCGACGTCAGCAACATGCTCCTGAAGTTTCTACACGTACTTAAGAAACACCTTGTATAAATAAAATCCTAGTTGTTAATTAATATGATATGTTTCGACAACAAAGTTGTCATATATGTGTGCTCTCCAATAACAGTGACTTTTCTAGTAGAAGGAGTTAACTGTTTTTGACGAAATTTATGTTAAAGTGAAGTGAAAGATGTGATGAACACGACTATTATTTGAAAACATCACAAAGTTAGGAGGTTCTCACGTAATTAATGAACAAAATATAAATGAATTCACAGTGAGTGCGAGTTTATTGATCTGATAAAAACAAAAAAGAGTAATAAAAAAGTGAATATTTCTTGCACTCTGCCGTGGTCTTACTTGTTCAGGACCGGACTTCAATTATTCATACCAAAGTGGGAGAACATTTATTGATTTATCTATTAAAATGTCAGTCGGCATGGTACAAGAAAAAAACAAAAAAAATGTAAATGTTGAAGATGTATACGAACTGCTTGTGACCATAAATAAAAATTTCACCCAAAAATTCGAAAACGTCGATAGTGAGATAAAATCACTGACAACGATTGTGCAAGAAAAATATAACAACGTCGAAAAAAAAGTAGCAACCCTAGAAGCTGAAAATATTGAACTCCGAGATCGCCTAGAACAAACCGAAAAAAAGGTAAAAGGAAATAATTTGATCGTATACGGTATACCAGAGGAGCAAGGAGAAACTTCAACCAGTCTAGTACGAGCAGTATCCCATAACCTTAAAGAAATACTTCAGATTAATCTGGTACCGATTGATATCACGAATATCTTCAGATTGGGGAAGAGTTCAAATAGGCCAATTCTATTAACATTACTTTCAAAATTAAAAAAAGGAGAAATCATCCAAAACTGTAATAATAATAATATAATAATAATAATAAAATTTATTAAATCCTTTACGATCATAAAAAATGATATAGGATACGTCAGACAACAAATATACATACATACGTACAATCTACATTTATATACATAAAAATATAACATTTCCACAAAATATAACAGTTCCACAAAATAAATTTAAATATATACAATACATAACCACATCATTGATTGAAATACTCAGTAGTACTATAAAAACAACCAATAATCAAAAATTCTTTCAGCTTTGTTTTGAAAAGATTTTCCCTGTCTAGATTTTTCAAATCATCAGGTAAGTGATTATGAAATTTTGCTCCCTGATAAGATGGAGAATTTTCAATCAAACATGTTGAATGTTTCTGCAGCCGGATCAATTCACCGTGCCTAGTAGGATATGCGTGAAAGTCAGAATTTCGATTGTAATTCTGTATTTGTTTTTTGAACAACATAATGCATTTGTAAATATAAATACTAGGTACGCACATGACTTTATTTCTTATAAAATATTGCCTACAAGATTTTCTACAGTCTATTTTATAGATTAGGCGCAACACCCTTTTCTGGGAGACAAATATTTTGTTGAGTTTTGTGGAGCATCCCCAAACTGCAATATTATAAGAAATATGGGAATATACAACAGCAAAATAAACGTTTAAAAGCTGGGCTTTATTAAAATAGGATCTCAATTGTCTGATTGCATAGTACCCACTGTTAACTTTCTTACGTACATGGTTTATAGCTGACTCCCAGGTCATGTTACCATCGATATAAGTACCAAGAAATTTGGTGTTATCTGATGATTCAATTATTTCGTCACCCACTTTAACATGAAAATCATCAATTTTTCTATTTCTACTGGAATAAAACTGCAGTAGAACAGTTTTTACAACACCAATTTGTAAATTCTAGACTCAAATTGTTCAATTTTTCTTGAAGCTGCTTTGGGTTATCGGCATTTGCTGCGATGGTTGTATCATCTGCATACAGAACTATGTTGTCTGTGCTTAAATGATTTGGCATATCGTTGATGAACAGGAGAAAGATGAGTGGGCCCAATATAGAACCTTGAGGAACCCCAAGATCAATTTCATATTGCTGCGACTGACAATTGTCAACTTTGACATGTATCTTTCTGAGAGTCAGGTATGATCTGAGCCATGAAAGAAAGTTACCCCTGAAGCCAAGTGAATACAGTTTTTTGCAAATAATATGGGGGTCAATAATGTCGAATGCTTTCGATAAGTCAAAAAAAAGTGCACCGACATACTTTCTCCTATCTAGTGAGTCATAGACGCACCGGCTGAAAGGATCAAAAATAGCAATCTCTGAGGATCTTACTAAGAAAGAACTAACAGAAAAAAAGATTATACTTGGACACTTGAAACAAGCCAAGAAAAATAACCAGCTAGCAGCTCTCCGAGGCAACAAACTCATCATTGAAGGAGTAGCTCATACATTGGAGAGCATTCAAGCTGGAAGCTCGTCTGGTGGTTATTACTCCCTACCTCAACAAAAAAACCTTTAGTGACCCATCAACACCACTGCCAAGAGGAAAAGAATTCTCATATTCCTTTGAGGAAGAAGAGGAATCCAAAGAGACCAAAACCCAACAAGGAAGTAAGAAAACTGAAATACCTACCCAAGAAGACCATAATACTAAAATAACGAAACCAAAACCCAAGAAACAATCATCAGGAACAGAAACGCCCAATACTACAATAACCCGCTCATTCAAAAAGAATCTTTGAAATCTGTGAAAAACAAATGTCACCCATGGAACTGCAAATCTGTCGTTTTTTACCATTTTAATTAGTGAGTAGCTTTATTATATATTGAAATATGCTCTAAAAACGTTTCAAATGGATTCCTATATAAGAGACTTTCACGTTGAAAAATTATTAACATACCCCTTGACCAACTCTCAAGAAACGAAAGAAATATTGAAAATAAATAATAACTCTCAAAATTTCAAAATTATTCATAATAATATACGAAGTATTGGAAAAAACCTAGATGAGTTCAAAATCTTCACTGAAGGACTTGATACCTCATTTGATTGCATTGTTCTTACTGAAACAAGACAAATTCACGATTCTTCCGTTTTTAACATTGAAGGATATAAAACTATATACAACCAGGGAAGTTTCAACCAGAATGATGGTGTCATTGTGTTCATTAAATCAGAATTATACCAATGCCACAATCTCATTGAACTAAATGGTAGCTTTCTCATTAAACTTAAAGCGAAATTTGAAAATACGGTCTTTTGTATACACGCATTTTATAGATCCCCGTAAGTAATGTAGATACCTTTTTGGATGAACTGAACAACATACTGAGTCAAGACAGGGAGGACTGTCATTATAATTTGTTTTTAGGAGATATTAACATTGATCTTTTGGTCGAAAGTGATGATTCCAGAAACTACCTAGATTTATTATGTGAATTTGGTTACCACTCAACAATCAATATACCAACCAGAGTTCAAAATGACTCAAAAACGTGTTTAGATCACATCTTTATTAATGCCAAAAATAATAATTATGATTTTCTTTTACCTATCACAGTGTCTACTACTATAACGGATCATTATACAACTATTTTACAGATAATATTGAATACAAAAGAAGAAAGAGAACATTGCGAAAATAAAAAATATTTTGAGATAATTGACAACAATAAGTTGGTAGAGTCGATTAAGAATATTGATTGGGATGAACTGTTTGAGCAGCAACATGATCTCGACACTACAACAAATACATTTCTTGAAAAAATACTCGAATCTGTAAAAAAATCAAAAAAATATATCAAAATAAAAACTAGAGAAAGAAAAAGAAAAAAATGGATAACAAAATCTCTGATTACCACCGTTAATAAAAAAAATGATCTGTACCACAAGTGGCAAAACACTCCAAACAACGAGACATTGAAAAATGATTAGCTAATAATGAAAAATGAAGTTGAGTATTTGATTAAAGAAGCAAAAACCAAATATTACAATAAACGCGTAGAAAATGAAAATAATATGTCTAAAAAACTCTGGAATGCAGTAAATGAAATAATGAAAATACCTGAACAGAATAAAATTAATAATATTGAGAATGAAAATGGGGATTTGGTAAATGACTCCAAAGAAATAACAAACATATTCAATAAATTTTTTGTGAATGTAGGAAACAACTTAGCATCAAAAATCAACAGAAATCCAAACTATAATGCAAAGAAAAAAATTTCTCTAAACTCAATTTTTCTGGAACCAACAAATGAACTTGAAGTAATGAACACGATTGCCCAACTGAAAAACAAAAAAGTTCCGGGGTATGACGGTCTGAAAGCAGAAACATTGAAAGTTATCTCTACCTATATACAGGGTGTTAATTAAGTACGTTGACAAACTTCGGGTGGTGATTCTTTGAAGGTTTTCAGGACGAAATGTTCATATAAACATATGTCCCAAACGGCTTGGTTTTCGAGATACAGGGTGATAAAAATACATTTTTTTCAAGATTTTTTAGAGTTAACTTCGACATTTTCTACAATAATCAGTTCAAATTAGGCAAGTACAATCCATTCAATAGTACGCACGATACAAAATAATGCATTTCTCAAATAATTAACAGGGTCCTCCTTTTTTCAGAGTCAAGCTTTGTTCAACCCTTCAGAATTTTTTTTCCGCCGCCACTGACATATTATGAGAAAGGAATAATGAATGTTGTTTCATTTAACATCTTTTTGCTCTCTTGATGTTTTTCATTTACTTGTACGGTTCAGGAGTTACAATGAAAATATTAACGCAAACATTTTCCAGTAACGCATAACATAAAGAAATTTGAGAAGCAAATAGTCTAACAAACTTGAAGGGTGATTCTTTGAAAGGTTTCAAGATGAAAAATTCATATAAACATGTCCCAAGCGTCTTGGTTTTCGAAGTACAGGGTGATCAAAATACATTTTTTAGGAGTTTTTGAAGTTTACTTCGAAATTTTCGACAATAATCGATCCAAATTAGTTCAAATTGGACAAGTACAATCCATTCAATAGTGCGCATGATATAAAATAATTCATTTCTCGAAGTGTCATTGCCACTCTCCAAAGATTAGCGCGTGACGCAATACGTCATTTTGTTCTCATTACACAAATAGCTATTTTCTGCTCGTGTAGAGAAAATGTAATGTTATGGAGCTCCCATACATTATTTACCATAACTCAGGTTGAATATGTATTGCACAAAGTTAATTATGGCAAAATAATTTTGGACATTTTCAATAGTGAATAACTTTATTATCAAATACTAGAGCAAAGTAACATAAATTCCCTAGGAATAAAATTAAGTTCAGAAAAGGACCATTATTGAAATTGATATGTCAGTGCAGCTGATGGAAATGGCCACCGCCAACTTCAATGCATGCGTTTATGCGCCTAACCATAGACTGGCGGACACGCTCAAAAATACCAGGAGTGTTTCTTATAATTCCGCATGACTCCTGTATGCGATTCCTCAGGTCTTCTTCACTTTGAACTGGAGTTCGGTACACTAATGATTTAAGGTGCCCCCAGAGGAAAAAATCAAGTGGATTCATATCGGGTGACCTTGGTGGCCAAAGTTGTGGCCCACCACGACCAATCCAGCGATCAGAATAATTCTCATCTAAATATTGGCGTGCAACCAATCTGAAGTGTACTGGAGCACCATCATGCATAAACCAAATTCCAATTCTTTCCCTCAGTGGGATCTCTTCTAGGAGTCCAGGTAAGATGAATTCAAGAAAATGTCGATAATGGTCACCATTGAGTCTATGAGGTAGAAAATGTGGCCCGATAAGGAAATTCCCTACAATTCCAACCCAAACATTCACAGAAAACGTCTCTTGAAAATGGTTTTCAATCACGGCGTGTGGGTTTTCATCAGCCCACATATGATTGTTGTGAAAATTAATAATGGCTTTACGGAAAAAGCATGCCTCATCGGTGAATAACACTTGAGATAAAAACCATGGATTTTCCAACAATTTATTTCGAATCCAAGTGCAAAAAGTTAATCTCTTTGGAAAATCCCTTGGCAGAAGAGCTTGAACACGCTGTATGTGATAGGGATAAAGTTGTTGCTCTTTTAAAATTTGCCATACCAATACATGGGTTATGTTAAACTGTGCCGCAATTTGTCTTGTACTGGTGTCTGGATGCTGCTCAATTTCGTTAAGTACAGCTTCTTCTATCTGAACTGTTCTAACTCTCCTGGGTCTTCCTATGAGAACAGCAGACCTCTTGAAAGTACCCGTTTCACGAAGACGGGAGTGAATATTGATGAACATTTGTGTGCTGGGAATATGACGTTGTGGAAATCTTTCTAGATACATTCGTCTGGCGGCACGAGCGTTACCATCAGCCATTCCATACATTAAGTGCATGTCTGCCATTTCTGAATTTGTATATTCAACCATTTTATCCAAAGGAATATTGAATGAATCTGCTTTATAGCTTGCACTAATGAAGATTTAACAATGAGACAGTTTCTCAACTTTCGATAACAGTCAAGTTGTTGATATTTAAATAAATGAATTAATATCAAAGCCCACTTTGCTATTTTTATGAATTCAAATTGATTACAAAATTTCTGCGTTACTGTAGAAGAAAAAACAAACCGAAATTTCTGATAAAATAATGTACTCCGTACGGAAACAAAAATTTGTTTGATTTAGTTTTTCGGAGTTATGACCAGAGATTCATAAATGAAAATCAAATGTGTAATGATCTGCGACTATTAGATAAACCCTATTAACTATCTTCTATTACAGGATTACCTTTCGGAAGTTTTTTATGTTGAAAAGGAAACGTTCAATTGAAAACTAAAAAATATCTTTTTTTAAAATAACAAAAAATTTGTATGAGTTCTCTATCAAGACTGATGGGTAAACACATTTTTAATCAAATATCTCAATGAAAATGTACATTTTTACCATCAGAATCTTCAGGTTGAAAGTTAAGGTTTTCCCAATATCTGTCAGATGTAGTTTAATATCCAGCGTACCGCAGTGACGGGGAGATAGTAGTTTTCTGTTAGATATCACAAAAAGAAATCACATCTTTACAATAACAAACTTTTATTTAGCTTCACTTGTAACTAACTAACAAACAATTTAATAAAAGTTGAATTTGACCCACTTCTAATACTCCGATTAATTTGAAATTTGGCAGGTTTCCGTAATTCCGTAAATTAAAAAAATGTTTGTTAAAAAACAAAATGCCGGCTCCAATATGGCGGACGAGTTTTGTGATTATGATCCGATTCTGTTCAAAATTGGTATGTGATGGTTTTTGGGTTGGAGATTTTCAGTTTCACATAAAAAATAAACTAAAATGTTTGTATAAAAGCTTGTCTTTATATTTTTATTGTATAATTTTTATTCATCGTAGATTTTTCTAATTCTGAAAAAATATTTCCATCAATTTACAATAATTGAAAATGTTTAATTTTCAAATTTTCTAATGTTATGCCACACTGGAAAATGTTTAAATTAATATTTTCATTATAGCCCCTGAACCGTACAAGTAAATGAAAAAATGCAAGATATCAAAAAGATGTTAAATGAAACAACATTGATTATTCCTTTCTCATAATATGTCAGTGGCGGCGGAAAAAAAAATTCTGAAGGGTTAAACAAAGCTTGACTCTGAAAAAAGGAGGACCCTGTGAATTATTTAAGAAATGCATTATTTTGTATCGTGCGCCCTATTGAATGGATTGTACTTGCCTAATTTGAACTGATTATTGTCGAAAATGTCGAAGTTAACTCTAAAAAATCTTGAAAAAAATGTATTTTTATCGCCCTGTATCTCGAAAACCAAGCCGTTTGGGACATATGTTTATATGAACTTTTCGTCCAGAAAACCTTCAAAGAATCACCTCCCGAAGTTTGTCAACGTACTTAATTAACACCCTGTATGTAAACCACTAACACACATAATCAACAAATGTTTCGAACTGGGTCAATTTCCGTATGTTTTCAAATAATCAGTGGTGACCCCCATATACAAAAATGGAGGAAAACAAAAAGTTACAAACTACAGACCAATATCTCTCATAACATCTCTCAGTAAAGTTGTTGAAAAAATTGTAAAGAGTAGATTAAATAAATTCTTGAATAAATATAACCTTCTATCAGCATCCCAGTTCGGCTTTCGAGAACATAAATCTACACAAGACGCTATTCATGTTTTAACAAATGACATTTACGAATGTTTAGACAAAAACATTCCATGTTTAGGCGTATTTGTAGATTTAAGTAAGGCTTTCGACACAGTTGACCACACAATGCTTCTAGCCACACTGGATGATATAGGAATACGAGGTACAGCAAATGACTTACTCAAAGATTATCTGACAAACAGAAAACAGAAAGTAAAAATCCGAAATGATACAAGCTTGGAAGAAATGATCACTTGTGGTGTTCCTCAGGGGACAGTGTTGGGACCGATGTTGTTCACAATATACTTAAACAACTTATTTTTGCAAGAAAATTCTGGAAAAATCTTAAGCTTTGCTGATGACACAGTCATTGTTTATAAAGAAAGTAATTGGTATGATTTAAAGACAAAAACTGAAAATGATCTGAATAATTTAAAAGATTGGTTTGATAGCAGACTTTTCTCAATTAATTTCAGCAAAACTCACTACCTGCCATTCAGTAGTACAGAAACGTCTCTTCCAGACTTTGACTTAACCGTTCAACAAAATTTGCATATTAGACCTGTAAAAAAAATTAAATATCTAGGTATTTTCTTGGACCCTCACCTGAGATGGGATCAACATATTATATACCTCACTAAAAAACTACGCTGTATTCTGTATAGATTTAAGCAGGTAAAAACATATCTTGATTTAAAGCAAATAAAAATAGTTCATCAAAGCTTGAACTTGAATTATGGGATTATAGGATGGGGAGGAGTTTCACGAACCTACTTGAATATGCTTGAAATCTCGCAAAAAAGGTTTCTAAGAATGATACTGAATCAAGACTACAGATACCCAAGTGACTCTCTATATGCTGAAACAGAAATGTTCGATATAAGACAGCTCTATACTATTCAAGCACTGGTTATGCAACACCTGAATAAAGCACAGCTGAATGTTCTGACCCACTGGTATTCTACCAGACAAAAACATAAATATATTACCCCATTTATGAAAAAGGCAATAGGCCAAAAAAGCTATAATTATATTGCTCCAAAGCTATACAACTTCCTACCTGACTCTCTGAAGACTGAAACTTCCTTCTTGGTATTCAAAAAGCAGTTGAAAAAATTCATAAAGGATATTGAAAGAAAGGAAATCCATAAAATGATTGAAGGCTAAAAAAATAATAACTCGAGAAATATTTTGATGAAAAATTTCAGTTAGCATGTAAGGAAAAAAAAAGGTACCAACAATCGAAACTATCGAAATATACATTTTTATTTTATTTTAATTTACATTTATTATCTTTTAATCACATTAACATTATTATAAGTAACTAAAATATTTTATTACCCGTTTTTTTGTACTTATTTATATTTTATATAGTGTTTTATACTACTTGTTATATGTTTACCCAAATATTCACCCACACACAGGGCTTGCCCTCAGTGGGATACCAATTTATTCATCTATACTTTATTGTATTTTCGTATTTATGTTCAATGTTATGCTTTAATTATATTATTTTACCTGTATATCGTGAATCGAAATGATGAATAAATATTATTATTATTATTATTATTAATTAAAATAAAACAGTAGCAGCAGCGGGGCATAACATACCTTTCCAAAAGATATCTACACCTATGCAAATCTGAAAACAACAAATAGAATTAAACTGCTAAGTTGGATTACTGAAATTGATTGATTGATTTAAAAATATTGATGTTGCGAGACAATTTAATAAAATCGGGTAAGTTATTATAAATTACAATTCCTGAGTCAAAAATACTTTTTTTTTGTGCACATTAGATTAGTTTGACGAACTATAATCCTGGACTTGGATGTCACGCCAGTAGCTCTAGCTTATTTATTACATGTCTTTGTCCTTGGATGAAACGAATCAAGCGGTAACTACTATTAATTGAAACTTACATAATCTTTATACTTTTTCAATAAATCAATGTTTATAAATAGATGTATCGAAGTCTAATGCAATAATTTTTGAAAATAAAGTTGATTCGAAGGTGTTCAAGCAAGAATAATTCCTTAAAGATTTCAACAATGCTGTTTGGGGCGAAATTTAGGGGAGGTGAGCAGTGAATGTAAAAAAAATGTTTCACGTCCGTAACCTACCCGCTAGCTCAGTTGGTCGTGGATTCGACAATAAACCTAGATTTCGATATAATTGAGATATGGGGTTTGCTTTTCCGGAGCGCCACGGTTTTATTCAGTTATTCATCAAATATCTTTGTGGAAGGGGACTAGAAGTTATACATTTTAAACATGTTATAGTATTCCTTTTTTCAATTGATTTTTATTATTCCTTTCAAGTGCATGTTTCCGTTGAACTCCACGCAGAGAATTCTTCACATCATCATCTGCTAAAAGCCATCCGATTGGAGCCAGGGAATATTTCCATAAATATATGAATCACTTCACGGAAAAGATTGAAATTCAAATAAATTTACATCTCAAATTTCCGCGAAGTCCAGACTTCCGATTTCGGTTTATATAGAATGCGAAATCACAATCGCGTGTGGGTTGTGTATTGCTTTTTTTCATATTGTATGGCCAAGTTAGCGGGAAAATCCGACGCAAGATTGGAATTTAATGTCATGAATATATCACATCAAGGATACACATTCCATGCATAGAGAGTATGGACCCCACCGGCCTCCTCAATTAAATTTCCTCCGGGAATCTTGCTGAGCGCGTTCCGGAAAGATCGAATCAGTTTTTACCACCGGTTGATATTCGATATCTCTTGATCAAAATTGGTCCAGTGCAAGTTTACTATGACAGTTCAAAAGTTCATGGTGGGTCCTGCCGTTTTCGTTCATCAGGATCAACAGTTTGGTGTTTAATAACAGTGGTCCATATGGGACCACTGTTATTCAATCTTTCTGTCAATGTCGTCCTGATGTTATCATCAACAGTTCTTTCCTAATGGTTGCAGATGACTTGAAGATGTTTTGTGACGGGTAAATGCATTTTCATTTACCTATCTGAAAACACTATACAGGATGTCCGGTAAACCTTGTACAATATTGAAACTGGTGATAAACCAGGTCAAGACTGTTCAGAATATCGGAATTTCACCTCAGTAAGAACATCACCGTTTTTGAGATAATGGGCATTTTAAGAATTTCTGGAAAATCGCTACCTAACCTTGGATTTTTGAGTGCCATGTTTACAAATTGAGACAAATTCAAATATCTTTGCTGCTGAAGATTACTGACGAGTGATGATTCTAGATGTCCAGAACAGTTTTTCAGGAAGTGATTTTTTTTTAAGAAATGGGGGTAAAATGACAGATTTGAAATTCATCAATTTTTTTTTTAAAGGTTTTATTCTAGGCTTCCATCATCTTTTTTACTTACGCCCAAAAATTATTTTATTTCGATTTTATCAAGCCAAAATGTGGAAATGATTATCAATAATAAAGAATAGACTGCTTGGTAGCATTAAATAGTATGTCAATAAAATTACCATTTCATGTAATTAAGCCTAATAAAATTATCGAAATGAAATGTCGATTATCCGACATGGCACCGATTAATACGAATTCTTGTGATAAATATCGCAATTGTCCAACATCCAGATTCCAACGAAGATTCAGAGACCGACAGATATGCAGCGTGTAACCAAATGAGTGCAAAATTTTGTAGAAAGTGAATCCTTGTCGAAAATTAAAAACTTTTCTAACTCCTGTGTTGTGTCCGTAGAAGCAATAGTTTCCTGGATCTTCTGTAAATAGAATTGAAAAAATCTAGATGGTGGCTGTCACAATTTGTTTGAACAACTTGTGACTTCTGTCGTAGTTTTTTGAAATTATTCCGCTTGTTTCATTCAGTGGTATTTATTTCTTTGTCATGCCGTACACACGTTTTACTCCCTGAGAATATGCGCATATGCACCACATTTATGGTGAATGTGGAGGTAGTGCTACTGCTGCAGCAGCGCTTTATGCAGGACGATATCCGATTGCACAATGCCGCTCAGAGAATCGCTGATTTGGGGGCTATAACGTATAACGCATTTGAAAAGGTTCTTCTTGAAAAGATGTCGTCTCTGCGTACGATTGGATGGAAAATAACATGTTTGTAATATTATTCTGTGTGATGTTGAATAATCGTTATTGTGGTTTATAGTGTATGTTGATCCAAAAAAACGTTGAATTAGTATTTACTTTTTTACATCTCATTGAATGCTTCTAAGCAGTTGATTCGTTATAACTCATAATTATTTAATCATTTCATCTTGATAGGATAAAAATAAAAGATATTTCTGACAAAGTCTAATGGAGTTGATTTTAGCTCACAATAACATCACACTCTGATATAATCGAAATTCTACTCCTTCCAAAAATAATTATCGTATCTTTTATACCATGGTAGAGTCTGGACAAAATGGGCATTCTTTTGTAATGAATATCCATTTCCACTTGGTTATGTTTTTTTTAAACAATGATGTCAAAATGTTGATAAAAAAATTGTTGAACTCAAATCTGGAATTTTACCCTCATTTCTTGAAAAATTGTATCGTTTCCTGAAAAACTGTTTTGTACGTCTGAAAGCATCACTCATCAGTAATCTTCAGCAGCAAAGATATTTGAATTGGTCTCAATTTGTAGACATGGCACTCAAAAATCCAAGGTGAGGTATTGATTTTCCAGAAATTAAAAAAATGCTCATTATCTCAATCTCGAAAACGGTGAGATTTTTACAAAGGTGAAATTCCGATATTCTGAACAGTCATGACCTGGTCTATCATCAGTTTAAATAGTTTAAGAGTTTACCGTACACCCTGTATTTACATGCTTATTTAGCATACCGAAAAAGGATTTTTTCGGTGTGCCCTGTTGTTGACAGTTTTCTAGAAATTTTTCGAATATATTCTTACCAACAGGGTAAATAACGCTTGTTTTGTGGAAATTTCTGGATATTTTTGTATGTTTTTGTTCTTTCATCATAAAAATAAATGTTTCTTAATAATCTGTGGTTTTCAGGTAGATATAATGAAAAATATCGTTCATTACTCGTCCATAAAGGCTTTTTCTGTGCTTGCACGACTTCCCGTGTTCGGCTTCGTTTCCCACGGGAACATGTCGCGCACGTACGGAAAAAGCCTATTTTCTGAACTCCTAATGAAATATACTATTCTGATGCTGAGAGCTTCCAGTTGGATCTAAATAACTTCTCCAGATGATGTAATCTTAATTTGTTAGAATTGAACTTGGAAAAATGTCAAAAAATATCTGTCAGACATGCTGCTATCGATTAGATGTACAGAGTTAATAACATAAACTTATCAGTAACCAACAAAATCAAAGATTTTGGAGTAATTTTCGACTCGAAAATGACCTTCAAGCATTATATAACAGAATAATCATCTCGTGCTTGTAAAATGTTAGGCTTTTCCCTTCGATCTGCCAAGGAACTATCTAATATTGCTGTTGAGATACTATATTGTGTACAGGTAAGGTCTATACTGGAATATAATTCTATAATTTGGTCACCATGTTACAAAGATACAAAGTCTTTCAAAGGGCTGTCAAAATAAGTTTTTAAGAAGTTGTGCATATCGTATGGGATTTGATAGGGATGAATATAGCTACTTACAAATATTAGGTATCTTAAATATGAATGCGTTGATACATAGAATAATGAAAAATGATCTAATATTCATGAAAAAATGATAAATGAAAATATTTTTATACCACTTTATATTTGTAACACTTGCGTTACTGCTGACCGATCTCAGTTTGAATTATAGTTTGATAATGTCTATATAGGACGAAACTGCAGTAACGCAATTGTTACAAATATTAAATGGTATAATAACATACAGGGCAATTCAAATTCTACCCCCACCATTGGGATCTCCTAAACTACAGGAGATACGTCGAAGCTTAAATTGGGACAAAGTTGCGTATTCTGGTGCTTAACAAAATACTGTTTTGAAGCTTGGAAAATTCCGAGTATTTCCGGAAGTACATTTTCATTCTGACTTCTGAAACCACAGATATTAAAAAAAAAACAACCTCATCTGAGATGATCATGACTCCATCGAAAAATTTTGTTTAATAAACACTAGTTGTCAGAACTCATTAAACATCATATGTTTGCACAAATACTTCAGTCGAAATGTCATCATTCTCAAATGAAGAAAAACGAGATATGTTGAAACTTTATTATAAATTTGATAGGAATAGTACGAAAACAACACAAATTTATTTTGAATTATATCCGGAAAGACAACAGCCGGATAGAACATTATTCGGAATTTTGGCAAACACTTGGCTGAGTACGGTGCGTTTCAAAAAACAAGAATGAAATCATGAGCTTGTAAAAAATGCACAAAAAGTATTACAACAAGTGTTCGAAATGATGGCCTTCCTCTTGAATACATAACCAAGCTCTTCGTCTCAAATTAAGAACAGCCCTAACCAATATCCCTTCTTCTGATAGACCTGAAATGCGTGATGATAGTGTCTCTAATTTCATCTACTGTGTCATATTCTTGCTCTCCATAGAATCTGTTCTTTAAAGTGCCCCACAAGAAAGTATCCAAAACTGTAAGGTCAGGTGACCTTGCCGGCCACCTTAATGGTCCAGAATTTCCTAACCATCTATTAGGAAATCTTTGGTGTAAATATTCGCAAACTGCTCTTTTATTGTGTGGAGGAGCCCCGTCATGCTGAAACCAGCAGTTGTTATAATTAACAAGGGGAAAAGTATCCATATATTCTTCGAATTCGTTTCTTAAGAACCGAAGATAGGTTTCCCCGTTCAAAGTATCAGAGAAGAAATGAGGTATAAGTATTCGGTCGTCATAAATTCCAGCCCACACATTCAAAAGAAACCGAACTTGTGGTCTGACTTCTCTGAAGTGTCGTGGATTATTTTCACTCCAAATGTGCTAATTATTTCTATTAAAAACACCACAGTTCGAAAAAGTACTTTCGTCGGTCCAAATAATGTTTTTCAAGAAGTTTGTAGGGTCTACCCTATTCGAGAGCCAGCTACAAAATTCCATCCTTCTCTCAGGATCACCTGTATGTAATTCGTGAAATATGTATCTTATAATATATCAAACCACTTTTTTTGAATTCCCTCCAAACGCTCGTCTGTGGCACATCCATTTCTGCCGAGACTTGATGTGTTGATTTGGAAGGATCAGCATTTATCTAAAAAAGTACCAAAAATAATTATACTTCATCGAATATGGAATGAACAATTACTTTACCTCAGCTAATAAGTTAAGTCTAATATTTTGTTCCATTCTGCTTCCATATTTCATTCTTGGTTTTTGAAACGCACCGTACTCAGCCCAGTGTTTGTCCAAAATTCTGAATAATGTTCTATCCGGCTGTTGTCTTTTCGGATATAATTGAAAATAAATTTATGCTGTTTTCGTACTATTCCTATCAAATTTATAATAAAGTTTCAACATGTCTCGTTTTTCTTCATTTGAGAATGAGGACATTTCGACTGAAGTATTTCTGCAAACTTATGATGTTTAATGAGTTCTGACAACTAGTGTTTATTAAACAAAATTTTTCGATGAAGTCATGACCATCTCAGATGAAGTTGTTTTTTTTTCAATATCTGTGGTTTCAGTATTGCAAATCACGAGAAATGATACATCAATGAAATCAGAATGAGAATCACTATTTTTCTGTATAAAAAAACAATATGACGCCCATAACAGAAAAAAAAGTTGATGATGAATTCCAAAAAAAAGTATCAATGAAAATGTACTTTTGGTTTTAAGCTATGTTGTCAAATAACGATAGAAAAAAAATAAAAACGAAAATTCCTATTTTCAGTTTTTTCCCGATATTTCCTGAAATACTCGGAATTTTCCAAGTTTCAAAACAGTATTTTGTTATGCACCAGAATACGCAACTTTGCCCCAATTTATGCTTCGACGTATCTCCTGTAGTTTAGGAGATCCCAATGGTGGGGGTCGAATACATCCATCAATTGATCTAGTATTCCTTTATAAAATGAACAATGGCCACATTGATTATTCCGAAATTGTGGAACTAACTATTTTTTCTGCAAACTCTAGAAGAAACAGAAGTAGTGATACTTCTAAGATACCATTTTGTAGACCAAATTATGGCGAAAATGATCCATAATTCAGTGTTTGTATTCACATCCTACTTTTGAAATTCTACTAGTTCAGTCAAATTATGTTCAATATTCCTCACAACTCTCCCTTTCTTTATATAAAGTATCAAAATTGCGCCTCAATAAATATGATCACGTTCGTTTCAACAGAATACAACTCAATTAACTGAGCTTGCCATATTGAAAGGATCTTTATAGGATCAACTTCAGTCGACACCAGAGGCCTTTGCCGAATCTAATAACATTGAAAACTGCAACTCCGTGGCGGCCAAGAACAATATAAAAACCAGTACAAAGCTTTTATTGGGAAATTTTGTTTGTTTTTCGAGGTGGATGACTATTTTATTTGAGTCAATATTTGGGATTTACTCTAACCACATATTACAAATCATCGCGTTGCCTTACAATGAAGAAAGTATGGAAGGACTATTTTTGTTGGTATAAATTATGTTGACGGGGTTGGAAAGGTTGAGTCGGATTTATGAATATGGAACAGGGTTACAGTATTCTGTGGATTCGTTGTGGCATCTGCTACAATTGTTGATGTGGACGTTCGTGTTTACGAAGAAAGTCGATATTTTAGTTATATGTATGAGGAATGAAAACAATACCGTTCCATTGTAAAATAATAAATGGTACCTTATTCTAGAAATATCTCCCTCAAAACTGTTCTGAGTGTATTTATGTTGATATAATGAAAAATTTAAAGTAATGAAACACAAATGCAGAACAAGAGTACATCGAATTTTGTATCTGCAGTGAGTAAAATATTTCCAAACCACTGATAGACTTAGATATTGAGGAAAAAATAAAATACCAGTAATGATTGAGTGCTACTTTCATCCTCCTCAACCCCAGCTACATCTATTGTGGAATTTCCTTTTAAACCATTTGATACATCATTGAGAAGCCCTAAATAATAGACTGGGAGATGGTGACAGATTTCTTGTGACGATTTTCTCGTTTATGCCTCTGAGACCAGTGACCAGTGAAAATTCTGACAAAAATTATGAAAAATTTGAGCGGTAGCCGCGTGATTTTCATATAAAAAATTCAATTTATATTTGCACAAAAAATATGTGTTTTGGGATGATTTTATCGCCGCTTCCATGTACAGGGTGGGCCGAATTGGACACTTTTAAAGAGAAAGTTCTTTTTTCACACTAGATAGATGAAATCTGATGGCTGTCTGAGGACCAAATTTTATGACAAACTCATCCATCATCGTTTATGAGTTACAGCGTGTTTTTCGAAAATGTGCATTTACGAAAATTTGCTGTAACTTTTTTCCTGTCGAAAATTCCTTGTTTGTATAAAAACATTTCCAAAGCACTTTTTCGAATAACATTTCGATAGTTATTGATGGAAAACAAATTAATGAGACACCCTGTATATTCCTGTATATTTCGATAGAGCTTAAAATTACCTTTCCAAAAATATAGCACACTTGATATTTTTCTAGAGTCATCTTTGGAATACAGAGCTTTTATATTTTTTCATCTAGACTTTGAAACACATTTTGAACAAGTAGGCTTTAGACGACGCGGCGATAAAACAAAAAGCAATTGTTCGCTAGTAGCTATCAAATGTTCAGAAAGCTTTTCACAGCAGTAATTAAAACTCATAGTATCAATAAAACTGATAAAAATTTATATTATATTTACTACTAATAAATGAAACTCCAACAATAATAATGATAAAGAACAAACAATGAAATATATTTCTTCACAGGAGGTGGTCGAAATGTTTACCAGCTTCTCCTACACACAGGCGACACCTTTTCTGAACGCTTTTTGCAGTGGTATGAGGCGAAGCCCTGTCTTGTTGAAAATATATTTTTCTGAGCTCCATTAGTGGCAATTCATCAACAAGCGGTTCAATATTTGGCCTTACAATTTCTGAATACCTCTGAGATGTAAGACCGCCATTATAAATGAACGGGTTGATAATTCTACCCCTGAAAACACCTGCCCACACACTAAATCCAAATCTTCCTTGACTTCTCTGCTCCACAATTGAATGAGGATTTTGTTTTGTCCAAGCATAAGAATTCTACCGGTTGAAAATGCGGGCACTGCTTACATAAGCTTCGTCTGTTCAAATAAAATTTAACGAAAAATAACGCTCTTGGTTACAATTTTCCAGGAACCACTGGCAAAAATCAATGCGGCGTTCAAAATCACCTAGTCTGAGTTTGTGAACTTTTCTGGTCCTGTATGGCTTGAATAATTTGTGCTTTCTCAAAATCCGCCTAACGTAGATATTTTCAAATTTCGCGTTGACGATTTGGGATTATTTTCAACAGCTCCTAAAACGGTAAACGAAAAAAAAAACCGAAAAAAAAACCGGAAAAAATACCCCTGGAAATAAAACCGAAAAAAAAACGAAAAAAAAAGACCCGGAAAGAAAACCCCCAGAAAAAAAACCGGAAAAAATACCCCTATATGCGATAACAATGGCCAGTACACAAAAAGTTATGAAATTTCAACTGTGTGTCATTTGATTCATTTTACAATACCAACAGATTCGAGCTACGCTTTGGTAGAAAAAAGAGCTGAAAAATGTTGAAGTTTTACAGGCAGTGTTCAATATGAAGGAACGGTGCAAAGATACACTATCCAAACCTTCCCAAATTTTTGCAGAGGGTGCATCAGCACTACCAAGAGATGTTAGAGGCCGAATGATAACGGAGGATAGCTTGAAAAGGACGTTTAGAATTTGTTTAAAATTTGAACCCAGCACAAACCTTATGGAAACTGGCCCTCTGTCGAATTGGCTGTAACTTTGAGAAAACGAAGTTCTCGGCATCCCGAACAAAAGTCTCCACGGGCACAAAAAGATCCTATGAGTAGTTTCGGAGGTATGGGACCTACAATATGTCCATACGAATAGATCACTTTGTAATGTAAATAGAATTGTCAGTTAGACAGACGAAACTTCATAACTGTCATCCGTGTATATCTTTTACTTGTTCAATAAACATACTTGGGTCTTATCAACTCCGCCTAGCTCCTTCTTATAATCAGGATTCTTTATTGAGAAATGTCATTGAAATTGAAGAAGAAGGTGATCAGATATTGGAAATTGATTTGAATATGAATGAGCCTCGTGTAGTCAGACTTCGAGTTTATTCTCGATTCACGAATGCAACGCGCTACCAAACGTGGATTGCTTTTAATGAAGAAAATAATCAGGAAGAAAGATTGGATGAAAACGATTCTATCCTAGGTCCTTATTGTACTGTAAAGCTGGAGCAAGAACCTTAGGTACTTGTGCTCATGTTGCGTCCTTACTCTGGTATTTAGGATATGCACGTCATCAAGCACAAGTACAATATCCATCCACGTTACTTTTGCATAACATTTTAAACGCTCAAAATGATAATAATCCTGAGTAATGCAAGATGCAAGCTGTACACGAGTCCGGCACAACGTGTGTAAAGACATTTTTTTCCTCTCGTGTGAAAAAAATTAAATGAGTTTTCCAAGCTTCTCAGTATTTTCATTGATTTTCTGATTTTTCCACACTTTGGTATTAAGCAAGAGCCGTAAAGTTCTGAAAAAGAATTCTTTTTTGAAAAAATCTAGACATTTTACATCTCGACAGCGAAAAATGTAGATTTTAAGCAAGTTTTCCACGATTTTTCAGGTTTTCCCCGATTTTTCGACATTTCCATCACTTACTTTTAAACGGTAGGATTCAAAAATACTATTTTTTAACAGCCTTAGCTCAAGTTGACGTTTATTTTGACTCCCAGCTAAGTCTACTTACAGGTGCAACATCATTAAAAGTCTTGGACTTGTAGGTACCATACCTCCGAAACTACTCATAGGATCTTATTGTGGGGACTTTTGTTCGGGATGCCGAGAACTTCGTTTTCCAGGGCCAGATTCCCATAAGGTTTGTGCGGGGTTCTTTGCAGAAGAATAAAAAACGACACTGGCACCTCCATTTTTTAAACAGCTCTACGTTATACGAGTTCCTGTAGCACCTTCAGGCACCATCGTTACAGCTGCTTACTGTTTTCTGGAAAGGAAGACCCAGCAAACTTATGAAAATATGCTACAAAGTTTGCTCGACGAATGTGCCCACCGTGAGTTGTTTCCCGATCCAGCGGTTTTTTTTTCAAAATTCGATACGTTACTGACGATATTAAATAATTTTATTCAAGACTACAGTCTTCTAAACGCCGTAACTTATCAGGGAAGCCCTTATTGCACTTATATAGCTTTCCTTGAATAAACATTTTTCATTTCGAGACTATGGAATATTGAAATTCCTAAAAAGCTTGTCAAACTCAATTATTCAGGGAAACGTTCTGAATAAAAATATCTGACCAATTTCAAGTAGGTAAATAGATTTTCCGTGTTCAAAATGTATACAGGAAATATTTCTTTATGTTTTTATCGAAAAACCGAACACGATTGTTTGCTACGAACCGTTTTAATATTAATACTTCAATCAATATTTGAATCTCTTCAGTAAAGCTGCGAACTAGCACAACATAAGTAGCGTCATGTGAAACAGAAGTCTTGAATATCCGACAGCCAACTAGATCAGGCTTAGCGCAATTCCAACGAAGAAACAATGCTCGCAGCTGATATTTACCAGCAGCTTTGTTGGTACATCAGTAGTGCATCCACAATGAGATAAAAGATTTATTCCTCGTGTTGATTCAGGAAAATAGGACGCATCTCTTTTGCATGAGATTGGACTTTTTCCGTCAAGTTTTCTGTTTAGCATTTCAGGAAATTGGGGTGAATGTAAAATATTTAAAACGGGAAGTGGTTGATGTTTGAATATTTCTGTCTGAATTATACTCAGGATGTCTTTGTGGACTTTTTCAACTGACAATGTACACATACGTTATTGTTATGTTTCATCGAGCGACAAAATTAAAAAATAACTGACTGGTAATCTGACTACATCCGGAATCCAACAGACAGATTCAAGTATAGAATTGCAAACAAGTCAACCAAACTTTACATAGTGGTTTTCCGGGGTTTTAAGCAGACGTTTGTCACGAAATATTTTCGACGCTTCGCCAACACGAGTAGTTGGCATTCTCAAGTGAGTTGTTGACAAATTGACAGCCACTCATTTCACTGTCGACTGTTTGACATTTGTTATCTGAAAAAGGTATCTCAAAAAGGATATAGTGCCCTACAAATGTCAATTTTTTTATATCTTGCATAAAGAATGTTGCCGTTTGTCAGATTTTAAATTCAATTCTGAGGAGTGAAAACATTAATCAACAAGTCGTATATAGTTTGTTATAATTACTACAACTTGTGACCCCTAAATGAGTATTACTTGTTTCATACTCAAAATATGGTCAAGTTTGTTCGGAACTTTTCCCAGGACGAAAAGGTGAAACTTCTCAAGAACTTTGATACTCTAACCCTGGCCCTGGCGGAACAGTAGGTGTTATGAAGATTATGCACGAGGATGATATGTTCAAGGATTTTCCAAATGTGTCCCACTAACACAATTTTTATTTCACGGAACTGCTTGGTGATATCGAAGAAACCATTGAGGTAGTACCTCAACGAAATGTAACTGAAACAGTAAAAAAAAATGGAGATTTTATGTAATGAATTGATGTAAATAACGAAATAACAAATGAATGGATTATTTTGAAAAATATATCAGTGAGCAAACGAAAGAAAGAACGACTACAAGTTCCTGCATCACTGTTTTCACCAATTCGAAATCGACCAGAAATGAATCGATTCAAGCAGATCTAAATAAAAATGAACAAATTATAACAAAACAGATTTCGGTATTTTTCAATCGAGTAAAATCTATAACTCTTCCACCGTTTTCAAAGCCTCAGTTATGGTTCAATGCTGTTGGCACGATATTTGATCTGAATTGTAAACATTCAGGTAAAATCAAATGTGAAAAGGTATCACCAATGCTAGACTGCATGCAGTATTGCCAAAGAAAACTCAAATCTTTTCAAAATACAACAAAAAAACTTTCAGAATCATATAGGTATTAGCAATGCTAGACTGCAGTATTGCCAAAGAAAACTCAAATCAAGCAAGAAAATTATTGAGAATCATATGACCGGTATCAGACGAGGAAGAAATGACCGATTATCCAGAGACAGAAAACCTAGTCAATTATATCGAGAAAAGAAAGATTTTGATTCTGGACAAATGACACCAATTTTATTTTTTGGCTTGGCTTGAAAAATTACCTAGTACCGGTAAATATTTTATTAGTCCTTTCCACGAAAAATTATCAGAAGAGGAACTTGTTAATATGGCAGATGACATGATGAGAGAAGCATCAAGTTCAGAGATTTCTATCACACAGTCTAATAGAGAAAAAAGTCATTTGTAGAGGTTTTATGTCAGAAAAATATTTTCAAAGTGTCACTGCACAAGAAATAGTCCAACAATTCCATCATTACAGTGTGAAATTGCTTCTGAAGAGTATGATTTCCAATTCTTCCGACCTCCCTAATAATCTTAGAAGAGTGAAATAGATTTTTGTCGACCAAAATGTATTGGAGGCTTAGCGAAAGAGATGCAATCCACGCATCAATGAAATGAGCGATTTTCTATGAGTGATACTTCTGAATAACATTCTTCCTTATCTCATTCATAGATAAGAATCTCCAATGGAAACTGGACTTTTATTTTAATAAATAATCAACTATCTGAATGAAAATGCAAATTTTCACTTTCAGATTTTTTATCTCAGGTTATATAGGGTCTTTCTCAATATCTATCAGATGTAGTTCAATGCCCAGCGTGGCTTTAGCCGGGGAAGTAGATGTTTTCTGTTAGATATAACAAAAATGTAACTACAATTTTATCGTAGGTGTTCTCCATTTCCAGAGAAGAAATAGTCCAACAATTCCATCATTACAGTGTGAAATTGCTTCTGAAGAGTATGATTTTCAATTCTTCCGACCTCCCTGATGATCTTAGAAGAGTGAAATAGATTTTTGTCGACCAAAATGTATTGGAGTCCTAGCGATAGAGATGCAATTTACGCATCAATGAAATGAGCGATTTTACTCTTGAATAACATTCTCCCTTATCTTACCTATAGATAAGAATCTCCAATGGAAACTGGACATTTCAGAAATAATCAACTATGTGAATGAAATTGCAAATTTTCACTTTCAGATTTCTCCTCTCAGGTTCTATATGGTCTTTCACAATATCTATCAGATGTAGTTAAATGTCCAGCGTGGCTTAAGCCGGGAAAGTAGTTGTTTTCTGTTAGATATTACAAAAAAGTTACTTCATTTTATCATAGGTTTTTTCCATTTCCAGAGGAGTCATGTATTGGTTCAATTTTCATTTGAGAATGTTTCTCTTTACAAAATTGAGCAATTTATACAAAAACTTGACAAAATAATTTCAACGAAAGAAAGCAGAAGACCTTCTGAACGCAACTGGACACGTTTGAAATCTGAATTTAGTTCAGAATCAAGAGTACAAGGATCAGGTCCAAACGAAGAATATTGTTATTACCCCAAGCGCTTCGGAAGTTTGCCTAGAAATGGTAAAAAATCCGTTTAACTCACAGGCCAATCGTTAATGATGATAAGCGAGAATTGAGAATTTTTTATTGATGCAGGTGCTGACGGAACAGTTATACCACCAAAGTTGAATCAGCGTTTAACAATATTAAAAAAAGAGAGAGATATAGTATGCTGCCAATGAATTCAAAATAGAATCTTTCGAAAATTAACCTTTGGGAGTGACATTATATAGGTTCGAAAAGGCAATCGTGTTTGGATATTCATTATAGCAGAAGTTCATAGAGCAATCATTGGATATTTACGGACTGATGGTGGATTTGCTCAACGGAAGATGGATGATATCAACACCAATTCGATAACAAATGTGAAATTTCACTTGTTCAAACTCCCCATAATATCGAAACGATAAGGTGACGTTGCCAATATCATTGACGTTTAGCTCTTTTCCCAATTTTACATTATTCAATAAATCATTTAAACAGACAAACGTGGTGCATCAAATCATAACTAGAAGAAAGCCAACTCATAAAATCCGTAGACTCAATCCTGAAAGACTCAATGCTGATAATAAATAATTCAAGTACCTAATGCCAGTTATAATTAGGCTCTTTGAGAGTTCATGGGCTAGTCCTTTGCACATGGAAACCATGTGGAGACTACAGATCGTTAAATTCAAAAACAGTCCCAGATAGATATCCTCTACCAAACATTAGAGAATTCACCTTTGATTCGAAGGGAAAAAAAACTTTCTCAAATTCGACTTGGTAAAAGTATTTCACCAAATTTCGATGTCACTATAGAATATTGTGAAAACTGCAATCATTTGTACTATTCGAATATCTTTCTGTGCTATTTGGATTAATATATTCAGCACAGACATGCCAAAGATATGTCCATCTAGTAGAGCTTGTGGATTTTCTTAAGGGCTATGACTCATACCGTCGCAGTGTACAAATTTACGTTTTGGCTGTCGTCTACTAAAAGTTTTAAAAACATCCGCATTCGAGTCCTACGAGCGTTTGGTAAAGATCGACGATGCACGTGTTCATACCAATCAAAGATATAGTACAGACAAATTGCGTTTTAGTTTTTGAAAATGTAAGTTACTTAGTATATTCACCCGTTTTTAATGTAGCCCGTCGACCATGAACACACTTTATGGTAAAAATGATATAGGTAATTTACGTAGATGTAGATATTGTTATTTTTATTAGGGGTTTAATTATCAGTATTAATGAATAAGAAAGACCTGGTATAAAAGGCAAGTGTACTGCTATATTCAAGTATTATTTTGAAATGTAGTTTGATAATGTCCATATAGGACGAAACTGCAGTAACGAAAGTGTTACAAATATGAAGTGGTATAAAAACATAGGAATTTTTATTTCTCATTTTCATTAAGTTACTAAGTTTATTTTATTTGGACGTTATTATTGCCGAAGACCTGCCAAGCTATAAGTGAAGTTTTTTATCCACAAGGTAAGTAAGTTCAATAATAATTATTTTTAGCAGTTACAAAATGTGCTAAATGCGTTTTCTTATTAACATTAAAATTGATTGCGTGAAAAAGAACATTTGAAACAAAATTATTTGAACAAAAACGCATTAAGGGTAGCGACCGTAACTGGGAGGAATAAGTTTTTTCTGTTGAGAACTTTCTTACTTTCAAGACACACTTTGGTTTTTTGCAACCAATTTGTAATTTAGTTATTGTTATATTTTGAATTCAAGCAGCTGTTTACTGTATAGTAGAAATAACTGTCCTGTATACTTTAAAGAATGCGTTTTAAATGCATCCTCTTTCGTCAACATAATATCCTAATTAAATTTAACCAAATGTTGAAAAACTCACAGCATCTTTGACAATAATTTGTTAACCCCTTTGTTGCAGATACCATTCTGCAAGCATGAGCAGTTCCGAGAAAATTATTCACAGTCAAGGTCGAGAAATGATCTATAATGTTTATAAGTTTTTGCAAAGCGAGAAAGAACAACAAGCTCTAACAATTCCTCTGAGCAATCTACAAGATAGAGTATCTAAAGCTTGTGGAGTTGGCATCAATACTGTCAAAAGAATAATTAATGAAGGTAAGGAAAAATCACCTGCTACTCCCTTTAAATCACCAAGGAAGACCACAAACAAACCCTCAACTTCCAAGGGATCAGTTGATGAATTTGAGGAAGAAATAATTAGGAAAATCATTTACAACTATACAGCTATTCAGAAAAGGAGGCCTACTATGAAAAGGTTATTTGAAGCTGTTAAAAATGAAGAGGTATCAATTTTACAGGCAAGATTAATTCATTTAGAAAATTAGTTTAAAAAAAATGGGATTCAGGTGGAAAAGCACAAGACAATAGAAAAGTGTTAATTGAGAAATTTGACATTCAATCTAAACGGATTGAATGTTTAAGAAAATTAAAAAAATATAAGCAGGAAGGTCGAACCATAATATATTGCGATGAAACTTACATCCACAGTTCCCATACGGTACCAAAGACGTGGGACGATAGCAAGAATAAATGTTTAAAATTTCCGGTATCCAAAGGAAGACGTCTCATTATCTTACATGCCGGAGGTGCGTCAGGATTCGTACCTAATGCTTTACTCATATTCACACCGGGAAGTAAAACAGGCGACTACCATGACGAAATGAATTCTACAAATTTCACGCAATGGTTAAGAGATAAATTTATCCCTAATGCTCCACAAAAATGCGTTTTAGTGATAGATAATGCGTCCTACCACAATGTACAGGTGGATCCTATTCCAAATTTTTCGTGGAAAAAAGCAGCGATGCAGCAATGGCTAACGGAACGAGGTATCATATATGATGCCAATGCCTTTAAATCTGAATTATTTGCATTAATTAAAACGCATAAACCAACTTATAATAAGTATATTGTTGATACGCTTCTAGCGGAACATGACATGTTAACACTACGTTTACCACCATACCATCCGGAGCTAAACCCTATTGAAAAAATTTGGGCACTGGTAAAGAATGAAGTAGCAGCCTGTAATGTCTCATTTAAACCAGGTGATGTGCGACAGCTCACAGAAGAAAAATTTCAGCAAGTGACAATTCAAAACTGGCAAAACATTTGCGCCCATATAGAGAAGGTTGAAGAAGCATATATGGCAAGAGAGCACATTATGGATAAGCTGCAAGAAATAGTAATACATCTTGGAGAAGATACTAGTGGGACTGAATCAGAACTGTCTGACAGTGAAACCGATAACGATAATTTAGGTTGCCAACCATTACCATAATAATTTAAATGCCGTATTAAAAAAAATTATTTCATTTTAACTTTTTGTGTAAGAACCTACTTGTAAGTTTTCTTATTTACCTACTAAAAATAAATCTATATATTGAATAATAATTTCCACCAAACCAATCTTCAACCCTACCAGTGTGAACTCTGACTAGGCTATTATAGTGAAGTAGTTGAGTCAATGTTTTCGGTTTCCACTTCAATAATTTTGTGAATTGTTGCCTGAAAGCGACGCGCAGATATTTTCAAGGTTATAGCCCATAAGAAAATCCACAAGCTCTAACAAAAAATTTGAGTTTCTATTTTCCTTATTTAGATGATCGCTCCAAATGATGAAGAAGAACATAAAGTACATCTGAAATTATTAGTTGAAAGGTAAGAGAGTCATGGAGTTGTCATAAACGCAGAAAAAAGTGCATTTATCAAAAAAAGCATCGAATTTTTGGGATTTTCAGATCCAAAAAAAGGAATTAACTGAAAAAAATAAATGAGAAATTTAGTAGTTTCTGGAATACAAGAAGCCAGAAGATTTGAAGGCGTTGAGGCGATTTCTTGGAATGGTAAATTTTTATTATAATTTTACTGAAAATCAAGTACCGCTTAATGATTTTCTGAAAGGAACTCCAAAGAACAACAAAAAATTACTTTGAACATAACAAGAAGAATCTTTCTATGGAATGAAAAAGGTAATAACCAATACAGCTTTATCAACACATCCTTATATATTTATTTTTTAGATATGATGTAATAGCCTGTATACATCTAGACGAGTCGAAATCTTTTTAGTGAGATGGCAGAGCATTATACATTTCATAAACGTTGAATTTGAAACCCCTTTAAAAAAACTTCGTTCTTTAAGATGGGCATGTCAGCAAACCGTTGAATCTGATGTTGATATTGTGAACATAAAAAGCATTTGTAATCATTATTCGAACCCCGTTGCGGTAATTAATTTCTCTTGTTGAGGATGAGGGTTGTTTTTTGTTGTAATTTTATTGGATAAACAAGGAGATACAACGTCTCGCTGTTTCTTAATTTTCAACCATCCCAATTCTTTGAGTTTGTGTGAAACCCTGTCATACTATCTGATTCCAGTTATAAATCTAAAGAGTTTTTAACTCGTCGAATTCTTTTGATCGTATCCTGATCCAAACAAGAACCATAAACAGGCGCACAAAAAGAGAGTTGTGAAAGTACTAGGGTCTCACACAATAGTAATTTACGTAACAACTCCGGAAAATACTGTTTTTTTGGACGAGTAGACCAAATTCTAGGACGAGCATCAGCGAGTCCAAAAAAACTGTTTTCGGACGTGTTGCGTACACTATTTTTTCGGCAACCATGTAGAATAACAAATCAATGAGACGCATTTAGTCTAAGAGACGAAGAGAGATCGACTTTCACCCATCTGTTAACCGGATGAAACGATTCCAAATTTGAATATTTCGAACATTTCAGTTCTTATTTGTATTATATATTGAAATTCGAGCAGAAGATAGGTACCAACAGAAACATTCTAATTCTTATTTATGTTAATATTTGTATTAAAATTCGAGCACTTCCCGGTCTAGTCCGGGAAGTACGTACTTCCCGGACTAGGCCGGGAAGTGTTACTTTCCCAAAGAAAAAGTGTCCAGGAAGTGAACACTTCCCGGATGGTTGCCGAAAAAATATTTTTTCGTACCACTCCACAAACTCTGTCTGTGGGGATAAACTAATCTGAATGTAGCTTACGATCGATGTACAAATCTAGTAATATATTCTCAAATCTAGATGATTTATCTATTATCACAGAATCTGCAAATTTCAGATGAGATCCGTTCATATTAATGTGAAGCGACTGAATCAGTTCTTCAGATTTTTTCCCAAATAAAATAATATTTGATTTGTTTGGATTGAGTTGAGAGAGTAGTGATTTGCCGATATTTCTGGAATTTTTTTAAGCTCATTATTCATTTTCAATTCTGCTAATACCTCGTCGCTAGGACTAAATTAGTAGTTTTATCTGTGTATCATCCGTATACATGTGAATAATACAGTGGTCTAAAAAATTTGGAAGTTGGCTGGTATATGTTGCGAACAGCAGAAGGCCGAGGATTTATCCTTGTGGGACACCCCTGCTGATTGCTCTAAGCTAGACAATCCGCACAACGAGAAACAGTTGCTTATCAATCAGGTAAATCCCTGTCTGTTTGAAAGCATTGAAAAGACGTACGTGGCAAAAGAAATGGCTTTTTGTGTCTTCATCGACCTAGATGGGGCTTTCGGTAATACCTGACATACCTTATTATTTACTCTTTTCTCGTTAGGTACTCCATTTTTTTTATTTCTTATATACGTACTTCTTCATACCTGCTTCATTGCTGAATTATCTGATTCTTGAATATCAGAAGTAGACTTATCTACATTACAATCATTCATTCCATGCTCAATTTCCGATAAAGTATTTGCGAAGTTGAATTTATTATTACGGCTGCAATTAGTAGGAGACTGTTGTTTTCAGTAGCCTTGTAGTAGGCTGTATTGTTACTATCATTCTTTTTTTATAAAGAAGTGCAGTAAATACACCTGTCGTGCTCTGTAATTTGAAGACGGTCAATTACATGGGAACAAAGCAAGTTCATTGGCAATTAAATGCAATGTCATCGGTGTCACTTGTAAGTTTGCTAATACTAATTGAATTTTCAGCAGATATCCATCTTTTAATTTATTGTCTCGTAGAAGTAATTGGCAGCTGAGATCCTTAAATAATTTTGTATTATATATGCCTCTTTCAATATACCGTCCTTTTCTAAAAATGTATATGGACAGAAATGGTAACGTAAATAACAGTTACTGTACGATTTAGTGACGAGAAGTAATTTTTTCTGTTCATTCCATATTTAATATATAATATATCCAAACAAGTGATATGAAATTTTTAGTAGTTTTACCTCTCTTTCACTATCAACAACGTTATTTGAGCTTCAAAATTCATTGAGGATATTTTCAATGGGGTGAGCGTATTGGAAAATATCCTTGGAGTTGACAGATGTCGATATTGACTTTCTGTATACTCAAACTTCATCAGGCTTGCGAACGGTATCAATTGAGAATGTTATGAGGTTTGGAAATTGAATAAGTTTTGATATATCCAATACTGGTAAACGTCTGACTGTTTGGACGATGAAATTATTGCAATATGATTATTGGTACATTTTATTTATTTATAGAGTCATCTGAAGTTTCATTATCATTTGAATGTAGTTTTTGACGCCAATAAATGTTGAGAATATCCATTATTAGGGTTATCGGAAAACAGTACTTTCCTGATAAATAAATATTATCGATAATGAGTGTGCCATTGTTGAATCTCCGAAATACACGGAGAAAAATGTATGGTGATATTGACGATAATATCTGTATGACTGCAATAATATAAACCAACTATGAAATATTTCAACATCTCATCAGTATTTCAGATCAGATTATTTAGAAGAAAATAACTTAGTGAATAGCTCACAGTCTGGATTTAGAAGTAAGCATAATTGTGAAACTGCACTTCAGTGTGTTCTGAATGCTTGGAAAAATAATTTAGAAAAGAAGTATATTACTGCAGCTGTATATCTTGACCTACAAAGAGCCTTTGAAACTATTGATAGGAATCGCTTGATAAAAAAACTGGAATGTTTTGGTATTGTTGAGGATGCGTTAGGATGGATGATTGACTACCTTGGAAATAGAAGACAAAAGTTGAAAGTGAATGATATATTATCTGATGAAATGGGATGTGAGCGTGGAGTCCCACAGGGAAGAGTTCTTGGTCCCCTGCTATTCCTTCTCTATATTATTGATGATATAGTTGGAGTAGCGGGAGAGTGTGGAATGCATCTCTTTGCTGATGACACCCTCTTATATTATTCATGTGATAACAGTTATAGACTCATCAAGACACTGAATGAAACCTTAGAGAATATTTATCGGTGGTGTTGCTCAAATTTCCTGAAAGTCAATATTGAAAAAACCAAATATGTGATTATAAGTAGTTTACAAGATTACAAAGAGTTCTGTGAAATTTCTGATAACAACAATGAAATTAGGATTGGCAAGAATATCATTGAAAAAGTTGAGCAGTTCAAATATTTGGGTGTTATTGTTGACCGGAATCTGAAGTTCAAGGAACATGCAAATAATGTTATTAGAATTATATCATTCAAAATTAATTACCTATATAGATGTGCTAGATTTCTTACCCAGTGGTCGTTGATGGTGATATACAATACTCTGATCCTACCACATTTTAATTATTGTGCAACAATTTTATTCTTGTTGAACCTGAATGGAATCAACCAATTTCAAAAATTGCAAAATCGTGCAATGCGCATAATATTAAAATGTGCCAAGCAGACTCCAATAAAAAATATGTTGATTACATTGAACTGGTTACCACTTAAAGTATTTTGGCAATATCAAACTCTAATATTCATTTTCAAAATAAAATCTGGCAATGCTCCTTCATATCTCCAAGATATTGTTAATTATAAATATGAAGTGCATAATTATGATACAAAATCTAGAAATGATTTTTCGATTCAGAGGGTATCAAAAAAAGGAACAGAAACATCTGTATTTGTTAAAGGATTGAAAATCTATAATCAGCTTCCCCTAGTCATAAAAAATGTTCTACGCTTGTGTCCTTCAAAAGTACTTTGAAAAGATATCTTAGTGATAATCTCTAAATGATCAAATATTTATGAAACTCCTAGCTGCTAAGCCAACAACTTTATTTTTCGTTTCTTTTTAATTCATTTTATTATAGTTTGTTGTATATATTATGTGTATCTAATATTACTTTTGTTAGTTATATTTATGTATATATAAGTGTTTTATGTTTTATTTATTGACTTCATACTCTGTTTATTGTAAATGTTGTATATTTATGTGTATATATGAGTATATTGTTATTTTATTTATTGACTATATGTGACATCATATTGTAATTGTTATGTATGGTATTAATATGTATTAGTCATTGACTAAATAAAGGATCTATATATTTTACCACTTATAATCCAAATCCGAAAAATGTTATAACTATCATAATTTCTTGAATATATCGGTATGTTCTCTAGATTTTCCTCAGTGTACAACATATTTATCTGTTTGTTTTTTATGTTTCTGAATGCATTCTTTTGTTACAGTTGGTTGGTGGCGAGTTTGATATGGAACTGAATTTTGTCATCCAAGATGCACAAAACATCCGTCATATGTTAGAGCTGCTCGATCACTGTCCTCCTAATTTACAGGTGAGTGTACATGATTTTGACTTCAATTTCAAGTATTGCGTGATGAGGAAAGTGATCTCTGGTATTAACCATTTGCCGGAAACCAGAAGCAATGAGAACCTTACCAGAATAAACTCAGTTGTGGATATGACGCATTTGGTTTCTTCAGTAATTTCAGAAATAGCGTTTTCACTTTGCAAAAACACTTTTTTGTTTACCCAAAAAGTGTTGGTATCACCAGAAGAGTTAATCCACTAAAAAAGTTTCCTGGTACCATTTCTACTACCTCATATCTATTAATGCCACATGGATGAATTCACATCAATGACTCGAAGTAGTTCTTATTTTTATTCACTCTTCTTCCCCACACATAACCTGATATAGTCTAAGAGCTGGGCTACGTGGGGTACGGGTGACTCGGTGCAGGGTAAATTTTAGCATTTACCGGTTCGATTGTTGAACACCACTATGAAAAATACGCGACGGAAACTCTGCCTCTAAGGTGGTGTGGAAACAAACTGGTGTTTATTATTTTCTCCAATGTGGTTATTTTTTTACTAGAATCCGACATTGAAGTTTGAGCCCTAGCAACAGAAAATTCCCCACATTGTAGAAAGTTAAAGTGTACCTAGATATTGCTTACTGCTGGTAACAATGTTAAATCTCATCAATATAATGTATTAGATACGAAATGTCATGATTTCAACATTATGTATTCGGACACAGAATTTCTGAATAATTTTTTTTTTATTGCAGAAAATGTTTCTCTCTTTGACAAACAATTTCTTCATTTGAAATGCGAATTTTGTTTCATATATATATGACTGAAAAATATCCACTTTCGTTTATTTCTGACGTTATTCGTTTCCCATCTCCAAGAAATGATCTCCGAAATACCATTTCAAAATACCCTCACTGCTGGTCAATCCTATCTTGGCCACAGTGTTCATTGAACAAGTAAACGCAAACAGTTTCCATTGGCAACTTCGAACCACAAGTTAGAATTCTTATTGTGTTTTTTAGTAGTGGATTTGGATTATTCAATAGTGTGTTTTCACTTGATTTCAGTCAGAATTTCAAATTTTTTATTTCCATATTGGCAGCTACATAAAAAAATATCTGGTCATAGAACTATCAGCCTTATTGGTGTTTGCATATCAAGTCAGTGGTGAAAGAAAACTCCTACATCAACGGAGTTAGAGTCCAAAAAATGGTCAAAAAATGTGGTTTTCGTGAATTTTTATGAGGTTGGCAGTTTTTTATGACTGAATCACCCTATATTCCTTGGAGTTTATGATTATATATTCTGGAAAAGTTAATCAAACATCTTAACTCAACTCAATGTGTCCATTTAAACTCCATTAGTTTCTATAATTATGGATCACACAGTATGAATTATGGGCATTTCAGTTTTTTTCAATATTAAAACAAGGTAACTAGTAAATAAGATCATTTTGCAACCGGTGCACTTTTTACATATCTCAATTTTTGATTGCTTATAGTGCCCTAACGTCTCATTTCTGGATATAAGGGTTAAGGCAAAATTGCTTAAATTACCTTTACAACCCCTGAGTTTGTCACAATAATGCCCGTAACTATTTTTTTTCACTCTATAAAAAAAATTTCAAATAAAGAAATTATGTGATTTCAATATTATATGGCCTAAGAATGAAGTTTGCAATGCATATGCCAAATCCCATAGAAGAAGAAATTAGCAATTTTATCTTTTTTAATTTCTTGCAGCAGCATTTTCAAATAATTGTATTCATTTATGCAGTGTGACCCATTTAAAATGGAAGCACACATATCAAACTTTAATATTTCAACCGATTGGAATGATTTGTTTTCAATAGGTAGACATTCAAAAAGTCCATCAGGACACCAAATTCAATGATTAATTCTTCATTTTCAGGGCCAACTATTCTCATTTTTCAAGGTAAAAAATCTAAAATGATTTTTTTTTGAAAAAAATCTGACCAATTCACTGGATTTGCGACATTTTCGAATAGTTCTTGTTAAAAGTTTGTTGAAACTCGTCCCCATCAATGAGAAAGTTATAGGAAAATGAAATTTTAAAAATATGCCGTTTAATCAACCCACCAATTCAATTTCAGAACTGTTATCAAAATTTCGAATACACCAGGAAGTCTCGAAATATCACTGTTCAGAATTTCATCAATATCTATTTATAAATAAGAAAATTACAGGATAACAAAATTTGAAAAATATGTTGATGGAATTTCATGAAAATATTTTTATTCAATTTTTTTTTATTATTATTTATTAATAGATTTCGACGAAATTCTGATAAGTGATATTTTGAGACTCCCTGAATCCAGTGATGTACTCCGAAATTTGGATAATAGTAGAAATTGAAAAGGTAGGTTGATTAAACGGAATAATTTTTAAATTTAATTCTCCCATAACTTTTTTATTGATGTACGAATTTCAACAACATTTCAAAATAAACCATTTGAAAAAGTCACGAATCCAGTGGTGTAGTCAGACTTTTTCTCCAAAAATCGCAAAAACGTCTTTCAGTTTTTTTACCTCGAAAAGAAAAGAATATTTGGCCCTGAAAATGAAGATTTATTCATGAAATTTGGTGTTCCAGTGAACTTTTTGATTATCTACCTAATAAAAAAAAATCATTTCAATCGGTTAAAAAGTATGTTTTATAATGGTGCTTCCATTTCAAATGGGCCACACTGTATAAAACATTGATATCATGTTTCCGGCTTATGGCTTTTTTTTCTGGTCTTGAAATACTATTTTCTTCTTACATGCCAATTCCCATCAACGAGAAAATGAAAAAAATTTCACAAATTTTCCTACAACCTTACAACTTATGGCTTTTCTTGAGGTACATGCAAAGCTTATGGGAATTTTATTATGATGTTTATCCATCATCAAAATCATATGGTTCAGATGCCATAAACGAGAAAGTTTGCCGGAAAACGAAAAAAAATTTCACAAAATTTTCCGTCCGGAAAATATTCCTCAACAGCTGACCGGCTTATGGGAATTTTTTTTCGGGTTCCTAACGACATCAAATTTCAATATGTCGATTGCCATAGCGAGAAAATGAATCAGCATCCAACAATTTTTTCACAAGATCGCGCCCCTATTTCAACCCTTTGAGCACGTGCAAACCTTATGGCTTTGATTTTTCACTATTCCTGTGTCAAAAAGCCATAAACGAGAAAATTGAAAAAAAAACAATTTTTTTCTGCCATAGGAAAATGAATTTTCTATATGCCTAGCACACGTCCGATCGCTAAATTTTCATTTTTTATCTCACCACTGATATAACTTTCAGTGGTTAAAATCCCAGAAACGAAAAAATGAGTCAGCAAAATCTGTCGTTATCTGACGGTCTATAAGGAAAGAAACTGCCAGAAGTGCACCGAGTCAAAAGATTATTGCTATATTTTTCACAACATTAGCACCTTCTGGCGGGTCTTTATCTTCCACCTAGTCTTCTGGCAGTTTTTATTCTACATATTTGGTTAACCTCCGATTATTCTGCAAATTTTCAGTCCTGCAGCTTATGACTAAGTTACCGTTAAAAAAATGCATATTTAACACTGAAATGAAATTATAATATAACTGGAATGCTCGTCAGGCTGCTCGACTGGATTTCTCATGGAGGCCGCCATGTTTGTTTTGTGGTTCCAGGCAGTGGCGGACGAATCGAGATTGAGTTGATTGTAGTATGTAAAACTGATACAAATACGCGCGGCACTGCACTGGCGTGTTTCCAAACCAAAAATTGGGAAACTAATAACATGTACGTGCAGATGAATGTCTCTCTCGCACCCATACAAGTAAGCAATAAAATATTTCTCTGCTAGATTGCATGTGCCTCCTGTCTTCATCTCCTAGAGTTATCACTTATACGGGTGCGCAGAGGAACTAAGAGCATTACAGTCATTATATTATAATTTCATTTCAGTGATGTTTAATCTACCTCGCGTAATCATTCCGGGGTGCGTTCTGGCTTCTCAAGCTACGTCGGTAACAACCGAACCTGTAAATGCTAAAATATACCCTACACCGAGTCACCCGTACCCCACGTAGCCATCTCTCTGTCTAATAGTCCCCACTTTTTTCAGTTTGTCTGCTTTATACTTCGGATCATTCAAATGGTTTTTGAAAGTGTTGGTTGGCTAGCTTCACGTTGAGATCCTTAGTAAACGTGGGTGAAAGTGTATAAAAAACATTTTCTCAGTAAGTTTTTCTTATTGGAAATATATTTAGACCGGGGGATAGTGACAGATTTTGACACGATTTTACTCAGTATGCCATTTGGAGGGCAGTACTGTCCGTATATCCTCGTGATAATAATGCATGAATCAAAGAGTCGTCGCAGGTTCTTCATATTGAAAAATAATAATATTTTCGAAAAATTATGTGTTTCGGTACGATTCCAATCAGGTTGCCATGTGTTTTGTAATAAAGTAATAGACGTAAAATACTCAAAAAACCATTGGCATACCATCAGGATGGGCGGATAATTCTTTTTTCCAAATACAATTTCACGTGGCCATACCAGCCATTCGGACCCAACCTAACGGCCTGCCAATCGTTTCTCGAGTATTTTAGTTTTATTATTTCATCACGAAACACATGGCAGTCTGATTAAAATCGTACCCGAATAATAATAATAATTAAAAATATTATTATTATATTTTAATATGAAGAACCTACGACGACTCTTTCAGCCGTATGCATAGTCAATCGCCAGCGACTCGCCAGAGTTTCGCCGTTCGCTACACAAGGATTATAATGCACAGTCGAGCTCAAAAAAAGTGACAACTACGCGATAAGTCACATTTTGGCGAAACGCTGGCGATTTACCACTTTTTTTGAGCTCTACTGTGCATTATAGTTCTTGTGTAGTGAGCGGCGAAACTCTGGCGAGTCGCTGGAATTGACTGTGCATACGGCTGTTTGATTCATGCATTATTATCATGAGGATATACGGACAATACTGTCGTACAAAAGGCATACTGAGTAAAATCGTGTCCCAAAATCTGTCACTATCCCCCGGTCTAATTGTATTCCACATCTGTATCCAAAATGTATGCATGTATTTATTAAGTTTCCTACCATTTTTTCATCGGATCCGTTAGTTGTAAATGTATATCCCTTATTCGATTTTCTCCTTCCTTTATTGTTTTTCTTGCTTGAATCAAGCCTTACGCTATTATTCAATGTTAACAGTGCAATGAGTGTGAAGGTACATTTTCTTTATATGTCAATCTGTTGTTTCTAATAATTAATGATTCAATTCAGAAACAACAGTTGATTAGAATTTGACGTATCCAGAAGTGCTGACCAAAATTTCATACTTCGTTTTATTGAATATTCTCTTGGTTTGTGTTCTATTCTTTTTCAGGTTTATTTGGTTTATTTATTTATTTATTAGTCACTGATTTATCACCACAAAACGACAAATATCTGCCAGATATTGAAAACGAATTGTAGCATGACGTATGAATAGTTTTCTCGCATTAATATTGTTTATACAATATTCCATCCAATTTCTAAATCCATAATTCGTATTCATAATTTGGACAGTATAATATTGAAATTTCCCAAATTATAAATGGCATACCAAATTGAAATCGGAATAAAACAATTTGTTAGCTGAGCTTTTATGAAATATATAATATATGCTTTCGAAATTAATACTTTCCCAGTGGCTATAATTTTGTTCGATTGAATTTCCATTAGAACATCAACAAAATGCGAGATACGAGTTTCATCAAATTATATTGAGCGTTAGTATTATATATTATATTTTAACAATCACAATTCACCAGATTTATTCGATTAGGTCAAACAGAAGATTGAAAATTAAAAGTTTGATTTTGTGGAGGAAATTCGTTACTTGGCATGGTCTTTGGGTGTTTTTTACCTTCCACAGTCTGAAAATGAAAAAATCTAAATTCAAGGAAACCTACAGGGTATTTCACAACGTATCCGAAATTTTCTGTATTCGATATTTTCAACCAAATATGCTCTCCTACGTAAAAAGTAGGTTTCTTGAAAAAAAGTATAATGATACTCCAACTGAAAACGAGGAAAAAAATGAAAGAGTTTGTAACAAAAGCTGTTTAAAACCTACACTGGCGCTACTATCACAGTATAACACATAAGATGAATCCTCCCGTCTGAAGATGATCTGAAATCTGCCTGATCATCACAAGAAGTTCAACGCCAATCGTATACTCAACTTAGACATATTCGCAAGTTTAATACGTTTTGTTCAGAACGTAAGGGGCCTTCTAAAACTACTGAATTCAAACTGAATATCCATTATTGTGACCATGACCTGATATGTTTGACAGAGACTTGGCTGAATAATGGTGTTGTTAACAGCTAGTTATTTTTTGGTGATGAGTTCACAGTGTATAGTAGAGATCGCGAAACTACAAAAAAGTGATGGTGGAGGAGTCCTGATACCTACACGAAGGAGATTTGTGGTTTACTATGTATTCGCCAAAGAAAGTAAAATTTCATCTATGCTTTACATGTTAACCCCCTGGAGTTGAAGCAGTAGCATACTTCACTTATAATCTCCACATATTTTTCAACATATTGTAACGATTCTGGGATCGGGCCTGTCGCTTCATTTGCAGATATCACCTCACCATCGCTTCGGAATGTCAGCCGGCGCTTTCTAGAACCTCTCGAACTATCTTGAATTGTGCATTCGAACAAACGACCACCGATCTGGAATTTCCAGTACAATCGTGATAGAGATCACACAAATTAGATAAAATGTGATATGAATTAATCAGTATTTATAGTTTATATGCAAAATGAATTATTATTAAACCGTTTAGACTTTATATTTTTCACTAAAATAATATCAGATAATGCTCTACTTATTTGTGATGGTTTCAATTTGTCAAACACCTCATAGAATTTCAAGCAGTTCTATTTTAATTCCCATGTAAATACAAAGTCCACCAATGAATGTAAAAAGTCTCAAATCTGTAAAAGTGGATTCACATCATTTTATGGTTGAGTGGAAGAGCAAACGCTTGTGCCCACAGGTGATTTGAACTCTGCCTTTTGACCAGATTCTACAAATCTCCATTCATCCTGTAGTTAATTGTAGTTTATTTTGAATTTTAAAAAATGATATTCATGTTTACGTAAATTTACAGTTATAGTTTTTACTAATTTTCTCTCCACACATTCTTCCTTCTTTTTTTACTAAACTGATGATGAACATATCTTTTATAAGATAGGATTTCTGTCCTGTTTTATTATCAAATTTTGTAGAGACGACTAAAAAAATCGTATTTCATCTATTCATTCATTTATATACAAACAAACCTAAAAGCTTTAATTACAAGGATGATACAATCATTTATTATACCGTTCAAGGTTATCTCATATCAATAATTTTGTCTTAATACTATACGAGAGAATGTACTTTGTGAGCCTGACCAATTCAAATCAATGGTTTTCCAATCTACACATGGACAAAACAGGATCTCTTTAGTGTACTGACGAGAAGTTGAACACAACAAAATTGCGAGTTCTCCTTGAATCGTATTTGTGTAAAATCTCAGGTCAATCAATTTTGTAGTTGATGATTTTGAACAAAAAAACAATACGGCCAGTTTTCATCTTCTAAGGATAAAATCCTAAATACATTTCAGAGGTGAGTAGTTCTCACTGTTCTATAATCTCAATATACGTGGTACTTTCTGTAGTAAATGTATCTAAGGAATTTGTTTTGAGTCTTCTCCAGCATTGTTAATGTATTTTGGTATCCGTTGAACCAAATGTGAATACCATACTCCAATTTTGGTGTTACTAAACCTTACTAAAGACTTTTGAAGGTTTTTGTATTGGTGAAGTTTGAGGCTTGCCTTATTGTGAGGTCTAACAGTCAAATTGCCGAATTTGTTATATTTTTGATGTGTTCAAACAGCTTCGCTGGAGCACACATAACTGATATTGGTCCATAGTTTTCTATATCCATTTTGGTACTAGTCTTATATACAGGGTGTTTTTTAAGTACGTGTAGAAACTTCAAGAGCATGTTGCTGACGTCGGAATAGGAAAAAAGTTCCCATAAACACATGTCCGCAAGTTATTGGTTTCTAAGATACAGAGTGTCAAAGTTTAATTATTATATTTGTTTTTTTGTGAATAAATGCCAAAATATTTGTGATATTCGAGTAAAGTTTGGTATCTGGAATGATTTTTCAATGACAAAATCAAATTTTGTGTTAATTGTTAAAAAAAAAAAATTCTAATTGAATTTATTTTGAATTTAAAAATATTGTCATTCAAAATCACTTACATCGATTATTTCAAATCTCAATAACTCGATAACAGTTGCTCGCACTGACCTTTACCAAGAATATATTTTTAACACAAACTAAATAATAATTATTCCCAGATACCAAACTTTTCCCAAATATCAAAATTATTTTGAAATTATTCACAAAAAATAAAAACAAGAATTCAACTTAGAAACGGATAACTTGTGGACATATGTTTATAGAAACTTTTCTTCTTATTTTGATGCTAGCAATACGCTCCTAAATTTTCTACACGTACTTAAGAAACACCCTGTATAGGAGTTACGGCCGTTTTCCATGTTGATAAGAAATTATCAAATTGAAGAAATCAGTCAGGGGATGTCTCAAGTCTCAACCAATCAGCACAAGCTTTGAGAATGTGAGGTCGAAATTTTTTGTTGCATTGTTACAATCTCTTACAGTAATAAAATTATTTCTAAATATGTCGTTACTGAAAGTATCGCCATATGACACTTTTACTGGTGAATATAGACTTACGAAAAAAATCTGCAAATGCACTCGCGGTTTCTTTTTCATCAAAATTGGTTTCATTATAATTGAAATTACTGAGATTTGTATTATTATTTCTTTCATCTGCTTCAATATTCCGTATGTAATTTTTTTTTCGTCCGATCCAATCAGTACTCTGACTTTTTTCCTCAAATTCTTATACCTCTCAATATAAATAAATATTTGGTACTATTTTCAATCTTCTAAAGGTCTATTTTTTCCTTTCAGCAGTTCTTTAATTTATTTTGTTAACCACGGAAAGTTATGAAATCTCTCTGTATACGAAATGTAGGCTAACAATTTTCAAACATTTTGTTCCATACAGCATAAAATCTATCTAATGCTAGGTTTACATCCATTTTCTCAGCTGAGACTTTATCCCAATCTGCGTCTGTAACGGCCGTTTGCACAAATTTGAATTTTAATTCGGCTTAACTAATTAGGGATCAACTGCTAACTAATAATTAAATCAACATGATAACTATGGATGAAACCATTTGTGGTGCAAAAGTATTTTGATTTAATTGTGGATTTAATTTTATCTAGAATTCAACTAAAATTCGTTATTGAAATTATACATTGATTCGTTCGAAGCATTTATTATTAGTTAGATTCTTTACTAGCCATTACACCGTTGCCGCTTCTCGTAAACATTTTTCTATTATTTGACAATGAGGATTGATTACTATATTTCGTTTTTGCTGCTAGAAGAAGTTGATAATTCAAATGGGTCAGGTTGTCGAATTATATACCTGTATTTTTCAGACTTTTTCGGGCTCTAATTATTTCATTCTTTTTCAGTAATGATACAAATTTGTCAAAGATGGTCCTAGACTTTGTATCGTCTTCGCTACGTTTACCAATTCATTATATCTTGTAAGCTAATCTAAGTGTTATCTGAGATGAAGAAGCAAGCAAATTTATTTCAGGAGAATGTATGTAAAGAAGCGAACAACTCAATCAGTTCAGAATCTGATTATGTATATTGATCAATTAGAAATAATAAATCTTTTCAGAAGATTATTCTATTCAAGAGTATTTATTTATTCGATTGAAGATATCATTTTTATCTGTGCTGATGATAATAGTATATTACGTTACTAGTGTGGAAAGTGACCCGTTTCACATGAGTGGGAGAATGTTGTCACAATCCCAGGAGTGTGAAATGGCACTTTCCACACAAGTATCGTAATGTACACTATTTCTCCAAAGACCACTGATTAATGAATAATTGCAAAAAAATTATATATTTTCACTTTATTTTGTGAATTTGAGAATTTTACAAAGAAAAGTAATAATTGAACAAGATTATTGCTTAGAATTGAAGAAATTAAAAGTAATATTATTATTATTACAATTAGCAAATTGTAATGGCCTTTGCAATGAGGAGTTAGACAGCTTTCTCTCTGTTATTTGTACACTATGTACAGTAGTAGACAAGATTGTCAGTTTCTCGAAGAGGCGGAGTGACGGCTTTCGAAGTACTGCTGATGGCACCCATAATTTTATTGACAATATTTAATCTGTTAAGGTTCCATCAAACCAAAGCGGGAACGCGAAAGCGGGAGCGGGAACGGAACTTTGGAACCGTGCGAATTGCTAGAAAAACAGTACACGTAGCAAACCATATACAGGGTGAGTCAGAATAAGACCGACAAACTCCGACTACAGATTCCTTGCCTCATTTTGAGATGAAAAGTTTCTCTCAAGGTATGTCCTAAAATGCATCCCCTCTGAGATACAGGGTGTCAAAAGTGCGAAAAAAATTTTGATTAATTTTTTTTTCTCTAAAACTCCTGGAGAAAAAAATTTCAAACTTGGTGCACTAATCAAGGTTTATCAACGTGATAATTTGAAGTTATAATTTTCAATTTTCGTAAACCAGTGGCGTAGTTACGATGGTATGTGGTCATATTTTTCTTCATATTTTCTTTGGACAACTAAGTTGACAAATGAGCGTTTGACATCAGTAAGGCTCATCCATACTCAACCTAAAAGTCATAACATTCCATTCGCCTAAAAGTAAAGGTTTCTGAGATATTTGCAAAAAACTGAAGATATGTCCTGAGAAGAGACATAACATCCTGTGTGCTAATAATCGCCTGATGCAACTTTATTATGACTTATAGGAATAATTGTCAACCTCTTGAACGTTTTTAAATGTTGGGAGTATTCATAACATAGTACAGGTAAGTCAGAATGAGACCGACAAACTCCGTTTTATTATTCGTCATAATATTTGAACGAATCGATTTCGTAAATTCACCGATATGTGACCATACATTGTTTCATAATGATTATTCTGAAAGATCCGCTGACAAACCCAGCCTCAAATTATAATACTCCTGTTAGAGGAGAGTTAAAGCCTAAAATAATATTTGCGAAAAACTTTAAATACCTACTTTTAAATTTGTTAAATTTTATGTTGCAGTATCATTATCAAAGTCATTTCATACTGAATTATCTAGGAAAATATTTTCCAATCATCATGTTTTTGGTGAAGAAAGACAATTATTGTGTATTTATATCTACTCAAATAATACAAACGGTTTATAGGGTACACAACATAAAAACAAAAAAGGCTCAAAGTAAATGTTCAAATGGACCACCATTTTGTTCGATACATAATTGGCATCTCCGTATCATTGACTGTCGCACGCTTTGGAATATTCCTGGTATATCCTGTATTAACGTACATGCTGCTAAAATTCTTGCCGTTAAATCTTCAACAGATCCTACAGGTGTCGAATACACCAGGGATTTGAGGTATCCCCAAAAAAAAGTCTAGTCACGTTAAATCTGGAGAACGTGCAGGCCAGTGTATGGGACCACGTCTACCTATCCACTGATCATGGAATGTTTCATCAAGAAATTGACGAACAATTCGTTGAAAATGGCCGGTGCTCCGTCCATAATCCATTTTGAAACGATCTTCACTGACTGAAATGATGACAGATGACTTGACAACAATACAAACTTGTTTGGGTTACTATCAATAGTGCCAATCATATCTACTATGCTGCGTTCGAGATGACGCCCTAAACGATCCGGGTGCGCTCCCAATAACCTTATCGCATTTCTTTTGAAAGTCGGGGCAAATTCTGTTCCATTGTTTTCAATGGCATCAAAAGCCCCGCCAATGCACTGAATGCCCTGCTCGCTCGATCGGGCTTCAACTCAAACTTAGCTCTAATGTAGTATCGATATATCAGTTTGTTTCTACCGGAAACAATGACTGTCTAATTCAGACTCATCCGAACCATCTTTTCAATTCTTCCAATATTAGCTTCAGCTTTTAGCTTCTGAGGATGCTTACTATGTCAATTGACTGTACTGTTCTTAAATTATTTTCTTTCGATTCGTGATAACTAATTGCAAAGTCGAACCTTCCAGACTAGTTTGTATACCATTGATCAATGCATAAAAAATACACAAATTTTTTATTCTTGTTCTTTTTCAAAACCATATGCTGAATGGATTAATTTTCCACGATACGCCAATTAGAAAAGGCTCTAAAAATGATACTCCAACATAAAATTCAACAAATCAAGAGATCTTCGGTTTTTCGCTATGACTTTTAGGTTGAGTATCGATGAGCCTAACTTATGTCTAACGCTCAAAATTCGTTCAAATAATATGACGAATAAATAAAAACGGAGTTTGTCGGTCTCATTCTGACTTACCTGTACTATGTTATGAATACTCCCAACATTGAAAAATGTTCAGGAGGTTGACAATTATTCCTATAAGTTATAATAAAGTTGCATCATGCGATTATTAGCACACAGGATGTTATGTCTCTTCTCAGGACATATCTTCAGTTTTTCTCAATTATCTCAGAAACCTTCACTTTCAGAGATATAGAATGTTATGACTTTTAGGTTGAGTATCGATGAGCCTAACTTATGTCTAACGCTCAAAATTCGTTCAAATATTATGACGAATAAATAAAAACGGAGTTTGTCGGTCTCATTCTGACTTACCTGAACTATGTTATGAATACTCCCAACACTGAAAAATGTTCAGGAGGTTGACAATTATTCCTATAAGTTATAATAAAGTTGCATCATGCGATTATTATGTTATGTTATGTCTCTTCTCAGGACCTCATGTCTTTCCAGAGAAGTTAGATTTCCTCCTGCATCTACTAATATAGTAGCAGAAGAACGAAGAAATGAGTGCCCCGTATATTTTTCAGGATCCTTTAGATTTAAAAATTCAGCCACTGGTTTAGGTATATTTCCAATTTTGTTAATGCCCACTACTTTTGTTTTGCATTTTTGGTCTCTATAATTAAGAAAGAAGCGTGTTTCGGTAGTTGGCGGGCTTAGATTGGCATATTCTTTATATATGCTATAAAAGTTTCCAGTAATAGTGAACTTGCGACAGCATTTATTTTTTGTATCATCAATTTAAATGACAGTCGCAGTCCCCAAATCTTCAATGTTATTTATACATAACTGGGTAAGTTCTTGCTTGCGATAAGCACCAGATATACCCATAACCAACACAACCTAAAAAAAACCTAATTAAATAAAAGTATAGACTTTGTTTAAATACCGATGACTTACCTTTGCAAGTAAATGAATCTCATCGGAAGCTTTATTTCTAAATTCACAAATTTCTTGTTGCGTAAAAATTTTAGCTTTTTTCGGTTTATATCGGTCACTTTTCCGTTTTCAAAAATGCTTTAAGTTTACTAATCGGAAATATCTACATTGTGGTGAATGGATAAAGTGGTACGCAACATAGAATGTAGTCCATAATGTTGAGCATTGGATTCTATTGGAAAGTTCACCCATGTCTGCAAGCAAAACGTTTTCTGAAAAGGAGCTTATTTCCTTATTTCTTCGCCAAGAAAGAAATCGATCGTAAGCGTATTAGTACCTTCTTTTGGACTTTTCATGCAGTACATTTAGTGACATTAATTTTGTGGCCTCTACAATTTCAGGTGGAGTACATTGATCATCACTATTAATCTCTGCATCCATGTTTTATGGAATTTTAGATACTATTTTCACGGTTTTGTATATGATAAGAATGATGCATATGCAAAACTGACACTTCTAAAATTTATCTGACGTTTTCGCAATATCTATTTCAAAGCACATTTCAAATTCCATTATGCAATACATACAACTATAGATACACATATCACTCTAGAGAGTTATTTAAATCTTCATCTCGAAGTAACTAAATAATGTGCTATTTGTCATTTTCGTATGTGGTCGTCGGAAAATTAACATATCATCCAACAAACCTTGTATATATCCAACTGATGTTCACTAGAACAATGCAGGGACAGCCAAGAACAACGTCGTTTGTTTCAGTAAAATATACCTAAATTATTTTTATTACCAGACCTCTGTAGAGGTCTGTAGAGGTCTGTAGAGGTCTGTAGAAACTTCGTTACTGAACATACAATAGACCGCCAGAGCTCGTCCGAAAGTTAGAACAGAGCCGCACGAGCCGCAGGAATGCGACGAAAAGCTATTTCCTGCCCTGGAATAATTTGAAACACAACCGTGAAATATCTCAATCTGCTGGGTTTAAAATCGTTTAGCAAAGTGGTCAGATCGATGAGAGCTATTTATCTTCCGCTCGACTGGGTACATTACCGAAGTAGCGGGAGTACACCTGATGGAAACTTCCAAGCGGTCGGGAAGTAATTGGTCTTTAAATCATACCGATAAGTGTAGACAGAGTGTATCGATATAGAGCTAGTAGATCTGAATGATCAACAGCTTGCAATTAATACCTTTTCGAAATACAGGATGAAGAAAATGACTTTTGTCTAATTTCTACTGATATTTTATTTATAATAATAATAATAATAATAAGACGTTTATTAATCCAAATTCCCAAAAAAAAACAAAACAAAAATCCAGTAATATCCGAAACGTGCATTTGAGATTAAAAGGCTTATAAATTCAGCTTTCTGATGCGAAATCGGGTGCTGTTGAAGCCTAGTGAAAACTAAAATCTTAAAACTAAATAACAAAACACATTCAAAATAATTCAACAGAATACAAAAAAAATCTTGAAATATCAATATTGGGAAAGCCTTTCTTCCATTACATTTTTGAACGATACAATCGATTTTGAGAAGTCAGTGATTCGAAATTTGTTGAGCATGTTCGCTGAGGAGTAGGTAAAGGAGCGTTTGAAGATTTCTTTGAGGGTATGTTTATAATTTCTCTTCTCCGAATATTCAAGTTGTGCACGTGATTTCTGAAAATTATTTTTCTAAATAAATATGGTGGACGTTTAACTTTTATAATTTTATAGTAAAGGATAGTTGTATGAAGTATTCTACGATTATACATCTTCAGCCATTTGATTTCAGGCAGTTTGTGACTTATTCTTTGTCTTCGTCTGAGACCGAATATTAACCGCATCATGACTGTACAAAAATGGTCCATATATAGTATCGCAAAAATTCATATGCGAGAGGACAATTGAGTCACAAAAATTTTTTTGGTGTTTTTATTCAGGAATTTTCGATGTGGGTAAATTAATTTTAAGTTAGCGTAACCGATTCTCAACTTTGATGTAACATGTTCTGTGAATTTTAAGTTCGTATCGATAACAAGACCAAGGTTTGTACAGGAGTTTTTAAATGGTATAAGTTCATTATCTAGATGAATATACAGACTAGCTTCCAATTTTTCCCTTATTTTTTCATTACAAAAAAGTAACGCCATAGATCTTTTTGGATTTAGTTTGAGTAAATGTCGGCTGGATATTTCAAATAGCTTCTGTAAGTCATCGTTGATATTTTCATTTGCTTGTACTACATCTGGAGGGTTGAAGGAAAAGTATAGTTGGGTGTCGACCGCGTATTAGTGATAATTGCAATTAGTTATCGATGTCACAAATTTATAGGTATATACCGAATAGAGTAGTGGACCCAGAATGCTTCCTTGAGGTACCCCTGAGTTGACAACTAATGATGTTGATATATTGTTTTGGTAAACTACCCTCTGCAATCTGTTGCTCAAGAATGAATCTATTAATCTGCAAAACCGAATATTACGACGGATTTCAGCTTTTACTCCATTAGCAAGTGGGTAATTATTAAGTTTCTACCGATTACATTAATTCGTGAACATATATTATGGAAGAAATTAGTTATACCAGTTGAAGTAATTATACCCAACTAGGTTCTAATTACATGTATATGTAATTACCTAACTGGTATTTCAAAAAAATTTAGGAAAGTACCTGAAACCTTCCCGATATGTCAAACTGAGTTGTCAAAGTACCTGTGAAGGTCTCCCAATATCAGTGGGTCAAATTTCAGATATTCAAAATAGGAGAGTCACATAATTCTAATCGGTCAGTAAGAGTTTCATAATTAGTCAATTAATTATTTCTAACGCTTCCAACAAGTTCATGTCATCCTTTATTGCACCGATGAAGAATTTTTATTCATTATATCTGATATCACATGCTCACTGTACCTTATTTCTACCCGTTTGGCCTGCATAAGCTGATGAACTATCACCACATTCCGTATATATTTATCACCCTTTATATTTTGGCCTCTACAGAAAATCTAAAAATATGCAAAAATTTGTTAAACTGCTTTTTCAAAAATACTTGACCTTTCGTGTCAGCAGTTCGCGAGAAATCTGGTGAGAACTGTAGGTATCAAAACCGAATGAAACTGTCGTATTACAGAACGGTATACATTTTCAAAGTATTTCATCTTCTAATATCCAACAAAATAATAAAGAAGCATAATATTTAGTTAAAAGTTATCATTAGAAAAAATGTAATTTACCTAAACTAGTCAGCTTTTTTTTCTGGGGAGAGGACGCATATTTTATTGTTTGCCTCAGGGCACACAAAACTCTGAAGCCTGCCCTGCTGGTCATTTGAGTAGTTTAGACAGTTGCTAGCTGTTTATGATTCTTGAGACCATTTCTTTTTGCCAAAATTACTTTATTGTAAAATTGGTTATGTGAGTTAAACGTTGGCATGTTAACAAAAAAAATTGTCGCTACTGGAGCGATGAAATTCCGCGACTTTATAGGAAAGGTCTTTGGTGTTTTGGCATCGACTGCTCGGTCATTAGCCATGTTTTCTGGATAGGCCTTGTTACTAACTTCATACGCCACCTTAAGAGCAGCACTGTTAATTCTCAACGCAACAGTGAATCGTGGAGGATAATTCCCAGCCGACACGAGCCTCAATCATTCAGATTTTCACATCTGAAAATGAAAAAAGCCCGCCCCGGCTGGGAACCGAACCTGGAACCCCTCGATTACCAGGCAAGCGCTTAAACACTGCCCTAATCCCTGCCCACTTTCTGCTGGTATAGTATTATTGGACCTTTATTCTTTCAGGAAAATTTAACTGGTGAGCTATTCTTAAATCTGCATGAAGAAATAATAGACCCTTAATAACAACTAGTTTGAAAAATCAAATTGATGCGGCTGGTAACATGATTTTTTTCACTTTCAACAAGATGGAGAGAGCGCCGCCACACTACTTTCATCCAGTTAGACAGTGGCTAGATTTCCTGGCAGATGGAATGGCTGAAGAGGAGCAATAGAATGGCCACCACGACCATCCGACTCATCGCCCCTAGATTTCTTCCTATGCACCCATATAAAATCGAATGTTTATAAAACACAGCCTAGAGATTTGGATGATTTGAAAAGACGTATATAACAGCTGTGATTAGAGAACCAAAAGATTTTCGGAATGTTAGAGAGGGGTTTGAGAGCAACAAACGAGAGACAACATTTCGAAAATTTAGTAAGATAAATTACTCTTTTCTGAAATCGTTCAAGAATGCCCACTTTCTCGGAGCAACTTCAGGCCTCAAAATACGCTAATCTAGTATTTTAGTCCGAACTTTCCCGGACCGTTTTAGTACTTTCCCGTATCGAAAACGATACGGGAATATTTTTGCCGGCCTAGGCCGTCAAAATCGGTCTTTGGTTTATAGTTGTCACTTTGACGTTTCAGGAAAGCACGTAATTTCGACTCCTCAATTTATGATAATGCTGATTGCGATTTCAGAAAAAATGGTATGTGTACCTCGTAGTAAAAGCACATTCCCAGACTTCAATGCTTGTTGGCCTCGGCTTAACGCCAATTTACATTGTCGTCTGGGAATGTATTGCTTTTACTACTAGATACACAATATAATATTTTCGGCAACCATCCGGATTTTTTCTTTGGGAAAGTAGCACTTCCCGGCCTAGTCCGGTGCTCGAATTTTAATATGAATAAGAATTAGAATGTTTCTGTTGGTAACTATCTTCTGTTCGAATTTCAATATATAATTCAAATAAGAACTAAAATGTTCGAAATATTCAAATTTGGAATCACAGCCAGGGTAGTTTACTCTTGATTAAAATTCTATTTTTTGTTCCCCCTTGTACACCGGTTGGAAATTTAGAATTTTGAAAACTCGAATACAAGTATTTCGTAATGCACCAATTTTTATGAAGAATAACATTTTCTGACAAATCGATAATAAAAAAGTTTCCATATGGTGCAAATTTTTCTATATAGTCATGACCACCTTTTGATAGGCAACCCATTTTTGGCTTATTCGTCTATTCATGTAACTTCATAAAAAGTATGTTTCATCCGGTTAACAGATGGGTGAAGGTCGACCTATCTTCGTCTCTTAGACTAAATGCGTCTCATTGATTTGTTATTCTACATGGTTGCCGAAAAAATAGTGTACGCAACACATCCGAAAACAGTTTTTTTGGACTCGCAGATTTCCAGGACCCGCTAACGCTCGTCTTAGAATTTGGTCTACTCGTCCAAAAAAAACAGTATTTTCAGGACTTGATACGTAAATTACTATTCATTACTTTTTATGTTTTATTGCGAAACACTTGATACTTAAATGAGGAGTGATTTTTCAAAGACCTTATTTCGATCTACACCCAAAAATAATGGAAATATGACCTGAAAAATCACTCCTCAAATATGTTCACGGTTTTACTTGATTTATCCAAAAGTACTGACAAGAAAGGTCATATATGTGGTAATTTTGAAAAGGTAGTTGAACGACATTTGAAATGAGGTATCATTCAACCCCCCTTTCCCTTTGAGATTTTAGGGGATGTGTCCACCCCCGCTAGAGGGTTGATATAATTCAATTGAAAATTAGCCCACATAGTGCCTCCCTTGAAAATAAGGTTAACGTGGTAAAGAGAAACATTCTCAGTTGAAAATTGAACCAATGGAAATGGAAAAAACCTACGATAAATTGAAGTTACTTTTTGTAATATCTAACAGACTAAATGCGTCTCATTGATTTGTTATTCTACATGGTTGCCGAAAAAATAGTGTACGCAACACGTCCGAAAACAGTTTTTTTCCAATAAAATCAAGTTTAACGTGTTTTTGCATATCTTTAGATTTTCCGAAATATAGCGGTTGGTAAGTTTTAAAATTGACACCCTGCATACACGATTTTTTCCTCTTATTCTTTCTGGCTTTTGCGTTGTATTGCGTGTTCTGTAAATTACTCTTACTAGTAAATAAAGTTATTATGTCAAATTTTGTAAAATAGTTCTTAATGTTTTTCGAGAGTCTTCTCTTCCCATTGGCAAATTTGCCTGTAAGAAGTGTTTCCACCAACCAACCCTACTGTGGTGAAGATTCATTCATCTCATCATCATAAACAAATCGACTACCGAGTACAGGACAGCTTTGAAAGTTTTGGCAATAACGGCAGATATAAAAGTTTTACTTTTCTGGGTTCTTGAAAAAGTGATCCAATTGTTCTTGGATAACTGAGTTCATTAGCTCAAGCCAAAAATCATCTTCACAACCTTACCTTTACATACGCATAACAATGTTAACTGTATACCCTATTCAACTATATTCTTTTTACTTTCACAATCGGATTCCTTATATTATGGAATCTAAATTTTAGAATACTCAAAAAATTCTATACTACAATAATTAAGTTCGAGATTAAGAACTAGATTAAGAATGAGTGTTCAAAATAACTGAATAATCATTCTTTTTTTCAAACAACGTTGATGTTTCGAAGACCAAACCTTATATTTTGAATAGTGCTGCGTTTCTGTTTAGACCAAGGTTCATTACTGACATGTGGCCATCTTGAGATCCGAACCCAAAAGAAAGTTATATAGCTTCTTCTTACACCCTTGCCGTCTTCAGATTCATCAGACCATTTGTTGGGGATACCTACTGGGGGTTCGTCACATTCTCATGAAAATGGTAATTTTTTAATGTTTGCAGTACTTCGTGGGAATGAAAGGAACCGTGTGAACAATAAATATCGATTTCGTTCATAAATTATACAACAACTAAAAAGATAAATGGCGTGTTTTTCAACTGAACCGTTAGTGACCATATTATTTAAGCAAACTGGCAACTTTCAGCTACTACTTTAGTGAAATATCTATAGTAGTTTTCACGAGAAATTTTACTGAACCAACTTCTGCTCGTTCTTTTACTCTGCCTAAAGATGTTACTCTCCTCTACCGAATTTTGTTTTTATGCGAGAAATTCCCACGTTTCCGTTCTACTTAGAACCAATCAACGCCCATAAATAACATCGAACAAGCTTTTCGGGGTGCTATAACTGAATTTTTATCGTGGATTTACGATTTATCCGACGGCATATTTCAGAGTAAGCACCGACATTACTCACTCTCGATTGGGAATGAATCTCGAACTTAGTAGTTAATATCGAAGTACACGGAACTCGCATCAGTTGCAAACTTTACACATCCTGGCTAGAGATACTTAGTTTTATTGATCGACATATCTACTGATGTAAAGTTGGCGCCGACTTTTTGCAAGAAAACAATTTTTATGGAGTGCTGGGTAAAGGACCCCGCACTAAATAAATGAGAAAATTGCTCTCAGCCAATTTTGATAATTTTTGGGATATTGTAAGTCACTAGAAGTTACACGTCCAAGTTTAAATCGGTTTCTATGTCCAGTTTCGGAGATATAAATTTTTGAAAATCATAAAAATTGCTGTTTTACTTTTTAGATGATTAGTGACAAAATAATTGCTGGTGTGAAGAAACAACACCGAATTTTCATTAAGAAATAAGATTGGCTAATATCTTCTATAGGCTATGTTCCAAAACTTACCCTGGAGTAAGAGTAAAAGTACTTAATGTCAAGGTATTAGCTTGACAGAGACCAAGCTGAGTTTTGGAACAGTGTTTGTTCTTATGACGTATGACAGCGACTAAACCTTTACGCCCGTATGCACCGTGTACTATAGAATTATAATCGACTATTATGTCTCTGTCTCTCCCATGAAATCAACTATAATGTCATCTCATTTATTTGCTGAGAAGTTGATTGATCTGGATTAAGTACATACGGTGCATACGGGTGTTAATCGTTTCTCGTAGTTTTATCATTGAAGGTGTTCTCATAATCTTTATAAAAATCACTTTTCTGGTTCTATTTGAGTGACCTAAAGTTGTTGTCCCCCACACTTAGGTTTCTCGGTGCTTTCCATCATAGCAATATCTGAAGCAAACATTTCTAAATCACTGAGTCATCTAAAATGTTCTTTGAAAATTATGTATCTACGTTGATACAAACATTTCATTTCACTCACACCTGAATCCTTCAACAGAATTCTATAACCATCTTGTAAAATGTACAGAAATCTATTTTATTGGACAAAAACAGCCAGAACAATCAATTTGAAATTAGTTAAGGTACTTTTGTTTTATTTTACGTTACAGCTTGACAAAGAAATGAAAAAATGTGGCAAAATAACTGTCAGAGTACTCTTCTACCCTCCTTTTTGGTAGGGTACGGTTGAGTAAGCTCTTGGGTAAACCCCACTGGTTTTGTTACGTTTGACAAGTGTAAAATAATTCTTCAGAGTAAGTTTCGGAACAGTGAGAGTAGACTCCGGGTAAGAGAGTAAGGTTTTGGAACACAACCCTATGGATTTTAATTTATATTTTAAAAACCAGACATTAATGAAACTTACCCGACTGTAGGATAATTTAGCTTGAAGTATAACTGAAAAATATGATTCAGATTGACAGATCCATTCATAACTAATTACCAAACTTATATGTTACGTACAAAAGCGATTTCAACTAATATTTGTAAAAGCCCCTCGTATAAAATGTGATCGTATCAAGCAATTACTATATGTCTTCCTCAAGTAGTTTTGGCTACAAAGCGGATTTATTGACAGAAAGAGGCTGTTTTGTGTGGCCATCGTAAAAAAAATATATAAAAAACAAACATTTGAAAAAAAATTCAGATCTTTCACAGAACATCTTTTTGACATAAGAAAAGAATCCCAATAGGGATTATCCTAATGAAAAATGCCCAGTGTCACTAATGGGACCGATGATAAAGATTGGCAAAATATGCTGAATTGTCGCTATTTCTGACCCACCCTGTAAAATGGGTAGCTCGTATCTTAACGACCGACCGACTGACATGTCACTTTTGTTTTGCTGAAAAAGCAAAAACTTTCAATTTATTAGCTATCATATGGTGCAAAATTCGAAAAACCCACATTTTGAATAAAGACTGAAAGGAAACTCAGAACAGTTCTGATTAGAGTTCTGAGTAGCACTCGGCGTGTTTGAAAAAAATATTATTAAGTTTGACCAAAATATCAGAACTTTTTTATTGATTAGCTATAATAAGATTCAAACTTCGAAACACTATTATTTCGAATTTAGACAAATAAGTAAAGGAATCTCATCTCAGTTCTGATGGGAGTTCTGAGTAGCACTTGGCGAATTCTACAACATATTCAATTGCTTTTTATAGAAAAAGTAAAACTTTTCAATTTAGTCGCTATCATTTTGTGCGAAATTAAAAAATTCCACATTTCGAATAAAGATAGAAAGGAATTTCAGAACAGTTCTGATGGAAGATCTGAGTAGCAGTCGGCGTGTTTGAAAAAATATATTTATTGAGTTTAACCGAAATGCAAAAACTCTTTCATTTTTTAGCTATAATAAGGTTCCAATACATTCCAAATAAAAAAAAATCAATCTAAGAAAAGTTTCGATGGGATTTCTGAAACTCCGTCCGTCAAAATCTCCGTCCCCGAAAACACCCACATACCAATTTTTAATAGGAACGGACCATAATATCAAAAGTTGTCCCCCATCTTGGAGTCGCCATCTTGAATTTATGAATTTTAAACAACTGCCAAATTTAAAGTTCATCGACAACTACAAGTGGTTCAGATGTGTACCGAACAGACAGACGGACAAGTATGCGAGATATGAAAACATATTGAGTGTGATTCTGGTTAAAACAACTCCCATCAGAACTGTTCTGAGATTCCTTTCTGTCTTCATTCGAAATGTGAATTTTTCAAATTTTGCACATTATGATAGCAAATAAATTGAAAGGTTTTTCTTTATCGATAAAACTCGATTAACACATTTTCTATAACTCAACGAGTGCTACTCAGAACTCTCATCAGAACTGAAATATCTGTTATTTTCTTCTTTCAAAAGGATGGTTTTCGAGAATCGATTTCTTTTCAATTACTTTTTTATTTCTGCAAAAGTATTTTCAAAAACGAGAACTCCAAAGTCTGATCAAGAACTTGAAAATCGTGAAAAATGGAGATAAAGCTCCTAAAAATATGAGCAATAGCTGATTGGATTCGGAATTCGGAAGACAAATGTAATTTGAGGATTTTACTGCACGTAAAAAATTGCAATTGTTATTAACAAAAAAAGACGAGAAAAAAGGTATCAAGTTTTATGATAATAACTCGAAAATTATTAACGTTTAAGAAATGTTGAAAAGAGGTCAGTAAAGAGGAGGAAATTTCCAACGAAAATGTCCAGACTCCCGGAACTCCATTATTTATAACTTTAATTTAACACTGAAAATGGTGCGTGCTCTGGGAGGCCGTCACAGCACGGGCGCACCGCTGCAAAAGACAGTATACAGTGCGGCTTTTTTTAGTCCCACCCCTGTTAACGGTTCGACGTACAAACATGAAAAAAAAATATTTGGAGGGTTTCAATAATACTACTTTTTGAAACAAAAAATACGGTGATTGCTCCACAGGGGGCGCGGGGGGATACATCAACTCAAAATTTTTAAATGGCATGGGGGGTCGAGTGTCACATCGTTGAAAATAGAATTCAATTCTCTTTACAACCATTTAAATATTTTTGAATTTGGTTGAGGAATTTTTTCCCAATTTCGATATTTATGTCTATTGAAATTTTCTAGTTGATGTGCCCAGCGCCATCTGTAGTGTAATTGCAATATTTCCTCTCTCAAAAAGTAGTATCGGTAATACCCTTCGCCATGTTTTTGGTTTCATTATTCCACAACATACCGTTCAAATTTATCAAGCTATGACTAGTTTTCAGATCCGCATTTATATTTGATATTTCGAATTTGAATTGCAAAAAAAATATCAACGAAATTCAAACAAAATTAGATGGTTGTAAAGAGAATTGAATTCTCTTTTCAACGATGTGACACTCGACCCCCCATGCCATTTAAAAATTTTGAATTGATGTGCCCCCCGCGCTCCTTGTCGAGCAATCACCATATTTTTTGTTTCAAAAAGTAGTATCGGTGAAACCCTCTAAATGTTTCTTATTCATGTTTGTACGTCGAACCGTTCAAAAGTTAACAGGGGAGGACTAAAAAAAGCCGCACTGTATATCACAGTAAATAATTTTTCTATAGCATTGAACATTGATTTAAAATTTCGAGTAAATTATGGTAACATGTAGACACTTGAAAGAATGAATCCCCAATAGAAAAAAAATGTGTAAGTCTATTATTCAAGGAGTTATACAATTGTTAATTAACAAATAAGTAGTCTTGTTTTCATTATAACGACGTAAAAGTTCAAATAATTGACCTATAAATTGTTGGCTTCTTGGAGCCCTTTTAATATACCTACTTAATAATATAATACCATTATGATTTTTGAGAAGGAAATAATTTCCTAACTACTAATTTAAACAATCGAAATATGAAAAAAATGTATTATAAACAATCAAAATAGTTATTTGAGAGAACAAAAATTTTCTTAAATCAGTATTTTTCCAGGACAGCATTATAGAAATAAAATATTTCCTCAAATATTATATTTGTTTATCACTAATTCACTAATTAATTTACTGCCATTGTTAGATATAGTAACAGCAATAATAAAACAATTATTCAACAAAATATTATGGATATTTAATTTTTCTTCCAGCCTGCCAGCCAGCAGCGATGGAAAAATGGGTGGTTCCTTCGCTGCTGGCGTGCAGTGTATATTACGTAGATTGACCATTGACCGTGCAGTGAGTTCATTTCCAGTGTATCTATCGATCCTGGAAATTTCATGGTTCCACGTAAAAAATTACGGAAGATACGGGGGTGTTTCCATGAGAAGTGAGACAAATTCGGATTTTTCAGGACTGAAATTTTTTCAGGGAAAAAGTGTATCTGTAATAAGTTGGTGGTCCTGATCACGAGTCTGTAGGAATTTTGAGCCTATTCTGCCCCCTAGTATGTTTTACCGTAAAAATGGGTTGTTCCATCGCGAGTGGCGGGTAGTGTATATCACTTAGGCCAACCCCATTCTGGTGGTAGGTGCATTTTGAGCATTTCCATCAGTCCTGAGAGTTTCATCATTTTACCTCTATTGTTACGGAAGATACGGGGGTGTTTCCATGAGAAGTGAGACACACTGTATATTTTTTTGTTCTAGTATTCATAACAAAATGTATTTCTATGAAGAATAAAAGTTTTTGTTATTGTATTTTCTTTATACATTTGACTGTCTAAATGCACACTGACCTTTTAAAAGGACACTCATTTTCTGTATATCCAAAACCCTGAATTATTTTACGATTTTTATAGTCTCTAACATTCACAAAAATAACACAAATTTCGAAAAAAAAATCGCTGGGCATATCTGGGTTAATGCTATAGAAAAATTATTTTATTTGAAATGTCTTTTGCGGCATTGCGCCCGTGCTGTAACAGCCTCGTGGAGCACTATTTTCAGCGTAAAATTAAAATTATAAATAATAGAAATACAGATGTCGGGGCGTGGCGCAGTGGTTAGAGCGTCCGACTCCGAGTCGAAAGGTCTGGAGTTCGAGCCCCAGTTGCGGCTGGGATTTTTTAATTCAATTTGACCTATTAAATTATTAAAATCTCGTGGCTGACTGGGGTGAGTCCTGCACGATTCAATGTTGCGTTCCAATTAACGGTGCTGCTCCTAAGGTGGCGTATAGAGTGAGTAACAATGTCTATCCAGAAGACTCGGCTAATGACCATAGCAGTCGATGCCAAAACACCAAAGAAAAAAGATAGAAATACAGTTACGGGATTCGGGATATTTTTATTGGAAAATTTCCTCCTCTTCACGAAACTGTTTTGAAAATTCCTCAAACATAAATACATTTTTTTTTCATCTTATATTGTTAATTACAATCGCAATTTTTTACGTGCGGTAAAATCCTTAAAAACCATTTTTCTCGTAGTCATTCCGAATCCAATGAGCTATCGCTCATATATTTAGGAGCTTTATCTCTATTTTTCACGTTTTTCAACTTGTTGATCAAACCGCCAGAACTCTTCCATATTTATCGATTTTTTTTAAAATTAAAATCCACAATTTGCTGGAACTATTCAAAATTTGTATCAGGAACCCAGACCTACAAAAAAATTGATTTTTTTAACAAAAAGTCGGCGCCAGCTTCCCAAGAGTTCGCATCAGTTGCAAACTATACAACTTGGCTAGATATTCTTAGTTTTATTGATCGACATATCTAATTATGATTTGGGATCAAGGTGGCTGCGGTGCTTCAAATAGCTGTTTAGGGGGCGATTCCAGAGAGCCCCTTTTGATGACGGGCTGAATAATTCATAGAGAGACACATTTAGGGATAGAATTTCGCTCATCCATCAAATAACCAATAACCCTATATCATGGTTCATGAAGCAACCAATTAATTTGAAGGTGTGATGGCCACTTCCATCTATATCGAGATGTTCAGAAGCTTGTTGGCATGCATGACATGGGATATAGTAATTCCGTAATCATAAATTTTCATCTGTCAAGATTATACAGGGTGACTCAAGGTTAAACCGTATTAGGGGGGAAATTTAGAGGAGGTATTACGGGTTTATTTGCACTAGAAAACCCTTTCTGTTTTAATACAATAACATCAGAAATTATCTCTGTCATTGAGTTACACTTTCCACTCTGTACGCCACTGTATCAAAATGACCACTTGATCGTTGTCATGTATACCTTGTTCCAAATGTTAGTACTTACCTTTGCTGTACTAGTTCGAGCGGACATGAACCGGCCTTAAGCTAATGACAGTTATCAGTTGTTCTATTATGCGGTATGACAGCGTTGTTTTGTAAACATAATTTTGGAAAGTCTATTGTTTTGTGCTTAGAACACCATACCGTAATGTTTCTACTCTATCTCTATCTTGTGTCATTGAGGTAGCTACTTTACTTTCGAATACTTTACCTTGTTTGTGCTTGGTTCGGAGATTGAGAGGCTGGCGTTTTCGTCTTGGTTCAGTTGGCAACACGGAATCTTTAGGTGTTCTTTACATTTGTGACGACACACTTTCCTCGTCTATTGACCCAAGGAACAGCCTCGAGTAGCTCGAGGTAGTTCCTGGACTGATCCCACCGAACACTAACGAACAAGAAAGCGCGTTGTCAGATAGTGACAGTTTTGACTTTGACGTCTGAGACATATTTTCCGGTTCATTATTTGATCTTGATGAGTGACTGACCTGTTTTGAAGATTTCCAATTAAAGTTTGGTCATCGTTGATGGATCTTCAGAAAATTCATCTGTAGAGTTTCTCATATTGTTTGCGATTTTTGACGATATATATTTTCGAGAAATCTCCGTTTGCTTTGCGGATTTTTGAGGTTAGAAGTCATTTCATCATTGTGTAAAACCACTGGAACGAAAAACTAGCTATCAGACAGCAACCAGACCATCAAAGCTGTTATCAGAACCCTCCCACTTAACAGAGGTTAGTATTTGCATTTGGGCTCTACTTATGGCCCCATACAAGTGTAATCAGAAGTTAGACTGGAATTGTTTATTCTAGAGTGCTCCGCTGTGGCTACAACTTTGCTATTGGTACTGCTTCGCTGCTTGCTACTGCTTCGCTGCTGGTAGTGCTCCACTACGGCTTATTGCTACTACTCTGCTACCGTTTATTGGAGTTCCACTAATGTGATTCTTCCACTGTTCCGTTGCTACCCGATTGTCTTTCCACTTTTTCACTACTGTGATTGTTCCTGCTCAACTGTAGTCGTTCCACTGTACACCTGTTGTTCAGCATCCCTTCTCTTTTCGTCCCGTATTATTGGTATTCCCCGTTGCTGGTATTCGTCTCAACTGTACACGTACTACGATTGATTGTGTCGTACCCACTGTGCACCTGTATACACCAAGACACTGATGAACTACCGCTACAACGATTGATGAACTGGCATGATTGAGAAAATCTACATCGTATCAGATAAGTTTAGACTAAGACTCTGCCCCTAAGGCCCATAATTGTTAGCTATCACCGTGACGTCACAGGCATAGTCCTCACTGGAGGTTCATTATTGATATAGTTAAACGATACACCACTCTCAATCATAGCATTCTTGAATTCATTTTGGTGGTATCATATACACATTAATTTCATTTCTTTTTTTTATTGTGTGCCAAACTGCACATACAGTGTGTAACATAAATCAATATATTTTATTAGTAATGGACATGACTATTTCTTTTATTCTGGTCCAAGTTATCCAAGCGTAAGGGAAGACAAAACCTCTACATATTTATATATTATTTTTATACCAGTTATAGGTATCTATTGTTTAATATTTTAGTAATATTAGTGCAGTAGGTTGTCCCATTCCATCAGGGTAGTTTCGGATTTTTCACTAGCGATAAATCCGTGGCGCTCCGGAAAATTAACCCCATATTTCAATCTTATCGAAATCAACTTTCATTATCGAATCCACGCCTACTGAGCTACTGGGTATGTTAGTGGCGTGAAACATCATTGCACATTCACTGCTCTCCTTTCCTAAATTTCGCCCCTAACAGAGGTGAGCAGTGAATGTGCAAAGATGTTTCACGCTCGTAACTAACCCGAAAGCTTAGTTGGACGTGGATTCGACAATAAAAATAGATTTCGATACAATTGAAATATGAGCTTTAATTTTCCGCGCCACGGATCTAAAAATCCGGAACCACCTTTATGAAATGGGACTACTTACTGCACTAATATTACTGAAATAATAAACTTTAGATTTTCTGGTATATAAATGATATATAAATATGTACTCGGTTTACTTGGACTAGAATAAAGAAACAGTCATGTCTCTTACTGATAGAATATATTGAATTACACTTTGTGTAAACAATTCGGGCACACAATAGGAAATTAAAAGAAAATGATTTAAATATGTCACCACCAAGTCATGTGTAAGGTGTACTCTATTTATGATTGAGAATTGTGAATCGTTTTACGATATGAATATTACACATTTAGTGAGGGCTGTGACGTCACGATGATAGCTAACAATTATGTACTGAGTTTAAATATTCATAAAGGCAGTCTCAAACTTAATCTAGATTTATCTGAGTTGATGGTAAGTAGATCTTCACAAATAATGCCAGTTGTAGTTCCTCAATCCAATGCCTTGGTGAGCACAGGTGTGCACAGTGAGAACGACACAATCAAACGAAGATCACGTAGAAAGCTGGGACGAATACCAATAACAGCAAGTGTTGCAGATATCTGAACAAAAGAAGAAAGGGGGAGAACAGAGGAGGAACACCCAACACCCTAGAGTAAACAAAACTAGTATGACTTCTGAAGACACTTGTTTGGAGCTATTAGTAGTGTTGGATGATTTCATTAAGCGATTGTATTTTGTTATACATATTTATGTTGTTTAGAAAAAAAAAGAAGTTGAAATGAAGTTGAAGAATAAAAATACGTTTCTGCTGTAGTAAATTTTCATCTGCTAATAATTCCTTCTATATTAATTAGTCTGCTTTAGGTCAGTTTATCCAAAAGGTTATGAGGCCAGATTATCCCATTTTGCAGAACTGACGGAAGGAAAACGTGCTTGCCGTATTTTTGTAGAAGATAGCTTATATAAGTTATGAGTTTGACACTGACAACATTATTCAAAGTGGCCCATGTTGAGAATAGCAGGATTGAAACTGCCAGAATTGTTAAATTCGATGAAGTAAACTTCCAGTTATGGAAATTCAGAGTTATAATAGTACTGAAGGCTAGTGATTTGATTGAAGATGTCACTGGAGAAAAACCTGTAATGTCTGCCAGCAATGCCGAAGAAATTTAGAAGTAGGAGAAGAAAGACAACCAGGCCATGGTCATTTTTCTCTCGTCCATTAATGAGGATAAGTTGTACTATCTAGTTAATTGCCAGACTGCCGGAGAAATGTGGAAGAAACTGATAACGGTTCATGAACAGAAGACAGAGGTGTCGGAATACATAATATACCAGAAATTCTATGAACTTTGTATGCCCCAAGGTCGACATATCGTCAGTTTAATTTCCGAAATTGAGTCCATAGTAAAGCAGTTGAAAGATATGGGTGAAGACATATCTGATCAATAGTCTGCCATCTACATTTGCTATGTTCGTTACTGCTTGGGATTCAGTCGACTAGTAGGCAAACTCTCTCAGATCGTATTGCAAGACTCATGGAAGAAGAACAAAAAATGTCAAGGATGATAATTTAGCGCTCCAAGTTGAATCTATGAAGATTCACCAAAATCAAAAACTGTCTCTGAGAAAACAAAATATCCAAGATCTTCAACAAAAAAACAAATGTGGATGTTGCAAGCATTGGTGGAGCCATTGGTGGAGAGAATGTCCGATTCGAAAATTAAAGAAATCTAAAAACGATAATTTTCACATGTGACTTTCCAAATAAACTTCAAAACTGGGTGGAAGATGAGGACAATGAAGAAGACATTTTGTTGGCTCATAATGGAGTTGCTGTTAGAGTTGCTGATAACAAACTAGTTAAAGGGATATCAAAGTGAAAGCCAATATTGAAGGTGTTTGGGAATACAAAATTATTACAGATGTTCTGTATATACCTAATTTGCGAAGAAATCTCTTATCTGTAAGCAAAATAACTGATAAAGGTTTCGTCATTATAGCAAGTAGCGACAGATGTGAATTTTGCAATCCTGAATGCCAACTATCCTTTATAGTTTTGAGACGAGACAACATTTTCAAAATGCTACTGAAAGTTGATGAAATTGAATGTGATTCAACAACAACCAATTCCCTGAAACTTTGGCACGTGAAATTGAACCTGAAGTATGTCAAAGTCACGATAAAAAGTGGTGCTGTTGAAGGGGCGTACATTGAAGACGAATCTAAGTGTGGATTCATGCAGCACCAATTAACAATTATCAAGTAACAATTATCAATTAACAATTAGCAAGTATAAGTTGAACTTTTTGTTTTACAATGAATGCATTCATGCAGACAATTAACAATTATCAATTAACAAGTGGAAGTTGGAACTTTTAACTTTTTACTCTAATTGAACAATATTTTCTTCTGGTGCGCAACTAGTACGCAGGTGACCGCGGATTGGTCAGTATAATGACGAAAATTAATCTCTTTCAAATATTTGAGGGGCAGTTTGTATTGTGTTGTGTTTTCGGTTTTCGTTCATATCGAAATGGAAATTGATGATGCTATTTTGGCTGATTTTCTACGGCAATTTCCCAAATTGTATATGATAAGGTCATAATTACGATCTTCAAAGATAAAAATATCAGAGATAATGCTTAATGCTTGAAACGATAGCAGGGACCCTCTCAGTGTTGATAGTTTGTATTCACATTGCAATTTTTGGTCTTGCAGGCCATACATTTGATGTCATTCGGGGTATTAAAAAAACGCCACATGCATATGGTCATGCAAGATGCAATCACACTGATATTATGAGATTGTCAAACATTCTTTTCTCCGCCTATTTAGTGACAATCATGAGTACACAAAACTGGTCATTTATTTTCGAAGAACAAATAGAATCTGAATTTTTATACAGTGACTACGAAAAAGTAAGGTTAACTTGGTAATTGTTAATTTGGGTGCATGAATGCCATATTTTCAATACTTGTTAATTGATAATTGCTACTTGATAATTGTTACTTGGTGCTGCATGAATCCACACTAAGTTTTTTTGCTAGGTCTGCAGTCTTGGGAAGCAGAGTCGAAAGAGTTTCATCCAGTGTAATTTGTTGTTGTAATAAAAATACCTTTCTGCTGTAGTAAATTTTCATCTGCAAATAATTCCTTACATATCAATTACTTTGCATTGGATTAGTTTTTTTCAAAAAGTACGACCTAATGCAAATACTAACCTCTATTAAGTTCTTGACAGCATTGATAGTTTGTTTTCTGTACGATAGCTAGTTCCAGCTAGATAGTTTCTATCAAATAAAAAAATCTTGAAATTTCAACAGTCCATAGATCGGTATGTTTATATGAACTTTTAGTTGTAAAATAAGCTAGAGATATACCCCGTTTCGGATGTAAATGATGTTTAGGAACACCCTGTATACTAGTCATCTCGGGAAGAGTCCAAGCAAAACCACCGTTTAGGGTTGCTGTCCCGCTTCCAACTCCTTCGGCAGTTCTCGATCCATCAGTGTATATTGTATCGTACTGTCGCCGATCTCCTTTTCACCACTCTGACGAAGTAGAGTAGGAACGAAACGGCAAGCTTATTACTTGCAGCAACTTTGTTCTTTCCCGACAATTCTGATGACTACATCTGTCTGATCCCGACATTCGATATAACTGGAAACTGTCTTGTCTTCGGAATCCAATTATACAGTGCGGGGCGTCGAAAGCACTGGATTTCTCTAAGAACATTAGTATTCCGTACGACCCTTAGGCGCGACGGTTACTCTAACTCTAAGTTCATCTCCACACAAAGAATTTGAGTATTCCGACCGAACTGTCGACCCTCAAATTAATTAGTATTCATCACGGATTATGGCTACCGGAGTTTGCTAATGGGAGGATAACAGTTTGTCCTTCAGTGCGAGGAATTATTCTGGTGATTTTGTATGTGCCGTAAATGCGTGAGGATGGGCATCGGAATGTTTGTGATAAGGGCAACCGTAAACGTAGCGTATCAAACTGAGACTCAAACATTTTGTTAGGGTTCAGAATAATTTGAGTAACTCTCTATACCTGCTATTATGCTTCTCAATGATAAAGGGAACAGTTAGGGTTAGTGATTCGTTTAAGTGTCCATAATTACTCATGACCGGCCCTGTTTTGCTAGACAATTATGTGAATCTTGACCTTTTTGAATCCCCCTTTATATAATCATTCCAGGTATATAGGATTTACTGTGGAATGAAGCATCAGTTTCAGCTCCTCCTTGCAGCATTCTTTCAAAAATCATGAATCTTCCGCTTGTTCAGTATGTGATTCTGTCCCAGCAACATCCATAAGCTTCACATTTCTATAAAGTAAACTCTTAAGTCCTTCTGATGGATTACAACTAGCGCGAGACTTACCTACTAACTCACAAGTTGTTCCGATGCCTATTAAAATCTTCCAGACTGATTCCTGAAATATAGGTACTGAAGTTGCCTATTCCCAACATCTATTGTAGGATTCTCCTAGGGAAGAATAGTTTGGAGAAAGGGGAGTGTTGGTTTGTGACAATTTGACATCCATTAATTGATTTGATTTCTGATTTCTGAAAATAGTCCAAGATCCCAGGGCCGCCAGATGTCACTTATTTTTAAACGAACGAAATTTATACGATTGAGTAGTTTTACTATGTGCTATGATCGTATACCTACCTGCTAGCTTCGCCTGATGACCATTTTTCAGATATTAGGGTATCAAGGTAAGTAAAAACATTACTTTCTTATTTGAATCGTCAGTCTACAGATATATTTCTGTAACCCCTGGTGGGTTTGTGGACAGTGTCACTAGCATCCACCCCGGAGCTCCAAGTTCAAATCTCGCCTACGACAATTTTTTTTTGAAAAAACTCCAGATGCATCTCAATAGGGTCAGCCATCTCGGTTGGAAATGGAAATCGACTCTGGAAGGATTTTTGTTTAAAAAGAAATTTGACTTGAAAACAGAATTTTAGTAAATAAAAGATTTTGTTAAGATTTTTTTATAAGTAAGATCCCAGGGCCTTCAGACATCACTTATTTTAAAAAAATATGAAGACCTAGGTTCTGAGTAGTCTCTCACGTACTTCTAATACCTGCGTGCTCTGTGACACCTGGGCAGTTACCAGGTGAGAAAGGTAACTGAAAATCAGAGTTACCTACTTAACTTAAATTTGTATGGCTGATTTTTATATATATTTTCTAGAATATCACTCTGAAGTAATTTAAAAAGTGTCAGACGCTTTCCATGGACCAGAACTTTTGTCAGACTTTAGAGCTCCACATGAAATGAATTGTTGTTGTTAAAAAAATTATTAAAATTGTTATTACCGTCAACCGATTGCACCCCTACGCGCAACCCTCAGAAGTCTCCGAGAGACTTGTGTGAGCTAGGGAAGACGCAGCCCTTACCTTTCAACGTGTGATGCCATGCACGAGACCGTGCGTTCGCTCCAAAGGCGAACGCTCTGCCAGCAAGGCCACCACGGCCCATATACTCAACTTATTTTCAAATGTCTGATTTTTAAATCTGTTATTAAGACAACTATTAACCTATATAAAGTTAGCGAGACAACTTCGAAAAACTTGAAAACGGGTTATTCCATAATTTGCCGCCTTTTTGTCGCTAATTAGTTGCGAAGAAAAAAAAATTGTCGCTCTTTCTTTTTAAAAAAGATGCGTTGTTTCGCTAACTTCATATGAAGTTAGCGAAACAACATCCCTAATTTCCATTTTTCCACAGTTCTGAAATATCCATAATTTGCCGCCTTTTTGTCGCTAATTAGTTGCGAAAAAAAAATGTGTCGCTCTTTCTTTTAAAAAAAATATACGTTGTTTCGCTAACTTCATATGAACTTAGCGAAACGATTTCCATAATTTTTCATTTTTTCACATTTCTAAAGTATCCATAATTTGCCGCCTTTTTGTCGCTAATTAGTTGCGAAAAAAAAATTGTGGCTCTTTCTTTTTAAAAAATATGCGTTGTTCATATGAAGCGTAATTTCTATCATTCCTCAGGTCTGCAATATCCAGAATCTGCCGCTTTTTTGTAGCTAATCAGTTGCGGAGAGAAACAACTTGACCTTTTCTCAAATAAAAATATACGATGGTTTGACAACTTCTGTTATTTTTATCTTCTCTCACTTTATAGGTATCCAAAAATTGCTCATTTCTTTAAAAAAAAAAATGCAATGTTTCGCTAATCTTATATGAAGTAAGTGGGACAACTTCCGTCATTTTTTAATATTTTAAACGGTTATTCCCCTTACAGTTTTGTTTGTGTGGGTCAAATCTAGAAATTGAAATTTTAACTCCCTTCCTGTTGATCGATTGATCTGAAATTTTATGCACACCTTTAATTCTGATGACAATGCAATTATGTATATTTAGTATCATTGTAAATCCAAGATGGCCACCACCACGAAATGACGGACATATTGTTTTTCAACCCCCTCAATATGGGTATCATATAAAAGGGCTGAACTAGTAGAATACAGAACACCATGAAAAATTCCAAATCCAAGATGAACGCTGCCCCAAAATGGTGGACGACATATTTTGTTCAACTCCCTCCATATGGATATCAAATTAAAGGGCATGAGCTACAGAGGAAACCATTTACCCTCCATCGAACTAATGAAAATTCATTTTTGGCCTCAGATAGATAATATAATTTAAATTAATGAATGCTTCCATCACCCTGCAAGTTACAGTAACCCATAGCTCGACACTTGTTCATTTTGATACAAAACTACAACTCACGACGACTCACTCTGTAATAATATTTGCATGCTCACTTGTTATAAGTCTCAGAACTCTCAGAGTATATCGGCTAAGTAAAATTTGAGAAGGGGACGTTACAAAAATATGGTGGGAGTGAATATACGGTGCTCAGCATATTCGGAACAAAAAAGCAATAAATCAAATTCAATTTGCTTATGGTACTACTTACCGCACTCTTGTGAAATATCATTTTGAAAGGAATTCAGTTACAAAAACAAAGGTTTGCCACAATATTATTTAACGGTTAACTGAAATATGTCATGAATATTTTCTGAATCGAGAACAATTTAATTTTATTCCAAAAGAGATTTTATGGCAAATACATCATATTTTCATCATCATAACCTCAAACGAAGGATCCCAATTGTTACTGTCAAATTATGGATACTTCAAATTGATAAAAGGTAGAAATTGCGGAAGTTGTTTCGTTAACTTCAAATGAAGTTAGCGAAACATAGTAAAAAAAGAGCGACAATTTTTTTCCGCAACTAATTAGCGACAAAAAGGCGGCAAATTATGGATACTTCAGAACTGTGAAAATATAGAAATTGCGAAAGTTGTTTCGTTAGCTTCATATGAAGTTAGCGAAACAACGCATATTTTTTTAAAAGAAAGAGCGACAAATTTTTCTTCTTCGCAACTAATTAGCGACAAAAAGGCGGCAAATTATGGATACTTCAGAAGTATGGTAAAATAGAAATTACGGAAGTTGTTTTGCTAACTTCATATGAAGTTAGCGAAACAACGTATATTTTTTTTAAAAAAAGAGCGACAAATTTTTTTTCTTTGCAACTAATTAGCGACAAAAAAGCGGCAAATTATGGAGTAATCCGTTATCAACTTTTTCGAAGTTGTCTCGCTAACTTTATATAGGTCAACTATTACAAAGTCATATTCAATAGGTCAGACAAATTGTAATGACCAAACATCCCCTAAACACAAAAATTATTCAACTATGAGTATGAGCGCGAGAGCACTGTGCATGCGTGTCAGAGTGGAAAATGATGATTCGAATTTATGGTTATATGCTGGCACCGGAAATAACCAAAGATACATTAATTTAACAAAAATTTACAAGCACTTGGGACCGTCTTTTTGTAGAAATTCGTCAGGATTTCATGCATTGATTGGATGCAACTTTAATCCCGCCTTTTTTAAAAAGCAAAGACCATTTAATATAATAATGAAGAAACATCAATATCAGCAAGCTTTGATGCAATTCGAAGATTCAGAGTCGTTTACCGATGAAAACATGCAACAAGATATATTTTTAACAAAATACAAAAACTTGTTTGCGAAGTTTATAATGTTCCTGGTGTACTCGACGTTGATGCTGTCGGCTTCAGCTATTTTCGAATAATTACCCCGTATCTGATATCAACGAAGAATTCGATCCAAAAAAATTCAAAAAAATTTCGATGGTTGCAATTAACCACCATGCAAAACTGAGTTCTTTCAACAATTTCTCCGAGCCAATTAAATTGCTGGCATATAGAATAATCCAAATGAAAAACTGCCAGCTATTTCTACTCCTGAAAACAATGGGTGGACGTTAGAAAAAAACAATCATTTTCATAGGTTTGATGGTGACCAATTACCAGGATTCGTTAGTCAATCACTTCAAGAATCAGGTTGACAGTTACAGTAGCGCTGTGTATGTTAGTATCATTTCTGATATTTATTCAATTTTTGTTATTATTCTCGAATAATAGTTGAACAATGTGTAAATACAGGTCTAAAAGAAATAATATTACAGTTAAATTGCATAGTATGTGACTACTACAGAGACGAAAACAGTTTGAAAAAGATATATAAAAATTAAAATTATGTACTGTTTGGACTAGTCTACGTCACTAGTATATTTATCTAGAAAACTGATTCTCTTTTATATATTATCAGTAGTAATACTATAAGTACTTCAAAATAATCAGGTTATACATCGATAACTTGTTGCATAATTATTAAGAGTGTCAGTTTGACAGTTTAAATAATCCGACCGCGAAGCGGGAGGATTATTCTGTCAAACTGACACGATTTGTAATTATGCAGGAAGTTTGAGATGTAAACTGTATTTATTTTGAAGTACGTATTGTATTTGATACGATTATTTTTTGAGTAAATTAAGTAAATATATAAACAATTTATTAATTTAAATACAAATTGGTGCAATGAAAGTTACAATTATTATACCGGGTGGCTACGGAAGTATTGCCTACGGAATATCTCAGTTATTGTATGAAGTAGGTTTGTGAAATTTGGAGCGTCGATATAATGACATAAGAGCTAAAATTTGAGCATATTGACATGTCGAAGTAACATCAACTTTCTTATTTTAAATGAAAACCCTATTTTTTTTCTTTTCGCTTTATTCAGCATTCAATTCCCTTTCTAATGACATATCACAAGTTGGTATCTAACCAGAAACTAGATCAGAAAAAAATTATTATTGAAATTCACCGAGTAGGCCGTGGAAGCAAAATGAAAGCCAAAAATTGAAAAGTTAGCTATGGAAACCATACGTCACTTGATAACAGTTGCTACTACTGTGATATTTTATTTTCATTCGTCGGCGTTATAAAAAGCCGCCAAAAAAAATATTGGAAAAATTGGGAAAAAAACAATACTCTGTAGGTCCATAACTTTAATAGGAACATACAACTTTTTCTTGCCTGTACTATTCAGCCTAACCATTCCTTTCTAATGATATAATAGAAAGTAATTTTTTGAAATGAAATACCAAAAAATCCAATTATTATTCTTCAAATAACGAAAAAACAGATTTATCGAAAAAAAAATTCAAATTGATAGGATTAAAGATAAAATAAATTCAAAACAAATGTTCGAAATGCATTCCCTCAGCGTCAATACATTTATTGACTCTGGTGATATTTTCATGTAAAACGTTTCTCAACATTTGGGGCGTGATATCTTGGAAAGCTCTACGAATTTTTACTTCTAGCTCATGTAGAGTTGTAAGCTGTGTGGAATACACCCTATTTTTAAGATGCCCCCATAGAAAAAAGTCGCACGGAGTAAGATCAGGTGACCTTGGTGGCCACCTGACTGGACCATGGGTTGTTATAAGTCTCTCTTGAAAGCGATTTTGAAGATTATTTCTCGCTATTCTTGAATTATGCGGAGGGGCGCCATCTTGCTGGAAGTACATTCTCTCAGTTATTTCCGCTGGTAGGTTGTTAATGAATTCCGAAATTTCATTCGTTAAAAAATTAAAGTATCTCTCTCCGGTTAATTGGTCTTGAAAAAGAATGGGGCCAACAATATGAGTTCCAACTATTCCTGCCCAAACATTCACACCAAATCTGTCCTGGAAGCCGCCTTGTCGAAACCGGTGCTCGTTTGCTATCGCCCAGTACCTGGAACAAAAGACCGTTCACACTTTTAGCACTTTACACTTCGACTATCGACAATAATCCAAATAAAGTACAGTACCTACCTTGTATTATTCCTGTTAAATAATCCATTGTTGGTAAATCTTGACTCGTCCGTAAACAAGATATAATAGTTAAATAGGTGATTCTCAGCATTTTGTCAAAGAAACCAATTACAATATTCCAGGCGCCTTTCACCGTCATTTTCATACAAATGTTGATGCAACTGATACTTGAAGGATTTCAATCGATGTTTTTTAAAAATTTTCCCAGCAGAGTTCTCACTTATAGCTAATTCGGCGCCAATCTGCCTTGAGGAAATTGTGCTATCATATTGTACTAAAGCTAATACATTAATTTCAGTTTCCTCATTAATAACAAATGCTTCTTGGTCTTCGTGAACATCAGGCTCAGTTCTTAATTTTTCTTCAAGCCACTGGAAATACCTTCTTGACGGTTGCTGCCTCCCTGGATATCGCTCTAAATACAATCGTTCAGCCTCATAAGAATTTTTTAAACATTCACCATAAATGAGAAGCATGTCAATTTGTTCGGTTCATGAATAACGGGGCATTTTTTGAATATTCCACTAACTGATTTCGATTTCCAAACCCTTTTAAAATGGCAGAATCAAAAACACTACTTCGAACGTCAAAATAATATGGATAGCAGCGTTCGTGACAGCTCTCATTTCTTTTTTGTTTCATTCCAAAATACATCTTAATCAGCCTACTTGGTAATATTTTGGTTCGAATGATTATTGCAATGGAATGATTATTCTGAATAGCACAAACATCGTCCATAGGTAGATATTAGAAATATCTATGGACGATGGCACAGACCAAGTACGTTTATGTTCCTATTTAACCTAGATACTACAGGATATAATTTATTATTCCACATTATTTTTAAATTTTATTTTTGCGTATGGCGATAATCTGTTTTATTATTTGAAGAATAATAATTGGATTTTTCGGTATCTCAGTTCAAAAAATTATTTTCTATTATATCATTAGAAAGGACTGGTTATGCTGAATAGTACAGGCAAGAAGAAGTTGTTTGTTCCTATTTAAGTTATGGACCTACAGAGTATTGTTTTTTCCCCAACTTTTCCAATATTTTTTTGGCGGCTTTTTATAACGCCGACGAATGAAAATAAAATATCACAGTAGTAGCAACTGTTATCAAGTGACGTATGGTTTCCATAGCCAACTTTTCAATTTTTGGCTTTCATTTTGCTTCCACGGCCTACTCGGTGAATTTCAATAATAATTTTTTTCTGATCTAGTTTCTGGTTAGATACCAACTTGTGATATGTCATTAGAAAGGGAATTGAATGCTGAATAAAGCGAAAAGAAAAAAAAATAGGGTTTCCATTTAAAATAAGAAAGTTGATGTTACTTCCGGTCAGACCGGAAGTTAACTTCGACATGTTATGTCATTATATCGACGCTCCAAATTTCACAAACCTACTTCATACAATAACTGAGATATTCCGTAGGCAATACTTCCGTAGCCACCCGGTATACTACGTTTTTTTTGAGTTATTTTCGGCGCAGGAAACGTGGCCACTGCTCATTGAAGTGCTGGAAATACTGGAGGTGTTATTACTTGAACCTGCAGCGTTTTTAAAATTGGATCTCATCTTATTCATTACGTTTTGGTGATGGTGTTCATCTATCTGTAGGTAGGGTTTGATAGAATTGCTATTACCATGTCCTGTTATTTTAATAAGTTCTTGTTCCGATACACCTGCTTTTGCCAATTGTGAAACAGCAGTGGCTCGGTGAGAATGATTTGAAAATATTTTGTTTGTCATATTAAAATTTGCCAATTTTGCAGACTTTTTGGTACATTTACTAATTTCATGCACTCCAACTGGCATATTTTTGTACCAGCCAAGGGTTTTTTCTTTTCTCCAGTTGGGATTTACTGTCAGAAATAACATATGTGTTTTAATATTGATGTTTTCGCTTCTTTTCATCATTAGCTTATCTAGAAGACTCACTGGACAACGACTTACTTCATTATGGTTAGGTACAAGCCATTTATTATTAGCACATGGTTTTGCTTCTCCCTGAGTGGTTTTGGTAAAAATAGGATTATATTGTATTCTACCAGTTGGAGTATCATCATTTCCAGTTTCTTTTTGATAATAATGAGTCAAGCATGACGCTCCTTCAGTTCCTCTCCACGCAAGTTCTACAGAAGCAATTAAGAAAAATTTTATTTGTAATCCTTCCGGTGTATTTTCATCCCACGCTTCTATCATTGCTATGTACTCGTTATCTTTAAATGCTGATGCACTAACCTTTCTCTTGTCCGGTAACATTTGAAGTTCCCTTCTTTTTGAATTTCTTGCGTTTCGTGCTGCTAAAAATATGGGACTAGAGAATGGATCAATTACTCTATTAAACTCCTTCATATATTTTCCTTGTACCTGTTTTGCCGTAATGTTTCACATCGTTTTTCTTTATAATTTTCTCCATTACATTTTCGCATATTGAAAGCCCAATCTTTCAGAATGGACGCTATCATTTCAGTGGAAATTGATTCATTTAGCACATAGTTTCTTTCACCGCAAAACGTAAGAAATTGTTTCCATACGTACTTTTTTGTTTTCACTGTATTATGAGGCTCAGTATTTTGTATACTTTCGTCTATTGCATGTGATGATAAATCTCCGAATCGACTCATTTTCGAACAATTTTTGATAAACGTCACAATTTGACAGTTCTGTTTGTTGTATATTGATGTCGATGTGGTTACTATGAAAATGAAATTATTTTAAAATTTTCGATTGGTGGAGCTACTCTATGTATAATCAGGTATTATCGAAATTATACGAGGTAACTTAACTAAATTGGACATTCTGATTGGTTGAAAATCATACGAAAAAAATAATCCTTGTAATCTAGTAAAATATTGGAAGTAATAAAGAAAAATATTTGATAGAAATAGGATGAAAGTTTGGTATTTGAAAATAAAAACAAAGTAACATAATCATCATATCAAAATATGCTTATTATTTTTTCTTTTCTAAATTCCCTGAGATTTGCTTGTGTAAACATAATAGGCGAATTGGTGTCACATCCTGATATGCATATGTACTCAAACATGGGTAAAAAATTAAAAAATGTTGCTGTTGTCATAGTGATATTGTCAAATTGAAGTTTACAAGTGCTTCAAACACGTGGTGTCAACTTTTCAAGACAAATCGACTAGTTTTCCCAACACCAACTTGATGTTTTCGAATGTTACAGCAATATTATGTTATTTAGTTAGGTACTGTTTCTACCGGGTGTTTCACAGTGGATGGAACAATAGAAGTATCTGGAGAACAGAAAGACAGATCATTTCGAAAATTTGTGGGCGTAGATAAACAAACTTGCTCTATCCGTCTAAAATCAATACAGTGTTGCCGCTTGTATCAGAAAGTAGTAGCTACTTTGTTATTTCAAATGGAAGACCTCGTATATTATATCATTTTTGGAATCCTTATAAGATTCCTCACAACTTTCTCTCATAATTACCTATACCTATCTATAACGATTTCCGAGATAAAAATTATTTTGTCCAATTTTTGTGCAAAACCTGACCATTGAAAAATATCAATTTTTTCCCAATGCAAATTTACAAAATATTGCAATTTGGTTTATAGCTGCATAAGACCATTAAGTATTCTGTCGATGAACTGGATCTCAGTTTTAGCATACAGGGAGGCTCAGAAGTGAGTTCCTTCCGGGGACTCATGAAAATGATTGAAACTCCGTTTTTTTTTTTAAATGAAACACCTTGTATATCATTACTTATTTGAAGAGCTGTAACATTTTTTCAATTTAAATGAGTATACTATCCCTATACCTATCTCGTACAGTTTGTTAGTTATGATCACTTATGTTATGAATTCGTCTTCAATAAAATAAATATTGGATAGTGATTTAGATAGTTGGCTATGAACTTCATTCTGACAGAAAACTAACATGTTCTTCCTCCATTGTCATCCTGTATTCAAGTTGCATGGGTGTGAAAGTACTACGGCAGAAAATAATTACTCGAATGTGGTTTTGATGGATTTATTCATCATTTATGGTCAATGTAACAAGAATATCAGTAGAACATGCAGAGAGTTTAATGAAAAGTATGCTGATTCACCTCGAACGAATTTGAGAAAATTCATTAGATTGAAGAGAAATTTTGAAATGTTTGGATCTTCTTTGAAAGTAACAAGAAACTTGCCTAGACTTGTGACAGGTAATGAGGACAAAGCAATAAAAGTTTTGGGATCCTCAAGCTTCCATTCGTAGTGTGGTTCACGATTTAGGTGTGAAACTTTCATCAGTTCATAGGATTCTGAAGGAACACGGAATGCATGTCTACAAATTTCATAAAGTTCAAGCTCTCAAGCCCCAAGACGCTCAGCAAATGATCGAATTATGTGAAATGTTGATGGTGCGTACACAAATAGACGAAGATTTTCTCAAGAAGATAATATGGACTGATGAATCAAAATTTTCGAGGGAAGGTATTTTCAACAGGAGAAATCTTCATTACTGGGCAACCGAAAATCCGCATGTCACAAGAGAAATGGAATTTCAAGAAAAATTTAGTTTCAACGTTTTCTGTTTAATTATGGACAATCAACTGTGCTTTTTGATTTATGATGTAAACCTTGATTCTAGAAAATATTTGAATATCTTGCGGACAACGGTTGGGGATTTCATTGAAGAACTGACACTAGAACAATATCGATCATGTTGGTATCAACTTGATGGAGCTCCTGCTCATTGCACTGCAGAAGTCGGGTTGGAATTGGACCGTATATTTGACGATCGATGGATTAGACGTTTGGGTCCATGGAACAGGCCCCCTAGATCCCCTGATCTTACACCCCTAGACTTTTTTTGTGGGGCACTATCAAGCAAAGAGTCTAAAGATCACCGGTCAACACAAGGGAAGAATTAGAACATCGAGTGACCCTAGCGTTTCAGGAATTAGATCGAAATGAAATTCAAAGAGCCACAATAGATACCGTTGATATTCGCATAAGAAAGTGTTTGGAAACGAATGGTGAACATTTGACCATTTATTGAAATGATTCAGAACCGCTAAATCTTTCTAGATTTATTAATACACATGTTAGACTTTGATACTTTTAGCTTTTCATGATGATACAAACATTTTAAAATTTCTACTCAATCTAATAAGTTTTCTTGAATTCATTCGAGGTAAATCAGCATACTTTTCATTAAACTCTCTGAATGTTCTGCTGATATTCTTGTTACATTGAACATAAACTAACAAAATGTACGAGACAGGTATAGGGAAAGTATACTCAGTTGAATTGAAAAATGTTACAGCTTTTCAAATAAGTAATAATATACAAGGTGTTTCATTTAAAAAAATCGGAGTTTCAGTCATTTTCATGAGTCCCCGGAAGGAACTCACTTCTGAGCCTCCCTGTATGCCGAAACCGAGATCAAATTCATCGACAGAATACTCAATGGTCTTATGCAGCTATAACCCAAATTGCAATATTTTGTAAATTTGTATTGGGAAAAAATTGATATTTTTCAATGGTCAGGATTTGCACAAAAATTGGACAAATTAATTTTTATCTCGGAAATCGTCATAGATAGGTATAGGGAATTATGTGGGAAAGTTGTGAGGAATCTTATAAGGATTCCAAAAATTATATAATATACGTTCCATTTGAAATAACAAAGTAGCTACTACTTTCTGATACAAGCGGCAACACTGTATCGATGAAAGTATTTTTGACGGATAGAGCAAGTTTGATTATTCACGCCCACAAATTTTCGAAATGATCTGTCTTTCTGTTCTCCAGATACTTCTAATGTTCCATCCACTGTGAAACACCCGGTATAGTTGCAAATTTCCACATATGTAGCGCTGTATTTCAAAACTATGTGAGCCAAAACTATGACAATGTACTGAATTCACGAACTCTCATCTGTGCTGTATCCATGACTTTCGGAACCTTCCTGTAATCAAGTTTGTGAAGTTGTCTTCTAATTATAGAGGTGCAACTAAAATAAATTATAACGTTCGCCCTCTACGACTCATTTATTCAGTCTAGAAAATCAAGCTTCACGAGCTATTCCTGGATCATTAATTCTTGTTCAAGTCTAACTCTTCCACTTTCTGGTTCACTGTAATTTCCACTTTCAGTGGGTCTTTTACTTTAGCGGTTAAAGTCGAATCACCCAGTGACAATTAAGGGGTATCCAGTTGAATCTCTGCGTAGCTGAATGGGAAATGAGAGACAGTTGGATAAGTAATTAGAAACTGAGTTAGGTGGACAAAGATCAGCCTGAAGGAAAGTTAAGCTATTTACAAAAATAAACACTGAAAATTTGTTTTTGACATTTCAAGTCTACAATGATACTCAATTTAGTATTTCCTTTTGCTCCTTTGTTTTCCGAATACAGTGCGGCTTTTTTTAGCCTCCCCTTGTTAACTATTGAATGGTTTGACGTACAAAGATGGATCAAAAATAATTTTGAATGGTATCACCGATACTACTTTTTGAAATAAAAGACATTGTGGTTCCCGATAAAGGAGCTGGGGGGCACATCAATGTGAAAATGGGGATAAAATTACACGTTGAAAAGATAATTCAATTCTCTAAAACATTCAAATAATAAACTCAAGGACTGAAATCCATTACACTTGGAGACTCGAATGAAAGACTCATGATTTAAAAAATATTGAAAGTCATCTCAACTCACAGACTCAAGCCGAAGACTGAAAGACGTAAGCCGATGACTGAAAGACTGGGGCGAAGATTTAAGGTCTGAAAATTGACTCAAATGATCCAACATATCTAGCTATACAAGATTTGAAGTAGATGTTTTCCTTTCCAAAAATTTACTTGCCAATAGACTAGGTCCTCGTTACGGACGTTACACTACACCTCGTTTTCGACACCCAATACTACCCTTCAACGCCAGTAATATTATAGTGGTATGTCTCACTTTCTCCCAGATGTTACCAATGGAAAGCCCAGGCCAGCTACAGTGAAGATACGGTACTCCATGGGTCAGTTGCAATGACCAAGGGTGAACTGACAATGAGTGGCAGGCTTTAGTGGCCCTTACCGCCTTTAGTGGCCCTTACCGCCTTTAGAATGCCAGCTGTGCTCTAATTTACCTTTTACGGGGCGGTTCTGAAAGCATACCCCTCTTTCCCCTACTTATTGAGTGAAAACTTCGTGTGAATATTAACCAATTTATTCCCAACACGGTGAAATTATAATACAACAATAAATATTTCATACACTCATCAGATTATTAAGCGGAAAGCAATCTTTCAACGTCAGGACCTGAAAATGAGACAGGTTATGAAGTCGTACATGGATTGCTGAATATCTTGATCGACTCGGCTCGCGGGGAATACTGGTGAGATAGTTTCCCAGATTACCGTTTGCGTTCGCAGTTTAATTCTGTATGACGACTGTCAAATCACATCGGCTTATGCCGAATCACTGTTGGTCACAACTTTCAGGGTACTAGGACTCGTGATATGGGTGTTACCAACTCCTGATTGCCACCTACTATCACGGCTTGGAAGGAAATACCAAACTGATTCCAAAGAAGAAGAAGGTTGGTCCCTTTGGCATGAGTGATTTACATTTCGCGATCTCCGTACTAGTTTGAAACAAAATCTCACCCTTCCAGTTGTAAATTCCGTACCTTCAGGATTAGATAGCGCTGTACGGTTCTGGTGGTACTAATGAAGCATTGGTACGCTTAGCTGCCTGAAGGACAATGATTGAACTAACTCTCTCGTCAGCGATTTCCTTGAACCGGCCAGTAGTGAAAGCTGTACCTTTCGGAACATCAACCACCGGTTTCTGGGGACTTCATCAAAGCTACACAGATCGTGGAAACTGGAGGCGCTGCCTAGTTATCAAAGAGAGTTTTTCAACGTGCTTGTGATTATAAAAATAAAGGACTAAGCGGCTGTCTAGATTCGAAGTCAAATTTTCCACCTTGGTGAATTGGCGGTCTCTATCATGCAAACTAGTTACAAATGATTGTAATGTCCGAACCCTTGGGAAATAGTAATTTAGATCGCCCGGTACTTGTACCCAGTCTTCAAGCCTGATCGTTCTGCTAGTTGCGAAGGTCTAACTTTTGAAACGATCAATGCGGAGGTTGTAGTCGAATTTCGGTCTTTTAGTAATTTTATATAATAAACTCGGTTTGGGAAATGGAATCACTTGAACAGAAATATGTCTGTACACTTCAATATAAATAATTTTCAATTAAGCCTACCCTCGGAGTATAAACTTATACGCATACTAGTACTTCTAAACTGTCTGGCACAAAGGATAGCAATTTTCGTATGTTTTTGCTATTTATACCCTCGTTTGGCCTTCGTATCAGAAAACATGAAAACTATGTGCGTCGTAGCAGAATGCATGAAAAACTACTATTTTCCAGCAAAAAATAATCTTGATCATAAAAAATGAACTAAGACCAAAACTCTATGAATATGTAGAAATTTTCGACACATGAAATAAAGGGTAGTAAAAAGTGGTCGGTATCAAAAATTAGAAAATGTGGATGTAGTCATCTAATATTTTCTGAAAAAATTTCCTTTCGTTTACAAAAGAATTTGCGTAGTGATCAAAAAGGGTACGAAGCATCTCTGTGATACTGAATACGACTTTAAAAATGAGCATCCGAAATGCTCTTCGCTACAATATAACAGTCATTTAATCAACCAGTGTATTAATGAAGGCGATTAATGAACGAGATATGTTATGCGAGCGCGATAATTTTTGAGATCATTAGTCGCATTTTATTATAAGAGTTGATTACAATATTTTGTCGTCTACCTCTTTTTTGTTTAAATGAAGGAATTTTAATTTTTTTTAAAGCCTTTAGAAATTCTTCAGAAATGGTTTCTCAAAATTATTTATAAAAAAGAAATAAGATATTCATCGGATCTTTTATTCAGAGAAAGCAAAAAAATGGACATTAGACAATTATACTGTTATAATATATTGATCTACCTTTTCAAAAATAAAAATAAAATAATGTACAAAAATCACATGTATAATACCAGATTTAAAAACGAAATAACAACTAAAATCAGAATTAATAAAACAATTGGCCAAAAAAATTATACAATTATTGCACCATATGTTTATGATATAGTTCCTGACAAAATAAAATCCATTACATCGATTTTCTCATATAAAAAGAATCTGAAAATTTGGATATTGGAGAGTCCAAGGATAATGTTTCATGAAATACTAAAAATTTAAATTTGTGTTTCAATACTAACAAGCACCATAAAAATATTTACATTATTCATAATTAATTTTAACTATTTCAAAACGAACAAATGAATATCCCACCACAAGTTTACTTCGTGGGATTGTTTTATAGTTTATTTGCATGTTATATATTTATATTGTGATAATTTATTTTTAAAATTGAGAATAATCTTATCATTATTATTATTATTAATAAAGTTAGAGATGCTACTATAGCAGTGTCTGCAACATATGGCAACATACATTTATCATCAATATCTATTTTAGCGTCCATTAAATCTGAATTCGTTTATGTTTAGTTGCCTATGCAACAATTACGCATTCATAGAGAAATAGACCATTAATGACAAATCGGCTATTAATAGGGGTCATTATTGGAAGATTTTTTGAAATCATCTATTTAAATCAGATGGTTCATTGATAGGGGTCATTAATGGTCCATTTCATTTACATTGAAGAACATTAAACAGATATGAAAACAGAGAGAGACTTCTGGGAGATCGTCGCTGCCGACCGATGATGAACCCTTTTCTCTCATATGCACCTACTACGTAGGCTTATAATGCAAGTACCTATCAGAAAACAGCCACTGGCTAAGACCACGACGGGTATTGAATTAAATCTAACAGATACTTGTGCAACGTTCCTCAAAGTATCAGAGGACGCATTTGCGAAAGCCCTCTGTGACCAACCAGCAGAATTGTGTTTTGATTTGGACAGGATGACCACCTGCAGACTAGTTTCGAGGTTGTTGCCTCTCATCAGTGCAAGGGTGGGTCAACACATACAGCACTGAAGCCGTCTGTTCCCCGTCCAAATCATTACACACTCCGTTGCTTGGTCACCTCTGGTTCATCACTGGGAGATCGTTTAGTAACGGACAGTCTTTGCCGACCTATGGATCTCCCAAAAGAACTTTGTTGTCACATAAATCTCTTAACCCGGAGATTCAGAGTGTTCTTTCTCTGCTCGCTAGGTGGAGCAGCCTAGAAACCGCTTCATCCCATGAACCAGAGGTGACCAAGCAACGTGTAATGAGTGTGTAATGATTTGGACGGGACACAGACGGCTTCAGTGCTATCTGTGTTGACCTACCCTTGCACTGATGAGAGGCAAAAACCTCGAAACTAGTCTGCAGGTGGTCATCCTGTCCAAATCAGAACATAATTCTGCTGTTTGGTCACAGAGTGCACTTGCAATTGTGTCCTCTGATATTTTGAGGAACGTTGCACAAGTATCTGTTAGATTCAATTCAATACCCGTCGTGGTCCTAACCAGATGAGGTAGGCGGAAATGTATATTTTACTTCAGAAACTTTACTTTCATTGGGAACAACGCTTGCTCTTCTACTAATGATAAATCTCCCTCCAGTAATAAATCTTGACCAAACCTCCTATGAAATATCGATGAGGAGGAATTTCATTGGATTTTATTTGCCTCCACCCGCGCCACTCGTAAATAAGTTGATCTCGTATTTTCTGCGTAAACTTAAAAGGATTACTTGTGTACTGGGGCTTTTCCAATAAAACTAGAGATCCTGGCGTCAGCTAAGCCCAGCACAACTTCAAATTACCAATTAAGCCGACTGGCTGAACTTTTGTCTAGATTGTATCGGCAACTTTCGATCCTTGTTCTGCCCTTATTTGATATCAACTCCAGAAAGTTTTGGTTCACTTGCGGATGACTACGTGCCTTTGCGATTCACTCTTTGTGTAAATAACTGAGTTGGCGCTGTGCAAAGCTATACCAGACAGAGCTCGAGAAACTTTCTCAGTTCTATTCAGCCAATATTTCGTGCGGACATATACAGTGCTAGCCAAAATTCCCCCCCCCCCCCCTTCTGTTTTATAGACAGATAGACATGATTATTAATCCTTAGAGATCATTGGCACGACATAGGATTGGTCAATAAATATAGAGATTCAAATATACATAAATAAATAATAAGATTAAATAAATAATACGATTGGGACATGAAAACAGTGGTACTTAAAATTACAAAGAGGTGTCTAAATAAAAATCACACATAATTATATAATACAAAAACTACAAAGAAAGTATACAGTGTGTCCCTAGACCAGTAGGACAGTTAAATATCTCTTGAACCAATAGGAATTTTCAAAATATAATTATTTCACATTATATTGCATTATGAGAACTAACTTCAGGAATTATTATTTTTTATACGAGAGGCGCAAGAAAAGCTCACAAAATCGAACATCAGTTTTTTTAAATGGAACACCCCATATATTTCAACACATCTGAATTCTCATTCATTTAGGCTATTTATTAGTTTTTTATTTTTGAAAATCCGACAAGGCGTTGCCAAGTTATACCAGTTTTTCTTTAAATGCAGAATTTTTTTAAGACAAACCCATCATTCACACTACCAAGAATTTATGAAATCATTCAATGCTATTGGTAGTCGGTAGCATATTCTATCATATGAAACACTTATCTCCTTCGAAAGTTATACAGGGTGGTCAGAAAAATTATATGATTTTAACGAAATTCAAGCTTTCCTCTCATCAATTTTTCAAATCGTGCACCCTACAATATGCATAATTTTATATCCCATTGGTGGTTCGATTGCTTATGGTCAATGGTCTACAGGTAATCACTTTTGTAAGTTACTCTAGTGAAACAAATTGATAACCAAAATTTCCTTCAAGTTTGTGTATCTTTCACACGATCGAGGATAAAGTAATAACTCAAGCCGTCCGGGGTGGCTTTGGAACATTTGAAGTCATGTCACTTATATGACATTCGCTCATTCAATGAACATACATTAGTGCATCAATAATTATTGTGTTTCTCAAGATTATATCCAATAAAGTAGTTTAATTGTCCAAGGCCCCTTAAGACGGATTTAGTTGCTGCCCCGTTATTTGTGAAACAAATCAAATTGAAATGCCACAGTTACTTTCACCCGATGAATATGTTGACATGTTGCTCATATTTGGCGACGCGAGAAAAAACTCTCGCAGAGCTTGTGTATTGTACAGTCAACGTTACCCAGATCGAAGACAACCAGGAAAAAATATCTTCATTAGACTTGAGGCTAAACTGCGAAATGATCAGGAATTACCATCAAACAAACATCCAGGACATTCAAAGTCAATCGATATCGATCAATATTTTAGCATACAAACACCATAATCCTCATTCATCGGTACGAGGAGTTGCTGAGGAATCAGGGATCTCGAAGAGTTCTGCACACAGGATTTTCAAGACCCACAGGCAACATCCATATAAATTAAATTCAGTCCAAGCTTTAAAACCAACTGACTATTATAGGCGGATAGATTTTATTTTTGAGATGATGGTAAGAATCGATGATGATGGTGATTTTTTGTCAAAAATTATGTGGTCTGATAAATCCCGCTTCCACAATAATGGGAAAGTAAATCGCCACATTGTACATTACTGGGCTGCAGAAAATCCGCACTGGTTTCGAGAAACCAATTTTCAGGAGGTTTGGGGAGTAAATGTTTTGTTTGGAATTTTCAAGAATAATTTGATAGGCCATATTTTTATCAAGGTACTCTAAATGGTGAAAGATACCTTAATTTCCTTCAAAATGAACTCAATAATCATCTTGATGAAGTTCCCCTTGGACACCTAAGAGAAATGTTTTTTCAGCAGGATGGAGTGCCGCCTCATAATGCTGGGATCGTGACAGACTATTTGAACGTTCTTTTTCCTCAAAGATGGCTCGGAACAAATGGACCAACGAAATGGCCGGCTCGTTCGCCCTTTAGACTTTTTTTGGGGGGGTATCTATAATAAGAGGTGTATACTACTCAACCAGTGAATTTGGAGGATTTGCAAAATAGAATTTTGACGGTTTGTCAAAGTATAACACCGCAAATGTTGGAAAATGTTACAAAAAATTATGTGATGAAAAATTTTGAAATGTGCCTTGCAGCAAACGGAAGGCAATTCAAACATTCATATTAATATTATCATGCCTAGTTATTCGTCAAGACAGTTTTTTCTTTTTGAGACTGTTTGTTTAGTATTCAAGTACAGTTGAATAAATAGTTTGGTGCATTTTTTTTTATTTGCATTTGTTGATAATGGAATTCACATCACTCTCTGACAACTAGTGACCATAAGCAATCGAACCACCAATGGGATATGAAATCAAGCATATTGTAGGGTGCACGATATGAAAAATTGATAAGAGGAAAGTTTGAATTTTGTGAAAATCATTTAATTTTTCATATAATAGAATATGCTACCGGCTACCAAGAGCCTTGAATGATTTCATAAATTCTTGGTAGTATGAATGATGGGTTTGTCTTCAAAAATGTCTGTATTTAAAGAAAAGCTGGTATAACTTGGCAACGCCTTATCGGATTTTCGAAAATAAAAAACTAATAATTAGCCTAAATGAATGAGAATTCAGATGTGTTGAAATATATGGGGTACTCCATTTAAAAAAAAAACTGATGTTCGATTTTGTGAGCTTTTCTTGCGCCCCTCGTATAAAAAATAATCATTCCTGAAGTTAGTTCTCATAGTGCAATATGATGTGAAATAATAATATTTTGAAAATTTCTATTGGTTCAAGAGATATTTAACTGTCCCACTGGTTTAGGGACACACTGTATATAAGAAGAGACAGTCGAAATAAAAATGTGAAACCAAAGTAGAGACAAGAACGAGTCAGCGTACTGATTCAATAGCCTGAATTCATTTCGCGAGTAAAACGGATTTTCTTGGAGATATTTTTTTGTCGCACTTTTGAATTTTCTTTCGCATGAGGTATTCTTCATTGGTAGCGGTAGCATGTTGAAGAAGAGAGATCCAGCGTTTGCAGGAGATTTTCTGAAGTGCATTTTATTGGATTTTTGGAAATGTTTATAATTTTTTTTCCTTGTTGGGTAATCGTGAACATCTTTGTTTTTCTTGAATTTGTAAAGGTTATGAAAGGTGTGCGTCAGTAGTTTGTATAGGTAAATTCAAGTGCAAGTCATTATTTTATTACGTGCAAAAGTTTCTCTGTATGGCTCATTGTAACGGAGATCAAATATCAAGCGGATGAATCGTTTTTGTATTACACACTGAAAAAGTCAGTGGCACGTCCCCATACTACAATTTTTGAGCTTATCGTTGAGTAGATGAGTGCGTAGTAAATGTTTAGCATATGTGCTCTATGAAAGTTTTCTTTCAGTGTTCGGAATGCATAATATAGTTTTCCTAGTTTCTTGCAGATTGCCTCAACTTGCAGATTAAAATCCAAATTACAGCCCACTATAGTTCCTAGGAACTTGTTAAGAATTTATTATTTATAATATGGTATTGTTGAATTCGAATGTAAGAGAATTTGGGGCTTTGCATTTGCTTGTGAATTCTATATACGAGTATACCGTTTTTTTAAATTATTGATTGGGTGATTATGTTCGAACCAGGCACTAAAATTTATGAACTAAAAGCTACACCAGCATTTATGGCACACTCCAAAAAAAACTATTACATAATTTTGTACACATTTATTACAAATTTGTGTCTCAATCAAAAAAATTTTTACAGCCCCCGTTTTCCAGGAAATGGGCGTGGGCTAACTTTTAAGTAAAACTGCACCACGCATTCTGTATTTTTGAAATTTTGATGTTCAAAATGTTGCTAAAATTTCTTACACATTTATTACAAACCATTGACGTATTGAAAATTCCAAAATTTTCACCCCCTAGGGGTTAAATACCCCTTATTTATAGAAAATTCCCAAATAAATTGGATTCCACGTGGTCAGTACCAGAATTGATCACAAGATTGTTTATAATTTTTGTTCAAACAATCGAAATATTCAAAATTACAAAATGGACGGCCCCCAAGGGGTGAAACACCCCCAAAAGGTGTGAAACACCCCCAAAAAGGATGAAACACCACCAAACTTCTCAAAATTCCTATAACGTTATCCACAAAAAAACTCATTAGAATGTAACGACGTGTTGAAAATTTCAGAATGATGATTTCCATGGGGTTGAACACCCCACACAACGCATAAACTTATTTCACTGCTTTGCAAAGTGAACGATTTCGGATTTTCGTATTATACCGTTGATGAAATGAATAACTATATTGACAGAGCATCAATAGACACCACATTTTTTTGAAAAATTGATCGTTGTTGCAAAAAATAACATACTGCTAGATACGTCAGAACATTAGTATACGTCCATAGCTAGCTTTTTCCACATGGTCGGAAAACTGGAGAACACAAAGAAAATGTTTGAGGGAAAACGCTCCCTGTTAGGTTTTTAATATACTGGACTCGGATGACGCACAGGTAGCTAGAGCTGCCTCCGTGGTAACGTTAATTGTTGCCGTTAAAGACATGTTTCTACTACATGTCTTTCATTGCGCATAAACTATATCAACTGAGGAAATTGACATATTCAAGAGTGGCATGTATTAATGAATAGTTTTGTAACAATATTATAGGAAATCCAACGTGAACTATATTTAATTGAGGATCATAATTCTTTACAGTATCCCACACGCTTCTACTGCGTATTTTTTGGTGCGCATGGATAATATCAACCATGGAAATTGACATTTTCAAGAGTGGGCTGTGTTAATAAATTTTTGTGTTGCAATATGATAGAAAATCCGACTTGATATGTATTTTGTTGATTTTCCATGGTTGATATTATCCATGCGGACCAAAACACACGCAGTAGAAGCGTGTGAGATACTGTAATTAATTTTAATACTCCATGACATACAGTGCAAGTCAGATTTTCTATCATTTTGCAACATAAAAATTTATAAACACAGCCCACTCTTCAAAACATCAATAAGCATGGTTGATATAGTCCGAGTGCACCAAGAGACACGCCGTGAAAGGGTGTGAGCTAATGTAAAGAATTCTAATACTCAATAAAATACAGTTCAAGTCGTATTTTCTATCATATTACAACACAAAAATTTATTAACACAGCCCACTCTTCAAACTGTCAATTTCCATGGTTGATATAGTCCATGTGCACCAAAAGACATGCCATGGAAGGGTGTGACCTGATGTAAAGAATTCTAATAATCAACAAAATTCATATCAAGTCGGATTTTCTATCATATTGCAACACAAAAGTTTATTAACACAGCCCACTCTTCAAACTGTCAATTTCCATGGTTGATATAGTCCATGTGCACCAAAAGACACGCCATGGAAGGGTGTGACCTGATGTAAAGAATTCTAATAATCAACAAAATACACATCAAGTCGGATTTTCTATCATATTGCAACACAAAAATTTATTAACACAGCCCACTCTTGAAAATGTCAATTTCCATGGTTGATATTATCCATGCGCACCAAAAAATACGCAGTAGAAGCGTGTGGGATACTGTAAAGAATTATGATCCTCAATTAAAAATAGTTCACGTTGGATTTCCTATAATATTGTTACAAAACTATTCATTAATACATGCCACTCTTGAACATGTCAATTTCCTCAGTTGATATAGTCTATGCGCAATGAAAGACATGTAGTAGAAGCATGTCTTTAACGGCAACAATTAACGTTACCACGGAGGCAGCTCTAGCTACCTGTGCGTCATCCGAGTCCACTATATTAAAAACCAAACAGGGAGCGTTTTCCCTCAAACATTTTCTTTGTGTTCTCCAGTTTTCCGACCATGTGGAAAAAGCTAGCTATGGACGTATACTAATGTTCTGACGTATCTAGCAGTATATTATTTTTTGCAACAACGATCAATTTTTCAAAAAAATGTGGTGTTTATTGATGCTCTGTCAATAGAGGTTATTCATTTCATCAACGGTATAATACGAAAATCCGAAATCGTTCATTTTGCAAAGCAGTGAAATAAGTTTATGCGTTGTGTGGGGTGTTCAACCCCATGGAAATCATCATTCTGAAATTTTCAACACGTCGTTACATTCTAATGAGTTTTTTTTAAGTTTTGTGGATAACGTTATAGGAATTTTGAGAAGTTTGGTGGTGTTTCATCCCTTTTGGGGGTGTTTCACCCCTTTTGGGGGTGTTTCACCCCTTGGGGGCCGTCCATTCTGTAATTTTGAATATTTCGATTGTTTGAACAAAAATTATAAACAATCTTGTGATCAATTCTGGTACTGACCACGTGGAATCCAATTTATTTGGGAATTTTCTATAAATAAGGGGTATTTAACCCCTAGGGGGTGAAAATTTTGGAATTTTCAATACGTCAATGGTTTGTAATAAATGTGTAAGAAATTTTAGCACTATTTTGAACATCAAAATTTCAAAAATACAGAATTCGTGGTGCAGTTTTACTTAAAAGTTAGCCCACGCCCATTTCCTGGAAAACGGGGGCTGTAAAAAATTTTTTGATTTAGACGCAAATTTGTAATAAATGTGTACAAAATTATGTAATAGTTTTTTTTGGAGTGTGCCATAAATGCTGGTGTAGCTTTTAGTTCATCTAAAATTTTCTATAACAGAACCTTTGCCTCAAGTTCTTGCAGATTCACCGCAGAAACAATTATCGTGGTGTCATCGGCATAAATTAATACTTTACCATCGTGTATTGATTGAAGTAGATCGTTGATGTATAGCAAGAACAGTAAGGGACCTAGAATTCCCCCCTGGGGTGTACCCAACATAAGGGCAAATTCATCCGAGTAGTCGTTATCAATTTTAACTTTCATCGTTCTTCCAGTGTCGTAAGAATTCAACCATGCTTTTATAGGACCGCATAAACCCATTTATTCCAATTTTATGCCCAGAAAGTAGGGGTCGATAGTGTCGAAAGCCCTAGATAGGTCGAAGAATAAACCTACAACATATTTATTTTGATTAAAATTTTCGTGTATGTGCTGTATTAGATCTATCGATGCTGTTTCACTTGATAAATTTTGACGGAATCCGTGTTGACAAGGTGTAATTATTTTATTTTGATTCAGGTAGTATATCAGTTGATTATATACGGCAATTTCAATAACCTTGGAAAACAGTTAAGGAGAAAAATAAATCTATAGTTTTCTATAAGTAATGGGTCCCCCTTTTTGAAATTTTTTAAGTCTTCGGAAAATTGACCTGAAGTCACCGAGATGTTGATAAGGTCCGAAATATAAGGGCTGAGTTCATCTACGCATTCTTTCAGTAGTAATGCAGGAACACCATCTATTCCGGTTAAAAACTTTTTTCAAATTGCGAATTATAGACGAACCGGGGTCACAGGATTGAAGAACATTGAATGTGAATATTTCACTTCGACTTTTGTACATAAGTTTCGTGGTAGATGAAGGGTATTGAAATTTTAAATGTAAACGTAATGAATCAGAACCACTTTTCTAGCTATTTCAAACATAGATAACTGTTATTTCAAAATGAACACTAGAAAATTCAATTATTTTTGCTTTCATATTGAGGTTCTCTATACGTAATCTCAATAGTTTTTCAGATTTTGTCTTTTTCTTTCTTTTTTTTAATGCATTTTTTTAATCAAAGTACGAATAACATGATTAGTACATTAATTTAATATGATTGGAAGTGTAACTAATGGAGAGGCAAATAGATCAAAACAAATTCTGTTCCTGTCATAGCTGGTATTGATCTTCTAAAACCACTCAACTTGATAGTAGTGGATAGTAGTGACTACCTGTATTAATAAGTACGTTGATGAAGTGTATATTCAATTCAACATCGAATACGTTGTTTAAATATTAATTCATGTAATGTCATTAACTAATGGTTCTACACGGGCCGTCGCTGTGATAAATTCTTGATTTCTTGTTGTGATTTATACTGTGGTTTTTATCATTCAACTACGAACATTCAAATAAGTTGTGTCCATTCTTGTTACGTTTGACAATTTTTTAATCAATGTTTTATTACGACATTCTTGGGACTAGTGTCCATTAGTTGGACAATTAAAACGGATTCTTATATTAGTGTGAATTACTTCCATCCTGTCGTCTTTCTACATTTGTCTATCATTTTCACATGTTTCTTTTGGGAAGAAAAACCCAGAAGATTCAATTATTTTTTCATTTCCTCATAGATCTTTAGTTTAATCTTGAACTCTTTGAAACTGTTTGTAGTTTGAAGTAAAAACATTGTTTTTGTCGACAACGTACCATCAGTAACATAGTGGATCAATACATCAGGTTCAACCACACCTCGATTATCAATTTCTTTCATCACATCGTTCTGTCAACATCTAATGAATTTTTGCGCAATTTATTTTGGATGATAATTCATTTGAAAGTGCAGATTTTTAGGTTTCCGAGATACGAAACTGCATAACTTAAAATTCATTTGTTACACCGTTAAAACATTCTTTAATAAAATGCAAATGGTTTGATAGAATCCTCCACGTCTCAAAAATTCATAGCAAATGGTTTGTTAATCGAACATACATCTGAAACGGAATCACCCTGTTTACTTCCTTAATTATTTCATACGTTATCTGTTCTGTTACCATATAAACCTCTAGATTCATTTCATCCTTGGCAATCTATATAAATCTCTAGATTTACTTCATCCTTGGCCATCTGTCTCCTTTTTACTTTTCAGTTTCAAAGTATTCCACGTCATTTTCTTTGTCTTCTTTTTCTTCATAGTCTCTTTCTAGTTGCATATTTGAAATATCCAGATCCCTAAAATTACCGATAATATCGATAATGAAGTTCCTCTTATCGGTATTGTAATCTATACCCAAAATATCACACAAAAATAATCCTCCAGCTAGGTGGAAGTATTATTCTGTTGAACTAATACGATTTGTAATTGTGCAGGAAGTTTGAAATGTTTGTTAACCGCAATATGTTTAATAATGTCGAGTAATATAACTCACCATTTCACCATTATTGAACTGGTTTTCAGGAAATGAAACGGACAAATATGGTTATAGAAGATGAACAAACAATGTATTTGCAGAAGTTGATTTGCAGTCAAACTGAACCCTTATTGATGAATGGCCAATATTTAAGAATAACGACTGATTTTGTTTTTTGGGGATTTGAGGTCTTGAATTAAAGAATACTCTATTTCTTTGAAGCCACCGTTTTGTCAATTTATTTCAACATCTTCAGTGCAAAAAAGATGAGTTTTCCGTGTGATATCTATATACAGTGCGTTTTTTAGTCTCCCTCCATGTTCTCTTGAACGGTTTGACTTACAGACATGGATCGAAAACCATGTTGAATGGTGTAACCCTTACTACTTTCTGGAATAAAAAACAATGTGATAACTTGATAGGGGCACATCAATTTAAATATTTCAAGTCACATCTCGTTGAAAACATAATTGAATTTTCTTTTCAACCATCTGATTTTTTTCGGATTTCATTAATTTTTTATTCACCATATGCATTCGAGCTCGATAAATTTGAATGGTTTGATGTGGAGCAATTGGACAAAAATGTTTTGAATGGTATTAACGATACTACTTTTTTAGAAAAGATACATTGCAATTACTCAACAGATGGCGCTGTGGTCACATCAACTTGAAAATTTCGAAATGCAAAGAGATCGAAATTGTGAAAATATGTATTAATGAAAATCATTTCAACGATGTGTAAATTGACATGCCATTCGAAATTTTTCCCGTGTCCCCCCGCCCCCCCCTATCGGGTAATCGCAATGTCTTTCACTTCAAAAAGCAGTATCAGAGATACCATTCGAAATGGTTTTTGTTCCACGTTTTTACGTCAAACCGTTCAAAAATTAACAGAAGGGGGGGGGGGGGCTAAAAAAACCGCACTGTATATGTTTGGGAATTGACTGCTCATTTGTAAATCCAGATAAATGGATTATTGTGATCATTTCCTTTGTTAAAATATTTGCGCGCTCCACTGATCATTAAGGGACCAATTGCCTTCCACTACGGTATGAAATGCCTGTGACAGGAAAAAGTGGTAAAAAAAGGCCGGTCCAAAAAACGCTGTAATTGTGAAAATGAAATGAATACACGCGTCTTAGAGACAACGAGTGATTTCGCTTCCTAAATGTTGTAACTATTTTTCATAGAAATATATCGTGTATGACTATCAACCACAAGAACGAAGAACTTTCTCCACGTTGACTGTGCTCGAAGAAAGGTACCATTCCAACGCCAACGCCGCAACAACTTCAGGAACTTCAAAAAGTATATGTTATGTCACAAAAGGATCAACCAAGTAATGATCTCGAATAATTATACTTTCTCCCCACACCATATACCAATTTGCTTTTGTCCGCTAATTAATTAATTTTTTCTAAAATACCGTCCATTTATCTCGAAACCAGATTTCTGAGTTTTCGATTCGCTAACAGTATATATCCCAACACCATATTAGTATTGAGTCTGAATCAAGTGCAACAGACTTTTCGATGATAAAAACTGAAACAAACGATAAACTACACAAGACACGTGAAAATTTAAATGAAATAATAAAATAATGGCTTGTTTGGATGCATGCCGAAGAGTTTCACTTTGGCACTTCTCAAGAATGAGATTTTCGTTTAATTTTCGAAACGAATAAGATTTTCGTTTAATTGTCGAAACATTTGGATTAAAAACAATTTTTTTTGATGAAGAATAAATTTTTCAGAACAAGTAAATTGCTGTTTTTCAACAGTTCTAAAGTTTGCAGAACTTATGCAATTTTTTTAGCGCTAATAATGCGAAAATTCATTGAATCCTGGTTTTCAAAATTTTCCTTTCAGAAAAAAGGGTTGTAAAATCCTACCTAATATCTTTCGAGAGTACGGAAGTTTTAAAACATTCGTAATAAGTTTAAATTTTTTGAAAAGGTATGTTTTATATCTATAATTCGAAACGAAAAGATAGAGTGGATTCTAAAGAGAACACCTGAATATCACCTGATTTTTTTAATAAAAGTTTTGTACCCGTTAGGCAATTTTGAATCGTTCATCCAGCCCTCACGACGGGAATTTATTCAAAACAAGAGATTGTAGCCCTAATATAGCTATTTATGTACCAAGTGCGTTATATAGATCATAACGCACGGAGGGTAACATTCACCCGAGGACCTTTGGCCCGAGGGATGAATGTTGCCCGATGGGCGTTAGGATCTAGTAACGCTCTTGGTGCATAGGTACAAGATTTTATTTTTCACGAAAAAATTATCTCAAACGACGTTGCCATGGAAACATTGAAGAGGTTGCTAAGCGTTGTTTATTTGCTAAAATGGCGCTGCATTTTTGTAAGAATTGACAAGCTTGTTAGTGGAGGAAACTAAAAACGGTTGTATTCATAATAATTATGGAGATCCCACAGAATGTGACGCTCAATGCTGAAAAAGCGTTAGGAAATTTACTGCCTGTGAAATCCAAATACGAGAAGGAGTATGACCATTTTTTGAAATGGAAAGACGAAAACAGAGTGAATACCGTAAATGAAACTGTCCTAATGGCTTACTTCCAGGAACTGGTGAGTTTATCTCGTGAAAAATATTAATATTTTTTATTTATTTTACATTATTTCAGTCTGAAAAATATAGGGCAAATAGTCTGTGTACCAAATACTTACAGCTGAAATCAACATTGATTGTTAAAGAAAACATTGATATGTCAGCATTCAGTTAACTGAAGATGGTCTTTCTGAAAGTTAAATCAAAAGGATACATTCCTAAAAAATCAAAGGTGTTGGAAGGTGGACAGGTATTACTTTTCATAAAAAAAGCTCCAGATGATACTTTTCTGTTACATAAAGTTGTTCTGGTAATGGGCGTATTTGGAGGCTCAAGACGTGATGAAATAGGCAAGATGACAATCGATGACTTTGAAGACAGAGGAGCCGTTTTACTGATCAAGGTAGCAGAAACCAAGACCTGCACCTCAAACAGTTTCACCATTGTTGAAGAAAGCGAAATAGGAGCCTTGAACTTTGTAAAAAGTACGACCAAAAGGATGTAAACAACATAGGTTTTTTTAACCTACAGAAATAATAAATGCATTGAGTTACCTGTAGGTAAAAATACTATAGGAAGTGTTCCTTCTATTATAGCAAAATACCTTAATTTGGAAAACCCCAAAGGTTACACCGGGCATTGTCTACGCCGAACGTCGTCAACGCTTCTTGTTCGAAGTGGTGCTTCCTTTGAAACACTAAAATTACAAAGAAAATGGAAGAGTAGTACGATAGCGGAGAGCTATAGTGAAGAAAGTATCTCCTCGAAGAAGAAAATTGCAACAATGATAGCCCATTCCGTTTCCGAAAAAAAAAATGTTAACGTTCCGAACGAAACCCTCATCATTGGGATCTCGGAAACCAGAAGAGATACGAGGTCGGTTAAATGGAGGCAAAGTTGCGCAATTTGGTGCTCATTGAAACGCCACTTTCATATTTGAAAAATTCTGAATACTTCCGAAGATTTTTGGAAAAAACCGATTATTCGCGATTTCATTTTTATTTTTTTGTGACTCTATTTGAATAGTAATAACAAAACAAATTTCACATTCTCATTGCTACTTTTTCTGTTCTACAAGATGGTGTTATCAGATTTTCAAACAGACATTTCGTATTTGAGCTGCCATCATCAACTTTGTTTTTTTTAAATACGGCCCTGGATTTTTTATTATGGATTTTAAAATCTTCTAATGTCCCAAAACAAATGATGTATCGCACTTATTCGAAAAGTTTAGAGAGAACTCATGTATAAACCAATGTGTGATGTTCAACAAGAGGCATGATGTTTTAATTATTCCAAAAAAAGTCAAACAAAAACTATAAAATTGAACACACAATGAAAGTTAAAGCAAATATTCAAATTATAATCCACCTCTCTCTCTCTCTCTGTGTATTTGGTTGGTCGTTGCTTCCTTCAAACAGGCGCATTTGACCAAGCCCTGCTGCGGAAAATCCGTTCCCATCCGGCCTTTAACCGGCGTAGACAGCAAGGTTTCATCAGGGGAATGCTGTTGTCTTGCTCTAGGCAATACTGCATCCCATATTTTACACTTTTTAATTTTTATTTAACAAAACACTTCTATACAATCTGTCAAATGCACGTCTTTAGGACTGCGGACATCACACACATTAACCTGACTTCCAACACAAGACCGCCGTCTGATCTCAACCACTGCCGGAAGTCGAATCCACGTCAATCTATAATCCACTTGCTTGAATGCATTTTCGTGTCAGTCTGTGAAGTTTATGGATAGCACGCTGAATGGTCCTTGCAGTGATAGCCCTGATCTCCCTTATTAGGTCTTGTCGTACTTACTTCAAGAATTTGTGGCGTGTTTCGATAAAGACGGTTTTTGAGAAATCCCCAAAGAAAGTAGTCTAGAGGGTTTAGGTCGGGACTTCTAGCTGGCCAACGTACGGGACCTTGGTTTCCAATCCATTTATTAGGGAATAATTCATTCAATACGTTTTAACACATCTCCCATTATGAGTTGGTGCACCGTCTTGTTGACACCATAGTTGACGTAATACGCCCAAGGGTTCTTCCATTAAGGAATCCAATATATTGGTCCTTATTAATTCTGCATATCTATCGGAATTTAATTTTCCTTGAATAAAAAACGGGCCGATAATTTTATTGTGCCACATACCGTTAAATGATTGTCGTCCCTGAGGTCTTACTTCTTGATTCTGCCTTGGGTTTTCTATTGACCAATAGTGTTCGTTATGTCTGTTAAATAGTCCATCTGTTGAAAAACTGCATTCATCTGTCCATATAGTTTTATTTAGGAAGTCATCATTTTCATTAATTTTATTTTGCAACCAGTTACAAAATTCTAATCGTCTCTCAGCATCGCCAGGTCTTAGTGCTTGACTAATATGGATTTTGTATGGTTTATATCCGCGCTTATTTAAAGTTGTCCAAACTCTCATTCGCGGTAATCCTACTTCTTCTGAGAAAACTCTAACTGAAGCTCGAGGATTATTATTGGACTTAAAAAATAATTTAAAATTATTCATTTTACTTTCTACTTTGTAACAGTTTTCAAACTTACAGTGTTCAAGATAATTTGTTCCTCTTCTGGATCGATTCGTGTTCCATATTCAACCCTTGGCTTAACAAAACTTCCGTACTGAGCTAAATTATTATCAATATTAGCAAAATAACTATAATGCGGCTTCCGTCTTTCTGGATATTCCAACAGATATTGCTCACAAGCCGTTTTTGAATTTCGATTCGTAATATAATAAATCCTTATCATATCTCGTCATTTTCGTTTAATAAGCGTTAACGATTAGTTAACGAACAGTGAACTGTCAAAATATTGGATAATTTAAACATTAACAAATGAACTAAGATAGCCAGAATGCACGATGCACAGCCACTTTGATAAAATGCAATTATTTTTGTAAATATAGCCTAGGGCCTAGAGTTTGAGGGATGACATTTCAATTAAATTATTTATTAACCACCCACTTTTATGTTATTTTTGAGTTTTATGCAGTGCGTTATTGCAAAAAAAGTTTGTTTTAACTCTATTAAAAATCTAATTTTTGTCTCTCTCTAACTCATGAGTTCTTATGAAAAATGCTATTAATATAAACTTTTAGAATAAGTGCGATACATCATTTGTTTTGGGACATTAGAAGATTTTAAAATCCATAATAAAAAATCCAGGGCCGTATTTAAAAAAACAAAGTTTATGATGGTAGCTCAAATACGAAACGTCTGTTTGAAAATCTGATAACACCATCTTGTAGAACAGAAAAAGTAGCAATGAGAATGTGAAATTTGTTTTGTTATATCTATTCAAATAGAGTCACAAAAAAATAAAAATGAAATCGCGAATAATCGGTTTTTTCCAAAAATCTTCGGAAGTATTCGGAATTTTTCAAATATGAAAGCGGCTTTTCAATGAGCACCAAATTGCGCAACTTTGCCTCCATTCAACCGACCTCGTATCTCTTCTGGTTTCCGAGATCCTAATGATGAGGCTCGAATTTGGGACACCCTGTACAGTTATAAATAAAACTTTTCTGAGTAATTAATTTATTGAACAGCAGAAAAAAAATTTAGCTGGCGTTATGATTCATAATGCCCTCCTTAACGCCCCGGGCGTTATGGGTCTGTTAATAGCAACCGTTGCCAAGGTATTATAAAGCAGTAATGGACATGTGAAAAATAAATATTATTTGGAATATTGTAATAGTATATTATGCTTGGAGCGTAAGGGAATGAAACAGCGATTCAAGCCTACTACTACAATTGTTATTCCGAAAATACTCGGTTGTACATTTTCCAAAATGAAACATATCTCTTGGCGTTCACGGCTAGTAAACTGACTGTACACGCCCGTGTTCATAATGTTCGAGATGATGACATCCACCGCTAATGAAGCAGAGGCAGTAATGTGCGCAGAACATCCGCCATAATGTCGAGTACAATGCATTTTCTGTGACTCGTCTTTCGCACCAGCACAAAACATTATAACTGCAAATTTATGTAGGGCGCTGCTGCTGCTGTTGATGTCAAACATGCATGTAGAATTATGAATTATTGCGCGCGGATGAGCAGATATGTGCTGACAAGTCATTTCAATGGATATAACAGCTCGCTAGACAGGATGAACAATTGTTAGTGAAGGACGTATGGTGGGCTGTTATTTTATCACTGAAGAATGGGTAAACTCGACAAAATTGACGTATAGTCTGCGGGCCCATTTCCTAGAATAGAAAAATGAAAGACATACTTTAGTCACTATTTTCCATCGTTCAAAATAACCTCTTGGAAGGGAAACATTCCTGATTAGAAATTAATTGAATTATTTTTGTGATATCTAACAGAACACAACTACTTCCCCGACTTTGGCCACTCTGGTCATTGGACTACATCTGATGATATTGTGGAATGAACCTAGTGAGTAAGTTTACTCAGTAAATGCTAGTACATAATTAATTTGAGAATGCTAGGATATAATTTGATTCAACGAAAAGTTTGAGTGAATACATTACATTTTGGTCCACTTAAAATAACAGGTAATGTTTTTGAATAATACAATTTCTTAGCATTTCTGTAGACAATAGGCATGTGTAAATTACGGCTAAGTACAGAAGAAGCCACTTAAGCAGAGCTTGAGCTGTGGAACATTCTTCTGCATGAGTCTATAACATTATTAAGCAATAATTAAATTAGATTACAAACTTAGGCATCTGAATTTTACATTATCAATAGACCATTCCAGAACACGTGACTTTGACATTTGCTGGAGGGCACACATATCGATTAGTTGGTGTTTAACCTTGTGCATTTGGTGTAAAAGTTTTTTTTTTCTGGTTTAATTTTGACAAAATTGTAACAAATATGCATCGAAGTACTTACTCGTTAGCGGTGATATTAAGTGCCGGTACGATGAAAAAATTCGTATCATAGACAATATCGCGATCCGTGCCAAAATTAACTGATATCCACTGACTAACTTTCTATAAAATGTCGAGAACAATAAGCTGCAGACTCATCTGGTTTACCACTTGTGGTGTAGCCCATATTTTGGGAAGGAAACCTATCAGGATGCATGTTTTCCTCTAAGGCACTGGGTTTTCCTAAAATAGTTTTTGAAACTCATTTAATGTACAAAAATGAACTGATATACACTATTAACCTTCGATAAAATGTCGAGAACACAAACGCCAAGTTTTAAGTGGTGATTTACTAAAGGGGCCTCGTTTTGAAGCATTAATCCAAGCATCGAAGCGTTGTGCAAATAGATCATTTGAATAGTAACCATGCTTCGTTAAAACTGCCGGAACTGGAAAAAAAGATACCTCATCACTTTCTCCCCGCATTTTAAACTTAACACTACAAAACGATGTCATACTAATACATTTAAGAACTAATTACTAATCAAAGTATAAATAATGACAGTTGTTTACCAGTAAACAATGAAAACTAAATAGAATACATGCCCTCCAGTAAATGTCAGTGACGTTATTCTGGAATGGTCTATATTACCTACGAAGAAAGAGAAGAGGGAGGTCCTCTATTTAGTCATTGTGTGTCATCAGGTGTGTTTTTCTTTATTATCCAAAGCTTTCAGAAATGAGTGAGGGTTAGTTATTACACATTTCTTTATTTGTTTTTTCGGCGATATTTGATATTTTTTCTGATCATCAACCTAACCTGAATGAAAAAATCTGAAAGTAAAAATTTGCATTTTTATTCAATAGTTGATTTTTTAATTATCTAATATCCATTGGACATTCATATAGATGAATGATAAAAGGGAGATGTTATCCAGTAGGATCACTCATAGAAATCGGTCATTTCATTGACTGAAAGACCGACCAACTTTAGTCGGAAATATCCTAGTCAGACCCTGTCTCCAAACCTCCGATAATAATGAAAATTAGAACAAGGTAACCTAAATGCTCCTAAGTGGCCGTAATGTATGAACCAATGACATATTACGGCTATACTCGGTTATTTACATTTTGAGTTGCTGTCACATTCTAAGCACAATTTTTCATTGCCGCTTGTTTCGCGGAAAATAGTTAACATTCAACCCAAAAGTCGGCAAAGCTGAGTTTCTGCTGAAATATCTGCTTATATACAATGTATATAGCAGATAATTGCCGCGAAACAATCGGCAGTAAAAATTGTACTTAGATTGTGACTCTGTATTCACCGCAGCTCGAACTGTAAATAACGGAGTCTAACGGTAATATGTCATTGGTATGAACTACGATAATCCCTAAATAAGCACTGCAGGAGGTAGGGACAACTAGTCCTGCCAAACATGGCTTAGGTGGAAGAAAGGGAACCCGCCCTTACATCCGCGGGAGCAGTCTGGATAACCTCATGGAGGTCTAGACAGGCTGTTTATAGACAACCAGCGGGGAAACCTGCTCGGACACTTCAAAACCCCCACTATTCACTTGATCCTTGATAGTCACCGCTATCGACATTTTTTAGCTATATGTGTTTTACAATGTTTTATCTATATCTTTCACTTGTGACATGTAACTTTTGAACTATTTCGAAAAACAAACCCAATAGATTCAGCACTTGTCTTTCTTCACAATGAACTCAATAATATCCCCCGGAACATAAGGCCGTCTCTCCCTTAAGGTGGGATTTCCTAGCGACGTCCAGCGTTCGCGGCCCGCCGCGCCGCGACGTCTGGCCGTTAGTGACACATACAACGAATTTTCAATGCAACTGTTTTGTTTGAAGCGGCGCGATTCATCGTCTCATCGGCCGGACGTCGGCGGCCTCGTCCCGACTGCTCAAAAACATGTCAAGACGCGAACGCCGACACCAGCAGTAACATTATTTCAATGTGAAATAAGCGTGGTGGATATTACTACAACGTGTCACAGAAATTTACCAATACAGACGAAGAAATTTTGAATTATCAAGTATGTGAATATCTTTGCCTTCATGGCCATTCACACAAAGACTTCAAAGATTGTCAAATTCGGGAAATATGAGTAATGAATAAAAAATTCTTTGTTTCTTTGTTACTTGCTTCAGAAAAGATCATGTATAGAATTGAGTTTTGTGACTAGTAGGGAGTCATGAAGTCAATTAGTTTCTATGTGTTTCCCCCAATATTTTTATCGATAAGTTAGATAATTGTCAGATTATCCAGATAATTATTGTCGGTTCAGTATAGTCGTCATCATTATCTTCTCTCAGTAAGTCTCGTTCATGCCCTCGCGAATTTCGCAATTTATTTGTGAATAAAATGGCTATAGACATGGTTCTGCATCAACGATTGGTCCAGCATGACTGGCAGCCATTTTATTCCCAGAAAAATTGCGAATTTCGCGAAGGTATACAATACTGTAACATTAATGCTGTTAGAACATTCCCATTCATTATGACAACAAGCAATTTTCACTTTTAAACTGTAGTCAACCAGAACACAAAACGCACTGGGGGTATGATTTCATTACAAAAACGCGGACGCCTGACGCTTCCAGCAAATCCAACAATCGTCGCGGCCAGCCGTCACTGCTGAACGTCGATGCGGGCCGCGAACGCTAGACGTCGCTAGGAAATCCCACCGTACCAGTGACATACGTATCACTCGTAGCACCAAGTTATGCCTGTTTATGTAGGCTAAGACCACATAAGCTGAACAAGCTGACAGCGAATACATTATGGTCTCAGCTACCCCACGACACGCACTGCATCTTGAGTCAGGAAACAACTCTATACCCATCACGCGACTATGGTAGACCATCCTGGACCATCCTGGAAGGCCATTATGAATCCCTCGGTTTCCGACTTCAACTCACCTGACCTGAGAAATAAGGAGGTCATGTTTCTGGATAAGATCTTGTATCAAATGTCTTGTGGTAATAGATCGAAGCCATCGAAAGGTTACGCTTGTACTGCATGGAATCCTACGTGATACATATGTCGATGAGTAGGTTTTCCTTGCATCCGGCGATCCCTTTCTTTGGCCCTCTTTGCTCACATATCCTTTCTTACACCGAATCAACTGAGGAGAGTATTCGCGTGTATTGAATGCACGTAAACCCTCATAACACGTATTCAAGCATGCTACCGTTTTGGGGATGAGCACGGTTTGCCCCTCGACAATCTAATCTGTTGCTCCACATCTAGCCATGAGTTAAAAACCTTTGTCAGATGACGGTGGGTGGTTGAAAACTTTTTCCGCCAATGGTTGCTACCAGGGCCTGGAGCGGCGAAGTTCTTCAAGTTTTTGAGAGATCGTCGAACTTCTTTCAGGGTTATCATAAGCACAAGCACAAGCTGGCGAAACCTTCTCTAAGAAGCTTTAAATTGCGCTAGGGCTGGAGTATCTACGTTGAGTGGTTGCGTATAATTATAGATGTTCTTCCAGTATTATCTTCTTAGTATTTTTATTGCAACTAGACATTTTGCCATAGATTGAATGTTTTAAGCTCCTCGTCTGAGACTTGCTCCAGATCCTCTAGGAAAGATAATATTATCTCATATTTGATTTTTGGTGTTTGCCATTAGGCCTTGCTCTGAGTTAGGTGAAGTCAACTTCGCATATATGGAAATTTATTGTTTATTCATGTCCATAATATGTTCCCACGAGTAGCTAGAGAAGTTTTGATCCTCTATAGCAGAGCCCTGCACGTTGCAGTTATGTCTTAAATACTCTGGGATTCGACCAGAGACCCTGTATATGATAGCACCCTGGCTACCATTCTTTTACCCTATCTATATCCGCCGTGTTCTTTCAGAATTAGGGCCACCTCGAGCAGGATGCGATTCTTCATCGAGAGGTTTTCCAGGTCTCCTTTTCTCCCTGTAGTCTGCGAAAGTGTGTTCGATCCCTCAGCCCTCATCACGTGGTCGAGAAATATAAAGGCTGTTGTTTTCGAAAACTTAGAATACGTGGTCAGGCCATAAAGGTTTTGCAAGATTGTTTATCACAGAGACGCAGATAGTCCAAATGTCGATAATATTTTAAGTAACCCCCAGAAAATTACAGTACTGGCCCAAATTCTTTTTCTTGTCGACAACAACAGTCTGAGTCGAATCAGGTCGGGCCACCTGATCTCATATGCAGATAATACCGCCCTGAAGGTTGAGTGGAAGATTGACGTGAAGCTTCTCTTAGGAGCTTTGACCGAACTTCGCCCTTTCGCCACATTATTATTATGTACTTTATTATGTACTTTATGTTTTTTTTCCCGTGCCAGCCAGGCCCAGTCTCCGGTGCTCCGTCCCAATCTGAGGCGCGCTGGTGGCGTTTACCCCAATAACCACTCCCTACGTCCCTAGGGTAAGTGATTATTGGGACCGAGAATCATGTGCTCTGAGTAGACGGAGGAACCAAGGATAACAGCCTTCTGCAGTCGTGCGGCTGAGATTTCTGCCATATTACGGCAAGCCGGTATTATCCTCAAATTAGAGAGCAGTGTCAGGGATGTCTATACCCATCACGTGATTACGGTAGACAAGGGTGTTGAAGACACCATCCTGGCAGGCCATTATGAATCCCTCGGTCTCCGTCTTCAGCTCACTCGACCTGAGGAAGGCAAATGTCAAGCTATTATTATAATTATATACACTAGATAATCCTGGTCAATAGTATATGCAATAGAAAATAGTATGATGAAGGATATGAAACTATGACTGAATGCCAACCTCTTGAGTCTGATTATAACAAAAACCAAATTTATTACCTTTACCTTGTTGAATAGTGATCAAGCCATGAAAGAAAAATTGTACCCTTAATGAAACATGATTCTGTCCCATAATCCAAAAAACAAATAAAATTTATTAACCCTAGTGGTGGATGCAACGATAATTTTCTAAATAAATAAAAAATAGCAAACAAAATTAAATGCCTTAACCAATACTTTAGGTGGAATGGGCATTGTATATTTCTATCAACAAAATTGAGTCTTTCAATCCAATGAGACATATATTACCAAGAAAAAACTTATTCATGATTTATTACTCGCTAGTAGAATTCATTCTACAGTACTGTATAACCGCTTGGGGAGGATTATTCTACATAAACTTCAATTGCCTTCAAAATTTACAAAATTCCATTATAAAAATATTGCTAAATAAAGCAAAAATATTTTATATTTCCAGACTCTTTGAAGATTCCAAACTATTAAATATAATGAAGCCTGTATTCTTATGGATTTGGAAATTGTGGAGATGACTTTGAGTTTTCCAACTTAGTCAAAAGTTATTATAATACTCTGTTAAGTTTACATGAGTTTGTGACAAAAAGTTATTTTTTCCTCAATCTGTTTTCCTAATAACAAACCAACTCTTATACTGATTTATTGGGGTTCCATAATGTCATTTCAACCTCATTTATTATTTCATCAGTTGTCGCGTTGAAATGATGAAAAGGAATATATTCATGTTTTTCATTCCATGCGGTAATTGATTATCCTGGAACTTTCGGGAAGAATCTACATAGGAGATGCCCGTCAACGGTGCCAGAAAAATGTAGCTTTCATCTGCGGAAAGTTTGAAAAGTACGATTTTAAACAGATGTCCCAGTTTGAATTATGTCGACATTTTTTATCGGGTGACCCTAAACGAGGCGGAAAATTTATTCATGTGACGAATAATGAAGGAATTGAAGTTGAAGTATAGCGGTTTGTTTTCTCGTCTTCCCTTTCCGTACACGAAAATCACTTTGATTCGACTTGGCTTTTGTCAGTGATTTTATTTATTCATTTGATGAAGATCACATATTTTGTAGCTCTGAAGGATTCTGTGTCTATAGGAAAGAACCTGTGATGTTCAGAGAACATTCTGAGATTCATCGGAAAATAGTGTAAGGTTTTGAAGCTTGTCGAGTCAGTTAAATATCAAACTTTCATAAACATCGAAAATAAACACCACAAAAGACATAATCTGAGCAAGTTGAATACAACTTTTCATTGAGAGAACACCCAGTTGATCATTTAGTAGCCTACTAATGGAGAGTAAATATTTGAAAGTAAAGAACAGGGCAAAAAACTATGAAAATGGCTTTCAGCAAAATTTTGATGAATTTTTTAAATTTTGTGTGCTCCTATTTTGGCAAACGGTTCGGTAGATCTGAATTTTTGATATGTTGTCTAGGATGGTTATCAACTGTTTGAAATTCAAAATGCACAATTCCCTCCTATCCACGCCAGTCGCCATATTGAAAAAACTCAAAAAAATCGGCACTTTCTTTTCAGATTTTTGCTTATATCTTCGTTTCGGTGCATTTTAGCTACAAAAGAAGTCCACCCATTGCTGTAGATCATTAAATTTCCTATAATTACGTTTCAGGTTTTATTTCGAGGACTGATAGATGCCAGTATAAGCAATTTTCGTAAAAATAAAAAAATCGGAAATTTCATACTTCAACATCATAAAAACACCAAAACGACGACAAATTTTCGAATATCACAGGTTACCTTATTTGATCTTCTTTAAAAAACCTACAAAAAATATAAATGGTTTTTTTCCGTTAAATCAATAGTCCGGGAAATATTACGTAAAGACAAAAACGCCTAAAACTCAAAAACGAAATTAGACATCGAAAAATTCTATATAAACAATCTACAAAATGATCCTGTGAAATTTTTTCATATGTTGAAAAAACTATTTTTTCCCTTGAATTTTTCTTTGTTTCAATTTGGTTTTTCTGAGTCAAGTTAAGTATTTTTTAAAAATTCACATCGAGTTAAGCCTATCGTCCTGCAATGCAGGTTTTCTGAAACTAGACATCGAAGATTTAACTTATAAAAATATTATTTTTTTTGAATTTATTATTCACTATATTGATTCACCTATTCATGTTGATGGTGTGATTACTCATAACAAATACTACGGTACTGGTCCCGTCCTCCTTACTTTAGAACGCTATAATTCAGTTATGACCTATTATAGAAAAACAAGTATTAGAATAAAATTTGTAGATCTGCAGGACTACATGTTGTACGAACTGGTACCCTGCCCCATGTCTTTTTTTAATGAGCATGGTATGCGTGAAGGAACAAAATCATCATCATTCGCAGCTTTCACACCAGTTCCACAAGACTTTCAACTCCCTCAACGTTCCATGGTCGTTATTGATGTTGGGAACTTTCTGCACCAGGTTGTATGGAACAGATGCTAGACCTTTGGAGGTTTTTGCCAGGGTTACGTCAAGTTTGTTCAGCGTCACTATGGCACCGACGTTATGGTGACTTTTGGTGGCTACACCACAGATCCTTCTCAGCAAGGGCCCAAGACTGCTGAACGAGCAAGAAAGTACAAGGCAAACTCATCATCAGACGTCGTGTTTCACAAAACAACTCTCAACACCACACCTCAGGATAAGTTTCTGGCCAATGAGAGGAACAAGGACCGATTCGTGAAGCTGCTCTCCAGTGGAATGCAAGCGTCAAACATAGCCACAGACCAAGCTTTCTAAGATGCTGAAAGGTTGATAGTTGTCACAGCTGAATGCCTCTCCTTCACATACCACGCCGTCATCATTTTCGGCGAAGACATTGACCTGTCTATCTCAAACAATCAGAGAGAGGGAAACATCCAGACGCAATCTACTCCGCCTTCTCCTACAATTATAACTCCAAAGGCTGTATCTTGCTCCTGCACGCAATATCGGGCTATGACACTACTTCAAACATTTGTTTCGAAAGAAGAAATTTTGCCAACTTTATAGGAAAGACCTGTGGTTGCTGGAGCATGCGAAGAGGTTCGAAGAAAATCATGGGATCACTGTTCGGTGGCAGTAAAAAACAGTCGTTGAGCTCCCTTCGCTATAGCAAATTGAAGACAAGTACCACAAAGCTCAATATGGCTAAACTACCTCCGACCACAGACGCAGGACATTCTCATTTCCTGAGGACATACCAACAGATCATGGAGCGGATGGGGATTATCAGAGACATCATCGAGTGGGGCTGGTGTAAGAAAGCTGGAAGACTGGAGCCCATCAGGATGAGTAGAGACGCTGCTCACACAAACCTGATCAAGACCATCCCATGCAAATGCACATCTTGCTGTATAGGGGCGTATGGCTGTGGGAAAGCGGACCTACATTGTTCCGCCCTTTGCAAATTCTGTGTTGGCCAAGAATGTAATAACAGGAATTAAGTCATCGTCGACGATGACGACGACGACGACGCCGATATAGTAACTTCACTATTTGTCGAAAATGAAGACCCCGTCTTTATAACCTCACCCCCTATGAAACGAGCGAAGCGCATGTAAATTTGTATCCTCTTCTGTTCTTAGTCAAATTACTACCGATCTTTGTATGCTTATTACTGCCATTTGTTCTTCAAATCAAAGAATCTTCATAAAATGTCTCTGAATTGCCTTTTTTCCATTTTTTTTTCAATATAGCGGCGTGGTACATTTTGCATTTTAATCACTCAATAACCATCTTGGACAACATATCAATAATTTAGAACTACCGAACCGTTTGTAAGATAACCCTCCTTCTATGTGTCTCTATCCCCTGGATTAAATTGGCAAAAATTCAGAAAAGTATTCCTCGAAGATCTCTACGTTCAAAAATGAATAATTCCACTTTTGTGTTATTTCTGGAACTTTGGAGGCTTTTTTGCTAATGAGAAATAGAAAATTTAAAAAAATGAGGCTACCAGGTTTTTCTGTTCTAGATTACAGGTTCTTTAAATTCCAATGTTTCATACAAAAGACTCAAGTGTTCGACTTGTATCGAACTGGGAACTAAAAGGCGAAGAGCCGACCACTGAAAATGGCACCTGATCGGTTAAAAGACATTTACGAGGATGTATTGATATCTAGTTCGCCCAGACCAGTTTCCTGCATAAACAAAATATTGCGTTACCATAGCAATGAACAATAACTTATTAGAAGTGTCAGTGTAAAGTTTGACGCCAAAAGAATAAACCAGAGTTACGCTAAATTAAAAGAAAAAATATGTCCACCGAAATTGTGATTCACGAAGAGGTGATCAATGTCCTTCGTATGCGACCGTGAAAAATTGGACTGCAAGTTCCAAAAGAGGTCAATTTTCCATTGAAGATGATGACCGATCGGCCAGTTTCTGTGTCAGTCCCCGAAAATATTGATGAAGTTCATGACATGATTTTAACAGATCGTCGAATTGGGCTAAAACGGATATCTGAAGCACTGAATATTTCATAGGAACGCGTTCGATCTGTGCTCGATTTGAAAACGATGTAGACTTCTTAAACCGAATTGTTACCATGGATGAGACTTGGGTACATTTCTACGATCCAGAAACAAGGCAACAATCGATGGAATGGCGACACTCCGGTTCTCCAAGACCTAAGAAGTTTCGTGTCCAAATATCTGCTGGAAAAGTTCTTGCTTCAGTTTTTTTGGGATTGCCATGGAGTAATCATGATTGATTTTTTGAATAAGGGTAACAATAACTGGAGATTACTACTCGACATTACTGACCACTCTACGGGAAAAAATTGAAGAGAAAAGACGCGGAAAGCTATCCAAAGGTGTTTTGTTTTTGCAGGACAACGCCCCTGCACACAAATCTCATGGTGTCATGCAAAAAATTTGTGATTTAGGGTTTGAATTACTAGAACACCCTCCTTATTCACCAGATTTGGCTCCGTCCGACTATCATCTCTTTCCTAAACTGAAAAAAAGTTTGAAAGGTCGTAAATTTTCTTCCAACGAGGAGGTAATTAAAGCTGTGGAGGTCTGGTTTGCAGAGCAAGAAGATACATTTTTTTTTAAAGGTCTAGAAACGTTGTAGTTTCGCTGTAATGAATGTATCCTATTAAGAGGAGACCATGTTGAGTAATAAAATATTTTGACATTGAAATTTTGTTTGGTTCTATACTAGGTTAAGAATTTTTCAATATATCCTCGTATTATTGAAAAAGGTAGTATTCAAATAGATTAAAACCTTAATCCTTAGTCCCCAGCCAGTCACTTGACTAGGCAACCATTTTTTGATATTTTTTTATTTCTGTATAGTTGCTTAGCTTATTAGCTTATTGAACTTCCTAGTTTTAGAAAAAAAATTATTGCCAAATCTCTTACTGTTTTATTTATAAAAATCTGTTTTATACATTCAGAAGAAAAGTTGGATATGGTATTTCTCTTAATTGTTTGTTCAAATCGTTCGGGTTGAAACAAAGGAACAGCTGTCGCTTTCGACCTCATTCTAATATTGAGATAAATGGAGTACGTTAAGTGTACACTCGGGTTGCCCGTCTTCAAAGTGGGCTGCCAAAATTTCTGACGGTCAGAGGTTTTATTTGATGGAAAAATAATAAGCTAAGCAACTATACAAAAATTTAAAGAATCAAGAAATGGTTGCCTAGTCAAGTGACTGGCTAGGGACTAAGGCTATATCATTGTTTTATTCAATTTGAATACTACCTTTTCCATTGATATGTGTCTTTTAACCGTGCTATTTTCAGCAGTCGGCTTTCGGACTATAAGATCTTTGATGTAAATCTTTATTGGATTATTTATTGTGAAGAAGTTTCCAAGGTCAACTGATATCAAACATACTCCATTTATTCCTTAATGGGGTGAAAATTGCAGCGAGACGTCCAATCGAGAGGCAGTATTATTTGATCTTTTCAGTCTCGTCGTTGAACTGATTACAATATTTCATCTAGTTAGCATCGCTTTGATCTCCTATAAATCTTGCCCTCATTCTCTATGCGAACCTTCCTTTTGTATGAGAGCTTTCGCTCGTAAAGAAATAAATTACATGTAGTTAGAGCGTACAATGGTATTCGTTAAAATCGAGAATGGAGGATTATAATTGAAGGATTCGATTCAATTTGAGACAGATTTTCCAGCTGGCTGTTGCCTATAGTTTTTGTTATTACTGATACTAACTGCATTGTTTTATGGTGTTTAACGAATGCTGGTGAAACTTATGATAATAATAAATCTCCTTTAATCATCACCAGATGTACATGAAATGGTGAAGTTTCAGCTCAATTACGTTTTTCTTACTTTACCGTACAAAAAACTTTAAAAAACAATAACAATAATGGGCGATCTGAAAATAATATCAAAGATAAGTTGGAGTGAACTAAAGTGAAATATCCAGAGAAAATAAAATGGATAATTTTATGATGATACTTATGATAATAGATCGTCAGATGCGGACTGATTTTCTCTTTTCTGGGATTTTAACCACTGAAAATTATGTCAGTTTTGAGATCAAAAAATGAAAGTATGGAAGATTCATTTTGAGTTTGCAGAAACAAATGTGTTTTTTAAAATCTCGTGTTCATAGCATTTTAACACAATAACATACCGGGTGTCCCACATTTTATGTGACAGGCAATATCTGGTTTGTTGAAGGAGATACACAAAAATGTTTCATACAAAAGTTTTAGGAGTTCATTAGAGCTATATTTTGATATAATTTTCAAATATACAGGGTGTTTGGTGTAGGTGCTACAGACCAAAATAGTATTTTTTAAAATAGAACTCCCTGTATGTTATCACATATTCAGATTCTACGTTGTATTCTGATATCATTTTACGTTTAGTTTTCGAAATTCGGTTACGGCGTTGTTGAGTTATTGCCTAAAATGTAAAGTCTTGAGAACGACTATTATTTTAAAAAATATCTCATACAATTATTCTCTCTGCATCAGATCACATGAAAATTAGTCAAAATTTTGGGTGTTCGAAATAACGGTTTCAATTTTGAGTTGTGGAATTCAATCAGGAATCATTTTGAATATGAAACAATTGCGAAATTGAAAGAGGTGTATTCGAAAACAAATCGTTAATAACAATGTAAATAATATAACTTGATAAATCATTTCATAAGAATGGTAGGTACCTAGGTATAAGTCATAAAAATTGTTCAAAGTGACGCCCATTAGATATTATACAGGCTTCGAAACGTCGAATCACTTCTCTCGTACAAGTCGCTCTTATAATATTAGGCGTAATATCACTGCACGCTAGTCGAATTTTCATTTTCAGATCATCCACATTCAAAGGGGGAGTAGTGAAAACAATATCTTTTAAATATCCCCATAGGAAAAAATCAAGCGGTGATAAATCTGGGGAACGAATTGGACCCTTATTACCAATCCATCTATTTGGGTACGTTCTATCCAGATATTCAGTAACAACCTGTGAATTGTGAGGAGGAGCACCATCTTGTTTCCACCAAATTCCTTGTCGTTCTGCTATGGAAATATCTTCCATCAACTGGATCAAATCATTTTCTAGAAAATGTAGATATCGCAATCCATTGAGATTTTCATTGAAAAAGTAAGGTCCTATGATGCGTCCATTGAACAATCCACACCATACATTAATACCCCAAGTAGTTTGAAAATTACTTTCGCGGACCCAATGGGGATTTTCTTGAAACCAATAGTGACTGTTATGTCGATTCACACCTCCATTATTGTGGAATCGCGATTCATTGCTCCACAAAATTTGACTGAATATGTTAGGATTTTCATGTAATATTACCTGAATACAAGCAACGAATTCAAGTCGTCATTCAAAGTCCGTGGGTTTCAAACCTTGTACGAACTGAATTTTGAATGGGTGGTATTTATTTTCTTTCAGAATTCTCTGAACATTAGATTTACTCACACCGACTTCTTCTGCAAGAGTACGGATAGAAACATATGGATGAATAATGATATAAGCCAACATATTGATCTCTAAATCTTCAGTTCTAACAGATCTCGTATGATGACGATGCTTTATAGTAGAAGGAAATGGCCCAGTTCGCAATTTTTCTTCAACTCTGGAAAAAGTCATTCGTGACGGAATGGGTCTGTCTGGAAAACGTTCTTGGTATAGACGTTGTGCTTGACGGCAGTTTTTCTGACATTCCCCAAAAATTAATAACATATAAATGAAATCACTTGGAGGTAACGCGAAAGGCATACTGGAGTTTTCGCACGAAGAACACAGAATCGAACTGGACAGTAGATACAATTCAACAACATTTGTTACTATAGCATCAACAAGCATAAGCTACTTGATGAAATTGTGCAATATAAAGCAATTCACCCTCAAGTTAGTCACATTCTCAAGAATTTCAATATTATATTCAACTGATATCGATATCGTATCGTAGAGGTGAGAATAATGGTTTGTATTCAGTAGTAGTCTAGTTCAATTTAATAAAAGATATAGACTGGATTCGTGTACGAGTAAATAAGTTTTTTTGAAACCTTATATTTAAGGAAAAGTGCAATAACTCATCAACGCCGTAACCGAATTTCAAAAACCAAACATGAAATGATATCAGAATTCAACGTAGCATCTGAATATGTAATGATATACAGGGCGTTCTATTTAAAAAAATAGAATTTTGGTCTGTAGCACCTACACCAAACACCCTGTATATTTAAAAATTATATCAAAATATAGCTCTCATGAACTCATAAAACTTTTGTGAAACTCATTTTTGTATATCTCCTCCAACAAACCAAATATTACCTGTCACATAAAATTTGGGACACCCGGTATACAGGGTGGTGCGCCCCATACGACACGGTCCCTGTGAACCAAACGATTACTTTTTTCCGGAATTTCATTATATGTATATTGATTGAGATTACAAAAGGAAATTATTTTGAAGTCTACAGGGTGACTCATAAATGTGTGACATATCAGAGTTGTGTTTTGATGCCTTAATCAATATACATATAATAAAATGGAGAGATTCCCGAAAAAATAAATGATGTGGCTCACAGGGACCATATCGTATGGGGTATCCCACCCTGTATAACAATCTAATAGTGAAACACCAAGCCATAAGATTTGGACATACTTTGAAATAATGGCGCGATCTTTTCAAAAAATACTCGGATGCTGATGCATTTTCTCGCTTATGGCAATCGACAGAATGAAAGTTGATATCGTTAGGAACACGAAAAACATAAGCCGGTCAGATGTACAAATGCTATAAACTAGAAAGTCTGCCGGAAAACGAAAAAAAAAAAATCCACAAAATTATTTTACCTAAAATTTACCTCAACAGCTGACCGACTTATGAGACATTTTTTCAGGTTCCCAACGATATCAAATTTCATTCTGTCGATTGGCATAAGCGTGAAAATACATCATCAACCGAGTATTTTTTCACAAGACCGCGCCCTTATTTCAACTTTTTCAGTACGTCCAAATGTTATGGCTTTGGTTTCTTACTATTAGATTGTAATATATGTTATTGTGTTAAAATTCCATAAAAGAGAAATGAAAAAAAACATTTTTTTTCTGTAAACGGAAAATTAATCTTCCGTATGCCTAGCAGACGTCCGATCGATATATTTTCATTTTTTGAACTCATAGCTAACATGATTTTCAATGGTTCATCCAAGATTCGAAGTTCAGAACTCTTTAATCTCTGAACAAAAGTATTTTGTAATGGTTTATTCAATTAAATCATCAAAAATCGGTCCTATCTTCTCCGAATACAGTTCAGATGATTAAATAAATGGTATACTGAAAACAAATAAATTGAATTCAAGGTGAAAGTCAGTAAATAATAGCTTGACTTCCAGGATTTTCACAAATGGCATTGATTTTTTTTTAACTGGTCAAGAAACAAAGCACCAAATTACGATAGGTAACTACCGTCGATCTAAAAATAATAGATTTTGGTGCTCTTGAATTTCGTAAAATAAATTTGCATAGATTTTCTACAAATAGTTACTTACCTATATTGTGTAAGTATAGTTTTTAATTTATTTAAATTTTTCATGTCTCATGTTAAAATTAATGTCGTGCAACAAGAACGGGATGAACATCAAAAAATTTATTATAGAGATTATATATCAATTTCGGAAGTAAAACCGGATTACCACGGCTTATATATCCAGTGTCCTGAAATAATCCAATTTGCGGGATTCATTATTCTAGAACATGTGTTCTACAATTTTGTTAGTCCAACGCTTCACTTATAATGGGTTTGCAGTTTGTTTAGTTGAGCCACAATGAGATTAGACTCGTTTTTCATTTGGAATATTGAAGTATTCTACAGTCTGAACAGAATTTTTACATGAACATTAGTGCATAGATTAGTGGACCCATTTTGCATATAGGCCAATAAACAGGTATTTTCTTGACATTTCAGCTCTAGGCAATAAATATGAGTGAAAATCAGTATTAATAATGGAGGCGAATCATTTTTAACAATTAAACCCCCTCCCGCGGCATCAACCCCTTCCCGAAATCGTGTTTTTTTGGGTATTTTCTATGAATATGTAAAATTGTCAGTCCTGAGTAATGAAACTGAGCGAAAATTTGTAAATATAATAGGTACAAATTATTAGAAACGATTTTTCCGCCCCGCATTCAGGGCATATCCCCCGCATCGCGGAAACATTGGGGTGAGAGGGAAGGGGGAGAATATTTGAAAACACTCTCAAACTATTACTCGTAGATATAAATGTGGGTAAATAATCGTTGAGAAGTATTGTTATGAAAATTATTCGCAAATTCGAGAGAAGATCAACTTATTGTATAAATCAAACGCGGACCGGAGGTAACGAAATATGGTAGTGTTTTTCAATGATATCGAGAAAGGGTATGGAGAAATGAATCCACAAGTAATCACCATCTTCAGTCTCCTCGTCTTCATCTTCACAATCCGGAACAATCACTGCCAAGTTTCTACTGATATCTGACATTGTGATATTTTGAAACAGAGCTGAGTTGAACATGAAACAATTGTTTCAAAAATAAACTCACCATTTTCAATTAATAAAAGTGACAAAGCTCTAAGAGATGTTTCCTCGTCTCCGACTATCGATGTTATCCCAGTATCCAGTGATTTCTGCACAGGAACTTTTATATTATCTGACGTTTACATAGAGCAACGTTGACTGCTTCCCTCTGCGCACCGACTGAACCACGCCGCTGTATACTATACAGCGGCGCGCTAGCTGCCGCATTGACAAGATCCCAAGCCGATATTTATCTGGTTTTAGAATCTCAATGAGTTTAAAGCAGGTACACTTCGGGATAGTTTCCTTTGGTGCACTGTCTTCCTCGGTCTCGAATCCCCATTTTCCATCAAGGACTGATTTTCTTTTTCTTTCCATATCACAAAAATACGATCAAATGCCGAGTAACCTCTATTTTACGTACTTAAAAGATTGACTGGATTGCATTTAAAATTTGTACAAGTAACCAAATTTGTATAAATATTTTCAATAAGAACAGGTTTTTTTCTGCAAACTGGCTTTTCATTCATGTTGATACGTGCGTTTATCTCTGAGTTATTAGCATTTGAATTTATAAACTCCCTCGAGATTTTGTAACCTGAAATATGCGAAGAATTGAAAACACTCGTATAAAACCAACATCATTTGGACCGGTTAAACGTTATGCAATTTGACAATGAAGTATTCCTCAACTGTTCATTTCACTTGTTACAAGTGATTAGACATTATTTCAGTAATCACAAGCATTATTTCACGAAGTCAGGAACATATATAAATAATATCAGAATATAAAGCTGTGATCTTTATCTTCAAAATAACGTAAGATTTATCCGAATTGAACATTTATGTGAGGAGTTATAGAACTTTACTTCACGCGCTGGTTGAAAAAATGCACGTTGGCGCCGGAGCAACACCTGCCCCATTGCGAAAGCATATAACTTCAACAATTTTTTTTCAAGAATACCGTGTGATATCTCAAAATTTTGGTAGGGGCAGTTTTTTTGTAAAAATTTGTGCTCTTTCTGAATATCAAGTAATTTTTTTGATTTAAAATACATTTTTTGAGATATTTCGAAATTACCTCAAAAATTAATTTCAACGCGGTTTTTGGGGGGGTTCCCCCTCCCTGGAGGCGATAATTTTTCTCAGAAGTAATGTGCACACTGTGTTCTACAATTTGAAAAAAAATTATCGGCGGAGCAATTTAAGTTGAGGTTGATAGCCCTGTTGATTGGCCTAATACCATTTTTGCATGTTGTGGAGATATGTGTTGATTTTATACATTTTGAATTTTTTTGGACGTGTCAAATTCTCGTTGCCTGTGATTGACTGAATACCACTCTCTACTCAATTTTTGTAACCAACGTGTTTATTTTCAAACCATTTTACTTGAGGTTTCATGAGTTTAAATTGAAGATGGAACATGGAGAAAACTATCATCATTGCAATGTATTTTATGCTCTTGAATTATCATTAGTTCACCGAATGTGATAATAATGATAATGATAATACTGAACTCCCTCGAAGCGGTGAAATAGACTTGCCGCGACTTCTCAACGTCAAAACTCGATGTATCTTTATGGTAGGTTGCATCCTAAATTGTCCGTTCCACGGTTATACTTCCCCAGATATCGTGGAGGGCGTGTACTTTTGAGTTTGGGGTGACTCCATAACAGAATGGTACTGGATGGAGCCTGTAAAGTCAACAGGAGTCAGATTCCTTTCTCAGCATGGTCCGCGACCATGAAGAAGCAACACAATTAATTGCCATGTTTTTTCTATAATGAATAATTTTTTACGATACATTGTATACTCTACAATTTATTTATAGTTAATGTCAATATTTTCTTTTCTTATTATTTTCGTTGGAGGCCTCTTTCCTGTTATTTTCAGTCTACCAATTAGTAATTTCAATAACTGCTTAATTAGTTTTCCTCAATTTTTAATGGGAATTATCGACAATAATTTTTAGCAGTAAATTACTAAATTAGCATAAATTATCTGTGAAAGCAATTAACTGATCTAACACAATCTTGAATGTGAGTAAAATAAACAGTATAGCAAACAACTTCTTTCATTAACACTTTACTATAAAGTTAATTTAGAATATCGTTCGATTTCCTCTTAGCCGCACGCCACTGATAATAACCGATGTGCGCGTCTTATTGAATGCAATTTTATGAAGAATCAAATTTTCTGAGAAACTGTTAATAGAAAAAAATTCCATATGATTCTAGGATTTTGGCTGATTATTCACTTTTTGTTTCAGGTGAGTTTGATATCTGGAATTCCTAATCGGCTTTCAGTAAGTATATTAATTTTGACTTTGACTTTAACTTGAATACCATTTCAAAACAGCAATTGAGCTAAAAAAATTAAAAAATATCATCGGCATGTAGTGTCAATCAAGTTCCTGAGATTTTAATATTTCGCAGATCGTATTATACATCAAGTAAAGAAGGGGGCTGATTATCGATCCCTGGGTCACTCCTAAGTTTGTCTACTTCATTAAAGTATATTAAGGAATTGCCATCTAGCGACTAACAAATGAATAAGAGGTTTGCCAATCGGAAGTCATAGAGTGTATATGATTAACGCACTCAAATGCCTTTGATAGATCACAACATACTCCTGCAACCATCTCAACATCACTCAACTCAGCAATGATCTTTTTTTATTCAGCCCTGTTTTTGATACAAACAGTGTCTCCATGTATTTTTTATTGTTAATTCAATGATGTATCACTTAGATGGTTTAATCACGTGTTTGACCCTTTTCGGCCATGATCATGAATTTTTAAAGATGTTTTCACCAATCACTGAAACACATCGGTCCAAAGCTGCAATAAGAGTAATAATAACAATAAATATGCTTTATTATCAAAAGACAGAATTTTGTTGGCAAAGCTTGGCAGTATATAATTTAACATAAGTATATTATAATAAAAAATATTGGACACAGCAAATAAAAGTAATGCTTTAGTCAATGGAGGATAAATAATCAAAAAATAAACAGAATGAAATAAAATGGACAATAAGGTTGAAAATTGAAGGATAAAGTCATATATAGTGTCCGTCAAAATCTTAGAAACATATGGGAAACTTTTTTATTAATTTCGAAAATAAGTTAATGGCATAGCAGACGAGAAAATGAAAATCAGAACTGAATTTTAAAAAAAAATGGATAAACTGGGATTCGAACCCGGGATCATCATCATCTCATACCACCAAAGAGCTGAATTTGAAATGTGAATCGCCGGATTTTTAAATAGGATAAATACCATAGCGGTCTAACGCACATGGCTGGAAACCATGAGATCCCGGGTTCGAATCCCGGTTTATCCACGTTTTTAAAATTCAGTTCTGAGTTTCATTTTTCCATCTGCTATGCCATAAAACATATTTTCGAATTTAATTTAACTAGAGATTCAAAACTACTTCATTATCTACATTTACTTGGCTGAGTCATACATACTTGAAATTTCAGATGTGAAGTCGGTCGATAATCTTGTACTGGGTGTAATCTATCCTCTTGCACTCCCGTAAAAGCATGTCAGAACGATCAGCAGGAGTGAAAAATGCGAAAAAAAAATTTGAGAGTTTTAAATTTTGTGAAATGGGTCGACATTTTGGGAACCTCTGTCCGCCATCCTTCCAGACCAGAAAAGGCAATTGCCTGCTGGTGAGAGAAGGACACTGAATGTCAAACCGAATTAAGATTACGTTACAGAGGTCAGAGAAGAGAGTCTCTCACCCATAATTATGGGTTGCAAGCTGATGGAATAGGAACATATCACAGCAAAATGAAACCAAACGGGTATCCGAGTATCGAAACTGGTACACTGCTGGCTCAAAGCAGAACTAGTAGCTGAAGACATAACACACCTCAAAACAGTTCTACAGCGGATTCACACATGATTTGTTTTATGACTGGACCATAGTTGGACATTTTGCATAACAACGATCGACAGCAACGTTGTTGCTAGTTTTCGCGCGTTCACGTGGTAAATTCATGCTCATACCCTCGCGAATTTCGAAACTTTTCTGCTAATAAAATGGCTGCCAACATGGTTTTGCACCAACGATTGATCCGGCATGACAGGCAGCCATTTTATTCGCATAAAAATTACAAAATTAGCGAGGGTATGATCATGACATTACCACATGAATGCGCGAGAACTGGCAACAACGTTGCTGTCGTTAGTTGTTAGCCTGTTGTCGCTGTCTGTGCAAAATGTCCAGCCATGGTCCGGTCATAAAACAAATCATGTGTGAATCCACTGTTGAACTGTTTTGTTGATTAACTCACAGCAAAATGAAAACAAACGGATATCCGAGAATCCAAACTGTTACACCGGTAGCTCAAGGTAGCACTAGTAGCCGAAAACATAACACATCAATTATGTTTTCGGCTACTAGTGCTACCTTGAGCTACCAGTGTAACAGTTTGGATACTCGGATATCCGTTTGTTTTCATTTTGCTGTGATACGTTACTATTCCATCAGCTTGCAACCCATAATTATGGGTGAGAGACTCTGTAAACTTCTGTAAACGGACATTCAGTGTATTTCCTTCACTGGCAGTCAATTGACTTTTCTGGTCTGGAAGGATAGCGGACAGAGGTACCCAAAATGCCGACCCATATTTCACAAAATTTCCTTCTTTTCATTTAATCCTTATCATCTCATACTATCAAAGAGCTGAATTTGAAATGTGAATCGCTGGTTTTTGGAATAGGATGAATAGCGTAACGGTCTAACGCAATTGGCCATAAACCATGAGATCCCGGGTTCGAATCCCGGTTATTCCACATTTTTTACATTTATTCTGATTTTCATTTGTCCGTCTGCAATGCCATAATAGCTATTTGTGTATTAAGAGCGTAAAATGATATATTGTCGCTTGACAAAGAGAGTTACCGCGCGACGCGAAGCGGAGCGCGGTAATCTTTGGAGAGCGACAATGACACTTTGTGCTCGAAATACAGACAAAATTTTTTCTACAAACGCAGTTTTCAGAAAAAGAAACACCAGATGCTTTATTCAACAAAAGTAAATCACATTATAACAAACTTTCATAATGTATATGCTAACCAAATTGCACTAAATTAAAAAAATACTAATCGCTTCTCAAACTACTAAAAGCATGAAATATTAAAATTAACCTTTTTTAGTAGATATTCTCCATCGGGCGCTTCTTGTAAAAATTTGTGAATATCTTCAGTGGTGAATGTTTTGACTGGGACCACGTCATGAATTTACCGTATTGTGATTCATATTTCTTCCTTGATTTCTCTGGTAGTTCTAACACCAAATTTAGCTATTCCGGTAAAATTCTTGATCTTTGCTCGGTATTCTCCGCAGACATGATAGCCATTGAAGAATCTCTGAAGTGGATAATGGAAAATAAAGTAACAACACATGTAGTTTAAATGTCCGATTCTAAATCTGTACTAAATCCTTTGAACAATCTAAATTTTTATAAAATATACAATAGGGAATATGCATAATTTATTTTTATTTGTTTAATCAATTTTTTACTTCGTTACAACATTGTAAAAAATATAAATACGGTTGAAAGTCTTGGAATTAATTTTTAAAATAATATATAAAATACCGATTGAATTTGACCTATTTGAACGCCTCCATTTTCGCGCGCTGTGGATGACGTCACATAGCGCTATCAGCGTTGTTCTTCTTCAGTGTCGTTCGTTTTGACGTACTCTGATTGCTCTACTTGCTTGAAGTTGATCTTTTATAAAAGAGTAAGACAAATGCAGTACAAGTGTTAGATAGAGATGAACATATGTGAAAGTGATCTCGATCAACCAGAGCAGTCTTCAATGAACAAGCCTTTCTATAGTTATGGCCATTGACACTATTGGCAGTTATTAATTAGGTTAGGAATTTGCAGTTTTAATCGCTATTACGATAATGGAAAATGCTAAAAAACCTTCTTATAGGTATTGTTTAGTACCGGAATGCCAAAACACAATTATAAGTACACCAAGTAAAGTATTTTTTTCTGTTCCAAGAGATGCGAAAATACGTAAACAATGGTGTAAAGTTATGAGAAGAGGCGAAGTATCTCCAATATCACATTTACATTGTTGTGAAGATCATTTCAAAGTGAGTACATTGTATTTCGATAGTTTACATGAAGTGAATTGATCAGAAGTAAGTTTTGTATGCATAAATGTTTTGTATAGACCTGCCTGCCTCACCTAAATTACAAAAGGAAAACTATCATTTGATAAACTATTACTACTTATCAGTTTCGGTATTGTCGGATTGTGCTTTGACAAAACCGCTTTCAGTCATTTCTCTTGATAATTTACAATTGTCACAAGACCAAAATCGAACTATGTAATGGAAAACACTACAAATATATAAATAAAAACAAATTTTCTATGAAAGACGACTAGCACAGTACGAATATTAACGCAGATAAATTTCATAACGTGCAATGTGACGTCATTCTTCGTTTCGACCAATGGTGATGCGTTTCGCAAATTTGAATTCCGCGCGCTTATTATGCACTTTTTGATTGAAGTTTTATGGAGTTAAATACAAACTAAATGATAAAATAATGGTTTAGGTGTTATTTCGAGACAATAAAGTATATGTGGTAAAAAAATCAAGTAAATTTAAATCACTTGCATATTCCCTTTTCTCGCCATTTATGTAACATAAAGCAACTCCTATCAACACTATCGAAATCAAATGTGATCATTACCTTGGTATGGGTGAAGGGCCACTGCGGAATATTGGAAAACGAAATAGCTGACAAGTTAGCTAAAATAGCAACGTCTTCCACAAACATGATCGAAACTCACCCTTATATATAGTCAAACTGGAAAAAAACAAAATGAGAACAAGTTGGGAGGAACATTGTCAAGACTTCACCGCAACTTCCACTAATCAGTACACACTCATACATCCCACACTACCATTGAGAATTCCACACCTGTCAGATTACATTCTAAGCAGGAAAAAAGCAGTCACCATAACAAGACTTAAACTAAATCACGGCAGATTTCCATCCCATTTATATAAAATCGGTTCATCCCAAACACCTTATTGCACATGCGATGACTCATCGATCTGTGACTTAAATCACATATTCTTTTCCTGCTTGAATCACACTCCAGAAATAACACGACTCCTAAATCTACTACGAATACATAATATTTCATTTCCGTTAAATATAACATATCTACTCAATATGCAGAATAAAGATATATTTGACATTTTGGTAACATTTTTGGAAAATAGTGGTCTAGATCTCTGAAGCTATACGCTAACAAAAGTCTGTGGCAAATGGATTCATCCAATGCAAAACCACCCCTTTTACATCCATACATTCTCTGGTAGGAGATTCAAAGTAACAGTTTTTGCACTTTCTGCTACATCAGGAGGAGTTTTTGATAATTCGCTATCACTATCATCAATCATCATGCAGAAATACGTTGGAGAAGCGAGCGTTTTCGAAATATTTCCGCTCTAGAGCGCAAATGCTGTCACAAAATGACATATCAAGGAAAACGTCAACTTTGCGTCGAAATCTGAAAGCGTCAAAGGCTGCTTTGTTAAGCGTTTGTAGAAAAACTTATTTTCGAATTTAAAAAAGCACAATCATACCTCACCACTCTTCGCTGCTCTATCTCACAGTACCTTTCGCCATAACCTAATGGAGACGTCTCACCTTTTTATCTTCCGTGAAAAGCAATATTCTTCCTCATGAGATAAATAAATAATGTAATCATGTACGGTTTTCGTTCGCTTTGTTGGAATTGACCACGTTACCTCGTTGACGCTCGGGAAATGGGAGAAAACGATGAGAAATGTTCGCAAATATTACGACTCGTTTCTCGGCTGTAAATCAGCACGCCAGTTATCCATTTAAAAAAGGATCATTCCAATTTGTGATATATGACGGGTTTTACAGAAATAGCGTGAACGCGAAGAGGGAATATTTTTCACTTTTATTCGCGAACTGTACGACTTATTTTCTACACTACTACGTTGAGTGCTTCCAAAGCAATCTACTATTCAGGTGTTTATTTATATTTATTATATAAATCAGTGAAGTTCAAAGTGGAAAGGGATATGGAAACAGTTATCCAATATTTCAATTCTAAGCTCATGACCATTAATTTTCAAAAAACAAAGTATATTCCATTCACCAATTACGCTTCAGGACTACCCTCTTATGAAAAACTCCCCATCAAACTGTAGAAATATCGTCACAATCGACAATGAAATACTTAGGCATCATAATAGATTGTCACCTCAAATGGGATGAATATATCAACCATGCGGGCCGTGGTGGCCGTGCTGGTAAGACGTTCGCTTTTGGACCGAAGGGTCGAGGGTTCAAAGCCTCGCATTGTCATCGGTCTTGTGCATGGCATCACACGTTAAAAGGTAAGGGCTGCGTCTTCCCTAACTCACAAGTCTCTCGAAGACTTCCCAGGGTTGCGCGTAGGGGTGCAATCGGTTGACGGAAATAACAATTTTAACAACAATGTAGTGAAAAAACTTTGCCAAATAATTTATAAATTCAAGTATCTCAAGTGACGAGTTATATGATCTTGCCAAAGTTCTTGATATAAGACAGACATACTGTCAGCGTCTCTTACTGAATCAATATAAAAATAAAATATATACCATCAGTGAACACAGATGAGTCGACTATTTCCAAAACCGGGTATATCCACTTTTAAATCGAGTTAGCGGTGCCACCTGTCGGCAGATGATAAAGCATTTCATGTGGTAGAAGTGCTCAGGTCCAAACTGGTCCAAAACCCATTCAATATTGCAGAGAATTTTGGGTTGCGTTTCAAATCCGAGTATATCCACTGTTAGCTCAAGTTCAAAACCGGCTATACAGTCAAGTGAAAACATTGTCTTAGCTACGGCGTTTTCACAAGTGATAAGCAAATAAGACTTTGTTTTAATATACAACCATACCAAAGAGATGAGAGTGAACTATACAGTTTTTCTAATGTGTTGTTACCATGGAAAATATCAAAGAAACAGTGGGCAATAAGTCTCGGAAAACTCTTTAGATGAAGAAGATGCGGCTAGCGCCTATTCGTCAGATGATGGAGAAGTTGTTTAACATATTATTATTTTTATTAGCAGAATTCTTCTGGACTTCCATTGTCTAGAAACAAAGAAAGTAAATTCTTTGCATGTGTTTGAGTCACGACGTTTCAACAGTTGACATCTACTGTCGTTATCAAGTGTGTGAATGCGAAAAGATATCTCGGATAATTTTTATTTAGCATGCAACTAATGTACCTGCTATAAAGGTAATCATGATCTTCGTGGGGTCTCTCTCAGGTCATCAATGTTAGTTAATGTGACTTTTTTGGTGAGTGTTATTATTGGTGTCCTACGAAGATTGGGACAGGAAATATCTCGGAACTCGAAAGTAGTAGAGAATTGTTATTTTGGGGTTCTGAATTAAAGCAATTGTTTTTTTTTTGATATTATGTTACCCAAGTATATCAAAAACAATAAAGACAGGCCTTCCAAATTTAAAAAATCAGAAGTAGATAAGTTACATTTGACAACTACATGCGTGTACTCGCAGGTCCGGAAATTGAAGGAATCCACCCCATCCAACTAGCTCCTCTCCGAGCACAGCATCGTCGTAAATCCAGCAACTCCGGAACTCTTCTTACAGGATCAGTCAGGAACAGTACGAATTCGTCTTGTAATTGGTTGGTGTTAACCAACGGCGTCTCATACGCCTATGCCAGGCTGTAGATTTGTCGAGGAGCTACAACCTGGCCAGAACTACTTTGGAAACAGTAGTCAAAATAAAGCTGAAAAAGCTCAGGTGAGCCATCCGAGCATCAATACCATAGCAGAACACTGTCCGGGCTCTCCTGTGACACTCGGACGACTGAATTCTCGAGTCATCTCGAGTTCCTTGATAGGAAACTTGCACATTTGCTCCGGCCAATGCCGAAGCAAAGCCGCTGGTGGGCGGAGCCTATCGGAGCTCCGCTCCCAGATGTAGTCAACTGCATAAAAAAATTATTTTCGTATTTCTGGCTGAGGATGCCACATTGTGGAACTTGCCCTAAGTTATATATTGGTCAAACCAGTAGAGCATTTGAAAAATCTCACTCATGAACATCACATGCGTTATTTGAACATACTTATTCAAATAACATTTTATGAAGAATTTAAAATTTGACATATAGAAAATTAATGATTGGAGTTGAATCATTTCGAATCACTGGAAGTTAATATGTAGACGTAAAAATTCAAATATATTGCTTAACGACCAACTTGATTTGAATAACTCAGGGCCAGTTTGACAGGTTCCAGTTAAGCGTCAGATTCATTAACTGATGGTTAGAATGTAAACCTTTCAACACCATTCAAGCAATGTAATTCACCATCTAAACTATTAGTTAGTTATCTGGAGTTTAACTGGGAACCGGTGAAACTGGCCCTCAACCTTTGTTGAATTTATTTTTTTCGAAGTAGAGATTATCAGAATCCTGATATTTGAGGTCACTTCAATAATGTAGATATTATAATAGGGGTTATACTCTCTGTAATTTTGGTTATCTATTATTCACCTGTAAAAGGTAGTTCTTATTGATGATTGCAAAGGGGTATGTTGATTTAGCTTGTATATTCACTTGAAGCTACTGTGTTAGTGAAACATGTCGTGGTTAAATAAAGTTTGTGAAGATTGAATCGTTTTCTGTGTAGTTTGTACAAAAAAAATGTGCTCACAGAAGTCTGTCTAGAAACTGTTCCATGAGTGAACTGTTAATAGATTTATGGTGCATGCGCACTGAATTTGATGGATTTAATACTTTTACCTTTTCATATACAAAGGGAGGTTACAAACTAATATACTGTAGGGTTATTGTGGAACTGCTGAATTCACTCTACTCCATACTGAACCACAAACAAACGTATCAAAAGCAAACGACTTTCAATTTACAGAAGTGGCCATTTCCATGATCGTTAATATTAAACTGAAATTCTGGATCATTTAATATATAATTATAGCATTGACTATTCGACGCTGAGTTTTGCCGAGTCGGCAATGTTGCTAAGCAACGGCTAGTCATGTAATGTGGCGAATGCATTTGAGGGGTTTCAACAAGTGATCAGCGTTGCCAACGGCGCGGTATGTCATAGGCCAGGTAGATGTGGTTTCGAAATACCACAGAACTTCGACATTGATCTCCTTCGATGTATAGTAACGAAGGGTGTTCTTGTGGAAATATCTCCCAGTTACAATTGGATATCACACTAACAATCGAGTTTCATTTGTTCAGGATATGCGATTTTGTCTCATTGATATCGAATTAATTAAAAGAGGGCCAATAATTTTTGAATATAAAAAATTCTTATAGGTCAATAAACATAGCAATTTTTCTCATAAAAGTTCAACTTAAATTGCTCCGCCGATTTCTTTTTTGCAATTCGGTCGTCACGGAGGGTTGAATAATTAGCAATAAAGTTATCACCCCCTTTGGGGGTGCAACCCCCCAAAATCGTAAAAACTTTTTTCTGGAAGGTATTTTCTTGACATTTCAGCTCTGGGCAATAGACATGAGTGATAATCGGTATTAATAATGGGGGCGAATTATTTTCAACAATCAAACCCCCTCCCGGGGCATCAACCCCTTCCCGAAATCGTGTATTTTGGGGTATTTTCTATAAATATGTAAAATTGTTAGTTCTGAGTAATGAAACTGAGCGAAAATTTGTAAAAATAATAGGTACAAATTATTAGAAACGATTTTTCCACACCCGCATTCAGGGCATATCTCCCGCATCGCGGAAAAATTCGGGCAAGAGGGAAGGGGGAGAGTATTTGAAAAAACTCTCAAACTACTACTCTTAGATATAAATGTGGGTAAATAATCGTTGAGAACTGTCGTTATTTACATTTAGAAGTATTGTTATGAAAATTATTCGCAAATTCGAGAGAAGATCAACTTATTGTATAAATCAAACGCGGACCGGAGGTAACGAAATATGAGAGTGTTTTTCAATGATATCGAGAAAGGGTATGGAGAAATAAATCCACAAGTAATCACCATCAAGAAATGTATAGGAATAGTATATTGTGCAACAAGTGCAGAAAAGTGCTAATTTATCACGAGTTTGAAAAAGTTGCGGCACGAGCGCATGCGAGTGCTGCAATTCAAACGAGTGAGAAATTGCTTTTCTGCTCATGTTACACACTATACTTTTTCTACAACACCCTTTTTGCTAAAATAATACTATACTATAAGACGGAATGAAATGTCAGTGACTCATTCTTATATTTTCCTCTTGAAGTTGAAGGTAGTAAATTCAATGACAATGAATTAACTTGTTCTCTTAGTTCTGGCGGAGTATTTTCAATTTCAGAACTGTCGCTATCCATTTTAGTTCAATCTCATTAAAAAGTGACAGGACATGAATATTTTACGAATATTTTATGCTTGACGTTTGTTGACATTCAAGTGATTCGATAGATGTTGCTCCGTTGCCTAGCAATGGATAGTATGTATGTGGGTATTTGAGACAGCAGTAGTGATGTCTATGATTTTTGTTCAGAATATTATGAATTTGTACGACAATTTATCTCATATTATATAAACCAATAGACTTTGTCTATTCATTCTTGAAGTTGCCTGATCGAATATCCCTTCGAAATGCAGAATTTTCAAAATATACTTTCACCTTGCTGTCACGAAAACTGTATTGCTTAGAAATTAGGTACTGAAAAATTTTGGCACAGAAATGTCACTTTGCGGCACACTAATGTCAAATTTCAATTATTGTGAGAAATAATCATGTTTGCGAACGTAAAACTATGCAGAAAAGCATGTTTTGGAGTGTGGTTGTAGAAAAAATATATTTATTCACTCAAACAACTCATCATCTACTCCATCTTTAGTCTCCTCGTCTTCATCTTCACAATCCGGAACAATCACTGCCAAGTTTCTACAGATATCTGTTGTAGATTTATTACAAACATTGGTACATTTTAGACCACTCTTTTTGCACGTGCGGGAGTCTCTGAAGCAGCCGGTCGTGCAGTTACAAAAAACCATTTTCTCCTGAATTCCTAGGTGGCCCTTTGGAATTTTGGAAATGTAAGTCATATCTGACATTGCGATATTTTGAAACAGAGCTGAGTTGAACATGAAACAAATATTTCAAAAATAAACTCACCATTTTCAATTAATACCAGTGACAAAGCACTAAGTGATGTTTCCTCGTCTCCGACTATCGATGTTATCCCAGTATCCAGTGTTTTCTGCACAGGAACTTTTATATTATCTGAAGTTTACATAGAGCAACGTTGACTGCTGCCCACTGCGCACCGACAGAACCGCGCCACTGTATATTATACAGCGGCGCGCTAGCTGCCGCATTGACAAGGTCCCAAGCCGAGATTTTTCAGGTTTTAGAACCTCAGGTACACTTCAGAACAGTTTCCTTTGGTGCACTGTCTTCCTCGGTCTCGAATCCCCATATTCCATAAAGGAATGATTTTATTTTTTTTTCCATCGAACAATAATGCGATGAAATGCCAAGTAACCTCTATTTTAAGTACTTAAAAGATTGACTGGATTGCATTCAAAATTTATACAAGTAACCAAATTTGTATGAATATTTTCAATAAGAGCAGGTTTTTTTCTGCAAACTGGCTTTTCATTCATGTTGATACGTGCGTTTATCTCTCAGTTATTAGCATTTGAATTTATAAAGTCTCTCGAGATTTTGTAACCTGAAATATGCGAAGAATTGAAAACTCTCGTATTTAAAACCAACATTATTTGGACCGGTTAAACGTTATGCAATTTGACAATGAAGTATTCCTCAACTGTTCAATTTACTTGCTACAAGTGATAATACATTATTTCAGTAATCACAAGTATTATTTCACGAAGTCAAGAACTTTAATATTATAAGAATTTCAATTGCATTTTTGCAGCTAGAAACTGCGCGTATAAATATAAAAAATATCAGAATACAAAGCTGTGATCTTTATCTTCAAAATTACGTAAGATTTATCCGAATTGAACATTTATGTGAGGAGTTATAGAACTTTACTTCACGCGCTGGTTGAAAAAATGCACGTAGGCGGGAGCCGGCGCAACACCTGCCCCATTGCGAAAGCATATAACTTCAACAATTTTTTTCAAGAATACCGCGCGATTTCTCAAAATATTGTTAGGGACAGTATTTTTCTAAAAATTTGTGCTCTTTCTGAATATCAAGTTATTTTTTAGATTTAAAGTAAATTGTTTGAGATATTTCGAAATTACCTTAAAAATTAATTTCAACGCGTTTTTTGGGGGCGTTCCACCCCCCCTGGAGGTGATAATTTTTCTCAGAAGTAATGTGCACACTGTGTTCTACAATTTAAAAAAAAATTATCGGCGGAGCAATTTAAGTTGAGGTTGATAGCCCTGTTGATTGGCCTATTAGCATTATGTGGATGGCCCAAGAATTCAGGGCAAGTGAATCAATTTCGTACTCATGAAGTTTACCTACAGAATCTTTCATAGTGCCTCAACCTAAGTCACTTTAATTCCACTGACACTCTTAGAAAAATTATTGTCTATTACTAATAATAGCTTCTGATTACTTAAGGCCATGTCAATCAATGGTACTCTGAAAAAAAAAAACAAAAAAATATTTTTCAATTAAATTAGGTGAGGTTTTATCTTCCACATCTGCAATGCCACTGGCTCACAGTGTTTATCAAACAGATAAGTATTCATGTACAAATCTACTAGATACAGAGAAAAAGCGATAAAAACTTTTTTCTACGGCCATTAAGAAAAATGAACATTTCAATTTCGTCTTCGATTAAGAAACCTACCACGTTGTAACACCGATTTTCATTTCCCACGGGCTAGCTGTATCGAAATATTCATTTCCTACTACTTTCAAGAACTACTAGACTGTCATTATAGTCCAGGGCATTTAGATCAAAATCAGCCGGAATAACTAAATTTGGCCGTCACACAGATATCGAGATGCGGTTTTCTGCATTGTGTTCAGGAAGGTCACAGCAAATGAGTCTATAGGGTGTGGTTTCTCGCTTTTTTGAAAAATGCTTTCTGGGCCGGAAATGCATTTTCCAATTGCATCACTACTTGCACCATTACAGGAACGACTGGAAACTCGGAAAAATCGCTAGGAAATTATTACTCGGGGGTTGTCGGGGCTGCCGAACTCGATTCTGGCATTAGAATCAACCGGGGGTGCACGAGGGTGGCTCTGTGGGGGTGCGCGGGGGCTGAATTGGGGGAGAAATGGCAGCGTACATGAAACTCGCTCCAAACTCGTTACTCGGGGGTTTTCGGGGATGCCGAATTCAATTCTGGTATTGGAATTCCTCGGGGGCGGTTCCCTGGGGGTTGCGCGGGTGGTCAATTGGGGGAGAAACGGCAGCGTGCATGAAAATCGATCCAAACTCACTACTCGGGGGGTTTTCGGGGATGCAAAATTCAATTCTGGCATTGGAATTACCCGGGGGTGCACGGGGGTGGCTCTGTGGGGGTGCGCGGGGGTGGAATTGGGGAGAAATGGCAGCGTTCATGAAAGTCGATCCAAACTCGCTACTCGGGGGTTTTCGGGGATGCCGAATTCAATTCTGGCATCGGACATCCCCGCAGGCCTTTGGGGTCCCCCAGGTCCCCCAGGCCCCCGAGATGCGTGCAGGTAATTTCAATGCCAGAATTGAATTCGGCATCCCCGAAAACCCCCCGAGTAGCGAGTTTGGATCGATTTTTATGCACGTTGCCATTTCTTCCCAATTCTACCCCGCGCACCCCCACAGAGCCACCCCCGTGCACCCCCTGGTAATTCCTATGCTAGAATTGAATTTTGCATCCCCGAAAACCCCCCGAGTAGCGAGTTTGGATCGATTTTCATACACGCTGCCGTTTCTCCCCCAATTGACCACCCCCGCGACCCCCAGGGAACCGCCCCCGAGGAATTCAAATGCCAGTATTGAATTCGGCATCCCCGAAAACCCCCCGAGTAACGAGTTTGGAGCGAGTTTCATGTACGCTGCAATTTCTCCCCCAATTCACCCCCCGCGCACCCCCACAGAGCCACCCTCGTGTACCCCCGGGTGATTCTAATGCCAGAATCGAGTTCAGCAGCCCCGACAACCCCCGAGTAACAATTTCTGAGCGATTTTTCCGAGTTTCCAGTCGTTCCTGTAATGGTGCAAGTAGTGATGCAATTGGAAAATGCATTTTCCGGCCCAGAAAGCATTTTTCAAAAAAGCGAGAAACCACACCCTATTGACTCATTTGCTGTGACCTTCCTGAACACAATGCAGAAAACCGCATCTCGATATCTGTGTGACGGTCAAATTTAGTTATTTTTTTCTATCTTCCCTGGACTATTATAGGTAGGTATTAATGAATTTTATGAACATAAATAATATCGAATCAAGTTTGTTTACGTCTGTCTAATAATTTGACATTTCACATCAGTAGATAATTACAAAATTCGATTGAAAAAGATTGATTTCAATCGGATTCTATATTTTTGAATAGTTGACAGATACTTTCTATATAGCAGTTAATTTGAACAAATTATTATGTGCTCTAGTAACGACGAGTGTTGATTCAGATGACACATGGACTTTGGATGGTGGGAGCGAGGGTTCAAATCCACGCAGCCACATTTTTTTTTCATTTTATGAAATCGATTAGTGTTTGATTTTTATAATAATTATCACGACGTAGGTAGGTACGTGTACAAAAAGAAAAAATAGATGTTTCATTCATTGGGTGAAGAAAGAAAAAATTATCTAAACCATGTAAAAATGACGGCAGGAGAGTTTATGATAAAAAGGATTATTAAAAATATTACAGATTTGTTAATGATTCAGATGGTCGTAGAGAAAGTATAGTGTACAAAGATCATGAAATGACCCATTTGTAGTACCTACTCGTGGGAAATGTATGTCATTTCATGCTCATTGTACAATATACTATTTTGTTTTTCGTTTTTTACTCCCCTTGGAAAATAAAATTTTTCGTGAAACTTGTAGAAAACGTCCTTCTTTGTGTCTTAAATAAAATTTATATAATTTTTGCAAAGCAAAATTTCCAGATTTGAAATGTTGAAACTACTTATATTTTCAAGAAAAAGTAGAACATTGTTTTTATAATTTTAAAGATTATTTTTCATAATTGGCAGATATGTATATATTTGTGTATTTTTGTTTGAATTTTTATGTTTTTTTCTTCTTCCTGTTTTGTCTTTGTCTATACAATTTTATAGAGAAATAAACATTTATTTATTTGTATTCTGTTTTCACGTCCAAAGATATTTTTCTTGTTCAACTGTAAGGATCAAGTGGACTATTCAAACGCATTATTCAAGAATATACATTTTTAATGCTAACATTTCGACGGGAATTTCCGTCTTCTTCATTCTTCTTTTATTGTAGCCCTGAAGAAGGAGGAAATTCTCGTCGAAACGTTGGCATTTAAAATGTATATTCTTCAATAATGCGTTTGAATAGTCCACTTGCTCGTGACCTTTAAACAAGAAAAAAGATTTATTTATTTATTTAGAGGGTGTTTTCGACATAGGGTAACAAACTTTGGGCGCTCATTCTACATGTAAATATATGAAAAAAGTTCCCATAAACGTTGGTCCGCAAATGCTTTCCAATGGTTACTATGAAAGGTATTTCCACTCAATATCTCAGAAAAATCTGAGTAGGAATCGCACGTAAAAAAGTAAGACCTCGTTAATCTTTGGCTCGCACAGGTTTCGACTTTCGAGTGCTTCTGTTCGTAAGGGGATGACAGCTGGTTATACGATTCAATTTCAGTGTTGGTTATCCTTTCCTAATAAAATCAGTCTAACAACCATAGGCGTGCGAGACCTGAAGGGGACAATATTTTCATCCCGTATTTTCAATAATGGAAATGTTGAACACTTTAAAAATTTGATTTTCAGCCAATTTGTTATCATTTCAGACCTTCACCAGTAGAAACTTGTTAAAAACGTCCTTCTTTGTGTCTTAAATAAAATTTATAAAAGTTTTGCAAAGCAAAGTTTTTTATTTTTGATTGTATACTAATTTAAATTTGAAAAAAGCACAACTTTCAATCGTAAAAGATGTTTTTTTTCACGTTGCAGTTTCTTGATATGGGTTGTCGAAGATTGAGTGATAGTTAAGTAAATATATAAATACGGTTTTGAGCATTTTTTATTATCATCTTTTGCTTCTGATTATAACCCATTGTAAGTTTTTGAATTGTCACACTGTATGTAAAGTACTAAAGGGGGGCGGGCATTAAGAGTTGGTATTAAATTAAAGGAGTACCCGCAGCGGTAATAGCCAGAGCAATAGTACGAGAGAAGCTTTCTGAACTGTTAATCAATTAAATGAATGCCCAACACGCCTTCAAGAATCCTTTTTTTTTGTGTGTGGGTGTTGGCATCAAAACAGAGTTTTTTTTGCCTCCGATTTTTTAAATAATAGTTAATTAGATAATAGCTATTAGTTAATTAGATAAAATTAGATAATTAAAGATTTAAATTGAGATTTGTTCTTTGGTCAAAAATTCCACAATTGATCTATAAATCTCTTCCTTGAATGTGCTCAGCAGAATAATGATATTTGTTGGCAGTTGGACACCTTGGGTGATTAATTTATTTAAAAATTCCAGCCGGTGTGTGTTATGGAGATCACAGGTGAAGATCAAATGATTGATATCTGCTTCTGATGAGTTATTGCAAGGGCAGATAGGGGATATGTTTACCCCAATTTTGGCTAAATGTGTGGGGAAGCCTCCATGGTTCAGTTTCAGTCTTGTTATAGTGGCGGAGTAAAACCTCGATATTTTAAAAGTATCTAGATGCGGAATGTTTCGAGGAAGCTGGGGATGAATGGATACATAAGGGTTTTTGGAAGATGATACAAAGTCTACCCAAAGTCTCTCCCAGCGTGTTCTCACTGATTGTCTGGACTCACTAATTATGTCTTGAGGTGTGAATATGTGACTTAAATGTTGGAGGGAGATGGAATCTTTCGCTGCTTCATCAACTTTCTCATTTCCCACTATGCCTGAGTGGCCCTTAACCCAGATGAAAGTTATTTTAATGTTGTTAGCTTGGAGATGCAGCAGTGTACGTATGATTTCAGTAATGATGGGGTTAGTGTTGGACACTGAAGCGTGATTATGAATTGCAGTCAGAACCGATTTCGAATCCGAGAGAATGACAGTTGCCACCTCCACTACGTTTAATCCATGATAGGGCTTGAAATATAGCGTAAGATTCTGCGCTATAAATTGACGAACGATCAGGGAGGCGAAATTGTGAGAGCATTCTTTCATTTTCAACATAAAAGGCACATCCTGAGCCGTTTCCATTTTTAGACCCATCGCAATATATAGTATTTTGTTTATCCAATTCAAGAATCCTAGTATACCACGAACCCTTTTTATTTGTTCATGATTCTCCAATACCAGTGAATTATCATATTTTTCTTGAATGCAATTCAAACACATCTCTCACCGAGAATCCTTTCCGCTTGGATTACGTATCGGCCATATTCAGCAAATAGCCCGCATTAGCTAATGGCTGGCATTAGCTAATAATCGTTTAAATAATTCACCGGAAAACAGCGGAATTGGAATGTTAATCTTCGAAAATGTGTTTGAAGTTCCGTAGAACCTACGGGTATAGTTCCGTTCTCTGAACGCGAATGCTGAAACTGGGAATGATAATAAACATTCTAAACGGCCCTGCTATCGTTAAAGATGCAGTTTGTGGGTCGCTTTGTTCGATCGCGCTCCGAAACTTGGATTGAAAAGTTAGTCGGTAAGATTTGTAAAATAGACAGGTGCACTAATTTTCAATTCCAACAAGAATTATATATCTTCATTTCGTATTTAGGTGTCACATTCGCTTGAGAAAGATACTGTGTATCGAAACATGTCGCAAAGACAATAAATCTTTGGAAATTTAATCATTTTTTAATTTAGTGTCATATACTTCATTTCGGTTTGTCTGCCGACGAACATTATCATGACGCTTTTGGCTATTTGATCTTAATGATTCGCCAACACCGGAAACCAATCTAAACCCAATAGAAACCTTGGGTGACAGTTTTTTTTTGAGTTACATGCTCACTCTCCCAGTCTAGAGTGTGACCAAACGTACAGAGGGCGTATTAGGACCAAAAATATTATTTTAAATGATACCAAATATATAGTTGAAATATCCTCTCAGCTCATAAAACCAAAATCGTCTCTCGACAACTTAGTAATGTCCTAAACGACAACTTGCATAAGGCAAACCAACTGTTGTTTTTGTGTGGCGGGCCGAGATTCTCACATCAACTGAACTCACCTTTTCAAATTTTCTCAACAAACAGTTGTATTATGGAACTGCTCTTCCCCATATAACAAAGTGGTAATAGGCCACTTTAACTCAGGCTGACTTAAATTAGAATATGCTACCATAGAAATTACCATGTTCTTAAATTCATTCTTGCTTAATTAAATTGACTCATTCAAATTCATGTTTTTGCTGATAAGATGAAAATTTGAAATCAAAAAAAATTACTTTTAACCGAATATACAGCAAAAATCTTCAAGGTACATATTCTAATCCCTTACAATGCTTTTGAGGGTTTTTTTCCGAAAACCTCTGTGAATCGTGAAAAAAAATTACAAAAAAATTCATTTATAATATTTCGTGAATTCAAAATATCGAAGAGTTCGTCAACAATTTTTATGAATTTTACCGTTTACTGGACACTCTCAAATCCTTCGAAAAGGAGATTTTCAGACTTGAATGATGAAAAAACATCAGTTATACTTGAGCTTGTCCAGCATCATTATCTCGTGAAAAAAAAAATGCTGAAATAGATCCAAATAGTAAGAGGTGAATGGAAAACTACAGAAATTGAAAAAAAATCCATGCAACTAAAGATCATGAGATAGCTATATGCTGAGCAAGCTCTTTCACTGGGCGCTTCAAATGTCAAAGCCTGTAATTTCTTATAATTATTATTTACCTCCATTCTACATATTTGTTTTTCAAATAATTTGCTAAGCTAAGACGAGACTTAGATTTTCTTGGTGATGGTGTAACTTTTTAATCAAATACCATCTGATTTCATTCCCCTGGGGATCCAATATAACACTTGATACTGCCCAATTATTCCTCACAAGTTTGAGCATATGTCATATATCAAAAATAATATAGGTACACTTTTTGTTGCGTAACACGATGTACAAAATATCTAGTTGACTATCATTCCAATGATAAGAATAAAATCGACAAAATCGAATTCCCCTTCTTTCCAAATATTTCCACAAAGAAGAACGTTGCACAAATATCTGTCAGATGTAGTTCAATATCCGTCGTGGTATTAGCCAGGGAAGTTGTCTTCTGTCAGATTTTTGCCTCATATTTTCCACTTTGTGGAAATATTTGGAGAGAAGGGTACTTCGACTTTTTCGATTTTATTTGTACTCTCCAGCAAAATATTCGAACTTTTCGAATTTTTATCATTTCAATGATATTCTGGGTTGGTCTGGAAATATTCTGAGAAATACATTTGTTACGAAAGATCCTTTTAGAAATAAACCACCATTGAATTAGAAGATTACCTTTGAGTGTTTAAGGTTGAACCAATATTTCCAAATGGAACATTTCAGTATAATAGAGCAATAAACCATCACTTTTTCATTTTTATAGTCTTCACATGTTGATTTTCTTGTAAGATGCCCAGATTTTTGTTGAGTTCATTCTTCTGGGATACCCCAAAATAAATTCTTAGAGAGGGTGTAGATGCTCGAACTTTGAAATTGGACAGAATCTCGAAAATTAGTTGGTTTTTTGTTTCACTCGTTGGAGTCAATATGTAGTCGCGCAGTTTGTTATTTTATTGTTTTTGGTAAATTATTTAAATTTTTATAATTCAACTCCGTTCTACTCAACATTCAATCCGGGTAATATCCTTCATTTTTTTCTTTAAACGTGAAGACAGATCTGTCTAACCCTTTTCTACAATGTTGATTCTTTTAATCAACTTTTAGTTCATTAATTGTATATGAATTAGGTATATCGAGCCATTTTTGTTTTATCTTGTTGAAATATTAGTAAATTATCTCGCCTCATTCATATTATTCCGTATTAGTTGATATTTAAAGTCAGAATTAGGATAGATATTATGAAAGGCGCTAAACTTTAGAGAAAAAATCTGAAAGTGGAAATTTGCATTTTTATTCATTGGCGTAGTAAAGCAAGGCAAGATATTTACCATCCCGAATGAAGAGAAACTTATCATTTCATTTTAGCTTTGAGGTTATGCCTCTTAGTTGTTCCTTCAGAACTACTTTACCCTCATTATACAGGTTGCTAGATATGTAACTAATACAGCATTCAACTGTGAATAGGTGGTGGTTCGGAGAGGTTTGACGAAGCATACTCGTAACAGTAACAGCTATGACATATGAACAAACACACTGCGAAAGTAAAGAAATACAAAAAAATATCGTTTTTAGTCATTACAACAGAAAGTTTCCCGCCAGAGCGAACCTAGAAAAATGTCACCGGTCAAGGAGACTAGTTGCGTCCCGCCAGAGCGAACCTAGAAAAATGTCACCGGTCAAGGAGACTAGTTGCGTGACGTCACATACTTGCTCGAGCCTAGACAACCATCAAAAATATTCATCACGATCCTGAAGGAAGCAAATAGTAGACAAAGGAGTTTTTGTAGCCACAAGACCGAATATTACGGAACTGTCGTCAAAATCAATTGTGTACTCTTGCGAGTACCGTTTTGAAGTACTAGATTGAAGTTTCCATATTTAGTCAGTTCTATATATATATATATATATATATATATATGTTCCAGTGTTTACAATCTATACAAAGGTATAGTGAGTTCCTAAAGGATTGTTTTCGACTGTTTTACAGTCACTGGAACATTTATTGCTCCTTGAAACAAGTATTCAGCATATATATATATATATAAGTGAAAATAGAGTATTTTTCGTTTTAATTCCGAGAGTTCTAACCTTTGACAGCTGTTTCGTGCTCACGCACTCATCAGAAAGGATTTATGGAGCTCTCGAAATCAAAACGAATCCACTCAAGAATTAATACCGTGAAGGCAAGACAGATATAACAGAAAGTTACTTATGACATCTACAGTCACTAGTTGAAACTTAATTTGACACGAACCATGGAATCCAAAGTTAGATGTTTATCTACTCATTGACAGGCAGCCAACAATTTGTTGTTCTGACCAACCCAAGGTTCAATCAAGTTTCTCGTACGTTAAGAGGAACGCAAGCAGAATCTAAGTGAAAATAGAGTATTTTTCGTTTTAATTCCGAGAGTTCTAACCTTTGACAGCTGTTTCGTGCTAACGCACTCATCAGAAAGGATTTATGGAGCTCTCGAAATCAAAACGAATCCACTCAAGAATTAATACCGTGAAGGCAAGACAGATATAACAGAAAGTTACTTATGACATCTACAGTCACTAGTTGAAACTTAATTTGACACGAACCATGGAATCCAAAGTTAGATGTTTATCTACTCATTGACAGGCAGCCAACAATTTGTTGTTCTGACCAACCCAAGGTTCAATCAAGTTTCTCGTACGTTAAGAGGAACGCAAGCAGAATCTAAGTGAAAATAGAGTATTTTTGGTTTTAATTCCGAGAGTTCTAACCTTTGACAGCCGTTTCGTGCTAACGCACTCATCAGAAAGGATTAAAAAAAAATTAAGTTTCAACTAGTGACTGTAGATGTCATAAGTAACTTTCTATTATATATATATATATATATATATATATATATATATATATATATATATATATATATATATATATATATATATATATATGTGTGTTCGGATAGGTTTCCGCGGTCAGATATTTGAAAACTAGAAGTTCGGGTTGAACCGCGTCTGGAATTTGTTGAAATTCGACGTTTCGGCTCCGATTTTGGAGCCATTTTCAAGAATAAGAAGGATAGGTATAGTGAAGAAACGTGATTCTACACTGAGGTCTCAGTCTGCCTACTCCTCAGGTATTATCGCGTTAGGATTTTGTGACTTGACGTCGGGGTCTCAATCTGCCTACTCCCCAAGTCTCGTCACTGGCTCTCTCTAAGGTCTTAATCTGCCTACTCCTTCGAGAGAACTGAGGATTTGCGGGTTGTGGACCTATATTTATACTAGGTTTAATGACCGTGTGGGCGGGGCTGGCGCGTGATGAGCTTTGTGCGGGAACTGGGTTGGCGCTAGAGCTGTGTGTGGGAACTGGGTTGGCGCGGAGTGAGGGGATGTGAGCAATGAGAGGCTTCCAGGTATTGGGAAGTCTACGTCCATCGTCGCGGGTATTGAGGCAATTAGGGCGCTTCTCTATCTCAAGGACTTCGCGTATGATCCTGGTTTGCAGAGTTTTCTCGGTGGCAATTGTTTTGGTGTTTTTAAAGTCTGTTTTGTGGCCTGTGTCTTCACGATGTTTATAAAGTGCGGATGTGGATGATGCTTGTCGGACTGCGAGTTCATGTTCATAGATTCTAGATGTTATTCGTCTGTTAGTTTGGCCAAGTTCTGGGACACTCTGAACATGGTATTTCATATATGCCTTGGGATTCATTTGGTATTGTGTCCTTTGGAGTTCTCAGGAATTTGGATATTAGGTTGTTGGCTGTGAAAATTGAGACCTTAGAGAGAGCCAGTGACGAGACTTGGGGAGTAGGCAGATTGAGACCCCGACGTCAAGTCACAAAATCCTAACGCGATAATACCTGAGGAGTAGGCAGACTGAGACCTCAGTGTAGAATCACGTTTCCTCACTATACCTATCCTTCTTATTCTTGAAAATGGCTCCAAAATCGGAGCCGAAACGTCGAATTTCAACAAATTCCAGACGCGGTTCAACCCTAACTTCTAGTTTTCATATATATATATATATATATATATATATATATATATATATATATATATATATATATGTTCGGAAAGGTTTCCGCGGTCAGAAATATGTACATTACTAAGTTCATGGGTTGAACCGCGTTGAGAGTTTATAACTCGACGTTTCGGCTCCTGCTTTGGAGCCATTTTCAAGAGTGTGACTGCGAGGCCTCTATCTGCCTACTCCTTGATCTCAAAAGACGATCCGATGTTGGTTGCACTGTAGTATTTATAGGTGGTTGGCTACCTGGAGGTGGGCGGGTCTTACGGGTTTTCTCGTTTGTCTTGTCTGCTGGTGCCTGCTGTGTGGTTGGAGTTAATGGGATAATAATTGATTGCGGATAAGTTTCACGTGGCCTGGTAATTACGGTTGGACTTCCAAATGGGGTTCAATTTACGGCTATCATCTTTAATGTTCAGGCAATCAGGCCGTTTTTCGATTTCGATGGCTTGTTTGATAAAACGAGAAGTTCTTGAACGTACTGGGGCGATGGTTTTCGTTATCTCGAAATCTATGGGGTGACCCGTTTGGATCAAATGAAGAGCTAATGCGGAGCTGGTGTCTCGATTTCTAACTGAAAGGGAGTGTTGATAGGATCGAAAATGGATCTGTTTCGAAGTTTCTCCTATATAAGAGTGGGGGCAGATAGAACAGGGAATTTCGTAAATACCATGGTCTTCGTTGGGAATTTTGTCTTTTGTTGGTCTGATGAGGTGTGATAGTTTTTGTTCTGTGGTAAAGATGGTTTTGTTATTTGCTTTTCTGAAAAGTCGACTGATTTTGTCCGTCACCCTTTTGATGTAAGGGAAGAAGACTTTGGATGGACGGTCTTCAACTTGTGGTTCGTTTTTGGTTACTAATGGTTTCTGAAGCTGTTTTTGGATGTTTCTGTTTGGATGTTTATGTCTATTATATATATATATATATATATATATATATATATATATATATATATATATATATATATGTAGTACTTGCAATAGAGCCCTACTTGAGGAAGGATTCACACAAATATGTCAGATATTGATTGAAAGTTTGATTTTGTGGATGAAATTCGTTTCTTGACATGGTCGTTTTGAAATTGTAACCATTCACTGTCCAAAATAAAAAGTGTAGAGGGAAAATTAATCAATTTGTTGTCTTGAGAAAGTTGTCAGTTCACTTTTAATTTGACTGTACATGAATCCATCCGACTGAGTACGAGTATCTTTATTATTGAATTCCAAATGCCCTAAGACACACCAATCGAAAATATAAAAGCCTTTCTTTATTTCTTCCAATATTTCCAGAATATTTGAAACGAATAATGTAAATAGAGGCTCGTAGGAAACAGAGGATGAAAAAAGGTAAAATAGTAGAAAATGCTCCTTTGATATGAATATCTCTTTCCATTTCTGCTTCCGTTCGAAGCATTTAATAGGAAATTTCCCGGAGCATGAATGTTATGTGTTTCAATATGCCTTTGCCATTTGAAACGACAGTATATCAAAGGTCGTCGAATGTAATATTCAATTTCAGTCGTATCAAAAGCAGATAAAAAGATTCCTGAAACTGATGCATTTCCGCAAATTTGCAATGATCTGTGAAAAGCCGTTTTGAAATTGAATTATCCGATGATGAGAAATCTCCCACTGTTGCCATAGTCGAGAGTGATTTTTTTGATACTGTTCTCCTTCACTGCATTATCGGGTATGTCTTTTTTGGATTATTTTAATTATTGATTGATCAACTGAATATTTTGGTGTTTACAATTCAAGAAATAAAAACTACCCAAACAACAAAACTGTGTCAAAATTACACTCGACGCGTGTTTTGTGAAAAAGTTTGCATCTCAGGAACTAAAACCTTCTTTTGGACACTACTTAGGGAAATGTTTTCAGCCAATTTTGATACTTTTGGATTGGGATATTGTAGTAAGAGTCACTAGAGGTTACATACCTATGCAAGTTTAAATTAGTTTCTATGTTCAGTTTCGGAGATATAAATTTTTGAAAATCATTAAAGTTGCTGTTTCACCAAAACATAGTAAGGTTCACTTATCCAAGAGTATTACTTTTCAGATTGGCAGATCCATTCTAGAATTATTAACAAACTTATAATATATTACGTACAAAACCGATTTCAACTAATATTTGTAAACGCCCCCCGTTTGAAATGTAATCTCTCTCTCTATTCATTTATTGTTCTTCTGCTTCCTAATGGCGCAATATGGACATGCCTTGCTGCGAGAAATCCGTTCCCATCCGGCCTCTAACCGGCGGGGCGTAGACAGCAAAGCTGTATCGGGGGGACGCAGTTGTCTTGCTCTAGGCAATACTGCATCCCATATCTTGGGTCGATGCACGTCCTCAGACGGCGAACATTACACACACATTAACCTGACTTCCAACACAAGGCCGCCTTCTGACCTCAACCGCTGCCGGAAGTCGAAGTCTTGTCAGGGTCATTGTTTATTTTAACAAATTCAAAGCAGCAACTAATGAACCCTGACTTGTTTGTGGAAACCGCGGCTAAGCTTTTAGACAGTGGAGACGGGGTGGGTAGAAAGGTTGAAAGAAAGTTATAACAAGAGAGAGATAGGTAACAAATATGATTTATTGATTGAGGCTTGAAGGAAAAGAGTGTTAGAAAAGTTAAATAGAAGAAAAAAGGCAGGTGGCTTCACCCTAATGTAGAAGAGGAAGAAGTAGAAGAGTAAATGAAAAGACCTTGGCTACTGATTCTGGCTACCGTGGCCAACCGTAGAAATCAACAGGCCATAAACATAGAAGAAGAAGACGAAGAAATTGACAGTACAATTTGACAATTGCGGAATGCGAAAATTAATAAACAATTTGAATGCAATGGTTCGTGTACAAGAAATGCAAAGAAACAACAATACAGCTGAATCCGACAACAGTAATTATTGTACTGATGGAAGAATACAGTTACCCTCGGTATGAATACCACCGATTTACACTTATCTATATTATTTTCAATGAAGCAAGTTGAACAAACTCAAAATTACTATTTTATATTATTTAACGCACTTTTCTCGTAGGGCTCGATGATACCAAGATACGGGTTTCGTCCTTTATATATCCAATGGTCCCACAGAAGTAAATACATAATGTTAAGAAGGTTACCTTGACTATGCAGTGTTGGTTAGTTTCAGCAGGGCTCTCTCGATATACTACCAGAGCAAGATGTTCGCTTCCACAATGACTGTCGATTTCTTAGATGGCTTGTACAGGGTAACTTCATAGTTCAGTGCAAAGAATAAAAGCTACAAGAAGGTATCGTGCAAAGCTTAACAGGTGCTAGTCATCTACTGGATGGTCTGGAGAATAAGCTTAAGAGTGTGCGTTTGCATGCAATGAGATAAGCGTTATGATATAAGTAGAAAGTTATACTACTTGATAGAAGAAGGCCTGAAAGGAAATATCTTTCAGAAAATATTTTATAACGGCAAGTGAGATGAGTTTGAAAGCTATTAAGATTGGTTTCGAAGCAGAAAAGTGAAGTAAAATAAAACATACCTTTGATGGAGTGTGGCCTTTCAGAAGGTTCGTCCTTCGACAAACAAAAGTTCAAAGACGTTGTTTCAATATGAATCCAACCAAAGTTGGGTATTGATTATCCGTCCTATGATAAATCAAAAGTTTTGTAATTTGAAACACATAAAATCTCAAAAATCCGTAAAAATACGATGCTCTTCACGTGTCTGGTCTGGACCAAAAAAAGAAGGAAGGGCTTTTTTTATGAAGCTCTAGTTTACTGAACTTTAAGTTGACATGACAGAATGATAAGTCACTTTTCATTTGTCATGGATATGACAGAAATGACACGAAATTCATGAATACATTCCCGAATTTCTCCTGGAAATGTTTGAGGAATGCAAAAAACCACAATGAAAATGAGTGCCATAGAAAAGGTATGAAAGTCACTCTTCGGTAGAGAGAGATCATTATTCAATGATAAAAGTAGGGTTGTGTTCGGTTGTTGTTGGTTTACAATCTGTTTACTTGTGTAGGAATATTTCCATCAGAGGAGAAGGTTTATAGTTGACATATGAAGAGAAGAGATTAGCAGAAATATGTGAAACAGGCGATAAATCACTCTGAAAGCATCCAAGTAGCTGTTCGAAGGTTTAATATGATCAAGCCGAGTGAAGCGCAGCTATGCTAAAGGAATATGCCAAGAACCATGACCAGAGCAAGTTTCAATAGCAAAAAGGTTTAGTTGATGTGGAAGGTTTTCTGAACTACCGACTTGCAGACAATATATTAACGAATATACAGATGGTTATCAAAATCAACCTCGAATAAAATAGAGAGTTTCATCCAGGCGAAATCCGAGGGCAATACTACTTGTGGTAGTCGAACCAGGCAAAGAATTGTTAAATTGTTAAAATTGTTTTTTCCGTTAACCAGCTGTCGTCCCCGGCAGCCCTCAGAAGTCGAAACTTGTGCGAGCTAAGGATTAACGAGGTCTTACCTTTTTACGTGCGATTCCTAGCACTTTCTCGGGCCATCAGAAAAAGTTCTGCAGTCGCTAGGGTTTGAACTTTTGACTGGCAGCCAAAGTGATTGAAACAATGTCGCTTTAACCACTCGGCTACCTTGCACATAAGCATTTATGAGACCGTAATCATAAGATTTATGAGACCGTAACAGTCTTCCTCAAGTAGTTTTTGCTACAAGGTGGATTTATTGACTCAAAAAGGTTGTTTTGTGTTAGAGGTACAAAAAACAAACAGTTGAAGAAAATCGAAACTTTTAAAGAAAAGAATCCCAGTAGGGATTTTCCTAATGAAAAATGAGTCTCACTTATGGAACCGATGATAAAGATGGGCAAAATATGCTAAATTAACAAACAACTGACTGATATGTCATTTGACTTTCTTCAAACCAGCAATGCTATTTACTTTGACACTAATCATCTATAAAGTAAATTCTTTTGGGTAAGTGAATATTACTAGATTTTGGTAAAACAGCAATTTTTATGATTTTCAAAAATTCATATCTGCGAAATGACAGAAACTAATTTAAACTTGCATATCGAGGGCCAAAACGCAGTTCCTCGTATGAGACAAAAACGTAATTTTACAAATACGAGCTGCTGCGTTTAAAATTTTGTAATTTCTTTTACAAGGAACTGTTTATTCGGAATTACAGATTTCTGTTCAGATAATCAATAATCATCTCTTGGGCGACAGATAGAGCCAGCTCATACAAATTTAATGGTATTATAATATCTCATTTTCGACAATATTGTTACATACGAGGTACTGCGTTTTGTCCCTCGATATGTAACTTCTAGTGACTACAATATTCCAAAAAATTATCAAAATTGGCTCAAAGCCATTTTCCCATGTTTTTGGTGCTGGGTCCTTTTGGTGCATGTCAAACCCAATTGGTCATTCCTCGTTAACACGTCACAAAACAACTTCCTCAATCGGTAAAGGCCAATTGTATACTTCTCATATACCAATAACTAGTTGACGAGATTCAACTTCACATGTTGTTATACAATTGATCCATTTGAATATTTTCAATTTAATATAAAAAATCACAAATTTCCAAATTCATTATTATTTCAAAGCTACAAATCACTTCATGCCAAACTAACGTACATTTTAATTAATCAGAAATCAGAAAAATCTCTGTGCAACTCACTCCAATCGATTCATTTCTAGAGCATTGCAAACGAAAACGAAAGCCATTTCGTGAGACCCCATGTGGAGGGAAATTGATTTTGGATCTTGTTACTTCTTCAAGATAAGCACATAAATGCTTTCATCAAAGGTGTAGCCCTTCATTCTGTAGTGCCACTCCGTTATTGGAAAGTCAGTGTTGCGGAGATATATTTCGCTTTTATTTTTTTCCTTTCGAACTGTTCATCAAAAATGTATGCCTTTACTCGTACTTTATGACAAATTCATGTTACCCTGTTCTCGGGCTATTCCACGGACGATTAATAATTTTTTTATCCTTTTGTGTTCTGTAGATTCGCCTGAATAATTTTTGTATGGTACTTGAAGTATTAAGTGAAACCTGCATCTCTTTCTTTTGTGATATATTGTGCACATCTTCTGCAATAGTATATTATGTAACTAGTGTTATGAATGCCATTTTATTAACGACGAATGTCTAAAGGAGTTAACCATACATTCTATTTTACCGCGGAGCAAATTTTCAAAATTTGTCTGACCTCTTTGAAAGTTTTCAATTATAAGTTTCAGCTCTTTAGACGATGTGGAGTTGCAGGTTTTTCCGAGTTTCCCTGCATCTGTGAAAGCGAATGCGCCATCAGTTAAGCCGCCCCGGGGGCCAGATCATTGTTTTAATGTTTCTTCTTTGTTATTGTAGTTTACAATATGTTTATAAAAATTATGAACGCCAAACAAAATTTCCCATCTTTTTCATAAACTTTTCACGTGAATTATGATATTTTTGAGTTGAACAAAAATTGAAAGTAACATTACTTTATGAATTAAAGTATATTAAATTAGCTAAACCACAATTTCAAAATGATTCGTTATTTTGAATAATTTTTGTAGGACTAGCGATACATACCTGTTTATTTGGGTGAAGAATACCCTAACCTTCCATGTGTTACCATTGTCCTACAGTTACTGATAAATTTTTGTTTACCATGGAATTGACAATTTCGGAGCGTAGGACTGGGAACACCAACCATCATCCAATTTGTAGGACAATATGACCATTCGATTATACAAATATTAACCAAGCTACGGTAAGAAAATCCTCTGGTTACTAATGATTTCTTATGACCACGTCATTGGTACATGTTGGGAGTGGGGGACTCTTCAGTCCTACCATCCATTTTGTAGGACAAAAGTTTTTTCTAGTAGTTTATCGAATTATCTCGGGGTTCAACTGAAAAACTAACGGCCATTAATGACTTTTTGCACTTACCAAATCGACATGATTGATGCCTGCTCAGTTTTACACTGAGCATTATTAGTTACCACTATCGAGAATTTTCGTAGAGGAAAAAGTTGGGAGTCTCGGCAAAATGAAGCTACTCATGTAGATTCAGCCAGTAATTGATCATTTTTGAAAATAGGCGTGGGATCCTGGTCCTGGTTTTTCCGGGATTTTCTGCAACTTTGAAAGCAAATACGCAGCTGCATACCAATGAGCGTTGAGTAATTTTTTGAATGTTTTATTATTGATTTAAGTCTCATTTTGGAATGAAGGTTACATTGACCATGTTTTATGGTATTCATCCCTGAAAACAAGAAAGTCAGAAAAGATTTATTTTCTTATCGATGAAAGGGTGTATGAGTGTGTGAAGATAAAAATGATATAGAAAAATCTATAAGTATCAATTGATTGAAGTTTATCATTTACTTAGTTAAACGACTTCTTTTGATATCTCTTTGAAGAGGAAAAGCCACAGTGGATTTGTCATGAATGATCCATAGGGCACTGTGGCAAGGTAGACAAACAAAACATTAGCTTTTTACCATGGAGACTCAATACCAGGTAAATGTTACGACTTTGTTCAAATCTATCAAATAGTTTTCAATAAAATTTCGATGAGATCTTATTGATCACTATTTTCAATAGTGTTTGGTTTAATTTCAAAAATATATCTCTAATGTAAAGTAATTTTCAGCAAAAAATCTAAATTACCCAGGAAAGTCCTAATTGGAATTCTTTTGAGAATCAGGCTATAAATCACAAAATATTTCCATCATTTCAAATAAAAGCTGAAAATTGATATTGTGAAAGAACTTGGAAGAAATAATATGGAAGTGAGAGTTTTTTTATTCAGATAGTTGATTTATCAATTTTTTATTATTTATGACATATTTTCGAATTAATGCATTCCAATTTCAAACACACATAAATAGTAATTTTGGATAGAATACGACCCTAAAAATTCATCATCTCAAAATACCAAATTCAGAAAAATTGGACCATAACTCACTAAACCATCTTGAATTTCTGACTTTTGACCATAAGTCATGATCTCCGATTCCAAAAACTCCTAAATACCGATTTTGAATCGAATCGGACCATAATCACAAAACTCGTCCGCTATCGTGGAGCCACCATCTTGAATTCATCAGTTTTGACAGAAGATTCATAGTCTCCGAGCCCGAAAAACCCCATATAGGAATTTTGAATCGAATCGGACCATAATCACAAATCTCGTCTGCTATTTTGTTTTTTTCTCTAAACTTTTATAGTGCATTATCACCGGAATTATGAACACCTGCCAAATATCAAATCATAGAGGTCTGCAAGTGGGTGAAATTTCATTTCAAAGGTACCGTTACATACATACATATATCATACAGGTCAAGTTAATATGAATCATGTAATAAGAAAACATGTATCCCAATAAAAGTAATTATGGTCCAAAATATGTTTACAAAATTTGTTTGAAAATAAACCTGTTCAAAAAATAATAGATTAAGGACTTTTTACGTCAGCAGCGTATAATTATGCTGCATGCATGTCATGTTCTTTATGACATTAGCTGTAATCTGATATTCCAGATGTTGCGGTATATCTATTTGCGGTAAACATTTCTTTTCAAACTCCACATTCAGAACATCGCCGAAATAATTCTTCCCTATCTCTCACAAGTCTCTCGAAGAGTGTTCCGCGTATGGATGCAACCAGTTGACGAGAATAACAATTTTAACAACAACAAAAACAATAAAAAAGCAATAGATAGATAGATAGACATTTATTGATCATTTTCCAACGTGTACATCGGGTTGATAAGTCAGAGTAGGATATAACCCAATTGGTGGGTAAAAAAATGTATAAATAACAAATTAAAAAAAACTCTAAAGAGATACAAGTATAAAATATATTTCGTAAACATATTAAAATTAGATAAAGTAATGTCACAAATTGAATAGGCCAGAATTGAATCTCATGTCAAAAGCGTTGGCCGGTCAATGTAAAGTTTATAGGCAATTAATTATAAGTACCTACATAATTATAATTATAGTTCATAGCAGTTGTGAGTGTTCATCTAAGAATTTATCTAAGAATGCTGGCTCAGAGCAGTAAATTCATTGATATTATGGAATACATTCGAGGTAAGGAAAGTTTTTAGTTGAGATTTGAACCTGAAGAGATTAGGCTGCTTTTTCAATTCATCAGGTAACATATTGAACAGATAGGGCCCAGCATATCTTGGTGACTTTTTATGGCTTGTGTACTTCATCGTTTCTAAACGAAAATTATTTTTCGCCCTTGTTGGGTATTTGTGAATGTCTGTATTTAGTGTAAAACTATATTTATATGTGTAAGTGTGACAGAGAATTTTATATAAGTAAATGCCCATGAATGTCAAGAGTTTATTTTGCCTAAAGGTATCTCTGCAAGACTCACGATAGTCAAGAGAAAACATTAGACGTATGATTCTTTTCTGTGCTAGAAAAAATCTATTATTGTCATTTGCAAGACCGTAAACTATGATATTATAACTCAATGTGGAATATACTAGAGCATAATAAGCAGTCAACATACCCTCAATGTTGAGACAGCTCTTCAAATTTTTCAGTGCATACTTAGTACTGTTTATTCAACTAAGAGCAGATCGTATTCACACATTCTGACCAGTTGAGATTTTCATCCACAATGGTCCCTAGGAATTTGCAGCTGCTACTGAATGCAACAGTATTATTGTTTATTTTTAAATTATCAATATTCATCTTGGGGATAAATGATTTATGAAATTGTAGAGCTACTGTCTTAGTATAATTGATGATTAGTTGGTTCTTCCGGCACCAGGTATCAAATTGAAGAAGTACGTTGGCTACTTTTGCTCGCGTTTGATCGGCATTCGGGCTAGAAACTATGATGGAAGTATCATCAGCAAACATATAAACTCTACCATCATTTATGTACTCAGGAAGATCGTTAATAAATAATAGGAAGAGTAAGGGGCTTAATACACTTCCCTGAGGAACTCCTGAATCAACCAAAAATTCCTCAGATGTTTGGTTTTTGACCTTTACAACCATTTTACGGTCCTTCAGGAATAGTTGAATAGTTGAACAAAAGTCAATATGGCACTACCAATTGTTATTATTGCATAAATATTTTGTCGTCATCAGATGGCATTATTATTTTACTTCTAGGATAATGGTGAATAGTTGCAGAAGCATATATGCTCGACCAAGATAATGCCAATACTGAATAGTTGAATATTAATCATTACAGACATTCATTATAACATTTCCCATTACAACAATCATGTCGTTGATTGTCTTTGCTTCACATATTTGTACAATTCCCAACTTTAAAATATGTGAATCAATTCCAGCTTTTGTTACCTTTAATTTAATCATCGTTAATGCCAAGAGAGTATGGATAAACACTATTTATGTTCCTGATTTTGACTCTATACAACTGTACAGAATCAAAACCAGATCTTTTAACTTTTGACAAATAATCGTCTTTCCTTTTTACGCCAAGCAATAGAGCAAAAAATGAGTGAGTTTTTGACAAAAACACTAGTAGGAAACCGACTATGTCATCACATGAAAGACAGTCCTCAGTTATATTCTGTTATGTTTTTGACTCGCAAATGTCATGTATTAATTTGTTATAAACATTTCAATTTAAATAACAAAAAATGTGTAGTAATCTGGTTGCTCCAATGCGAATGATTGTAGATAATTAAAATACGAATAGAATGGGATGTTTCGCAACCCTGTCGGATCATTAGTAAAGGAGAAAAACTGGAAAAACCGGAAAATTTTGCGATTTTATGAAAAATTCATTTGAAAGTATTGAACCATGTATACTTCATGTGTGCACAAAACAGGCGCTGTCGAATCGTTATAGTTTTGGCACAATTGCAATTTAATTTTTTTTTCTATCTTGCAGCGTGCCTGGATGCTCTAGTGATAGCCCGATTTCAATTTCTCAAACAGTTTATGAAAGTAGAAGTATAGTAAGTACTACAAAACGTTTATTCTCATTTTGCGCTACAATTGTGCAAAATGGGTGAAAAATGCATGCAAACATGACTGAAAACGGCCAAGCCCGCGTTAGCTGCCGAGGAGTGGGAGAGTCTGGGAGATAAGGGGTATTCTTCTAATGAACGGGTTACGTGATAATACGCTTCCCCTCATCTCCCGCTCACTCCTATCACTTGACCGCTTTCACCAGCTCGGCCGTTTTCAGGTATGTTTGCTACATAGAAATTATAATAAACACTAGAATGCCAAACCCGCTGTCCGCGATTCAGTTAAATGACCCCTCACAGGGAATGATGACAAACTTTTGCACTTGCGCATTATTGCTGTTTCTGGTCACGTCCTTGTCAAGTTTCCTTTTTTTTTTCGTGTTCCAAATGAGGTTCGGAACATCATCACTGTGGTTAGGGCAGGTAATTGTGGAAAGTCCAGTAAACTTGGCAACACCGCCTTAAAATCCTATCGTGGCGTTTCAAGCGACAGTGTCGGCTTCTGAGTTTTGGCATTGTTAGGTTTAAGCAGTTGTTCAGGGAAACTGTGAATCTGGATAACACCAATATATTGGCAACGACACAGAGGCAAAAAAAAAATTATGCGGACTTGAATTTGAATGATAGGTCCATTATAAAAAAATATGACATTGTTGTCAACGACATGTTAATCGAAGATGGGAAATTTTATCGTTTAATTTCATTTCTCTCTTTTCTTCGAGTACTCTGACTGAAAATGTGTGGTTACACATATATATCAGGATATGTTGTTAAATCTATAAAGAAAATTATCAAATTTAGAGTATGTTTGTCTGCTTTTGAAGACATCAAACATATGCATAAAAACTTTAAATTATTGAATAGAAAGAGAGGTGATCTCATAAGGCCATAACAAACTGTTATTGCAATTACTGATAATTTTATGCCAAATGAAACGAATTTTTTGGAAAATTTCATACACCAAACTTCATCAATATTATTTCAGGATAATAATAAACCACATTTTCGATATATCTCCGTATGAGGTGAGTCAAAAATTGAAAATGATAAAAGCAATAACAAGAATATACACCAGAATTAGATTTTTCAATATTGCAATGTAGCAAACTGAGAAAATTAGAGGTGAATTGAAGTGAAGAACACTTACGATATTTTCCCATCAATAGATTTAGAAACAAAATTTTTCTTTTGATAGAAATAAGTTTGTAACATTACAAAATAAAATGTGTTGGGAATTATTATAGTCCCTTTTCTCCAATCCTTTTCTCCAATCCTTATTTATCCTTATTTAAAACAAAAAGAAACAAATCTGTAACAATTTGAATTTTTGGCTTTTTATATTTATTTCTCTCAACATTCTATAATCTACTTCTTATTACAAAAGATGCCATTTGAATTTAATACAATTCTACAACATTTACAATGGTAAATGAGAACCTCTGACCAAATGCAAAAATGTAGTTTCTTACCCGAGAAACTATATTTGACAGATTTTTTCCCAATTTTATATCTCCAATCAATGACATTTTTGTTTTTCAACAAAAATGGTGGAAAGTGATAACAAGAGTCAACAAGTAGTTTGAACTCCTGTAAAAAAATTGTAATGTCTTGTCAATGAAAGCCTTTGTTATTATTATTATTACATATTGCATTTATAACTAATTAATCAATCAATGGATTTGTAGAAGTAGAAAACCAACTTCAATATCCAGAATTTTCGAAAATCAAAAATACGACTACATAAAGAAAGTGTTTCCTCGCTCTGATATGGATTTCGACTGTAATAGGCTCAACGGTTTAGACGTGAAGCCGATGGACACACAAATTGGGTTTTCTTCTGATTCACAGACTGAGTGGAATCAATTCCCATCAAAATACTTAATTTGAATTTTTTGACGATCACAATAATTTCTCCCAACTTGGTCGCGAGAAAACTCAAATTAGAAGACCTACACTCAATATTTCTATTTTCAAGAAGTCAATTATTGATTTACTGTATATATCATTAAAGGAAAACTTTGTTATATTTCAAATGCTATTACCGACAACTTATACTAGATTCAGGAACAGGAACTCAAAAATCCTAAGACCGTCCCTAGCGACACTTGTGCTCTATTGCGCATACTCACGGGTTGGTTTATCTGCCGTAGGGGGACCACGTTATTCCGAACTAACTGGCGTTCTATGTATTTATTTCTATGGTTCGCAAGCATTTTTCACCCATTTCTCAGCATTTTAGCAAAAAATAGGAATATACATTTTGTGGTACTGTACTTCCACTTCCAAAATCTGTTTCAGAAGTTGAAATCGGACTATCACTAGAGCATCCAGGCTCGCTGCAAGATAGTGCAAAAAAATCCAAATTGCAATTGTGCCAAAACTAGTGATCCGTCAGAGTCTCTTTTTGGGACAAACAAAGTACAAACGATTCTATACTTATGAGAGGTTGCCTATTTCTTGAAAAAAGTCAGAGTTATGAATTTTTTTAAATATCGTTAAATTTTCTGGTTTTTCCGGTTTTTCTCCGTTACTAATGATCCGACAGTGTCGTAAAAGATTTCATTTTGTTCGTATTTCAATTAATACGGGCCGTTGTGGTCGGCTGGTAGTGCATTCGCCTCGCATGCGTGGGGTCGTGGGTTCGATCCACCGATTCACCAGTCTCGTGCATGGCATCACACGTTAATAGGTAAGGGCTGCATCTTCCCTAGCTCACACAAGTCTCTCGAAGACTTCCGAAGGTTGTGCGTAGGGGTGCAATCGGATGACGGAAATAACAATTTTTTTAACAACAATACAATTCTTTTAATTGGAGCAACCAAATTGCTCTATTAGTTTCAATTTTATAAGGAAAACAATTTAAAAACACTTTTTTTGTTATTTAAATGTTTAGAACAAATTAAAAAATGACAGTTGCGAGTCGAAATCATAACAGAATATAATTACGAACTGTTTTCCATGTGATGATACAGTCGGTTTTTTACTTGTATTTTTGTTAGGCAAAAATGCTCTATTGATTGGCCTATTTAGATGTCTACTACTCAATGGAAATACATCACTAGATAACATCCTCGTATCATTGACTTTATATGTACACCAGCGGCAATATACAAAAGGTATGTGGTTACGTGTTCTGGAATGTTCTATTTCAGCTATTTTTCGAAATATCAAAAATGCCCATTATCTGGGAAACGGTGGGATTTTAACTGTCCTGGTCTGTTCCCAGCTCCAAGATTGTGCAAGGACTCCCTGTATTTCTCGATTCGGAATATTATATTTCAGTGTCATGGTATCGATTTTGAGACATGCGATCATGTTTCTAGTTTGACAAGGGTAACAGAACAACGAATCACATGGAATGTAATGGAAGTTTTCTCATGTCACACTGCAAATACACGAATATATCTGTCGCGTTGAGATGGTGCTATTCGGAGCGATAGACGAACATAGTTGGCGCAGACCTTCTGGTAATGCAGGTTATCCTTATTCCTCGGTTAGACGTTCGTGATCGACGCTGCCATCCGCGGCATCTTCTTCTTCTTATTTCTTCTGAAAGCGTTATTTAACGGATAAGATATCTGAGCGACTTGAGAAATTGCATTGCACATTTTGTCGTTTATCAGACGGGGGATTTTACCAAATGAGAATGGAGAGATTGGAAGGAATGGGACATTGAGTCGAGTCAGCGACTTGATTAAATTATACCGGGGGTGGATATCGATTCGAATTGTATGTCAAGTATGTTATCTCATCTCGCATTACCAAACGGGAAGGCTTTCAAAAGAGGGAAGATTTATTTGAAAAGTTATCTACACTGACAACTAACTTCCCTCTATATTAACAGCGTCAAATTTGAACGCAATGAGTAGTATATTCAGTCCCAAATAGTTCAAGCGCAGGAGACTAAATATTCCCAAAACCTGACATTAAATCCCATGCTAATGATTTTTGGCACAGGGGTAGAGTAATGATAGTACTTTAAGAAAAAAAATTGTTCTGCACGTGGGCTGCTCCGGAAAGTGTCGAAAATTCCCGGAAAACACCCCAAAATCGGTATTTGGTTAATAACGTGAAATGAGTTAAGAATTTCGCTATAGTGTTGTGGGCAAAAATTTTGACAAAAAATCGGTATACATATACCACGACGATTAAGGCAGGAAATATCTGGGAACCCGAGATAAGTAGAGAATCGTAATTTTGGGGTTGCGAATTGAAGCAATTGGTGCAGCTTTTTTTGATATTACGTTACCGAAAGAGCTTTCCGTTTTTGGTCAGGTGACATCAAATTCAAAATTATTAATGGGAAAACCTGTATATTTTGGCATTTTTATGTTCCTTCTGATTAAACGACACCGTTTTTCATCATTTCGACTGAAGTATTTGTGCAAACTTATGATGTTTAATGAGTTCTGACAACTAGTGTTTATCAAACAAAATTTTTCGATGGAGTCATGACCATCTCAGATGAAGTTTTTTTAAAAATATCTGTGGTTTCAGAAGCCGACGACAAACGTACTGAGAATCCATACAAGCTGAAATTACTTACCAAACTTGAATAATTCCAGACAAAATTGAACCAGAAAGGAGCAACCGAACCCTGAATCATCCAAACAAGGTATTTCTCATCAGCAACTATTGCCAAAGATGAGCAAAACCTTTCAAATAAGATCAAGTAACTTGCACAACAAAGTCTTATCGTCAGCTCCGAACTTTTTCACCAGTTTTCACTACCAAAACTTTACCAATAATAATCACTTCGTATCAGTGATCGAAAACACTTTAAAAGAAACCTTCAATAGCTATAAATTTGGTAATAATTAGTATAAAAAAGAAAAAATACCATACAACCCACATAATCTTCAAGTATATACCTCTTTTACCTAGGTTATGTTCGATTTCTGTGCATATTATTTTAAATAAGACAGTCACTGATCAACACGCTGTGACTATTAGGTCGGTAACGATACTGAATCTTGAAAATATTTATTACATTATATACCAAAAAATGTATATTTCTTTTTCCGTCATATCCACCATATTGCAAGAAACATAACTAGATATCAGACTGTCTTAATTTTTTTCCTCTGGTTGTAGTAATATATGGTTATCTACTTTTATTCTAAATAGATTCACATATTCCCGTCATAAATTCTTTTCACCCCAATACAGACCATTTTAAAATAATTTTGTTCTTAAAAAGCATGTTCGGTAAAATTCAATCCAACTTGCAAAACATTTTCCTAACCTTCAAATGAATCCTCAAATCAAGAATCATGTCAATCCTGCCTGACATTCGTCATCTCGTGATGGTTTTGATTCGGGATCAAGTACCAAGTGTCTATACTCCCATGATCAGTACTTAGTGTCTACGCTCTTGCGAAACATTCAATTGCTATTAATTTTTTCGAGTTATAATTTTGACTTTTGACATTTCAACATTTCCGTTTAGTTTTATGATGGCCTTAGTAAAGATCATTAGAATATTCTAATGATCTTATAAAATTTTTAGCACAATTTTGATTTATTTGTCAAAGTTCAGAGGGAGCTACTGGCATTTGAGTAGATATAGTTTTATACTTTGCCAACGGCTTGTTATGAAAACTTCTCGCGCGTGCTAAAAATGTCACTTCATATTTTTGTTAAATAGGTAACTATATCCGCAAGTCGTGCGGAAAAGTGTAACTTTGCGCATGCAAATGCATGCGTGAAAGTACTATTTTGCGCACGCTCGTGGGATGAAAGTTATTCGACTTAGGGCAAAAGGCAGAGGCAAAAAGGTTTATTGAATATTAAATTGACAATATAAAAATGTATAACACTAAAACGACATATAAATAGATAAAAATATAAAACACATTAAAACTATCACTTTGCCACAGGGGGGAAAGGAGGGAATAATGCTGAGTTTTGGAGTGGGGTTTATACCTGCCCTGCTGAGGCCTTCAGCGGACGGGGGATACCGTACTAGTTCCTGCCGTAAGTGTTAAGTCTCATCTTAGTTTAGAGCATCCCCGTCTCCTCCAAGTTATACTATTGCATTTCATTATCGGGGGGTTTCAGTGGGTGGCTTCCCGGAAGAAAGAGAGAAAAACCGGGTTAAAATTTATACATGAGTCTTGGATCGCCTTTTTAATTTATGGCGGAGGTAGTGGTCACTCGCCCTCTGGGCGCTCATGGAAAATATCCAATGCTTGTGTAGATCGGCCCACCATGCCTTCTTGGCCTGTTATGGTGGGCTCTGACTACTGTCATGTCCCTTGTCAAAGGGCTTCCAAGGATGAAGAAACCGTAGAACTTATCAGAGACTTGCTTGATATGATTGATATCGGCTAGCTCTCGCAATGATACTAACCGAATGTACCTGTCGCTGTTGGTGACAATACGGAGTACTTTGCTCTGTATCAGGTATTTGGGGAGGCTAAAGAAAACTGAAAAGGCATAGGTAACGTTATATATTTTATTATTAACTATTCTGGGTATATCGAAATTTTTAATAATATTTTACATGCATATTACCACTATTTGCCTTCTGCATTTATTTCATAATGTACAAACACTAACAATACCTATATTGCTATCAAAATGTTGCTTCTTCGACAGTGTATTCACTGATAATCCATCCAACTATTTATCAATTGAACACGGAATTAGGCGGACCCATTGCATAATACTACCAGGTATATCCATTTTACATTTACGTCATTGTGTTTTGGTAACGTCATATTTCAAGTTATTCCAAGGTTATTAATTGTCAATCGTGCTTTAGTTGTTTACTTTTGGAACTATGTTGACACTTTTCACTCCACGTCTGGGGTGTGCGCTCTAAGCGGAGCACGCCATAAACTTGTAGTTGTTGTGACTTCTACATTCAGTTGGAGTAGCACGGAGTGACTTTTGTTGGTTTCATAACTGAAGATGCGCAATGGGTTATGCCATGCAGTATTACTCAGGCGTGTTTCATTTGAGGATAGGGCTTCATAATATCTTTTTAGCTAGTGGAAAAAGAATAATGAGTTGAGAGTGTAATACTCGAGAAGTGTACTTGGCAGTGTTTCAGGCGTGTTTCATTTGAGGATAGGGCTTCATAATATCTTTCTAGCTTGTGGAAAAAGAATAATAAATTGAGAGTGTAATACTCTTCGAGAAGTGTACTTGGCAACAATGCACATGGCTTTGACATTTTGACCTAAAGTTTGAGAAGAAGTAGATTAATTAGTTTGGACTGTCGTCTGTCACCAGTGTGCTGGATTTTTCACTTTTGATATGATTGGTGAATAAGTTGTAAGAATTTTATTTCTATTTGAATCGTCCGTAAAGGGATTATATCTTGCAACTGCAAAAAGGTTTCAGTTTTCGTTTAGTCGATTGAATTGCTGTGTATGCATATTTCTGAACCTTACCCTTCGGGGGATTATATAAACCAATTATTTCTGGTAAGTCTCGCACATGGTATTCTTCTATCATTTGGCAATTCTTCATGTATTTTAGGATCTGATTTGTTAGGCCTTTTGGGTACTTGACCCTATGTGCCGCTGTTAACCCTTTGACCAGGATATTTTCATTTGACATCTGCAAGAGCCTACCGAAAGTATCTTCCACTGTGGGAGCACCTAGGCCTGTTCTGGACAGAGGTAGTTATTAGGTCATCCAAGTTGTTAAACAAAATGTCAAGTTCTTGTTGTATAGTTTTGTCCCACTATATTTCTTTCCTTCCTGAAGGAAGTTTCATGACTCGGTAGATGTATGGTATGTCTTCCTTGTGACCATCTTCCACCTACCATATCCATTGAGTAAGGCATTCAGGTACTGGTAGCGTGACTGTCGAAGAAGCAGCATTGTTGTCAACATCAGCTCGGTGGTACCAGTCTAGTTGAACCGACGTTGCACTCCAAGTACCAGAGAATAGCACTAAGTATCCTACTGATATCCTTTTTCATATCAAGATCTAATGCTAATGTGTAAACGCTACAAGGTAAGGTGCACCATACTATTACGGATTGGTTAAGATATATTATTTTCTCCTACCCTACAGCGGTAGAGATATTTTGTGTGTAATATTGGTTACGTTTAACTTTGTCTACTTACTAGTGCTTGTATAATTTCACCGAAGAGGGTGGTTAATGTTTGAACACATATTTGGTCTTCGAAATGCACCTGTAGACCAATTGTAAGGTCAACTTTGATAATCAGTTATTTATATAGCTATTTAGTTTTTTGTGTAAGAACGTACCCGTACAGCCAGTTCACTATAATTTTGATGTTTAATCAATAATTATACTTCTTCAAACAGTAAGCTGTTTATCATTTAGAGTGTGGTAACTTTAATTTTTAATACTATTCGTGTTATGTGGGAATCAGTATAAATAATCTATAGGGTGAGCCTGCATCATATTTTTTGCGCCCACATTCGTACATCTCATCACAATTTATTTTGTATGACCCACTCCCGTCTCCATTTGAGTTAGTCGCGAGCCACCCTGTCACTCTGACAGCTTCGTTGCCATTATAAAAGCCGAAAGCTAAGTTTAAACTTTTGGCAATCGCTGGCCTGATGACCTGTTTATAAAGTAGGAGTTTGTTCTCCATCGCCAACCCGGAGTTCCTGGCAATCAGGGAATATGTCCCTCGCATTGCTGCACATGCTCTTTGGATTGCCAGGTTGACGTGTTTACTCAACGTGAGGTACTTGTCCAGTTGTACTCCCAGGTACCGCACTGATTCGGACTCGTCAATCTGATTCCCCAGAACCCTGAATCCCTCAGGGATAGTCACTTTTACGTTGGCTACTTTCCTTGTGAAATTCATGAGTTCTGTTTTATCAGGATTCATCACTATTTTGTTTCTTGTCAGATACGGCACGACAGTCCCTTCCACGTGGTTCTCTACCCAGGACGCTGCTATCGAGCTGTAGTTTGAGTGAGCATAGATAGCCGTATCGTCTGCATAAATGGCCGTGTTTGTGGCTTCATGTGTGGGAAAGTCGTGCGTAAACAGCGAGTACAAAAGTGGGGACAAGCTCGAACCCTGCGGCACTCCTGCTCCGGCTCCTAGCCTTGAAAGGTCGAGTTGTTCATTCGGAGATGATCTATAGATCAACTAATCTTGGTTCAGTCAATAGATCGTAGCCAATGGAATCGCTAGTTCCTTAGCAACGAAACCAAGATTTGTAAAGTTAATCTGGGAATTACCGCGGACTGAAAAATCGGCCCTTAGCGAGCACCAAGTAGTAAACACTTTTTGAAAGAATGAGACAATGGTACTTTTAATCAAACAATTGCTGTAATAAACAATTCGATTATAATACAAAAGGAAATGTTTGTATAATTTAATGGATTATTCACATCAAATTAAATCCAGAACGATAACGGACGCAGCGTAAAATGTAAAAGGCAATGCTCTACCGTATAATTTATTATTTATGACAGTAGCATTAAATTTACTAGTGTGGTGGCGTAACTACGACTAGCACCACACGCTAGTGCACTCTGAAATGAAAACTTTATTCGCACATTGAACATAAACACATTCAAAACAATAGAAATGGGAAACGGTAAGAACACATTTGGTATACAATGGGAACGTAAAGGTTCCAACAAATTCATTTGAAACAGTGTTCCAGAAACAATGATGACAACTCACTTAACAAGAGAAGAGCCCGAATTTTATTTTCAAAGGCATTTCATGTCGATTTGTTTTTTCGGGATCCAGTAGAAAGTATGAGACAGTACTAGTATTTATCAAATGTTTTAAAGAAATATCTTGCCTACTTTTTTCAGGAGTTGATACAGGCCAATTTATCGTTCATATCTTAACTCTAATTATAATTAAACATGGCCACTTTAAACTTTCGACAAGTACATAATGAGTTCGTGAAAGTTTGGAAACAAGGAGGTTATTAAAGTAGAATATTCAGGAACGTTCATGATTATTGGAGAATTATATTGAAATTATAACTTTTCAACCTCATTGCAACGCACTTGAAATATTTATGGTAATTATTAAAGATTCTTTCGCTAAATTTCCCTCTCAAAGTTTTGGTCACAATTAGGCTAATCAATAGAGCACTTTTTCCTAACAAAAATACTAGTAGAAAACCGACTGTGCCATCACATGGAAGACAGTCCGTAGTTATATTCTGTTATTTTTTCGAACTGTCATTTATTAATTTGTTATAAACATTTAAATAACAAAAAACTATTTTGCTTATAAAATGAAAACTAATAGAGCAATCTTGTTGCTCCAATAGAAAGAATTGTAGATAATTGAAATACGAAAATAATGAAATGTTTTTCGACCAGATCGGATCATTAGCAACGGAGGGAAACGGGAAAAACGATTTTAAAATAATCCAGAACTGCGCCATTTTTCAAGAAATAGGGTTGGCCCTTCTCATGAAAGTATTGAATCATTTGTACTTTGTGTGGATGCTCTAGTGATTGTCCGATTTTAATTTCTAAAACATATTTTGAATGTGAAAGTACAGTACCATTAAACGTATATTCTCATTTTGCGCTAAAATGCTGCGAAATTGGTGAAAAATGTTTGCAAACATGACTGAAAACGGCCGAGCTGGTGGACGCGGTCGAGTGGTAGGAGATAAGGGGAAGCGTATTATCACGTAACCCGTTCATTAGAAGAATTCCCCTCATATCCCTGACCCTCCTACCACTCGTCAGCTATCTCGGGTTCGGCCGTTTTCACTCATGTTTGCTTGCATTTTTCACGCATTTCACACCATTGTAGCACAAAATGAGAACACGTTTTGTAGTACTATACTGCTACTTCCATAATCTGTTTGAGAAATTGAAATAATAGTTGTATAAAGCAGAACTTCAACTCGAGTAATAGTAAATATGGGACAACTGAAACTGTAACCAAATATATGTTTTATTTTTATACAAAATCATGATAATAATAAAATCGACAAAGTCGAAGTACCCTTCTCTCCAAATATTTTCACAAATTGGAAATTGTTAGGCAAAAATCTGACAGAAAACAACTACTTCCCTGGGTAATGCCACGACGGGTATTGAACTACATCTGACAGATATTTGTGCAACGTTCTTCCGAGAAGACTCAATCGCAAGTGCTCATTGTAGACAAACTTTAGCAAAGGGATACGTTGAAATTTATTCAAGAAACAATATTCACCGAGCTTCACAGATTGAAAAGGGCCGTAACGAAATTAATGTCTCTAAAACTAGTATAATTACTAATGCGTCTAATTCTAATTTGAACACTGCCACTTCTGTTAATATCTCTAGTAATATCAATATAAGTAATTGTCATAATTGTGTAAATATTATTATCAAGTAATGTATTCATAAGAGTAATTGTTATATGTGATTAGAGAGTTGAAGTGCTGCCATGAACGTTAACATACAAATTGACATCTACGCATGCGCATTCGTCAGCTATTCACGTTAACGTTAAAAATAGGTTTACGGGCATACGTAAACTAACGGTCCCACACGGAAACCTTTAAAATCAACGCACGTAAACCGAAGAATATACGAATCAAACCGATTAGTTGCAAATGAGCGAATTTTGACTTTAAAGCCATAAAATCAAAAATTGACAAAGCATTATTTACAATTTTACATCAATCATTATTTCATTCATGTTTTTCTGATGGTCTATGTTTGGTATTTCGCTTCATTCAAAACAATGAACATTTCGGAAAGCCGATTCCGGGAGAATTTGATTTGCATTTGGCATTTGCAGTTGGTCAGAGAAAACAACATAAAAGCAAAACAAAGACATATTAACATGTTAGTGTTAATGTTTGACATACGTTCAACTTCATCTCAATTTTATAACAACCCGTAAACATTAAATTTCGTACGTTAACGTCTACGTACTGTAATTACTTCAACTCTTTATAATCTATATAACGTTCATACGTTCATATCCATCGATATCCTTTTAAACATCCAAAACGGCTACAGAAAAAATATTGTACGTAACACGATCCAAAACTGATTTTACGGTTCTCGCAGGATTCCAGGACTCGTCTACGGTTCGTACTGGAAAGTTCCTACTCATCCCGTTAAATATCACTTTCGGAACTTGCTACGTAATTACTATTCTGCCGTCTCGATTTGTTCAGCCTATTTTTATTTTCAGAGATCTTCATTCTATCATATCATTCACAAATTTTCTTTTCCTCCTCTATAACGTATTTATCTCTGAATATTCAAAGATTAATCTTGTCCAAAGAGGAATGGCAAGAGTGAGTAGAACTCTTGAAGTCTAGCGACTTGACTCTGTGATCCGATACTTAAAATGTTGTAGAACGAATGGTTTCCAGCTCCAAGTGAATTTTCCGACAATAAATATCCGAATCTCGGGAAGTGGCCTTCCGGTTAGCGAATTCCAGTTTGGTTCCGTCCTGGTCACGTCTTTTATTAATGTCCTTCTCTACCGGGTTTTATCACATCGCACCATTTGAAATATAAAAGTGTAATGTTCATACATGAGGAATAGTATAAGTCATGGTTATTTTGGAATAAATACTTTTTTTTCTTGAATTTTGTGATGGTTTTCCGGGACGCTCATTATCGTTCCCTACCGGCTAATCAAGCTTTGAAACATGTCACCTTTGCTTAAAACTTAAAAAATTGTTGTTAAAATTGTTATTTCCGCCAACCGATTGCACCCCTACGCACAATCCTCGTAAGTCTTCGAAAGACTTGTGTGAGCTAGGGAAGACGCAGCCCTTACCTTTTAACGTGTGATGCCATGCACGAGACCGATGACCATGCGGGGATTTGAACCCTCGACCATTCGCTCCAAAGGCGAACGCTCTACCAGCACGGCCACCACGGCCCATTTTCTAAAATAAAAGTTTGCATTTTGTACTCGTTATTTGAAATATATTTTACGTTTTTGACAGTACCTGAAGCTCAACCAAAAAGTGTGGTTCTGAATGAGTATTTGGGTCTGAATATAACTCATGCCAAATACTGCCAGTAGATAAAGCTACGAGAGTTTTGCAGCATATCTTATGTAAATTAACATGGGAAATCGCCAAGGTCCATTTTGCTCCTTTTTGTCAATCATATGCCACTGCTTGGCATACCTGAGGTTCTCAACACCTTGGCTTCTTGGCATCATGGTGACTCTTGGTGGATCTTACCCAAACTAAACGGAATTATTGATTAAGACAAGAAAATTGGTAACGAACAGTCGTTACCGACCGATGATGAAACCTTTTAATCCCATATACACCTACTACGTAGGCTTGTTGTGGCAAGTTCCTGTCAGAAAACAACTACTTCCCTGAACCCCTGAATTATATCCAACAGATACTTGTGCAACGTTCCTCAAAGCATCAGAGGACGTAGTTGCAAGTGCCCCCTATGACCAACTAGCAGAATTATGTTTTGATTTGGACAGAGTGACCACCTGCAGACTAGTTTCGAGGTTGTTGCCTCTCATCAGGGTAAAGATTGGTCATCACAGACAGCACTGAAGCCATCTGTTCCACGTCCAAATCATTCCACACTCCGCTGGTTTGGTCAACTCTGGTTCACGCGGTGAAGCGGTTTCTGGGCCGCTCCACCTAGCGAGCAGAGGGAGAGCACTCCGAATCTCCGGGTCAAGAGATTCAATCGAAGAAAACAGAGTTTTTTGGGAGATCGTTTAATAACGAACAGTCGTTACCGACCGATGATGTACCCTTTACTCCCATATACACCTACTACGTAGGCTTATTATGACAAGTACCTGTCAGAAAACAACTACTCCCTTGGCTAAGACCACGACGGGTATTGAATTAAATCCAACAGATACTTGTGCAACGTTCCTCAAAGCATCAGAGGACGCAGTTGCAAGTGCCCTCTATGACCAACTAGCAGAATTATGTTTTGATTTGGACAGGGTGACCATCTGCAGACTAGTTTCGAGGTTGTTGCCTCTCATCAGTGCAAGGGTAGGTCAATACAGTCAGCACTGACAGGTACTTAATAATAAGCCTACGTAGTAGGTGTATATGGGAGTAAAGGGTTCATCATTGGTCGGTAACGACTGTTCGTTACTAAACGATCTCCCAAAGAACTATGTTTTCTTCGATTGAATCTCTTAACCCGGAGATTCGGCCTAGAAACCTCTTCACCGTGTGAACCGGAGTTGACCAAACCAGCGGAGTGCGGAATGATTTGGACGGGGAACAGATGGCTTCAGTGCTGTCTGTGTTGACCTACCCTTGCACTGATGAGAGGCAACAACCTCGAAACTAGTCTGCAGGTGGTCACCCTGTCCAAATCAAAACATAATTGTGCTAGTTGGTCATAGAGGGCACTTGCAACTGCGTTCTCTGATGCTTTGAGGAACGTTGCACAAGTATCTGTTGGATTTGATTCAATACCCGTCGTGGTCTTAGCCAGGGGAGTAGTTGTTTTCTGACAGGTACTTGCCATAATGAGCCTACGTAGTAGGTGTATATGGGAGTGAAGGGTTCATCATCGGTCGGCAACGACTGTTACTAAACGTTACTAAACGATCTCCCAAAGAACTCTGTTTTCTTCAAGAAAATTGGTCTTGATCAATGTAGAAAATGAGTGTTGTCAAAGTAAAAATATACTCTGCCAGAAGTTTTTAAACTTATCGACAAAGCTTTCCAACTATAAATATAAATGTAAATTGAAATAGTTATGTATCATAGACTATGATGGCGATAGTCTCCCCGATAGTTCCACAACCATATGTTTCCGAGGCTACTCAACCAAAAATGGTGGTATATTTGCTATAAAATAAAAATACAAATACTAACACTCATCACATCAAGGACTCCTTCATTTCTGCCAACCCAGCCGCAGTACTTGGTGAAAACGTTCCAGTCCATCAATGATAAGAATAAAATCGTTAAAAAAAAACTTAAAATGTGATTCAGATAGAAACAACAAAATATATTTGAATTCAACTATGCATTCATGCTTGAATTACCTATGAGTTTCAGAACCCACCATTATAGCACTCTTACAAACTGTAATACACTTTTTCAGACAACAAACACTTCACATCCTTTCTAAACCTAAAAAGTGATTTGATACTTTAATGTTCGATGAAAGGTGATTGAACATCTTACATGAATTTTTGATCAGAGTACTTTTGGGAATTGGTAATTTCAATTCAATTATTTCGTCTTGTAATATAATCGGATGAACTTCCATAGTGAATTTTGTTTTATGCTTGTAAATCAGACACACAGTTTCAAGTATGAAAATTGCAAGAACTGTTAAAATTGTATGTTCTTTATATCAGTATATTTCATGACATCCTACTTTACATAACACCATGTCATTCTCAAATCATCGACCGAATCGTTGGTACTATCCTGGTTAAAAAATCAGAATTTTATTCTCTATTCCACTTTAATCAAACTTCTGTTGTTCGAGTTTCAAAGGTCTGCAACAGAGAGCAAACTTCTGGATCTAATACAAGACGAAAATCCTCTCTTAGAATCTTTATTATCTGCCTTCAAGTTCGTAACGTTTCCTAACATACTTCCCTAGTTTCAAGTCTCTCGGACAGAGATAAGGTGGGTAACTGAGTTCATCAAATTCCGGACTTTCGAAGCCCTTTGGGAACAGTGGAGCTCGTATATAGATTTTCTAGGTTTTCTAAAATATGGGAAAAACATCAGTCTTGATGAAACAAACACGTTCCGATTTGATGGGATTTTCTAACAGAATCGACGATATTGAGTTTGTGAGGTAGTCACTGTTTAGGGTTTAGGATATGATGAACACGATGCTACAATATTATTTTGTTATTACACAAATTAGTAAGATTTGTTCGAATGATTATGAAAAATAATAATTGTTTGAACATTAAATTTGGGGCGATTTGTTATTTTCAAAGTGGGGGCGGTTTATTATATATGGAATTAATTTTTTTCACAATAGAAAGAGAATTCTTTCCTGTTTCTCACGCAAGTATGATAACATGATAATTTTTTTTTTTTTGGAATTTGATTCGGAACGCAAGGTATCACTTTTCATGTAATGTTTTTTTCAGTAATCGACAATCTTCTTTGTTTTCAGCTATTTGTGTATATATGCAGCGAATGAAATGTTGACAAATAGCCATAAAAGTTGTTGAACTTACAAAAATTTGTATATCTAGTATAGTTTTTGAGATATGAATTTTCAAAGATGTAGGTACTCACGGCAATGAAAATTATGCCTGTCGCGACGGATTGTGCCAGTGCGACGACAAGGTGCAGTTGTAGTTTTAATTGGGCAGTTTGCAACAATTCGTTCAACATGCAGTGTTTCATTTGTGAAAAAAGCGTTTCCTCTGATGAAAAAAATATTACGAAAAATCCACGTTATTATCAGCAGTAGAAAAAAGGAAGGATATTTGTGGATCACGCATTCTTATGCAAAAAGAGCAAATTTTGTCTGGAATAGAAAAAATTGTGTATCATAATAAATGTAAGAATAGTTTCACCAGCATTCCTAATATTCAAAGATTGTTGAATTTTAATGATTGCGAGAAAAATACCGAAGCGGGACCATCAACTCGGAATGCCAAAGTCATATTTGATATTGGAAGTATGTGTATTAATTGTGGCCGTAGCGGAAAGAAGAAACAGCAGAGATAAATATCTGCATAGAAAAAAATTTAAACTCAATGGAAAAATTTTCAAAACGTTAGTTTCTGGAAACCACTGGAAAGAGACAAAATTGTTACATTCAAGGAAACCAAAATTACATCGAAAATGGCTCGCAAAGGTTCTTGTATCGGTTCAGAACTGATGTTTCTTAGTGATTTGTGCTGCGCGATCACAAGAGTTGGATCTTTCCAATATTTTATCATATGAACTTACATCGGTACCTGCATCTTTATTCAATGAGGATAGTTCTATGAGGAAAAAAGTTAAATCTGAATTAGCCAAACAGTTGGAATCTTTTTCGGAATCTCATGTTGAATGTGAAAATCTAGATTCTGTCATAATTGACGGTATGGTTTCTGTCCAGGAAGTGAAAGAAACGATGTTTGTTACATTCAATGATATGGAAAAAGTGTTTTTGAGTACAATTCTCAGTATAGGAAAGAAACATAAAGCTAAAAGAACGACTATAGTCTTTGATAGATATGAATCTGGAAGTTTGAAAAATCATGAACGTAATCGGCAGGGAGATAATAAACAGATTATAGAATTCCATGTTAGTGGTGCTAGAAAAGTACCAAAATTCCGAGAATTTCTGAAATCTTCTAATAACAAACGATGTCCATTGATATTTCTCACAAATTACTTAGCAGAAAATGGTGCACAGTATCTGGATGAAAACGAAAATATTATAATTGCGGGGGGTTTCCAAAATCCAGAAAAAGATATTTCAATAGGGAAATACGAGTGTGTACCTATGAGCCATCTATTTAGCAATCATGATGAGGCCGATATCCGATTATTGTTGCATATTTTGGAGGAATGTTAATTCAGTGATACAATTTTGATCAAATCTGTAGACACCGATGTACTTGTACTACTCCTTCATTATTTTCAAGCGAGTTCTGATTTGGAAAATCGCAACATATTCATTCAACTTGGACATAGTGCAAATAAACGGATTGTTTAAATTAACGAAATTGCCAGGAAATTAGGAAATTCCATTTGTAGCTGCTTAGTAGCCATCCACTCCTTTACTGGTTGTGATACGACCAGTAGTATCTACAAAATTGGGGAAAAAATTGCCTTTGATATCTTGAGGAAGAATATTGCAAGTTTGATCGACTTGTCGAAGCTTCCTTATCTTCTTCATGAGGAAGCTTTGGCCGTATCTTTGGAGTATATGCTCCTCTTATATAGGAATAAAAATGATAATATCAAAACGTTGAATGATTTAAGTTATCATTCAACAATAAATACCAATCGGCCTTCAAAAGAACTACCCCCAACAGATGATGTTTTTCAGCAACACTTACTTTGTGATTATCATTATCTTATTTCAATAAATCAATTTGTTACTTCCAGATGTATAAATCAATTAAAAATATAGTATTCATCCCATTTACCATATGATCCAACTGAAAATCCGGCAAATTTTGGTTGGAAACACGGAAATGATTGTTGGGTCTTGCTTAGTGAATACAGGGTTCACTAAGCAAGACCCAGTGCCTAATGATGTAAGAAATATTCTGGCCATTCATTGTGCTGATAAAAACTGCACAAATAATAAATGTATATCATTAAAGAAGGTTTGAAATGTTCCAGTGAATGTAAATGTAGAGACTGTCAGAATACATTCAGAGATCCTGTCGATGAAGCGGAATCAGAAAATTAACAATATTAATATTTACATTATTTTTCGTTTACTATATTGGTTCAAATTCTTTTGATTTCGTAAATTATTATGAAATGCAATATTATTTTCATCTGTACTTGTATCATTGATTTTGAAATAACTATCATAAGCACAATTTCTCAACACAACATATTGCGCTAATGGGTCGGATATTGAGAGTAGGCCCTGATGGTATTGCGCCCAGCGCGAGCAGTCGCCCGGAGACGCGGAATAACAGACATTTTCAAAAAATCATAAAATCAGAACCTTTTTAGACTCTTTATCTCAATTTTCTTCGGCGCATGAACATAAATATTTCGAATAATAAAAAAGTTTTTCTTTCAGTGAAAATTTGATTTCACGGTTTCTACTATTTCACATTCTCTATTTATTCAGATACAAACGCGATTTTATTTCATCTTGCTCATGATATGTTGAGAAGCGCGAAATGATCCCCTTTCGATTAACAAAAAAAGCAAATCGATATCTTGAGTCTTTCTCGAGATATTGATTGATATTTACATGGTGGTTCTTCGGGTAGTAAGACCGACGTATGTTGAGAGAAGATCTCGATGATTAGCCAATACGAGTGGTTAGCATTTTCAAGAGAGAGTTCCTGTTTTTTTATGTCGCTGTCAAATGCTTGACATTTGTTATACGTTGTCTCAATAAATACTTGTGTGACGTTCTTACATCTGATTGGTCCATTGCGTTAGCTGACATCATAGAATCGTTCGTACCGTTATTTTGTGGATAGGGAGCTAATTGAGAATTTTTGAGAACTGGAAGCCAAACCTTGTTCAATTGTTGTCCTTCTTCGGTTCTGTTGAAATTGTTCTGGTGTGGCGAAACGTCGAGATCTTCTCTCAACATACGTCGGCCTTACTACCCGAAGAACCACCATGTAAGTGGCGATGGCCGCGAAAGCCTTTCACAATTTATTGATTGATATGTTTAAGAAAACACGTTTTTCGAATATTTTATTTTTTTCGAAGTTTTTTTAATAAAAATGTTCAGCCCTATAGAAAAATGTCGTCCAGCTGGATTATGATAAACAATCACATAAAAAAAAATTATCAGATGGGTCTGATTTGGTTATACCCTGGGAAAAAAACGATGGATTTTGGCCCCGGTTTTACTCCACTAATAAAGGAGCTAAGTAAAACTCAATGCCGTCTCCATAGTATATATTTCACCCCAATGGGAAGGAAAAAATTGACAACGCAGCTTTGGCAGAAAGATTGTCAAAACATTTGCCAAAGCTGCGTTGACAATATTTACTGTGGAGACGACTCTGAGTTTTGATTATCTTCTTTACACCTAAACCCCCTTTTTTAGTGTGGATTACTTCCTTCAAATGAATAACATAATAGGTTGGAGATAACATTCGGGGCATTTTTCTCATTTCAATATAAATATTACTAATGTTTGGCTGAATGGTAATGGTAATGGGTGGGGGACGCAAGCGTCAGCGACCAGGCCCCTGGGAATGTTTGGGTATGAATTTGGGCTGTTCATGTGGCAAGAATGAGTGCGATTTCAGTTAAAATCAAGTGCGAACAAGAACGAAATTGCGGATCACGATTCTAATTTGTAAGAAAATCTTGTGGAAAAAGGCAATTGGAATTACATGCATCTAGAAACATTCATTCAACAGTAAAGCAAGCTTTACTATTCTATTTGAGGATTTTATACTAAATCTGCTTATTCGAAGAATATTCAAGGTGTGAATTCTTCAAAAATGAAATTAACATTCTGCTTCTTATTGTTCAATTTTATTTACTTTGGTTATTTTTATGGTTTATATATTTCGTTCATTTATAATATTTATAGTTTATTATTTACCCCCTACCCCTGCTTTATTTTGGCAAATAAAGCTGGTCCGTGAAAATTTTGCTTACTATTATTTACCCCTTCAACCCCTCATGCAAAATCTATGTTTTTCTGAAGATGTTGCTGAATCTACAAATTTACAACTCGATAATTGTGAAATATTCTGCCTTGGGGATACCTACTATGCCCCGATATCAAATCCGTGTGATCGAGAGCGAATTCAAAACTTTAGTCTGATGACAACAAAAATATCATATACTGACTTTTATGAAAAAAAAAACTACTTAGGATGGGAAACTCTGTAGTGGTTGTTTGATTTGGTGTAAGTGAACCAAAAAAGTCTTCGCTAAAAATGCTATTCATGGATTTAACAAAAAATTCTATTGTGTCCCAAAAAATCATCGATGGGAAGTTTCGTTTCTTCACGGTCATCACCAAGTTATTTTTATCTGTATTTGAACCTATCTGTTCACTTTCAAATAGTTAATGAACCGTTAAAATTAAAATTCAGTGATATATTTTTTTATTTTGATTCTTTTGATTTTTACGACGTTCTATCTAAATGTTTCAGTGTTTGTTTAGTAGCTGCACACCATATATGGAAACAGTGTTCCAGTACAGGTCGAATCTGTGCTTTATAAATGATAATCAGTTGACGGAAAGTGAAATATGTGAAGACACTACACAGAGAGAAAATACTGCAGCAGGTTCATGCACAACGTTGTGTAAGACACAGTTGTGTAGATATTTTACCCAATTGTCCATTTTTTCATCACACGCGTTTTGTGAAATTCAATAAATATTTGTGGAAGTCAATTTGTATAGTATACACAAAAATATGCACATCTACCATGACACAATTTATATGGAAAATATCTACAACGCATTGAACTCATCTTACACCTGTTGCGCACTTTCTATTCGATATGAACAAATTGTATACTATTTCAATGTAATTTGTCACAACTTGACCAAGGCGTCGTCTCACCCAACTAAATACGCATGCGCGGCACTCCAAATGTCCTGCCCATAATTGTTTGTTTATTTTATGCTGATCGAAGGGCGAAGCTCGTTAAGTGTACTTACCTATTATTTATTATTTTCTCATGTGTATGTGGTTTTGTGTCAAAGTGTTAGAATATTTGCAAACTGATACTAATATTTGAAGGTTGGTATTGCTATTATTTTTTGTTATAACATGAAACCTGGCTCATTTTCATCATTTTTAACGGTTTGAAAGGTGCATCCTCGTACCTACTTCCTACTTGAATAAATATAGTTTGACACGAAGATTACTTTAAACTTTATTATTATTCAAGGTGTTCCAAAATAACAAAATGTATGATTCATTTATGTTCAGTTTGGTACTTTGTGTTATTTTATTTGTAATAAAAGTTTATAGTTCAGTTTTTTTGTTATTAGTTCTTTGTGATGAAATAAACATTATTTGAATGACATTTAATTTTATTTCAACCTTCTGGAAAATGAAGCTTATAATTTCTGAAGAGAATAAGATTTGAAGAAGCGAGCAGGTTGAAACTGATTATTCTTATCTTATTCCGTTTGGATATTTAGTGCCTCAAGTGTATCCTTTCTTAAAATTATAAATGGTACCTATAAAAATTGGCCTTGCTATGTACACAAATATGTACAATATACCTACACAATTCATGTATGCGGAGTACACAATTTTGTGACATTGTTGGCATCCTATATTCAAAACACCTACACAATTTGTACAAACTAGGTACACAAATTGTTGCCATTCATTACAATTTATGCATAAACAGTACACAAGTTGTTGACATACCGATTAATTTTGTATATTTTGTGTATAAAATTAAAACAAAACTATTCAGAATAATACAACACTGAAGTGTATCGTTTATACACAATATCTCTAATACAATATTATAGAAGAAAAATGAACAAATTGGTGCTGTCAACTTTTTAGAAACAAATTGTGCTGAAATTATTCACAATTGTGTAGAAAACATACATTCATTTCTCTCTGTGTACCAGCGCTATGGTTGTGAAGAACATGCTTTCTTCAAAAGGTTTTTATTCGAGTTTTCATCAGTTTTTGCAAATGAATAGAAAAGCTCGCGTGTTTTTCTTATCAATCGTAAAAATGTAGAGGTGACTGTGTCTGTTAGACTGTGAGTCATTCTATTATTACTTCACGTCAAAAGTACCCTACTAATCATACTGAAATTTGGCGTGGTCATCGTTTCGATATGTAGAGAGAATGAAAGATTCGTGTGTCGTTCAAGACTATTCGTAATCCTGCTGAAAGATTACATTTTGATTCCGAGGAAAGAACAAACCACTTACCTCGTAATTCTACAGAAGAATCCCAACATCGTGTTGTCATGGAACAGCTTAACAATATCACAGCAATATTATAAACAACGTCAGTTTTTTGTGTTCGCGAGTTCGCTTCAACAACGACCATAGATGAAATTGAAGAAATTGAGGAACAAAGTCAAATTTCTTTAGAATTATTGGGAGAATCATGTGCAGCGAGTGTTGATTTACTGCCGAAAATAACTCGAGAGCGATATCAAAAAGAATATGAAAATTTTGAAGAGTGGCGTAAAAGCAAGAATATAAAGGTGGTTAATGAAGATGTATTATTAACCTATACGAAAGGAAAATCAGAGGTTTATTCTCCTAACTCGCTGTGGACCAAGATTTCAATGTTAAAACTTGCTTTGACAACATTAACATTTAAATCGCACACTATATTAGAGTATTACCTACAGAAATGGTATTTTCAGATTTGGAAAATTATTTTTGTTCTTGAGACGGAAGTCTGATGGAAGCAACAATTTTGTCTGAAGAAGAAGTAACTAAGTTTTTGTTAGAGGCAGATGATCATACAATGGTTGCTTGAAAAGGTTGTATTAATGTGTGGTATTTTTGGCGCCTGTAGACGTGACGAACTTGTTAAGCTGACTGTGGATGATTTTGAAAGCACCAGTACCAGAGTTTTGGTTATATTAAGATAAACTAAAAACAAAAAGAACAGGGTGTTTGTCATTCCCAAAGCAGGACTTCCTTTTGATGCCTATGGTTTATACCAAAAATATGTAGATTTGCGGCCTTCAAATTTGGAAAATCGGCGATTCTTCATTGGTTAGGGGGCGTCCATAAATTACGTGAGGTGTTTAAGGGGGGAGGGGATCGAGTCAAATCTCATCTAATCTTACGTTGGAGAGAGGGGGGTCTCGCAAATATCACGCAATTTTTTTTCTGATTGAAACAAAAAAAAACTTATACTATTTTGGTGCATTCAATCCAGATTGTACATACTTAAGATTTAATCTTAAGCGTAATCGTAATACGATTAAGATCATTACTGATTTTACTGAAAATCATATGGACATGTTGATTTCAATAGTCTCTCTTGAGACCGCGCATGATTCTCCATGGACTGAATTATAGTAGATATTCTTTTTTTAATCACCGTAGTTACGATTTGAGTATTCTATTGTTAAATTTTTATTACACTTATAATTAAACTCTCAGCAATATTGATTACTAGTCTTAACTAGTCGTAAATAAAAGCACGAAGCAATTTTTTTTTCTTTTTACAATAACAATCGAACGCGTTTACGTAAGAAACCCACATTTTGAAAAATCTCATGTGAGATTGGGGGATGGGGGAGGGGGTTGAATAAAATCTCACCAGGGGAGAAAAACACCTCACGTAATTTATGGACGCCCACTTATAGGAATGGTAAATGTGTAAAACAAGTTGTGGGCATTCATATACTATTGGAGCTGTTCCAAAGAAAATTGCAGCATTCTTAAAATTGGAAAATCCTCAGCTCTACACAAGGCACTCGTTTGCCGATCCTCAGCTACTATGCTTGTAGAAAATGTTGGCTATCTACTATCGGTAAAATAACTTGGAGTTTGGAACTCCTCTGCGGTGGCGGAATCGTATATTGAAAATTCAATTTCAAAGAGAATGAAGATAACGAGACAACTATTCCATAGTAATGAGGCCACACCGACAACAAGTTCAAATACTGGTGCTATAGATGGTAAATCTCTCATCGATGGAATAGAAATTTCAAATAATAGCAATTGTCAAATTACTTTTCAAATTTATAAATAGTTAGTATTATTATAATTATTGTTATTGTAAACAGAGTTAAGTTTTGAAAAAAAATTTTGAACAAGTGATTTCTACCAATCTACTACCTCTTTTATGTCAGTGGTTCCAACGTTTGATCAAAACTGTATTCTTCGCTAATACCATAGATCCGGAGAATTTCCAACATAAATTTTGCGCTTCGATATTGCAAAAGTCGCGAACACGATTCGACTTCTTCCCTTGGGGTCTAGTGGGGAAGTGAAATAACAGTCGGCCGTTATTCTGCTTTTACCGGTTCCCTTGAGGTCGTCTCATTGTGTTCACTTGATTTATGGTTTAACTTATTTCACGTCGATGCATGTCATTTGGATATTGGGTAGAGGAAATTCAGCTGCGAGGTATATACGTGATGTTGACAAAGTTATTGGAACATATTAGTTGCAGATAAATGAGAGTTATTGTCATAAATTCTCGTACCAAACAATAACTGATTTCAACCAGACCAATAGCTACTAACAAGATACATGATTTTCTGTTAACGGTCATCATCTCTGAAAAAAGGGATTTTTTTCTTCTGATTCTGAAGGAATCTATAAGTGTGTGAAGATAAAAATTACACAAAAATATTCTTCAGGTTTTAAATGGGTAAAAAGGATATTTCTCCTCAGTTTTGGGCATTTTCAATCATTGCCACCATTCAAACGAAAGAATATTTTTGTGTTGTTTCACTTCAGTATTGATGTCTATCATTTACTCAGTTAAACGACTTTCTTATTTGTCTTCTCATAGTTTCTGTATATTTGTGAATAATTTTACAAGAATGTGTTGTTTTCTCGAAATGGATATTTGCATTATTATTATTAAGTAGGAAATGTCCAGTTTTATCAACTAATAAATATTTGTTTTAGCAGTCAATGGTGAAAATTCCGACATGGAAATGAATTTCTTTTAAATGACACGACCCTCAGGTTGCTCCTCCCACATGGGAGAGAATGAAGTAAGTGTGATTTCTGGTACAGGGTCGGATCGGTAATGGGAAAAGATAAATCTGACTAGTCGAATAAAACTTTGAAATATTATTTTTTTTTACAATTACTATATTTTATTCAACTTGCTCTATATGTGTGTGTGTGTGTGTTCAATGAGTTTATGACAAATCTCGCAAGTCTAATATAAACCACTTCTTGTCATCCAGTCGACTTGAAATTTTTTAGTTCATCATTTGAAGGACAATGCATCATGACATTTTTATTTTAAGTAAAAACAAAGATGGTGGCTCTATAATGTTGGACGAGTTTTGTGATTTCTGATTCGATTCCATTCGAAATTAGTATATGGGAGCTTGGGTACGGATTCCATGATTTTTTACCAACATTTCAGAATTCAAGGTGGCGGCTCCAAAATGGCAGAAGAAATTTCTGATTTATGATTCGATTCTGTAGGTATTTTTGTGGTCAGAGATCATGAGTTTTTTGTCAAAATTTGAGAATTCGAATGCATTCGAAATGCATATGTTCGCTGGGTCGGAAATTTTGACTTTTTTGTAAAAATTCAAGATGGCGGCCACGATTTAGGGTTCGATTCTATTTAAAATTTGCATCTTGGAGTTTTGAATATTTCAAGATGACATTTAAAGAATGATCTTTAAAAAAACTAGAAGAAAGTGAAATATTTTTACGAGAAATGACTTCTCTGACAATTCCAATAAAATATTTTTTTTGTCGGTGTCTTCATTATCCCTTTGTAGTGGAAGAGCCGCATTGGATTTTTCATAACAAAACATTGGCTTTTACCATGGGGACCCAATACCAGGTGGTTGTTGTTTGATTCGATCAAATAGTTTCCAAGAAAATTGCGATGAGATCTTATTGATCACTATTTTCAGTAGAGTTTCGTTTACTTTTAAAAATATTATTGTCAGTGTGAATTAATTTTGAGAAAAAATATAGTTTACCCCGGAAAGCCCTAGAAATCACAAAATCTCTGTCATTTCGAATTAACGCTGAAAAGCGATATTGTGAAAGGACCCAAACTTGAAAAAAGAAACATGAAAGTGAAAATTTGCATTTTTATTTAGATACCTACTTGATTTTTCTTTTTTTTATTATTCATAACTCTACATTTTCTGATCACCTTGCGGATTCAAGCAATGGAAACGTTGTGAGAAAATTCGAAAGAGACAGAAATCTTTCAACCATTAAGACGATGGACGTTCGAAATGCAAGTAATCAACTTCCTGATGAATTTCCAAAATGTTGATTTTGTATTTTGTTAACACTGTGTTGTCCTGCTTCCGACCCAGAAACTTGTTTTTCAGCTGCCTCCATGTTTCTCGCAATTTCGTAGGCACGAGAATAATTCAAAAACTTTTCCGAAAATAATCGTTGTTTGATTATGTCACTTGACAGTCCAGCCACAAACTGGTCTCTCAAATTTTCTTCTAAAGTTTCTTTAAAATCACAAGCTTTCGCTAAATTTTTCAGAGTAGCGTTGTATTCGGCAATAGTTTCCCCACGATTTTGCACTTTTTGTCTATATTTCAGCCTTTCGGCAATCACTGATGGCTCAGGTTCCAAATGATTTTTTACTATTTTGACTAATATATAATACGGTTTTTCTGTCGGCTTATCTGGGCTACACAAATCTTCCATCAACTCATATGTTGAATCCCCGACAGCTGTGATCAACGTTGGAACTCGCATATCATCACAGACATTCTTCACTACGAAATACTGTTCTAGTCGGGAAATATAGGTTTTCCAACTTTTTCCCTGTTGAAATTCACTTATCTTGCCAATGGACATGTTTTATTTCCGATATCCTCGTCGCCACTGAAGTAAACCTGAGATATTGTTAATATATCTCTTTAGGTAATCAATTAGTTATTTTACATTGAATAACAATGGAGTGAAACCACATTCGGATTTTAACTGACTTTATTTTATCAATTCCAAATCGACGGCACACATAAAAAACGTAAACAAAAACCACTGTTAAGAAGCAGTGGCGGGTTAAGTTTCCACAACTACATCGTCATCAACCTTCAAACACACGTAAGTGATTGTTTTTAGAAACTGAATAATCAGAAGGGTTTTTTGATCTGTTTTAATGAACAGGGAGGAAAATGTTAGTAGGTTCAATTCCAGGAAAAGAAGATATGGATTTCTCCTTCTGTCTTCTCTGTTGGAAATCAATTAACTCAAACAGACATTTTTTGTTGTTCGGCATAGCTTGCTTGTACTGACTCAATACAAATAAATGAGAATGATACAAATACAAAGATCGGATTACCACACTACAGGTAATCGAAACTAATAGCACGTATCCATCTTTCATATTATGGGTTGCAATACACAATTCATTGGATCCTAATTCCTGCGAAGCCATAGCTTTCCTAAATCCTCCTAACGCTGATTCCTTAGACGCGTATTACTAATTGCTTTTAATTCAGCAGTCCTCAGGAAACGAGTACAATTATTAATCATCGATTAAACGCCCTTCCGCCTTATCCTACCCGTGCTCTGGGGAGGATCAGTCAACTCCGAAACAGTCGACTCTCCGTGAAATATACCCCAAACTTCCTTGATTACTTCGCATGGACCGAGAGAGACTTCGTGGCTTCGCCTTCCACACTTCACTTGATTATGTATGCTGAGAAATGGCCACCGCCCATTTGCCCTCTTCCATTCGTTAGGCTAAAAAAACGGAAAAACGTGAGAATTTGCACGGGTCTGAATTTATTACGGTTCGCATCCTGGTACTGTAGGATTACACATTTTTAGGGGTCTCTACTCAGGGATATACTCTGCAATGCCTTTCCGGTTGAGTCTGGGATACATCATTCGGTCTTTTGTATAAAAAGCTTTTCCTGTAATGAGGAATAGATAGAGTAATCCGATCCACAAGGATCAATCCTTGGCCCTCTGTTGTTCACAATATATAGGGTGATTGACCACTACTTACACAAAATTTGTCAGTGTGCTTTCCCCACCAAAAGGAGTTGAAAACCAAAAGTAATTATAATAATGGAACAAAAAAAATTACCTGAATAATTTGTAGGAACGCACCGCCACTGGATAGAAATTGCTCAAGTGGAACCGTGCAGGCTCACATTGATGACAAAAATAAATAAAATATTTTTGCAGATCACATAAAGCAGCAGATCAGAAATCAAGTTATTCCTGATCACCAGCTCTGTTATTTTCATTCAAATAATCAAATCACAATCGGGAGAAGTAAAGGCTGGCATATTGAATAAATAGTACAGATTTACGAAAGACGTCTACAATCACTGCTGCAAATCAAACTGAAGATGTTGACGGTTGAACGGTTTCTAACGAGGGATGATGTTGGTTGTTTCCACATACACCGTGAGTATTCTTTCTGTAATAAGTGTGGAACCAAGACAAATCGGGAACAAGTATCGGCAGATCACTCTCAAGCTCAATCTGCACAAATCAACTGTTATTTTATTTGGGAAAATATCTGACGAACCGACGAACCGAATTTGTTGATTCTGTGAAAAATCTCAGGTTAATAATAGATAAATCATTGGGATATCGAGAACATATCAATGTGTACAACGATCATATGCTGCATTAAGATCACACTATAATCCCCATTGACAGAGTTTGTTTAGGGATGCGAAAAATATGTGAGACAACTCTCTTTTTTTATGCACCTGTTTATGGCCCTTGTTTAGATCAGGATTCGATCTGTCACATTTATAGCTGGTATCAGAAAATATGAGAGGGTTTCAAAATAACTCGAAGCATTGGGATGGTTGAATATGAAGAAACGGCGAGACGTTCTATCTCTCTGTTTATATCATAAGATGATAAAAAACAGCTCTCATATTTAACAAGAAAAATAAACTACCGAAAGGAGGTTCACAATATCAACATCCGATCTAAGTGTTTACTGACATGCCCACCTCATAGACCGAAGTTTTTCGAAAGGGGTTTCAAATTCAACGTTTATGAAATGTATAATGATCTTCCATCTCACTTTGAAGATTTCTATTAATTTTGGTAATAGATTACGTTAAGTTAGGATAAGTAGTACGATAAACTGAAAATTATGTAAAAACCATGACAAGGGTTGAGTGGAAGAGCACTTCAGAGTGAATAAACTCCCCCTTCAGATTTCTGAAAAATTGTACCTGGTATTATTGAAAGACTGTGCAATAATGTGGAAATAAAGATATTTATCAGTATTGTCATTATCTTCAGCAACAACTTTTTTCTACGACAGTTCCACCATATGTGTTTCGTTCTTCGTGAAGTTCTCTACAAAACTATTTGGCAATGTTTTGTTAATCTCATAGCCCATAGATACTTGCCGACGAAAATACGAAAAAGGTATAAATTCACGTGGAAGATTGCATTTCTTAATTCATTTTCTATAATTAGTTACTGATCTTTGCGTCAAGTAGTATCATCCAATTTTTATACAATGGCTTTTCTGGGGAATTGTTGAATTGTCCATCCTTTCCATTCCGTCAGCCCTCATAAGTCTTGGAAATACCTGTGCGAGGTAGGAAAGACGAGGCCCTCATCATTTAATGCGTGATGCCAAGTACGGCCGAGTATAAACTGTTTAAGTCCGTCTAGGTCACCCATCTAAGGTACCCGCTGTCAGTGTTGCTCGACTTCATCTATCAAAAGTATCAAATCAAATCTACGATGGCATAGAAGGGTCATTAATATTGAAATTTCAATTTTTGCCCATACAGAGATAACAAGTCAGATTTCCGACTTACTCAGAATTAGATAATTACGAAATGCTGAGTCAGAATTCCGACTAAGAATATCAGTATTAGTTAATTCCGAGACACTCGTTTTATTCCAGAATTACGAGTTGTTCAGACAGAATCAGCTCATTCTGAGATATTAAGTCGAAATTCTGACTTATCATCTCGGAATGAGCTAATTCTGAAGTCAGAACTTGGACTTTTTATCTCAGAATTCGCAATTCTGAGATGTTTTGTCTGAGAAGTCTACTCAGCTAATTTCGAGATATAAAGTCAGAATTCTGATGTAGTATCTCAGAATTATCTTATTCCGAGATGCTTGCATATAGGTAAATAAATAAAACCATAGTTTGACAAAAAACGGAAAATGCTCAAAATACCTATCAAAAAGTAAAACTATCACGTGTATGAGTAAAACCATAAATATCACAGAATACAGTATCTGTATCATTAAGTTTTATATAAATAAATAAATAAATATAATAGCATTCGATTCTACTCATAGTTGTACTTACCTGCCCTGGCCATTGAATTTTAGGTATAATTATATTCGGTTAATGATCCCAGTATTATTAAAATGCCGAACTATTTCATGAGATACTTCAAACCAGACCTGGGAATCTTTTAAGCGACACTCACTTTCATCGCTTATCTGTATTTCGAACAATGGGTAATAATGAGGGTCCTCGGCTAATAATAATTTACGACCTCACTAGATTGTTGGTTCTACTGGACTGGAGGCAAATCAGAGCCCACCAACCGGTTGGCCTTGGTTTAGGTTCGGACTTCTGGCGGTAACATCAAAGGGTCGGCATTGAGTTGGCGTTGGGTCCCCTTTCCTAGCGAAGAGTGATAAATCCTTCATCGGCTGACTCAGTAACTTGTGATTTGCAGTAGCTATTCAACAAGTGTTTATACGTATTTGATTTCGTTTCGTGTTAGAAATTGCTGAAGTATGAAGTGGATCGATGAGAGTGCCTTAAAAATCCCAAGAAAAAATGGTAGTGACTTCTTTGGGATTTCAGAGCCAACTGTGATTCACGTGACTGAATCCCTTGGTCTCGACCTTTGGATTGATGTGGATGATAGCCAGCACTCCAACGCTTTTGGCGTCCACCGTTCACCTCAATACTTTGGTTGTCGTTTGGCATTGGACCAGTGTGAAAAATTGGAAAATTGATCCGCCTCCTTTTTTGAAATGCGACCATACCCACCAATAACGATTCATGCTCTTTACCAATTAAAGTAAAATTTGTTGTTATTATTATTGAATGCAAATTTTCAGGAAAAGTGAATATCCATGTTAATAGATTTCTGGTTGGCGCCAATTTTGAATCTAATTATTATCAGCAATTCAAAACGGTACTGGTATAATTGAATTTTATCGTGTGTTTCATTTTCGACAATCCGCCAAATGAATTCAGCTTTAATTGGATTGAGTCTGAATGTGGGTCGACTCTCATCGAGTTGAATCGACACGATACGTGTAAACACATTAGATACTTTATACATTTGCATACATTTTTATTTGCCGGATGATGTATGCTTTGCTCTCGAGTACTTTCTGTGATTCTGTAACAGAGGGCTCAGTCCAATCCCACTATTTCTGTTTTACTTTTGCGAAAAATTTCAAGAAGAATTGCAAGGTAATATAGAGAAAGCTTAAATTCAATGAAAGAATGGCGCCATGTAAATTTACATAATTTTTTTGGACATACATGTTTTAGTGACCATTTATCATTCAGTGTACAACTTAAAACTTACGGTACATTCGTTACATTTGTTTCCATTTTTATAGGTTTTAATTCCTGTTCAAAAATACATTCATTTATTAGTAATGGTAGCGACATCTAGGAAGGAATTGTTTAAGATTGTCTTGAAGCTGACATGGGAAATAAGCCGGAGATCAAATGATGTATCAACCTGGACTGAAAGTAATTTCCTAGCTTATATGTGCCTTATATAGTATTTCCTGATCTATTGTGGATGTTCCTGAAGCTGTATTCATTTGATGGAATAATTTCTGTGATCAGAGCTGATCTCAGAATATGAACCTAACTTTGTGAAATATATTTAATCCCAGTGATCATATATTACTGATAATTTCTTCTCATGACTTTTGGATGTAATCCTTCACTGGATCTACACGGCGGAATTCAGACCAAGAATCCTATATGGAGCAGTGGTCTGGTGGCCGAGAGTGGACCAGATAACCACAACCAACAAGCTGGGAAAAATTCAAAGACTAGCTTGTAAGGGAATAACCGGCGCGATGAGGACGAGTCCCTTGGCAGTCCTAGACGCCCTGCTGGGTCTGCCGTCGCTTCCAACTTGTATAAAGAAGGAAGCGATGGCGTCCTATCTGAGAATGCGTGACTCAAGGAGCTGGCGAGGAGAGAGGTACACAGGGCATACCGAAATCGCTGTGGTAGCGGAGAAAGAAATCCCACTATCCGCTATCAAAGTGATACAGGCAGAGGATAAAATTAGGTGGAAAAGGACGATCTCGCTAGAGATCCCAGACAGGAGAGAGTGGGAAGAGGAAAGGGTGATATTTCCCCCAGAAAGCCTGGTCTGTTCTACAGACGGGTCCAAACTGGAGGAAGGGCAAGCCGGAGCAGGAGTTCAACTGGAAAACGGAGAGAAAAGAGCCCATGCGCTAGGTTCTCTGACAACAGTTTTCCTAGCAGAGGTGTATGCCATCTGGAGGCAACCAGAATGGAAGAGGTGAGGTCCGGCCCAGAGAGACATGTATATGTCTGCTCGGACAGTCAGGCCGCCATCAGAGCTCAGAGCATTAGAGCAACCAGAACCACATCAAAACTAGTTCGGGAGTGCAGAGATGCCCTGGAGAGTATTGCGACTGAAAAGGAAATAACGCTGATGTGGGTCCCGGGCCATGCAGGAATTGAAGGCAACAAGCAGGCGGACCAGCTAGCCAAGCAAGGAGCCGGACAACCCTACTACGGGCCCGAACCCGCACTCGGCATAACAAGGAGACAAGTAACAACGGCACTGAATGAGTGGGCCGTTGATACATTAGGAAAAGAGTGGAGAGGGATAGACGGTTGCAGGCAGTCCCTCATCTTCCATAAACAATTGTCTTGTTGTTTTTTGTATTTCGAAGATCGTTTTGATTGATGAAATATTTACTTTCAAATAGTCACTGTAACTTGGTGGTTTATTGATCATTAAACCACTTAAAATTGAGAAAGTCTCTCTTAATCAATTTGATTTTCTCAATATTTTCTATGATTTTCGACTTTTTTCATTATTTTTATACCAAAAAGTAGATTATATTAAATTATTTTTGATAAAATATTTGAATACATTATTACTCTACAAAATTAATTTATTGGTATCATTTTTATTCTCCTTCACAACTACGGAAAATCTATGAAAATATTGGGAAAATTTTGATTCAGAGAGACTTGATGTCGGTTTTTCTCAATTTTGAGCGGTTTAACGATTAATAAACTACCAAGTTACATAGACCATTGACAATTTCATTGAACAATGAAAATGATCACTTATAGACCTTCGAAATTAAAAAAACACCAAGAGGAAGATTAGGGTATTTTTTCAAAAAATGTACATAACTCGGAATCTAGTCGTTTTTTGAATTACGAAAAAAATCATGCTCTTTGGACATCAAAAAAGACATATTGTTACTGAATTTCATGTAAATTAAATCATTTATGAGCGAGAAAAAAATTACATTCCGAAATATTGTTTTTTTGCCATTTTGACGGTTAATTTGAGATATCTGAAAGTGTTAAAGACAATAGTTTTCGATTTTTTCATTATCTACAACTTTTCCTTTGAACTTTTTTCACTAAGAGGTCACGTTTCGCCGCAAATCGCAAAAAACCGTTGTTAACCCTTAAACGCGTGTTTTCGTGGTTACCTTTTTCTTCTTTTAAGTGGAGCCCCAACAACATTCCACGCCTGGTTCTTACCTGTTACGTCCCCGGTGAACATTTTTTAAACTTTTACATATGTGGAACATTAACTTAACGTCTTATAAATGATGGTCAACATCATCAATACGTATCCATTGTACGTATTTTCTGAGGCGATAAGTCCCAACTTTCAGCTTTGTATTTCATTGATCCTATCATGCACAATCTCCAAAGAACATACCATAATAAATGTCAAATAAGTGATTCAAAAGTCATGTTCCCATTACTTCAGTCTTTTCTGAGGCGATATGTCCCAATTTTCAGCGATGTATAAAATCAACGTCATACTTCATTGATCATATTTTTATTATCAAAATAACGTATTATGCACAATGTCCAAAGACTTAAATTCATTATCATGGTATATTGTAGGCTAAGCAGCCTTCTAGACCTTTTGTGCCTTTTATCTTGGTAACCCACGGGGTCCAATATTTTAAGATCGAAGCGACATGCGGACGAAAGTCGAACTATAAAAAGTCAGTAGTCGATATTGTTGACATTTTTGTAGAATGTTCATTCATTTTGTTTATTCGCATAGTTATCTATTGTGAAGAGTGAAATCAACAATTATTTGTGAAAGTTAATTATTCAGACATTTCCTAGTGACCTAATTGTTCTCAATAAGTATCATACTGAGGCAATATAAAAATCCATTTGTTTCAAAACTATCAATGGATCTTCTTTTCCCTTCAACTTAAAGTTGAAATTACTGGTTTCACATTCAGGTGAAATGGCTAGATTGTGCATCGTGCAGTATATGCGGTGTCTGGGAGGGACAGAGTCTTCAAGATGTGTCCATGAAGGTGAGGAACTTGTAAATGCGGGGCATGTCATCACATTAGGAAGAATATACACAACAGAGATGAAAAATGTGAAGTTATGTGCACTATGCTTACAAACAAGTGCTTTGAAGTCTGCTCTACCTCATATTAATGGAATGTTGCATATCGAAGGAAGAGGAAATTTGAAAGTAGCCCAGATGAATATTCCTGTAAAGCGAGAAGCAGTGGAAAATGCAAACATGATTCTGCAGTGTTTCTGAATCCTTATTAAAATTAAGATAGTTTTTTAGGTTTTTTGTTTTATACCTACTGTTATTGTGAAACTAGATATTCTTTAGTTATGATGAATATATTTAATTTTTCGCTAAATGTTTTCCAGTTTAATTTTTCTTTTCTCAATATGAAATATTAGAATATTTTATTTGAATATTAAAAAAACCAAATTTTCTGAAATCTCATCTACATTGTAAAATACCTAACCTATAATTAATTACCTACTCTATTAGAAGGGGATGTTCAATACATCAGAATGGTAGGGATAATCAGCATAAAAACTTGTTGTCTGCTAAAATTGGGCTTGATAGATTCATAACAGCACAGGCAATACAAAAAGTATTTAAGATTTTGGAAACTTTGATACGTTGATATGCTCTCTCAATATGTACACGAGCAGCAGCTATTTTTGAATTGAGTTAGGCCTCTTCAGAACTTGGTTGTATTTTATATAGCAAGAAAGGTGGTCCTGCCAACTATATTTTGAATATTTCACATGTATCATCAATCATACATCCTTTGTCTAACTGAACTACATTAACTGATCTCGTCAATTTTGTAATCAAATAACTTTGATCAAAAATCAACTTATCAGATGCACAGCTTCCAAATGGTTTAGTAATAAAAGTAATTTTTCCACCAGGTGATACACCTATCCTTAACTTCACTGTTTCATGTGACTTATACTGAGAGTTAAATTGTATACGATAGCATAAGCATTTTGGTGTCTGAATACGTATTTCTGTACAATCTCAAACATCCTGAAAACCATCGAAACATTTGGATTATTAAATAATAATAGAAGGACTTTATTGGTTACCCAATAGGCTACCGACCGGAGTCCTTCAGCCTGTTGGATTATTATTATTTTTCATTTCTATTGAATCAGGGAACTATGTAGGATTTTAACACCTGACCCGAAATTGGCAACATATCTAATATATGAGTTCTGCAAAGCTAAAAAGAAATATTGAAAAGAATTGATAGTGAAATATATGACATGTCTCACTTGAATTTAGTAAATACCAAAACAATCCTCTCTTTTGTGCTTAACCGATGAGATCTATTATCTTTATATGCAATACAGCTTGAATTATTGTTGGTAATATTTGAAAACTACAGATTCCAGTAAAACTATTGAGAGCAGAGTCACTTGTCAAAAGTTCACACAATTGTCAACACTTGGCGTATTCACTTGGACTTGAAAATCCCTGAATTGTTTTGGACCAGTATAATTAGGTTGGGACTGAAGTATTAGCTGTAAGCCTTCAGCAACATCAATATCTTCTGGGCTATGGCTTGGATTCTCATTTTCCTCACAATCAATTGGAAATTCTTGTCGATGAAGACTTTCTTCTTCATAGCAATTCGTTTTTTCTGCTGTTCTCGAAGATCCAGGTTAAACAATCTGCGTTGGTAGCTTTTGGGAAGGCACAGCTGTTTTTTCAACATCCTTTTTTTGGAGATATTCTCAACTGAAAAACACAAAAGTTCACATAGTGTTTCAACTTAAATTTGAAGAACGTTTTCACCTTTCCACTTTCTGTGGAATGAAGAGAACACACTGTCATGAATTTGGTAACGTTTTCCAATCTTCATCCTCAAAATCCAAGCCTTCTGATGGTAGACTAGAACATTTGTGCCCATTTTGTTGTCAAAGTAGAACTTTCGTTGTCCGGGTTTAGGAAACAAATCAAGAGTTCAGGATGTTTTTTCTTTCAGGAGAAAAGGAAAAGAGGCACTGAATAATACCGACTTCAAAACTATCAAAACTTTAAAACAAATCAAAAATATCTTAATAGTCTTAATAAATGATGAAATAAAACCACTTTCTTATATGTAAACAAATCGAACTACTGATTTGTTTTAGTTCAGATTCGTCCACCAGGTGTCGTATCGCTTATCTTGCATTGCCAATCCAATTCACAGAAGCTTTTGATAGTATTTACACACTGTTACTGAGTTTGAGATGATGCTTTGCAACTTCAATAACAGCGACACCTATCGTTGGGTAGAATACTTTATATTGATCAATATCTGAACATATTTTTTTAGGTATTTAATTTACGTCAGGCAAAGTATGCAAAAATACATCATCGTCGTATAATGTATCAATTTGAATAAAACATTTTCATTACTATATTGAGGAATTATGTATATATATATGACTTATAATTGTAAAATTGAATGTTCACCGGGTCTATTCTTATTGAAGCATTTAAAATTCGTTTTGGCACCAGGCTATGCACATTCATCCTGTTTTCTGAATAGACTGGATTCAAGTAACGGTTGTCTGATTGTGGAAATTCAGTGAGTTACACTTCATGTGCAAAGACTGTAATGACGATTTGTGAAATCCATCTATCATTTTCGTCAAGTCAGAGTAATCTTAAAATCACTATGTATTTTTTGACAATATGTGTTTTTTATGAATTTTTGTTTTCTTGTTTAACTGTCTACAGAAGGAAATTACAATTATCTAAACGATTGTGTCTTATTATCTTATTTCATTATCTCGTGAAGATATGTATTTTTTTTTGTCCATTGAGTAAACTATAAAATTCTGGCTTCCTGCTATTCAAATTTGAAAAAATCAATTTTTAACACAGTAGTCAACAACCCACCAAAAATCAAGAACTGTCAAAGAACTCGCACCGTTCTTTACTGACTAGCCTGGGCAGGAAAAGTAGAGCTTTCTTCATTAGAAAGTGCAATTGAAATTTGGAAAAAACAAATTAGGTTTTCAATTCAGACGAACTAAAAATAAAGCGCTGAATATGGAAATATAATATTAAGTGCATTCCTTCTGAAAAACCGAATACTTAATTTCCCCTGTATACACCAAGCAACTATAATGCTCCAAAATAGTTTTGCCTTGAGTTTCCTTATGACCTCCCCAAACGGATTTTCTGACTTTCCAAATTTCCGAAATAAATGGAATGCCGAACTCTACACAATTGGACACCTTCTATATTTCTACTTTCAGACCACTTTGTAGAAAGATGTCTTCTAAGCTACTGTTCCTTTCTCACCTTCAGCACACATCATCATAGGAATCATTCTACGCGCCATCTCGTTGAGTGTGATCTATTCTAAAAAATGCAATCCGCAGATGTGAAAGGGTTGGTAATTATTATTTCATATATGGAAAATGACGTTCACAAAATTCTTCAATGGAACTGCTGTCTGCATATTGCGCTTTTTTTCAACAAAAAAAGACTCTGAAATGGTAAAAGCATCAAAGTTAAATTAACTGTTACAGAGGTATGGAATTTTACTCGAAATTGTGAAATAAATCAGAGGTCGCAACGAATCCGTGAAATCAAATCGAAATGATGGAAGATTATTCGAATTTTCCCTAAATATCACAAAAAGCTCATATTCAAAGTTGATTGGAATCTGTTGCAGGAAATATCATGAGAATTCTTCATCGAGATACATTTTATTCCAATTAAGAGAAAACGCAATAAACTTCTTCGGTCTTAATACACTTTCCAGGAGATATAAAGCGTTATTTTCTCAAGTTTGAAACTCGAACATTTCTTTTTATCCAGAGGTTCACTCTCTTTATTTTTTAATCAGGCGATTGAGCTCTTTTTATGATCAACTTCTGTTGAGGATCTCATAAGGTTTCGAAAGCTATTTCATTAATACTGGTTCCACGATTTTTATACGTATGCTGCGTATTGCGAAGCAAGGATTGAGATGAAATGAACTAAACTGAAAGTATTTTTTTTTGTATCATTATATATTTTTCGTGTTATTATATTTCATCCTCTCGTTTCACTGAAAATATTTGAATGTTAGACGTATCGTTGCACCAGAGAATTTTTTCTTAGAGGTACTGAACAAAGTAAAAATAAAAATTGTTAAATTTGTTTTTACGAAACTCTCCCAGGTTTTCGGAGAAAACGCCTCAAAAGCAGAGCTTGTGCGAGGAGATCCAGGAAAGAGATCCGGGACCTACAGTTTAATTAAACGTGGAATCCGAACCACTTCAGCTACGTCCATCGAGAGTGTAATACTCTTCGAGAAGTGTACTTGGCAACAGTGCATACGGATTTGACATTTTTACTCTAAGTTTGAAGAAGAGAGTGGACTTCGAAATAATCTATGCAAATGAGTTGTTAAATTTCTGATTCCATTTTAATCATCCGTAAAGGGATTATATTTTGCAATTGCCAAAAGCATCGTCCATAGATATACTAATAAGTCTGGTAACTCCTTTGATGTGGTCTAAAAATGCCGCTCTTTTTGTGAGCGGTCGTAAATCATACGGACATCGTTGCGGCGATGCGAACTGTATATACAGTGTGTCCAAGATAAGAATGAACAGCATGGGGATATCGGAAACGGTAAAAAATACGGGGTCGATTAAATTAGAGAAAAGTAGCGCATTTATGTGCCCAACAATATGCCATTCAGAAAGTTTTAATATTCCGAGTAGTTACGGAGATATCCGAGAAAAACCGAAATTTGAGAATTTCCTTTTTATTTTCTCCTAGGTTTATTTTCGAAGAAAACAAATAGCACTTTGTCATTGCCATTTTTTAAGGACTACCTGATAACGTAAGCAGAATTTTTCTGCGACGTTTCGTCTTTTAGAAAACATCATACACTTTTTATTTTTATATGGGCCGAAACTAAAGTAAATCCTGTATACGACTCCATTTTTCATTGTGAATACAGCAACGTATCACACAGTGTGATTTCAGAACTATTTTTCGTGCAAAACAAAATTTAGTGATTACTTAACCTGTTTTTCTTAAATTTTAGATAGTAGGCGCTGGAAAAAATGTCATATTTTGATACATGAAGTGAATTAATTAGTCTTATTTATACAAGCATAAATTTTAACTTACCACTTTGCCGGAATTTTTGCGTTGTTGAATACAAAGATAAGTCGCAATATCAAAAGTTTAGTTTATAAATGTAATTGTAATGTAATAACAAGGAGCTAATATGTATTACAGGAAAATAAACAGAAACTTATAACAAGTGTTCAAATAACCCGCCGTTATTTTATTTGCACAAGTACGCTCTTCTCACAGACGAATTCAAAACTTGAGTTAACATATTCGGAAAAATATTGTTAAAGGATTTAGTAACCGATCTTAGCAAATCTACTTCATTTTGAAAATTACGATTAGAGTACACTTGATTCTTGACATATCCCCAAAGGAAAAAGTCTAGTAGGGTTAGGTCGGGGGACCTTGCAGGCCAGGATGTATCACTATGAGTACCAATCCACTGTCCTGGGAAGCGACGGTTCAAATAATCACGAACAATTCTAGAGTTAGGTGCTGGAGTACCATCTTGTTGGAACCCGCAGCTGTGAGTAACCGCTAATGGCAAATTATCTAGAGCGTCTTCCATATCATTTACTAACAAATTTATGTAACGCTGTGCCGTTAAATTGTTTTGGTAGATAAGAGGCTCAATACATTCGTACCGAGAATTCCAACCCACGTGTTAAAACTGAAACGATGTTGATGTCTGGACACTTTGTGTACACGCGGATTTTGTTGTGAACAATAATGAACATTCCGCCTATTAAAAATACCATTGTTGGTGATCATACTTTCATCAGACCAAATTATTTTGAAAGGGAAATTTTCATCGTCTTGGCATTTTCTAGTGTACCATTCACAAAAGGTTCTTCGCCTTGCATCGTGAGTCCATGACAAATCCTAAATTTATATGGATGATATTTATTTTTTCTTAAAATGAAGTGAGCGGTGGATTTGGCTACTCCAGTATTATCTTCAATGGTGCGAGTGGATTTTCGACAACGGCCTGTAACTCATCACGCTGACTTTCTTCATTAGATAGCTTTTGTCGGGAATCCACAGGTTTTTTAAATGATCCGTATTCTTTTAAATTAAAAACTAACGGTCTAAATATTGACTCTCCAGGTTGTCGCCTCTCTGGATACTTATTAGAGTACGCGCGTTCAGCATCAACATAATTTCTTTGGCACAAAATGTAACATGACAACATTTCAAATTTTTCAGTATTCGAAAAGCTGCCGTTTTCCATTTTTACCACAAATTAGGTAGGAAACGAGATGTAAAAGTAGGATGGTAATATGTCGAAAAGTCTACCAAACTACAGAATTATTATGACAACAGAACATTATGTGTCATTTTTTCCAGCGCCTACTATCTAAAATTGAAGAAAAACAGGTTAAGTAATCACTAAATTTAATTTTGCGCGAGAAATGGTTCCGAAATCATACTGTGTGATACTTTGCTGTATTCACAATGAAAAATGGAGTCGTATACAGGGTATACTTTAGTTTCGACCCATATAAAAATAAAAAGTTGATGATGTTTTCTAAAAGACGAAACGTCGCAGAACAATTCTGATTACGTTATCAGGTAGTCCTTAAAAAGTGGCCATGACAAAGTGCTATTTGATTTACATTTCCTTTGAAAATAAACCTAGGAGAAAATAAAAACGAAATTCTCAAATTTCGGTTTTTCTCGGATATCTCCGTAACTACTCGGAATATTAAAACTTTCTAAATGGCATATTGTTAGGCACATGAATGCGCTACATTTCTCTAATTTCATCGACCCGGTATCTCTTACCGTTTCCGATATCCCCATGCTGATCATTCTTAACTTGGACACACTGTATATAGCCCACCAGGCCGGCGCTCAAGCCAAACAGACAGGGCAAGGGACACGCGAGGACCGGAGGGGATAATTTGGATCGCTTGCGAGAGTGAGCGGACTTATTAGTATCTATGGACGATGCCAAAAAGTTCCAGTTTTCGTTTTCGTCGTTTGAATTGCTTTGTATGCATATTTCTGAAACTTACCCCTAGCTATACACAGATTATCTTCTGAATTCACGATCTGATTGGTTAGGCTTTTGGGTACTTGACCCTATGTGGCGCTGTTAACCCTTCGACCAGGATTTTTGGATATCTGAAAGAGCCTACCGAAAGCATCTTCCACTATCCTACCACTTAGACCTGTTCTGGACAGAGGTATTTATCAGGTCATCCAAGTTGTTGAACAAAATGTCAAGTTCTTGATTCATTTCAGGGTTTATTTATAGGGGACTGTAGTTCTTTCCCCAATACCGTATTTCTTTCTTTCTGAAGAAAGTTTCATGACCCTCCGTTGATATATGGTATGTCTTCCTGGTAATAATCTTTCCACCTACTATAGCCACTGAGTAAGGCATTCATGTACTGGTAGCGTAAACTGTCGAAGAGGCAACATTGCAGCAGCTAAGATCAACCCGGTTGTACCATACTAGTTTCCTGCACTTGTAGCAGAGACTGTCAAAGACCCTAGTTGACCTGACTTGGCACTCCAGGTATCAGATTTAGCACTAAGTATCCTACCGTATACTGATATCCTTTTTATAGCATAGCCTTCAACCCAATGCTAATGTGTGAATGCTGCAAGGTAAGGTGTAACATACTTTTGCGGATTCCTTTCTCCTATCCTACAGCGGTAGATGTATTTTGTGTGTGATATTGGATACATTTAACCCTTTTTCTATTTGTTAGTATCTGCATAATTTCACCGAAGAGGTTTGTTAATGTTTGAATCGAACTGTACCTGTAGATCAGTCGTGAGGTCACTCACTACGATTTAATAATATTCAGGTATTTATTTAGCTAGTTAGTTTTATGTGAGTACGTACCCGTAACAAGCATTTCAATATTATCATTTTTCATATTAATAATTACACTTCTTCAAACAGTAAGCTGCTTATCGTTTAGAGTGTGGTAACTTTACTTTTTAATACTGTTCGTATTATATGGGAATCAGTATAAATAATCTGTAGGGTGAGCTTGATTTCATATATCTGGCGCCCGCATTCTTACATCTCATCACAATTTATTTTGTTTTGAACCACTCCAATCTCCACTTGAGTTAGTCGCGAGCCACCTTGTCACTCTGACAGCTTAGTTGCCATCATAAAAGCATACAGCTAATTAAAAGTCGTGGTAAGGTCCAACAACCGTGAACAATAATGAATTATTCTAGAGATTCGTAGTTATATTGGCGCACTTGGTGGTTGGGTTGTCCTGAGATGTGAAATAGCGAAATCCTCGTTAAACACAGAACAGAGAATATATTATTCCAGCGCCAGTGGCAGAGAAATCTAATTGGATTTTGGATTTCTATATTATTCTAGTGAATGTTTTGAAACTCTCGCTGTCAACCAGGCATATATTAGTTTTGAATCCGAGGTGCAGTTACTGCAGTTGGATTTATGCAGTTCCATATGTATTTTTAAGGCGAATGATGTGTTAGTTTTTTTTTTTTAATTGCTTGAAGATACATCGTATCAAGTTTGTCTAGTTCTAGTCATGCGTGTCAAAATATCCAATTAAATGAAAATTACACTTATAACTAATGCCCGAGGTTGGCAAAAATCTTTGACATTTCATTAATTTAATTTATTCCTTATGTTACTGTCCTGGCAGAAAAATGTTCCTCGCCAAGCACATTGTTTTAGGTAACAGCCCTCCTCCATCGGCGTGAGTGTGAGTTACTGAAACATTTCTACCACCATATTGTACAGAATTTGGTTTCCTAATTTTGAACGGTTCACGAGTTGCAAATGTTTTTGTGAATTGCTAGATCGGGTTTTTCTTCAGAAAAATCGACATATATCAAGAACTGCAATAGTTAAGATAACTAAGGTTGTCTAGATTCAGAATTAGAATGCCTAGCGAACCATGTGAAAACAAATAAAGATTTCTGTTCAAAAGTTGATACCTGCTTTTGGCAAACCCTGTATATAGACCGTCAGTTAGTAACAGATTTAAGTGTCCTATTTTCGCATACAAGCCTCGAATAGGGTTGAAAAGTACATCGATGTTGGGTAAAATGGAGGGAAATTTACTAGGCTCCTGGGGAGAACATATGGAAAATTCGTTTTTCCAGAACAGAAATAAAAGACGTATGTTGGCCATATTCTCACGCCAGCCATTATGTTTTTCGGTCTAGCGACGATGTAAGTTTCCATAGCTTCGATGGGCTTGTGTTAGAAAATCTGTCAAAATCTTGATTTTTCCTTACAAGATTACACCCTCATTTTAACTCTTTAGCCACCTGTAACACTAAAGCCTTAGGTATTCCGAAGCCAGGTTCTATTAATTAATAATTAGGTGAAAACGGCTCGCGTGAAAATATGGGCAACACACTCCTTTTATTTATGTTCTGGAAAATCGAATTTTCCATATGTTCTCCCCAGGAGCCACCCGTAAATTTCCCTCCATTTTACTAAACACCGATGTACTTTTTAACCCTATTCGAGGCTTGTATGCGAAAATGTAGCACCTAAATCTGTCACTATCTGACGGTCAAATAGCAGTAGGACAGAGTAGAACAAACATGATCTATTATGACAGCATACCAAATTTCAGTTTTTAATCCAACTGCAAGTTGAATAACTTTCAATGCACGTCCTATTTGAATCACCCTGAATAGAATGATTAATTGAAAATTAAAAAAAAAACTGACAAAACCCAAGAATACATCTCACCCGAACATACGAATAAAGAAATAAATAAGCAGAGAAACGACAAGGCAAGCTCAAAACGATTGAAAAATATCAGCGTTTTTGAAAAAAACCAATTTTTGAAATTGTGAATAAATTAACAGCCAAAGGAAAGAAATTCCTTCGCAAGTGCCTTTTTTCTTTCAGGAAATTTTTCGTTATATTATACAGTTCGATTTTGTTCCCCCCTACACCCCCCTGTTCACTATACCAAGATTTTTTTCCCCATTGTTCCACATCAAACAGTTCAAATTTATCGAAATAAGGGCACCACTCAGAAACCCACTTATAGTTGATATTTCGGGTGCATATGGTGAACAAATATTAATGATATCCAAAATTATTCAGATGGTTGAAAAGAGAATCGAATTCTCTTTTCAACGATGTGCCCTATGCTATTTGAAATTTTTCAGTTGATGTATCCCACCGTCCTCTTTATTCAGCAATCACAATGCCTTTCCTTTGAAGAAGTAGTGTAGGTGATACCATTTAAAACGGTTTTTTACATGTTTGTACGTGGAACCAATCAAAAGTTAACAGGGAGGAGGGCGAGATTGAAAAAGCCGCACTCCATAGATATTTTGTTGATTTTCATTCAACCTTCCTCAAATTTCACTCCATGATGGATAATATCCGAATCCGAAACAACACGTCTTTATTTAATTTTCTTGAACTTCCGACTTCTTCCGATGTTATCAAAGTCACATTCCTATATTTCATTTATAGCATGAAAGTATAGCAGGTCCTGAAATGCTTCCTTTGAAATTAAACAGAATGAAATGGCTTATTTTCTTCAATTGTCTACCAAAAAAAACTATTTTTTCGAAATGAAATCAAATTCAACATAGGTATTCAATCAGTACTTCTATTCTGTTTGAGTTTACCCACTAAATTTGAGTACTCGAAGTGTAACCGTTTCGCAATGCAACTCTAAATGAAAATACACGACATTGAACCTTAAGAATGCAAAATACTATACGACCAATCCTATGAATTTGTATTTCTGTATGAAAATCATTTTGAAAATACTTTCCAACAAGAAATTGATTCTTGGCTTTTTTCGCGATTTCAGAACAATTTCAAGACAACCTCGATATTATTTTTTTCATGAACTCAATCAGTTGGAATCCAAATTCGTAGATGCTAATTTTTCCACTTCAAGAATTCCTGGTTAGACCGCATTACGCTGCTTTTGAGAAGGGCTATACCGACCATTTCGGTTCCTCCGCATGAGAGATGCTCTTTCACTACAATTAACAGTTCAGGCACGTCTGAATGAAATTTTGTCGCGGAAAAGGAAAACGTGTCTCTTTTGTGCGGCGTATGGGCGTCGAAATAGTTGTTATTATTTCCTTTGGACTCCGTTTTCCACGAAAAGATTACTTTTTCGCATTAGTAGTTTTCCAGCTGAAAGTGTATGCGAGAATATATCGCACGGAGTGTTGGAAATTCGTGCTTCTTTGTATTTTTTTTCACACTACGGGTTCTTTCTCTAACTAGCTTTTTCTACGACATTGTGTTATCTTGTTGCACTAACTCTAACAGGTGAAACATTCTCAATGTACCTAGTATCGGATTGTACCACTGGTATACCGGGAAAATTTCCGGTAGGCCCTCATGCTAGAAGTTCCCAAATTCCAACCTTTGTTCTTACATTATTTATAAAAAATGAGAATTCAATTTTGTCTAGTCAGATTTTTGGGCGTCAAGAATTATTTATTCATCATATATATTAGAAAATTTTACACAGAGATCACGAAAATATCTTATTATTTTGATCCGCGCCATTTCGAAAATACAAGACAAAAATTTCGATTTTCAGGATAGTTCTTGATTTTATGTGATATCAAAATAAACGTTCTTGGATCTATCTTTGAAAATGAAAGAACAAATCAGCTTTGCTCAAAATTTCGAGAGTTTCAAGAAAAATTCTCCAATCAGAGTGAAAGAATTTGATGAGGATATTACAGATTTGAAAACACAATGAAAGTGTAGTGGAATAATATAAATTTAGAAGTTACGTTCACAAGAATTCTTCATGTCCTGGTTGCTTTCTGTGGTGTTTTATTGTATTAGAAATATAAGTGATCTGTACTCCGCGACATAGTCAAATAAAAACGTCGACAATTATTTCATTAACTCTGTCAAGTTTCTTGAGAGAGAGTGAAACGAAGATTATTGTTAACAGAATAACGTCTTTATTAGGGCAGTAAAGACTGGAAGCATGTCTACTAAAAGGGCTCATACATTTTAGCCTTTTGCTAAGAGTTCCATTGACAGCATTTTTCTCTGGACTACTGCACAATGTTGATTGCACAACAGATAAGGTAACTTTCTGAAGAATTCACTTGGTCAATATTAACTTCCGTTCAAATACATTTTTTTTTTAATTTCAATTTGAAAGTTTGTATTGAATATCTCAAAAACTGTTCTGTTAATTTGTACCTAATTTAACTCACACTATTTTGAAATGTTGCCTTTTATATAGGGTATTTCATAATAAATGCGCAGGACTTCAGGATGTCCAAAAATATGAAAAAAGTTTCCATTAACTTACCCTCTAAAATGAACCATTTTCAAGATACAGGGTGTTGAAATTAAAAAAAATAATCTTTTTTTGCGAATATCTCTGGAACCGTTTATCGCACAGAAAACTAATTTCGTAGGCATTTTCTACACATAATAAGCAATGTTTTGTGCTGTTTTTTTATTTTTTCAAATTCATAATTGGTGAAAATTCTGAAGGGGTAGTGGATGTTTTTTTCTCCAACTTCTACGCCACTGGAAAAAGTACAGTTTTGAGCCTCCTATCTGAACTGCCAATGTTTTCTACACAAAAAAGGTATTCTTGGTCATAAGCTCTAAAGTTGACCATTTTCAAGAAAAATCAACTTTCATGTTGTTTAAATAATGTTTTTTCCTCGAAAAATTGCTGCGTGCATTGAAGCTAACGGCGGACATTTCAACTGTGTATGATTGTTATTGTTTTTTTTCATTCTGCAATTAAGAAGTCAACATTTGGTTTTGTTACTTGTTCTGAAAAAAATTCTGAAAAAAATTATGTTTTTCAACATGAAAGTTGATTTTTCTTGAAAACGGTCAACTTTAGAGCTTATGACCAAGAGTACCTTTTTTGTGTAGGAAACATTGGCGGTTCAAGTAGGCGGCAAAATCATACTTTTTTCCAGTGGCGTAGAAGTTGGAGAAAAAAACACTACCCCTTCAAAATCTTCACCAATTATGAATTTTAAAAAATAAAAAATCTGCACAAAACATAGCTATTATGAGTAGAAAATGCATTCAAAATCTGTTTTTTGTGCGATAAACGGTTCCAGAGATATTCGCAAATAACTTTTTTTTTATTGCAACACCCTGTATCTCGCAAACGTTGAATTTTAGAGGGTAAGTTGATAGACACTTTATTTCATATTTTTGAACGAGCTATTACATCCGGAAGTCCTGCGCATTTATTGTGAAACACACTGTATATGAAAGTTTTGTCAACTTTGTATGTTGGTCTTTAAGATATTAATTTTTAAAGTTTACGGTATTACAGTATATGGGGTTGTTGAAATCGTTAATTATAATATATTCTTGAGTTTGCGTGTATGGATGCAATTTTGTTGTTGAGTGTAGTTTGTGTTGTTTACAGTATCAAACAATTGATTTCGAAAAGTTTTGTAATAGAATTTAATTTATTAAAAGGTTCCCTAAGGTTTTGTTTAATCGATAATGATATACCCATATATCGTAATACGGTAAACTTGGAATATGGATATCTTAGAAACGCAACATACAAAGTTGACGAAATTTTCATGTATAATAGTCAACATTTTCAAAATAGTTTGAGTAAAATTATGTTCAAATTAACGAAACACTATTTGAGATATTCAATATATAACGCTCTGAGTCAAATTTGAAACTATTCCTCTCAAATTTGAGATGTTACGCTATATTGCTCCGGCAGCTCATTTTTTTATTTGAAGCAATAATGGTCAGATGGGTAAGAATCATCAGAGGTGGTATATCTTTTAAACTAAGACTCACTTTTATCACTTAGTTTGGTAAAAAATTAGGTTAATTAAAAGATGTCAGGAGGACGCCACTGAAAGTTAAAAAAATCAAGATCGGCCTAACTTCTATCAAACCTAACTCCCTCTTTCAGTAGAAAAATTGACAAAAATAATCTTGTGTGGGTTTGTCACCTGAGAAAAGAGATTGAATAAATACGTATCAGTTTATGTACTCAAAAATTTTAATTACGGTTCTATAAATATGGGTAAGACTAACACAAGGATGACTGAACGCTGTTAAACATACAAATATGAAACATTTGTTGCCTAACGTGGCAGATGTATCAGTACCTGAAAATTTGTCCTAACCTAAAGTTGTCAACAAATCAAAAACGAATTTTATGGTCTTAGATAGAATTTTTGAAATTACTAGTGAGCTAGTTTCACATACATACAAATGTTGGTTCCTGCTACAAGGCCTTGTAAGGGATTCACAGGTATATTGTAAATATAAATTTCAACCTATTTTACGTGAGGTACACTAAGTCATGAGGATACGTTGACTCCAAAGTACATGCAAGAATATCAACAAAGTAACATTTGGGGGTTGTTATGACTTGTATATGATAAGGCACTATTTAACTTGTGTCACCTGAGTCTCGTCGTAGCAACAAAAAGTTCTCGCCAAGTCCACACGACGATTGATAAAAGATAAATATTGTAAGCTGTACGTTACCAAGTTGCAGCAAATGTGATGATGTTCAGTGTCCTCATCCCATGCGATACTCTGTCCACAAAAAATATATGTACCAAAAGAGGCCCCCAAACCTGTGGAAGGGTGTAACTTGCTGGCTGTATAGAAATAGTAGCTCAAAAACTGGTAAGTGAATAGTTTGTTTGTTTAATAACCATAATCTTCGCGCCTGTCCAGCGTATTCTCAATAAAATGGACTCTTGTACAGAACTTAACCTCTTCTAGGGTATCGAAAGTCCTCAACTGCTTCGTGTGCGAACAATCCTTCGAGATCGGTTCGCAGTGACTCAACCAGACGGTTTCATCAATACGTTCAACCGTATTGAACTCAACAATGAAAAGGCTCGTCAAAGAGTTTGCCTGAATAGACTTCAATGCATGAAGCTTGGATTATGTTCCATTTGACTTGAACATTTTGAGCTTGTACATAAGTATAGGCCTAGACAAATCTTCTAGAAACTGTCTAACTTTTGTTGAAGTAACTTTACTTCCACTCTTCAACAAATTAGCCTAGCATTTAGAAAATAACTTTATCGTAATATCAGATAATAGCTTTATGTTAAACAATAGTTTTATGTTAGAACAATAATTTTTTTTGGAACCAGCATGCTACACACCGCAAAAGAAAAAATATTTTAGCATGTTCTTAAAATTCTTAATCCTTTTTTGTTTTTGAAAAAACAATAAGTTCAAAAATATTACCAACCTGATTGTGATCAAATTTTTCACCAAAGGAAAGTCCAAAGAATTTTCAAAAAATAATTTTTCCCATGAGGTCAGCCAAGTGATTTCGCTGGTTACAGAGATTGATGCAAAATGGCCGAAAAGCCCTTCTTTTCGCAGGAATATAAACGCAGTGCCTAATATTCTGATTTTTTTGTCTAAATTGGCAATCATGAGTTTGAATATTTACAATCTCATTGGTTTATACAAATGACGTATACTCTGACGTAGTTTGCATTGTATCTAAATATTGCTGATAGATGGAGATAAATGACAGAAATATAAGAGAAACCATATTTTTGTATCTACTTTCTCTCTCTATAAACATGCTGAAACATTGTATTCAAATTGACAGGCGGATTCGATCTCTCCTTCCACAGAATTTGTGTGCTATGATATTGGCTATTCCCCTGAGAGCCTATCAGCCTTAATCAGTTACCTAGATTAACTACTTGATGAGTTCGGACTCGCAGCAGATCAGCAGTAGACTTGTGCACTTACTTAAAAACATTATCGCCAGATGACATGGGGTTAACAGAATGAGACGAAAGTTGGAACGGAATTTTTGTGACGTTACAAATAAAAGCAGAGAAATGTAACGCAACCTGTATCTGAATGGAAGGTAACATTGAACAACCGAATTCATCAGAAAAATATCTTATTTTTTGTTCAATCAACAGCGGTAAAACCTTAATTTGTAGTAAAAAACGACTTGTCAATTATGGTTCACAGGAGCTCTTGTCAGTATTGGAAATAAATACGACAGAGGTTAGAATTTTGATTGACCATACTGCATTCTCTCTATTGTTCGTCTGTACTCGCAATCTTTAAAAAATCGCCTAGGGTTTAACTCAATCTTAGAAACACAGTGAGGTGCAGGAGCTATATCGAACGGTAAGTAGGTGTATTCGTAGGTATGGTTCATGAAATTGAATCTAAAAAAAATATATGTTCTGGCCACACAGGCACCAGACAATACGCATTTTCTAGCTCCATTGATATCATGTAATCATTTGCCTGAATCAGTCTAGTCGCTGTGCGAAAATCCTCCATTTCAAAATTATTCAGCTTTTTCAGTTTCTTGATATGACTTAATTTTTGTTAGGCAGACACTTTTTGATAGTTCCTAGGTTTATGAGCGGTTGCTTCTTCTTCAGATAAAAGCTGAAGATGCAGCCTATGTTGTCGAGAAAGGGATTTTATAACCTTCAATCCAGGAAAGAATAACCTCTTTATCAGGAATCATACATCAGTAATCATACGCCATTCTGCATGAAAATAATTCATATTATTTGTGTTACAGTTACTCTATCATACTATATAATTTTTTAACCAAAAAATTGATCTTATATCATGTTTATTAAAGGCAATCCCTACATAATCTGATATCTCATATAATTCTCTCATATCGCGTTCATCGTCCAAATAACTCATCGTCCAAATTCGTTTAAAGTTGTGAAAGTAACAAAAACTAAATAATTTTTCTGACCAGGAATTCTGCCGTAATCCTTTTTCTTTTCCTCTGCGTATTGCACTGAGGCACTCTGTTCCGGATTCCTTATCCGAAGCAATTCTGATAAAGACCGAACTTTGTTTACGTAGATAAACATTTTTAGCAGCTCGTCCCTAAATTCCGGCAGATTCTTCGGTTTTATCATCGCGGCACTCTCTTTAGCTGCTAGGAGTGACAAGTGAATTATGTAACCGTCCCAACTTTTTGTCTGTTTCATGAATTTCAAAGTGATATATTTTCATAGGCGTAGCGTTTTCGTTGACAATTACTTCGCTTTCTGAGTAATTTATGGCACAGACGGTTTAAAATTTGAATATCTCGACGGGAAGGGGTAGATGGATTTCTTTAGTCAATTTGTGTTATGTTCACCCAAATCAAATGTACGGGTACTCGTGGAAATGTTATTTGGTTCGTATAAGAATGCATCAGTTCAAAATTAAATTTATGTATTTTTGAATCCATTTTTCAATCATACTTCTTCATATTAACATTTTAGACCGTCAGATAGGGACAGATTTAGGTGCCCCTTTTTCGCATACAAGCCTCGAATAGGGTTGAAAAGTACATCGATGTTGAGTAAAATGGAGGGAAATTTACGAGTGGCTCCTGGGGAGTACATATGGGAAAATCAAAAAGAATTTCCATAAAATTTTTCTACGTTTCGATTTTTTTTGGTCTGGTGACGATGTAGGTTTTCATAGTTTCGATGGGCTTTTGTGGGAAAATCTGTTCAAATCTCGATTTTTCCTTACAAGATTACGCCCTCATTTTAACCCTTTAGCCACCTGCAACACTCAAGCCTTTGGTATTCCGAAGCCAGATTCTATTAGGTGAACACGGCTCGCGTGAAAATATGGGCAACATACTCATTTTATTTCTGTTCTGGAAAATCGATCTTTCCATGTGTTCTCCCAAACTCCTTATGGAATTTGTGTCCCGGTGGATTTTTTTGAATTTTTGGTATGATGTAGTCCATGTTATTCTCAACCAATGTTACCAATGCGCCAACCCAAAAAATTAACAGTTTTGCTGCTAGGGGGCGTTGAAATCACCCCTTGCGCAGATTAGACTATTTATTTTTGAACCCGGTAACAATATTTTCACTTGTTTCATTGTTGCTAATGTTGCACAATATTGTATTGTTTCATAAAAAAAATTCTTACCTCCCCTTCTTCCCCCCAACTTCTATCACAAAACGCAAAACAAAATTCTCGAATGCCTTCAAATGTATCGTCGAATGTTTAAATATGCCTAAATAAGGGAAATAACAGTTTTTTATGATTATCCCCCCAACCCCCAAATTACAAAAATCGAAAAAATTTCGGTGGATTTTTTTAATTTTTGAAAAGATGCTGTTCAAGTTATTTTGAATAGTAATAAATCGGATGACAAACCCCAAAAATGAATAGTTTGGATGCTAGGGGACGTCGAAATCATACCTTGCTCATAATAGACTATTCATTATTATAGGCGGAAACAATATCTCTACGTATTTTTGTTTTATTTTATGCCGAACAATTCAAATTCAAATTGTGGATGTCTAATTTTTATTTATTTTCAAGATTTTCGCCTAATTAATTGATATTCAAAAATCATGAACTACTCCCTACTAAGAAGTCAGCGAACTCCACCAATATTTTTCCGAAGGGTGGGAAAGGTGAAATTAAACAACTGTACGATTTCCTCAATTTGAGCTGATTAACACATTTATTTTGATAAAGTAGTCGGGAATTGATTTTTTTCGTGTTTTAATATAGTGGTAGGGGGTAAGCGGGAGGTTTTAGATTTTCAATTTATAAAAAATTACACAATTGATCAGCATAATCTAAACTAAAGTACGCAGAGCTATTATTTCCGTCTATAATAATGAATAGTCTATTATGAGCAAGGTATGATTTCAACGCCCCCTAGCATCAAAACTATTCATTTTTGGGGTTTGTCACCCAATATATTTCTATTCAAAATAACTTCATCTGCATCATATCAAAAATTCAGAAAAATCTACCGAATTTTTTTCGTTTTGTGTCATTTGGGGGGGTGGGGGGATAATCATAAGAAATTGCTATATCCCTCATTTAGGCATATTCAAACATTCGACAATTAATTTGAAGACACTCGAGAAATATTTTTTTTGCGTTTCGTAATAGGAGTTGGGAGGAAAAGGGGACGGGGTTAAAATGTTTCTTATGAAACTGCACAATATTGTGCAACAGTAGCAATAATGGAACAAGTGAAAATATTGTTACCGGGTTCAAAAATAAATAGTCTAATCTGCGCAAGGGGTGATTTCAACGCCCCCTAGCAGCAAATCTGTTAAATTTTTTGGGTTGGCGTAATGGTAACATTGGTTGAGAATTACATGGACTACATCATACCAAAAACTCAAAAAAATCCACCAGGACCCAAAATCCATAAGGACTTTGCGGGGTCCTTTCCCTCCGTTTTACTTAACATTGATGTACTTTTCAACCCTATTCGAGGCTTGTTCGCGCAAATGGGGCACCTAAATCTGTCACTATCTGACGGTCTATTTTCTGTCGATATTATCTAGAAACGGAAACTCATCGAGTTATATGGACAGTGCTGCTATTTTTGTCTCCCTCCTCCCCCACCCTGTTAACTTTTGAACAGTCTTGTCAGGATATCATTAATGGGCCGTGGTGACCATGCTGGTCGAGCATAGGGTCGAGGGTTCGAATCCTCTCAAGATCATCGGTTTCGTGCATAGCATCACACGTTAAAAGGTTAGGGCTGTGTATTCCGTAGCTCACTCAAGTCATTCGAAAACTTCTGGGGGTTACGCATAGGGGTGCAATCGGTTGTCGGGAATACATCTTTCAACAAAGCAACAATAATTATCATAGTTACATTCAGTATATTCATATTTCTGAATCTAGTGTTAATATGACATCTTAACAAATGAACGTTGTCAAGTAACTTTATACATAATTCCATTACAAATGAACATGTATTGGGAATATGAAAATATAAATTTATTACATGGCGCAGTCGGTAGGATTTGCATTGTGAAACCTCCTGACAGATTTCATTATTAGTAAATAGTATTTGTTTTTGAAAGGGAGATGTCAGGATAATATAGTTACATTCAGTATATTCGTATTTCGGAATATGACATCTTAACAGATGAACGTTGTCAAGTAACTTCATAAATAATTAAAATATAAATGAACATGTATTTGGAAAATGAACGTTTCAATGGATTACAGGTTTGACGTATGAACATGAAACAATACCCATTTTGGTTGCCTGATAAAGGGAGTGGCAAAGGAGTCAAATTACACATCGTTCAAAAGAACATTCAATTCTCTTTTCAACCATATAATTTTTTTTTGATTTTCGTTATTACGTGTTTTCACAATTCCGATCGCTTTGCCTTTCTAAATTTTCAATTTGATGTGCCCTCAGCGCTATCTGTCTGGTAATTGCAATATTTTTTGTTTGGTTGTTCCATATAAAACCGTTCAAATGGATCGAGATAAAGGTACCATTCCATTGGGGCCAGGTAGCCGAGTAGTTAAAGCGGTTTAATCACTTTGGCAACCAGTCGAAGGTTCAAACCCTAGCGACTGCAGACATTTTTCTGATGGCCCAACAAGGTGCTAGTAATCGCACGTAAAGAGGTTTCGACTTCTGAGGGCTGCCGTTGGTAAGGGTGCAACAGCTGCTTAACGAAAAAAACAATTTTAACAACAACAAAAACAACAACAATTCATCCACAGGTAAACTTGATAATTCTAGTGCATATGGTAAAAAAATTAGATGGTTGGGAATTGAATTATCTTTGCAACGATGTGTCTCTTGACCCATTTGATCCACTTGCCCGCTATCTGGGTTGAACTGAGACTGTCTTCTTTAGACACGGTTTCTGTATTAATATGCACAATAAACTTCCTTTGGAAGATTTTCGAGGTTTCGAGAGTCGACGAGAGAATCCGCTCCTACCATTTCTTAGAACACCTTCAATCGTTCTTTCTTGGCAATCGTGACGAAACATGCCCGTCCTTTCGATCGGCACAAAGCGGCAAGCAGACAGATCCGGCTGCAGGCTTGTTATAATATTTCAATTCGTCAAATCTTCAAGATATGCCAGATATTTCATTTATATTTGTGTTTTTGTTTCACTTTTTTATTACTTATTATTTTCATGAGTTATTTGATAGGGAGACAGAGATTCCTCGACAGTTTTATTAAATACCCTTTCCAAATTTCACTGTATATTGAGCATAATACTAGTGCAAACTCGAAATTTTTCACAAAAATCTTTAAAACGCGAAAACGGCTGAAAATAATTACTGTAGGGACATATGTAACAAATTGTTCCGAAACAATACGTACATTTCAAAAATATAATAAAATACAGGGTGTTCCATTTAGTATTAGGAGGTTTGTGCGCATTTCCCCTTACCTGATGATATTTAAGAATATATTGTTGATGTTGCCGTTGACTAGGTGATGTTTTAATTTTTTTTAATTTTATTCCAATGTGAACTTCGAAAACTAATGATGAACGCGTTAACTTATTATGTTTTCAATTGTTTGTCGAAATATCCGAGTATGATTTTTGGTTTCTTGGGATGTATCTTGTAATGAATGCCATGACTTCACTTTTTATGCAATTATTTTTCTAATTCCATCTACACCTTTTCCAGTTGTATTTCAGAAAGCATCAAGTTGATTTCAGAAAGCCTCAATTAAATTTCAGAATAGTTACAGGTCGACAAGCGTAAGGATGCCTCTGAGATGCGCAAACGATAGAAAGCGTGAGTAGATGTGCGACAAAGATCGACTACTGTTTACGGCTGGTTATCATCGGAATGTACAATCGGGAGAGAAATTTTTCTGCAACAAGTAGGAACGTAGGTTCTTATCTGAATTTTCATTAATTCCTAATGAAATGTTCGAATAATATAATTGTCTGTGATCACAGGACCGTTTATGAAAATTGCATAATTTTCCCGAAGCCATAAGTGTAAATAAAGTACGACTAAAAAAGAATGCATCGCCACACAATATCAGAAATAGGTAAATAAATATAATAAAGAACACGAGGAACATACCCACAGAAGTTGACTAACAATATCACATGACCTCTGACCACTGCCAAATCAGCATGGTCCATGGTAACTTTTGATTTTTTGTTTCTCTTTTTATTTGGAGTTGAGAATTGTTCTATTTCACCTTTTTAAATTTTATTCATTTCTGAATTAATTTTCCTAATGCCTCTAACGCAAACTCCCGTTGTGACAGCAACTCGTCCTTGAACCTTCACAAGAGGAATACTGGTTTCACCTATCATTGCTTCTGCCTGCATAAATTTGATGACATTACTGACAATTTCCCTACTTTATCCACTCAGAATCTTATTTCTCACTTTACTCTTTGAAGGTATTTTCAAACACAACAAACTACACTATAACATATCTAATAATATTTCAAAACTATACACAACACAAGGATTTCAAGTTCAACACACAATCAGAATAACGCCACAATAATTTTATTCCACTGACTGTACACTCACGACGTTAACTGCTTGAATAATGCAGAGCGATTGAGCTCCTGCCCCACTCCAGGGTTGTATCTACTGCGCAACCAATTTTCGGAGGCATCCTTACGTTTGTCGACCAGTACTTATATTTCGGAAAGTATCAATTGTATTTCAGAATAGTGAGTTGAATTTCAGAATAGTGAGTTGAATTTCAGAAAGTGTAAGATGAATTTCAGAACAGTCAATTCGATTTCAGAAAGTATCTGTATTTCGGAATTATCAACTTGATTTCAGAAACCATCATTTGAATTTCAGAATAGTCAACTGTATTTCAGAAAATGTCAGATGTATTTCGGAAAGAGTAATTTGTATTTCGGAATTTGTCAATATCAATCACTATTTGCGGAATTCAAATAATTTTTTCTGAAATTTTTCTTACTTTTTCTAAACTTGAAAATCTGTTTGGTAGATACTTTTATCAACTAAAGTTTTATTAGTTACTACATTAATTAGTACATTTCATAGCATGGTTTTTCTGTAACGGTGATTCTGTGTCCTAACGGTTTATGACACATTCATGTTGCTGCTAATTGTACCCTGTCTTCTCCTTTGTTGCTACAATCCTTTCTCTATCTCGAGCTGTGTTTCTATTGTAGGTTTTTCTTATATTTCTTATTATTATTTATTGTGTTGTCATAGAAACGACAATGTAGTACGAGCCCACTTCTCCAATATTCACCAAATCGCGAGCCATACACCTTGAAATTTATGATTTTAGCAATATAAATTCTGCTTTCTGACATTCTTTTTACGTTATCTGAAATACAAATGACACATTTCGAAAAACATAAGATACTTTCTGAAATACAATTGACGATTTCCGAAAATCAACTCACTAAACTGAAATACAATTGATCTTTTCCGAAATATAGATGACTATTCTGAAATTCGAATGACGCTTTCTGAAATACTACTGGAAAAGGTGTAGTATTGCTATATTATAAAAGAAACTCCTTCAGAAAGTATTAAAAGTATTCGCATTTACTCTACCTGGAGTCTTTACTTTCCCGATGAGTGCTTATTAATTTTCCTGGCGGATGGCGCTGCGACTTACTTACCATAAGTCGCTGCTTCATCCGTAGGGAATTATTAGATAAACAATTGATTATAATTCATTGGGCGTGGACAAGACGACTCTAAAGTTGTCGGACCTACACTTGCACTGATGAGAGGCAAAAACCTATAATCATATCTGCAGGTCGTCATCCCCAGTCGAATGAAGAATAGTCTTTTGTTTATTTACAATAAGCACTTGCAATTGAGTCTTCTTAGAAGAACGTTGCACAAATATCTGTCAGATGTAGTTCAATATCCCTCGTCTTCCGTTATTTTCTTAATTAAAAGTGTCACTTTAGTCCCTAGGTTTATAATCAACCATTTTGGCTCCTGTTTGATTTACTTTTTGGACAGCTCCCTAATACGAGGATGTATTGATATCTAGTTAGCCTAGACCAGTTCCTTGCATAAACAAAATATTGCGTTACCATAGCAACGAACAATAACTTATTAGAAGTGTCAGTGTCAAAAAAGTAAACCAGAGTTACGCAATAAATTAAAAAGAAAAAATATGTCCACCGAAATTGTGAAAATCGAAAAATTGGAGTATCGAGCCATCATCAAGTACCTATATTTTAAAGGGTTAAGAGGTAAGCAGATTTACGAAGAAATGCTTAATACCATTGGTGATCAATGTCCTTCGTATGCGACCGTGAAAAATTGGACTGCAAGCTTCAAAAGAGGTAAATTTTCCATTGAAGATGATGACCGATCGGGAAAGCCAGTTTCTGTGTCAGTCCCCGAAAATATCAATGCAGTTCATGACATGATTTTAGCAGACCGTCGAATTGGGCTAAAACGGATATCTGAAGCACTGAATATTTCATAGGAACGCGTTCATCATAAAGTTCATGTCAATTTGGACATGAGAAAAATTGCTGCAAAATGGATCCCCAAATGTTTGAATGTTGACCAAAAGCAAGGGTAGTTGCATCGCGTTCGATCTGTGCTCGATTTGAAAACGATGTAGACTTCTTGAACCGAATTGTTACTATGGATGAGACTTGGGTACATTTCTACGATCCAGAAACAAAGCAACAATCGATAGAATAGCGACACTCCGGTTCTCCAAGACCTAAGAAGTTCATGTCCAAAAATCTGCTGGAAAAGTTCTTGCTTCAGTTTTTCGGGATTGCCATGGAGTAAGCATGATTGATTTTTTGGATGAGGGTAGAACAATAACTGGACATTACTGACCACTCTACGGGAAAAAATTAAAGAGAAAAGACGCGGAAAGCTATCTAAAGGTGTTTTGTTTTTGCAGGACAACGCCCCTGCACACAAATCTCATGTTGCCATGCAAAAAATTCGTGATTTATGGTTTGAATTACTAGAACTTGCAGAGCAAGAAGAAACATTATTTTTTGAAAGGTCTAGAGACGTTGCAGGTTTGCTGTAATAAATGTATCCAATTAAGATGAGTAATAAAATATTTTGACATTGAAATTTTGTTTGGTTCTGTGGTAGGCTAAGAATTTTTCAATATAGGGTATCCTCGTAGAATTAATTTAACCATGCTTCAGCCTTCAATAATACGGTATGGCAATGAAAACATTTGTCTAAACTTATAAAAGTTGAAGAGTTCTAGCGTATACGGTTGCAGATGTAAAACTTATCACGCGGCTATATCTTCTAGTTTCCCATGAACGTTGCTATGGCCACAGCTGTACTCGTTATGAAGCTGCATATTCATGACTGTCGTAATTTAATTCCGAAACCCACAAGTTAGAACGAGCGCACAAGGAGTACGAAAATTGATGTGTTAGTTCAGGAGGTTGGACTCTGAGCTAGCGATGAAATATTATGTGATATTTTCGGAACAACAAATGCAGATTTCAGCAAAAGGATTTTTGCTATACATGCCTTGCATTCGCCAGAATGTGAAAATACTCATCGATATTACGATCCTATTTTTATCATCTGGTAGCCAAGAGAAAAGATTCTATAAGCCTGCAATCACACTGATCGACCAGGACCGACCGTCCGCGACCGTCCACCTACGACCAAAAATTGAAGTAGATCAATGAAAACTTTTAAACTCACCCTGGAGGGAGCCAGGAAGCACACTGATCTACCAGGACCGACCGTCCGCGACCGTCCACCAACTACAAAATTTCCAACACGTATATTCTTATCGCACAACTCACACTGTTCGACCAATATCGACCGTCCACGACCGGTTGTCAAAGACCATGTTTGAAATTACAACTTGCCAGAAATTTTGGTCGGTGTCAGACTACTGTGATGCAATTTCCATACACTAAATTATCATTAGGACACGTGTTTGTGATAAACCGGAACGAAAATTTTAATATTATTCGTGTGAACTGTTATATTTCCAATTGAGTCAGAAATTCGTGAGTACTTTATTTACAATTTATAGTAGAACAATACAGGAACCGTGTGGACCGCCGCAGATATGAATATTTTGATAACAGCGGTGAGGAACCACGTTAAATCAGAGTAATCCTAAATACAGCAATACAGAAGTCATTGATGGAATTTATTAACGCAAGAGAATAATTGTTTAGTACCAGTTCGACTAATAGTAACTTACATATTCTTTATAGTTGAAGAATTAACGTGCTGGATATAGAAAAAGGAGACATTCCTTGGTGCTCCCTCGGGATTTACTGCCCAGCAAATAGAAAATTGGCCTTCTTTCGATTGGGAATTTCTGCTGGTAATAGTAGGCAATAGTAGGTAGTTTGGAACTGTATTGATCTTTTAGTAATTTGGGGTAATTGGTTCAAAATTCACCTTGATCCCGATATAAATAATGTTCTCTATTCCACACACTTTTTTACATTACTTTATTAAACGTTTATAAAAATCATACACTATCATGATTCTTCCTTCTTTACTATCACCCCTACACATTATTTACAACAAAAGCATTGAAATTATGATTTTACTTCTTTTCGTTAAATAAATAGAAAATTGACATAACCTTTTGAATGTCAGATCAATGTCAGATTTACAAAATTATTCTGGCGGACGGTCGTAGATGGTCGATCAGTGTGAGTTTGAAAGTTTTCATTGATCTATTTAAATTTTTGGTCGTTGGTGGACGGTCGTGGACGGTCGTGGACGGTCGCGGACGGTCGGTCCTGGTCGATCAGTGTGATTCCTGGCTGATCGACCATCAACGACCGACCGCCAGAATAATTTTGTAAATCTGACATTGATCTGACATTCAAAAGGTTATGTCAATTTTCTATTTATTTAACGAGAAAAAATTAAAATAATAATTTCAATGCTTTTGTTGTGAATAATGAGTAAAGTAAAGAATGTGTCAGCGTAGTGATTGAATATAGCGAATTTTCCTTCGCAGATGTTCTTCATTTGTGGCGGTAGCATGTTCAAGAAGAAAGCTATGGCGTAGGCAGGAGACTTTCTGAAGTGCATTTCATTGGATTTTTGGAAATGTGTATATTTTTTTTCCTTGTTAGGTATTCATGAACATTTTGTTTTTGAAGATTATGGAAAGTGTGCGTCAATAATTTGTATAGATTTGTACAATTTATTACGGGCAAAAGTTCATCTGCATGATTCATTGTCACCGAGATCAAATATCAAGCGAATGAACGTTTATATATTATTGACACTCTGAAAAGATGAGTGCGTAGTATATGTTTCTATATGTGTTCTTTGAAAGTTTTCTTTAAGTGTTCTGAATGCATAGGTAAAATAGTTTTCCTAGATTTTTGCAGATTGACAGTCCACTACAGTTCCTAGGAAGTTGATATGATTTATTGTCTCTAATTTGGTGTTGTTGACTTCGAATGTTATAGAATTTGGAGTTTTGCTTTTGCTTTTGAATTCTACACATACCATATTTTTCAAATTATTCATTAGGTGATTATGTTCGCTCCTTTGTAGTGTGAATAACTATTTCAAGTTGGAAAACTGAATTTATTCTCCATGTAATATATTTGACATCTTGAAAATAATCCTGTTTTTTTTTCAGGTAACTCATCGAAGTAGCGAAATTGTTGAGCTGGGGTGAGTCATATCTAATACAATCAATTAGTAGATCAGAAGTTGGATATTTTTCATCTTAAAGAAAATGGATTTTTGAAAATCTTGTCTTTCGCAATTTCCTGTACATTATAAGTTTCGTCGGCAATCATTGAACAAAAAAAACTTCTTCAAGAGGATACGAGCATACTGTAGACCTCTTCAAATGAGAAATTCAGATGGTCTATCAATTTTTGAAAATGAATTCACTTTAGTATAATATATCAATTGAAATTTCAAATCTGTACCTACTTTTTAAAAGTTTTTATTTAACTTGCTCTCTGTGTGTGGGTGTATGTGTGTGTGTGTGTTGGATGCAAATCTTGCAAGCTGAATTAGTACAACGGCGTACTAGTGCCACTGCAGAAATAAAAATTCTCTTAATTGACACATTTATTCTGTCAATTGACACATTTAATCTGTCAATTGACACATTTAATCTGTCAATTGACACATTTAATCTGTAAAAAAATGGATTTGAGGGGGTGAAATAGTTTTTTTAAATTTTTTTTGAATAGCCTTTGGCACACCCTTGGATATTTCTAGAAAGATTTGTATTCTTCACTTTTCTTGATACGACCCCCCGTTTAGGATGTGCGCGTGTCCGCGGATTTTTGAAAATGGAAAAGAAATTGGAAAAGAAAATTTAAAAAAAAACAAAAATATGGTACTGTAGGTCTTTGACTTTTTTTCGGTGGAGGGGGTGGGTGGGCCAAAAAAAATTGGATTCAATGGGGGGAAATAATTTTTTAATTTTTTTTCAAATAGCCGGGTGCACACCCTTGGATCATTCTAGAAAGATTTCTAGAAATCACTTTTATCGATGCAACAACAAAAACAAAAAACAAAATAAAAAGCTAGGTCAGCCAGCAGTTAGCTCATGTCTATTTACTAGTCATGTTCAACCTACCCACTCCGTGGTGGTCATGCTGGTAGAGCATTAGCCTCTCAAGCATTGGGTCTTGGGTTCGATTTCTAGCATGGTCATCGGTCTCGTGCACGGCATTACACGTTAAAAGGTGAGGGTTGCGTCTTCCCTAGCTTGCACAAGTCTCTCGAAGACTTATGGTGGTTCGGCGTACGGGTGCAACAAGTTGACGGAAGTAAAAATTTCAACAATTCTCAGCATGATAATGCTCCAATCACCTCATATTAAATGTGTCAATTGACAGATAAAATGTGTCAATTGACAGATTATAAAGTGTCAATTGACAGATTTTTTAATTTTCGCCGTAGCACTAGTACGCCGTCGTAGAATTAGAACCACTTCCTCTTATCCTATGGAATTGAAATTTTACATGTTGGTTTAGTTCGGATGACAATACATTAATGTAGAAGAAATTGTCCCCCCTGCCCCCGAAAGCTAGATAGAGAACGCGTAAGGTTTCAAAAGTTTTCTTGACGGATTTGGATGTCAAATAATACATCGAAAATGGGTTTTGCCCCCCCCCCTTTTCTCGAAAAAAGTTGGCATACTCGCGAAATTGAAATCGGAAAAATCCATGAAAATAGTGAAAATATCTGACCGTTGAATATTATGGTTTGAAAAAAGAAAATTATCCCCCCTGCCCCCCGAAAGCTAGATAGAGAACGCGTAGGGTTTCGGAAGTTTTCTTGGCGGATTTGGACGTCAAAAATTACAGCGAAAAGACAAATAAGGTGGTGAGGGGCTCGCCCCTTCCCCTTCTCGTAAAAATTGGAAAACTCTTTAAATTAAAATGGGAAAAATCCGTAAAAAATAGTGAAGAATATCTGACTGTCGGAAATTATGGTTTGAAGAAAGAAATTGTCCCCCTGCCCCCCGATAGCTAGAAAGAGAACGCGTAGGGTTTCGGAAGTTTTATATACGTATTTGAACGTCAAGAATTGAAGCGAAAAAAAAATATGGCGCTGGATACATACTTCAGTGTTTATGTCAGGAGCTCCCAACAAATGCTGATGTAGTCTTTCGGTTTAATTGACAAGCGGCTAGTGCAACCTATGCAACTCGAATTAAAATATCGTAGTTCAACATGGCCGGGTGTTTAGGTGACGAAACAAGAAAGCAAACTGAATTGAAAATGCATGAATTTGTTTTTTCTCTCGTAATTGACACACAAACCTAACCTGAGCAAGCTAACCTACCTAAACAAACAGCTGCAGGCAAACTGAGGTGTAAATGCATAAATTACTAGACAACCATACCTGACCTGACTAACCTTACCTAGACATAATAACAATACAAAATTAATACAATATAACGACTATTTAAACAAAATCCAGAGAGATCAGCCTTGGAGCAGCCATATTTGTCCATATTTGAATCTAGTGAGCATGCTCAGTGGATTTCAATGAAATTGCATTGGTTGCAGTAGCCGCTAGTGTTTAATTAGGCTCCGTTGATGATTGGCAAAAACCATGAAACCAGTACGGAGGTGTTCTTCCACTTGAATCGAAAAATAATTTAAGCTATGGTAATTAAAGAGCACTGCAAAGTAGTTCTTGTAGAAAACTTTGCCAATAATCTAACAGATATAATTCAATGGTCGTAGGGGGCAGTAGTTGTTTTCTGTTAGAGACTTGCCGACGAATACACCTATCGTATAGGTTGAAGCGGAAGAGTGGATCCATTTTTAATTATTTGATTATTATTATTGTTAGGAGGTGGATATATACATCTACCTCTTGCTATTTAATCCCAGGAATTTCTGTCAGTGTTATACACCTCGAAATTGGACTGTCAGCTTCATTAATGGCCTACTACACATTTATTGAATCTCATCTGAAGTATGGAATTCATTCAACCACTTACCGAATCAAATAACAAATTTGTGGGCCACCATTGGGATTTCGGAAACTATAAGAGATACGAAGATGGTTATGTGACAAACAATATGCCGTTAAGAAAGTTACAAAATTCCGAGTAAATACGGATATTTCCGGATATTTTTTTAAAACTATTTTTATTTTTTTCTGGCCTTAAGAATATCAAAATGAACAGCACATTAACGTTGCCATTTGGTCCCCACAATATGGAGGTATTTCCAGATTTATCATCCGACGTTTTGTCTCTTGGCCACCATCATCAACTTAATTTTTTCTCATTAGCGTCATATTGAACTGTTACAAATTAAAATATTGTTTTTCATCCTGATTCCAACTATATGTGATACTTTGTTCTGTCACAACTTCGCACAACATTAAAAAAAAAATTGGTTGCTTCTATTCCATCACTAACACTTGTCAAAATGATCGATTTGTAATAACGTCTGCTGTTACTATCGAAGTAATAATTCACTTAAAATGTTTTTTTTTCAAACAAGAAACGAGATATAATTTGATTAAACTTGTTTCAAATTTACTTTATTAAAAATATATGCCTCTAACTACATACGAACGAACGAAATAACACATTACTGACGATGAAAAATCTGATAAATCAAAGAAACTGTTCAAAATGTCTGCCTTCTTCCTGAATACTTACCTACACGTGCCCGTCGTCCTAAATTTCCAACAGCCCTTACTATATCCCTTCTTCTTATTGACCGACACTGTTCAATTATGATTCCTCTGAGATCCTCAACATTATCGAATTCGTGTTGGCCATAAACCCGGTTTTTTAATGTGCTGAAAAAAAGTATCTAGTACAGTACATAACCATTATTTCTAATCCGCCTATCTGGGAATCTTTCTTCTAGGTATTCACATACTGCTCTGGTACTATGTGGAGGGGTACCGTCATGTCGATTGATTTAAATTTACGAGAGGTAAAATGTCAAGATAATCACTGAAAAAATGAGGACCAAAGATTTGATCTCCACAAATTCCAGCCCATACGTTCAAACTGAACCATACCTGTTTCCAAAATGCTCTAAACTCTCTGGGATTGTTCAGACTCTAGATGTGCTCATTATTTCTATTGAACATACCACAATTAGTGAAAGTGCTCTCATCCGTCCAAATAACGTTTGAGAGTAATTGTGGAAAATCATTTCTATTCATTAGCCAATTCCAGTTTGCCAACCACCGTTCAGGATCATATGGTTATAATTTTTGGCAAATATATATCTTGTAGTATTTTAGACCATTTCTTTTGAGCTCCCTCAAAAAACTTGTTTGTGGCGCACCTGTATCTAAAGCAACTTCGTGTGCTGAAACTGACGGATTCCTATTTATCTAAACAGACAAGTTAAAAAAATAGAAAAATTTAATAAAAGCATTGAATTTTATTATGGCATTTTGAATATTGTTTCTTGTATTTTCATCTAATAGATTACCATATTTATTCCTCTGTTTTTTAAAACTACTATACTTGCTAAGATTTCTATCTAATTAAAAACTCTATTTAGATTTGTAAGAGTTCAAAATGACGCCCATAAGAAAAAATAAAGTTGATAATGGTGACCAAGAGGCCAAACGTCGGATCCTGAATCTGAAAATACAGTCGTATAGCGGGGACAAAACGGCAAAGTAAATGTGTTGTATTTTGAAGTACTTCATCAAATAACGCAAAAATAGTACTTATATTACGTAACAAGAGTTGTAAGTAACCCATTACGCACGAAATGAAAAAGTTTATGCACGAAGCCACGCAGCGTCTACTGTATAAATTTCATGAGTTCGTAATGGGCTTACAACTCGTGTAACGTACTATACTCTTTCTACGCACATTCATTTTCTTCCATTAACTAAAAAACATCGTATTCATTTAAACTTTATTATAATAGCTGTTAATAAAATCTTCGGTGGAGTGCTCATAATTTCATCACTTTCACTAATATCAGACATATTCGTAGATGAAGTTTAGAAAATGTTCGGATACAATTATAGTCCGGGAGCCAGTGACAGATTTCCATGACCAAGTTCCTCTCAAGCAAAAATTAGTGGAATGCATCAGAGAGTTATATTATAAAGCTTCGTGAACGTCAGCTGCGGTTCCGTGGGGGGATGAGCGGAGGTAGCCTCCCACGCACAAAGAAAAAGAATTGTATTCAATTTTGTTTTCCTACCTGAAAACATGTTAAATTATCGCTAAAGCAATATCTTGAAGAAAGAAAAAATCAGCTGACTATAGCATGGTGTATTATACGACAGCTAGTTGGTAGAACACAAAAAAAATTGTATCTTCTATGATATCCTCTCAAATAAAATTTTACCTTATATTCTGATTGCGTCAATTTAACATGTTTCCGGGAAGAAGGACATAATTGAATTTTTTTTTCTTCGTGCGTAGGAAGCTACTGTGCTGATTCCCCCCCCCCCCCCCCACCAACGGAATCGCAGCTGATGTTCACGAATCTTTATAATACGACTCTCTGATGCATTCCACTAAATATCGCCCGAGAGGAAATGACTGACCAAATTTTTACCGGGCTCCTGGACTATTATATTTTGTTCAAGAAATCGACATTATAAATGACATGACATCTATTTTCATAGCATGCTACTTAAGAAAACGTGTCCTATTTTTAAAGAAATTGCCTAACTTGCTGTCTACATTTAGGGGCATCACTCTTTCAATCCTAAATATATCTCGCTAATGCTAAAAGTTTTCATGATTTTAATTGACTAAATTTGTGTAAATAGACCAAGTAAAGTCTTACGTAAATAGAAATTTGATTGCAATTTAATTAAACCAAGAAGTTTAAGTTTTCTTCTCAAAACGCACGTGTATGTTATGAGATCTCATTACGTGCATGTTATTGTTATATGTCATTTACAAGGAATATTGACAGTGCGATTTTTGACGTTTACAGACATGGGCGTAGAAAAATATTTTTAAAAATTTCGGTTTTTTCAGGTATCTCTGGATATACTCGGAATATTGAAATTTTCTTATCGTCATATTGATGGTCACATAGATGCACAAATTTGCCCCAATTTGAGCATCTACGTATCTCTGATAGTTTCCCAAATCCCAATGGTGGCCCTTGAATTTGAATCACCCGGTATATGTAAATATCTACATTGTGTTACTATGTACTATATTGTGAAAGTTATTTACTTTTTCATTTTTGACAATGAAGCTCATCTATTACTCAAACAGTTATGAACTAATAACCAAAGTGACCAATATGAAAATATGAATAAAACTAAAATATTCAGAACAAATACACAAACCAAAGTATCTATTACCAAAAACAGAAAGGGAATCGCTGGTGACATATTCCATACCACATGCGAATGTTTATTTTAAATAGAATGTAGAATCCTTAGCATGATTTCAGGATTCCACACAATAAATGGTAACCGAATCATCTGCATACAGACATCTGATTTTAAACAGTAACAGCCTCAAAACTTAAAATAATTTCTAGGAACTCTCATAAATGCATTACATCGTTTACATCTGTTATTAATTCCAGTTTCCACGTTCCACGTTGGAGCAGGCAACCTTTTCAAGTTTCGAATCGAGAACAAAGTGAGTTTAATTGTAAAGGAAAGCAGAAACTACCTTTCATGTTGCTGGTGAACGCCAAAGTGTTGCAAATTAATGTAATGGAAACGTATTTTGACGAGGAAATTTAACACTCTGCATTTCGTGTGATTGCGTAGTATTTGAACAATTCCGTTGGGAATATGTTAACAAATTAGCAATATGATATCTAACATCCAATTAAGTTAAGTTGTTGATAATGTTCAAGAGATTTAACAACTCTTCATGAAATTGGTCAATAGCGACGGATAATTTTACTTAGTTACCACGTATTGATATAGGCCAAGCTGTAGATAAAAATAATATAGCATTTTTCTTTTACTCACCCAGTATATTTAAATAAAATTTCAAAATGCTATTTTATTGCACAAGATTATTTCATTTTCATTGTCGGTGATCAGTATAATTATTTATTGGAGTTTGTGATACAATGGTTTTTATTCATTTTATTTCTGGAAATATTCAATTACATTTTGACGTGTCAAAAATTCAATGATATTCGACAGGATTCATTCAATATTATTCAATTAATGGATATTTTCCAATTCCGTATTTAGTATTCGAATTTTCATTAAAACTTTGAAAAGGTCCGTCATATCCTGAAATAAAATTAGCTATCAATTTTCACCCACTGTATATTTATTTTACCATCACCTGTTCGTTCAGCGACCAAAGCTTTCCATCAAAAATTTACTACTATACTATTCTGACGAATACGCATATGTGTTAAAATGTATCATAGTCCTGAACAGAACAACAATTACATTGAGGTTGATTCTGTAAACAAATGAAAATCTTTTAGCGTTTATTGACTCATTGTACAATCATTTGATTGTCACCGAAATGAATAATATTGTACGTACCTAGATGTTATTTTTTATATTTATTTCTTTGTATTATTATGTTTTTGGTCCCCACAATAATATTTGTTATTAATTTCAGAGTCTTTAGATCATATTTAGAGTTGGTATTGTTTTGTTTTCATTTTCAAGAGTATAGGTTAACCTAGTGGATGACTGGTGACATTCAGATTGTGGACACTTATCAGCTGTTCCAGCGAATATAGCGCCGTTTCTAATTCTAGTTTTGTTTCATAAGGCGTTTTCCATTTAGGAGTGTTAAGCCCCAGAGCTTCAAGCCCCTGAGATCGGAAATTACTTTATCACTGACTTTTTCGCCAAAAAACTGTGTATTCGCGTTTTGACTTTTGTCTACTTGTGCTTGTACTTGTGGTGCTCGAGGGGCAAGAGGAATGTCAATCGGTGCTTGAAGCCCCACTAAATGGAACGCATGGTCATACGCTCTGGGTAGCTCTGAGGAGCTCCTTTCGTTAAATAGAAAGCAGCTATTGACTGTCAGGTTACTTGGAGTGGAATCTTGGTTCATTCGACATTTATTGTTGTACCAAACTTGTTCCATACTATCCTAGTGTGAATGAGAGAAACGTTATTTTAATTTTCGACTGTTGGGAACACCGATTGTCACTCCCACCTTTTCATGCAAAATGTTTCTGGGGGAAACAGTTCCGATGAGGAAGGTAGACATTTTGATGTGGGTAAGATCAAAGAGTCGCCAAGGGGATCAGTAGTCCCTCATAGTCTTTTCGTATCTTCAAGTTTGGGGATATGCCCCTTTTTAGTGTTTCGAAATAAATATTTTCGTCACTTATTGTTTACCCTCTGGAGTAAAGAGGTATTTACTTTATGGTAATTTCATTATGTTTTTATGTCTTCTCCACCACATTTTTTTTTCACTCAACACGTGTTGAAATGGGTTATCATTTTACCTATTTCACAGGGTCTTACCGGACGGCTTGTGTCACTCTTACCGGTCTGTTTCACTCATACCAGACGGTTTGTTTCACCTTTACCGGATGTCCTATGTCCGTTTCTTGCTGGCCTATTTTGTTCCTGTTGGAGGGTTTCTTCCATTCATACCGGCGGGCCTATCTCACTCTTAGCTGAGGGCGTATTTCACCCTTACCCTACGTCCCTATGGTTCATCTAGATATTTGCTGAGATACACAAACTTTGATGTTTTGATTCCTGTCCTGATTTCCGTTTCAATCCAGAGGTCAAGGTCGATCTGAGTAGCTGTCTGAATTTCGAATGCCTACCTGTCCATTGCTGTTCATCGTTGGATACCTGTCTGGAACTTACCATCTCCGAAAAATGATCTAAGGAGAGGATATCTGAGAGATCCTCAGATAAATAGGTATTATGTATCTATGGTTATTTGTGAACATTTTTTCTGTTTAACTGTATATTTTAATAGGTCTTAGTACCTATCATTATATTTGACAATCGTTTGAATCACCACGGTATATAATTGTACATAATTACTATTATTGCTCATTTATGAACAATAAACTCTGTCTCAAATAATTCAGAGGTTTCTGGATTCCATGCCATCAAAAATTTAGTGGCGCTCAAGGCATTTAATGTAACTATCAAAGTTTTCAATTTTAATTATGTGAACCACGACCCAGTGTCGCCAGACGAAGAGCTGCCCTTCGCTGTTTGGCAAAAATAAAAATAAGTGCCACAATAATAGGTTCTTTTTACACAAAATAAAAGACGCAAATGCAAATCGCTTTGTGGAATTTTTTAAACAAGAAATATTGAAAAAAATACATCTTTTTTGTTTTTTTTTGTGAATATCTCAAAAAGTATTGGAGGAATCGTTTTACAGTCTTTTGTAGAGAATTATAAAACATACAAAATGGTTTTTTATCCTACCAGATCGGTGCATTTTCACTGAGAAAATCCGGGAAAACCTCGAAAAGGACACCATTTTTTCAAATTTAGAAAACCGAAGAGAACTTTGTCATATTTGTATCATACCCCGTTTTCCTCAATTTTGACTGTTACGCTGGTCGAGATTTATCAACAAACTAGATTGTTTTGAAAATGTTTCAATCACGGCCAATGCGATATTTTGTACATTTGCTTAGTTTACTAAAAAAAAAATTGAATCATTCTTCCAAAAGGGGTGTTTAGATACTGTTTAATTATTTGGTCAACCTATACAAAAATAATGGATATGATATTAATATGTAGTAATGGTATTATTTGAGGAAAATTTTGATAATGAGCAACCCTTTTCTATAGAACAGTAAACCTTTTTAAAACAACTATAGATATCGAGCATAAAAAATACCCTTCATAAAAATTAAGTGACGAAACGTTGATCCGCTCACGCATACGTCATCTGTAGGTCTTTAAAAGTGGCAATGTTGAAGTGCTCTTCGATTCTCTATATCTGCAGTGATAGGGTTTTTAAAAAATTAACGGAAAACCGAGTGGCATAAGATCAGGACTACGAAGTGGCAATATCAGGAAAATACAGGGTCGAGTGTTTTTTTAATGGAATGCCATATACATACAGTGTGTTTCACTACTCATGGAAACACCTTCGTATCTTCCTTAATTTTGGACGTAGAACCATGAAATTTTCAGGATCGATGGATACACTAAAAATGAACCTATATTGCACAAAAGGGGTCATCCGACGTGATATACACTAGCCAGCAACGATGGAACCACCCATTTTCTGGAAAGTTATACTGATTGTGTAGATTATTTTTATAAAATTTTCTATGAAATTCTCAATGTTTCAGTACCAAAAACTACAAGAAATTCAAATACACCCGGTAAAAAGTACCCGCCCTGGTTCACGGACGATATTAAATCAAGTTTAAGGTTGAAGAGTAACTTCAAACGACTCAGGGCTGAATTAAAACTGAAAATCAGAAAGACATACGAGGCATATATTCAAAATATACAGGGTAATATCAAACAGGATCCCACCTTATTCTGGAATTTTGTCAAAGATAGACGACAGAAAAGCACTTTTGAAACTAGTTTTATTATCAACGATAGGGAAATTAGTGATAAAAAAATTATCGCAGGAGAATTTGCAGATTACTTCGGCTCAACATATGAAAATGACTCTACATATGATATAACCGATATGAATAAAAGAACAAATAGCTTTCCACAGAATTTTTCTCAAAACTTTCACTTTGATAGAATAACTGTCGATGATATAGAAAAAGCGCTACGAACATTGAAACCCAAAAGATCGTCAGGTCCGGACAATATTCTCTGTTACATATTCAAGGCTTGCAGGGATTCCTTGATTTACCCGTTACTCTTAATATATAATAAATCACTGAAAACAGGAATATTTCCTGATGAATTCAAGAGGACTAGAATAACCCCAATATTTAAAAAAGGAGACAAAAAATGCGTTACTAATTATCGTCCTCAGTTTTATGCTGATTGAAATTGCATCGTTTAATTAGATACTAAATATGTATTCAAAGAACGAAAAGGTCGATATATTGTTGATATTCGGAGAGTGCAAGAGAAATTGTAGACAGGCTGAACAATTGTATGTCGAAAGATTTCCGGAAAGACGCCACCCACCTGATGATTATTTCGCTAGAGTAAAAGAGCAGTTCAGATCAGGTCTTTTCAAAACTCTTCCAGCGTCTCTCAATTTACGCCGATTTCGTCCTCAACTTGTCTCAGTGATATCGTCGGATCTGCATGTACTATGGCCAAAATGTTTACTTCCGTTTACTCGTCAACAATGTATTGGAGATTGTTTTGATTTTCCGGTTCTCTTCTGAACTGCTCTTCTACTCTAGCGAAATAATTACTAGGCGGATGGCGTCTTTCCGGATAACTTTCGATATACAATTATTGTCTACAATTTATCTTGCACTGTCCGAATATCAACAACATATCGACCTTTTCATTCTTTGAATACATATTTAGTATCTAATTAAACGATGCAATTTTAATCGGCATAAAATTGACGGAGATAATCAGTACAATCAAATGATGTTTACCTGTCAAACACATTCTGTGTACACCGCCTACTAGGCAAAATATTATTGCAAATATCTAGACTAATAGACTTGTGAATTGGTGGTTCAGGGAAACAATTTTAATTTCATGTTTCCATGGAAAGATCATATGGCTACATGGCCAAAGAGAAAGACAGATAGTTCCTTCACAAGTAGCCAAATTGAAAAAAACATATTCCTATCTCAGTTTTAGCAATATCGTCAGTTATTTTCAATGTTTTTTTTTTAGTAAAGAAATTATTGACAATCTGTAGGAAGTGATCAGGTATGGAAGAAACTGAAATTATATCGTTTCACTGATACTCTTTGGATTTTCAAGCCTCGCTTCCAAGCCTCCAAGCATCGAAAGATCATCGAATTCGGATAACAGCCAACTTGATGTTTTTTAATAAAATGCAATTCATCTGCGAATTGAGAAACGAATGCCACTTTGTGATACACGGTTGAATAGAGAATTTCAAGACAAATAAGATAGGCTAGATAAATGTACAGGGTGTCATTCAAAGAAAAGAAGTTGGAGTTACTGCCGATCAAACAGGTAGTTGAAAACAGTTGTCGTTAGATTCAAATAAAGCGCTATCATTGATTACATAACTTCTGCAAATTTCAAATCTTCATCTCTACAATTAAAAAAACTACAGGCTGCTACATGTCTGCTGTGTCACCCGGTATTATTAGCCAAACTGAACTATTATGGAATGAGCAATCATCTGATCTTATTTTTCTATCTTCGGTTGAGACCTCAGTATGTTACATATGGGGGCGAGAAATCTCATGTATACTTAGCTGGATCGGGTGTATCTCAAGGATCGAATTTGGGACCACTCCTTTTCTTGATTTTCATCAATGATCTTCCTTCAGAGGTATCATCCGACTGTCTTCTTTATGCCGATGATTTTAAAATATATAACAAAATCTCAGATATAAATGATTATCTAGAACTCCAAAATGACATTGATCGAATTCTACCTGGTCGATAAAAAATAAACTGCTATTCAATCTTTCAAAATGTAAAGTAATATCCTTCAAAAAGATCATCTAGATATTCTTTTCAAACTCTTTTCAGACAATGCTTATCCACCAAAATTACTGAGAAGTATTCTGTTCAGCACACCATTAAATATTGAAACAGATATTATATCTAACAATTTGAACATATCCACTAATGGCAATGTTGCTAATACTAATCCTACAAATCCTACAATTCCTACATTCACTTCACTTCCATATACAAAAGATATTACACCAAGATTGTCCAAGCTCTTTCATTCAGTGTGTAAAATAGCAAATAAAACTATTTTACCAATTAGATCAATTTATTCAAAAGTAAAAGATAAAATTCCATTAACTTCCACTTCAAATGTAGTATATAGCATTCCTTGTCAGGACTGTGATAAAAATTATATTGGCCAGACTTCTAGATGCCTAAAAAGTAGAATTTCCTCACATAAAAGTGATTGTAGACTTCATCCTGAAAGATGTGCTCTTGCTGATCATGTAAACAAATTTGACACAAATTTGATACAAAGAAAATATAATAATTTGATAAAATCTCTTAAAGTAAAAAACCAAATAGATGACAATGTTAAGAAAAAGCTTACTAGTTACGATGGCATTTCTCCAAAATTTTACTCTTTACCAAAAATTCACAAACAGGAAGGTATTTGAATTTCTTTTCTTATCACAAATTTTCGATGAAAGTGAATTTGTTGAAACAAATGAAAGACAGAGTACTCAAAATTTCTGATATATCTTTTCACAATAAAAATTTGAAAATACTTCAAGAACTTTTCATACAAAATTCTTATCCACCATCTTTAGTTAATAACATCTTGTTTAGCTCATTTTTAACAGAGGTTGACAATAGTGTAAGACAAAATATGAATTCTCATAATGAACAACCAGTTGCAGATTTGAATCAAAATTCAATTTTCTATGCTTCATTACCTTACATCAAGGAAATAACACCCAAACTAACCAGAATTTTACAACCATTTGATAATATCAAAATTGCAAATAGAACAGTTACTTCAATAAGACAAATATATTCAAAAGTAAAGGACAAAAATGATATTTTCTCTCTTTCAAATGTTGTTTATAGCATCCCTTGTCTTGATTGTGAAAAAAATTACATTGGCCAAACTAAAAGATTACTAAATTATAGAATCACTTCTCATAAAAGTGATAGTAGACTACATCCTGAAAGATGTGCTTTAGCAAAACATGTCAATGACCTTGACTACCGAATGAACTACTCTTCAACAAAAGTTATTGCAAGAGAATCACATCTTTCAAAAAGATCTTTCTTAGAAATGGCCTTTATCTCTCAAGAGAATAACCCCATCAATAAACGAACAGATATAAGCCATTTGAGTGAAATTTATTCTTTTTTACTTTCTCTTGACATAAAACACCATGAAATTAGAGTAACCGAACGCAGAAATTCTAACCTACACTAAAGTTTATTTGTCAGAACAAAATAATGTCACTTGTCAAATTAATAACGGTCACATTTGACAATAAACAAATGAAGTAGTCTCTATGTACAACTAATTTGTCATTTCGTCCAGTTTCTCAGTTTTGTATTTTTTTAAAAAGAACTGAAAATTCTGCATCACTGATATGTTTATTTAGCAGAAACTTAATCTTGTAAACGTAAATGGTTCTTATAAATAACTTTTATGAACATATATGTAAGCATCCTCAAATAAGATGTGAGTACTTATAATTTTGAATTTACAATCTTATATGACATTTCCAATTGTAGTCTCCCTGATGATGGAATAAAAGATTCCAAAAGCTTGGAAAAAACTTAAAAGAGTTTCCTTTTACATCGCTGCAGGCCCTACAAACAGTTTTACTCTTAACTAGTCAGCGACTATCCTTTTTTTCAATTTCTTTCTATATATATATATATATATATATATATATATATATATATATATATATATATATATATAATAATCCAACAATGTTAATGAATTTGAATAAAACTAACCAATCATCTGAAACATTCGTCAGCAATTTATTGTGTGGTATTTATTTGTTTTCGTCCGGTATACTTCAAAGCTCCCTTATATTTCTATAAACCTTCGTGAAACCGAGAAAAGTGTGCATAGTAGCGCATGTCACATGTCAAAGAGAAAATTTTCTATAGGAGCCTCTATCTCGATTTTGTTGTATAGCCTTTGTTCTCTCGGTATCTTGTATTGGAAGTTGGCAGAATCACACAAATTTGACGTTTCTCAGTATTATCTATCGAGGCAAAATAAATGACGATGAGAGTATACGAGCGCTTTTGTTTTTTCGCATAGCAGTCAGCACAATGAGTTTGATGTTCAGTAACATGGGTAGATTCTATTGTTTGTTACTTATTTCTTATGACATTACAAGAGGATATTGAAGCTATAACATTCTCTTGAATTGAATGATATAGGTAAGTTGAATATCAAAAACAAATGAACGATTTCTGCAATTCTCTTTATAAGTTCGATATCACTATTTGCCGATGATTTTTCAATTTCAGATTGATTTCCTGTGGAACGTTAAACTATACTCATCATTATTGGTGAATGATTCACAGCTTGGTTTCACAAAAACAGGCTTATGTTCAATCCAGAAATAGCTATTTGTGATACAAGTTCGTAAAGTAGAACTTTTTTGTATGAAAGTTTGTTGAATGAGGCGCAGCCGAGTTCAACAAACTCGCGAGTACTAAAAAGCCCTTTTTCGGCAACCATCCGGGAAGTGTTCACTTCCCGGGCACTTTTTCTTTGAGAAAGTAGCACTTTCCGGCCTAGTCCGGGAAGTACGTACTTCCCGTACTAGCCGGGAAGTGCTTTAATTTTAGACACAAATATTAATATAAATAAGAATTAGAATGTTTCTGTTGGTACCTATCTTCTGTTCGAATTTCAATATATAATACAAATAAGAACTGAAATGTTCAAAATATTCAAATTTGGAATCGTTTCATCCGGTTAACGATGGGTGAAAGTTGACCTCTCTTCGTCTCTTAGACTAAATGCGTCTCATTGATTTGTTATTCTACATGGTTGCCGAAAAAATAGAGTACGCCACACGTCTGAAAACAGTTTTTTGGACTCGCAGACTTCCAGGACTCGCTGACGCTCGTCCTAGAATTTGGTCTACTCGTCCAAAAAACAGTATTTTCCGGACTTGTTACGTTAATTACTATTTTCGGCAACCATCCGGGAAGTGTTCACTTTTTTGGGAAAGTAGCACTTCCCGACCTCTCTTCGTCTCTTAGACTAAATGCGTCTCATTGATTTGTTATTCTATATGATTGCCGAAAAAATAGTGTACGCAGCACGTCCAAAAACAGTTTTTTTGGACTCGCAGACTTCCAGGACTCGCTAACGCTCGTCCTAGAATTTGGTCCACTCGTCCAAAAAACAGTATTTTCCGGACTTGTTACGTAAACTACTATTACGAAAGTGTTCCATACAAAGTTTTTTCTTCGACAGTTATATTGCCAAATTGTAGCAATTATATCTTTAATTTGAATGTTTAATGTTATGAATTGTCGTCGTATTATCAAATAAGGACTTCCGAGTTATATGACGCAAAATACTGTATTTTTCAAAAATGCATAAATGGATGAACAGTGTGTAAAAAATTACTTTACGCACAGTTGATGATTTTACGCACAGTTGATTTTTTTACGCACTTGTGCGAAAAAGTATTACTGTACGCACTGTCGTAGAAAAAAAAAACAGTTTTGACCTCTGGAGTTTGAAATTACTAACATGGCAATATGTCCATCAGAGACAACCAAATTTCTAGGATTACACATAGATTCTGGATTGAGTTGGAAATTATATAGAAACTATGGATGGAAAAGAATAAACTGCAGTTTCTTCGTATTGATACAATTGAAAAGATTTTGGATGAAAACTGTTTGAAAGATGTCTATTATGCCATGGTTAATTCAGTTATTTCGAATATTGAAGTCCTATGCAGAGTTAGGTAATTCCTTGTTATAAAGTAATCAATAATTATTATAATCACTTTTTTTTCTCATAATTTGTAATTGTATTTTCCTTTTAAAGTAATTTGGAATTGCAGGTATATATACTATTACCACCTCCACCCCTGAAACTATATGGTTACAACTTTTCATATTTCCCTAACTTTGGCTACTAATGAAATTGTGTAATTTTGATTATAGAAATTCAATATTTTTTTTATTTGAATATTTGTATTACCAGATTATAATCCCTAGTCATAAATATGTAATATTTCTTGGGACAATAAAGTTATTATTATTAAAAATAATCAAACCCGACTAGAAATTATCTACTGCTATTACAACACTGCACTTCGTAGTTTCGAAGCTCACATCCTGTAGCAAGCACAAAGCTCTACAATTGTTCTTCTTCAGCCGTAAGAAATACTTAAGAACTTCCTTTGTTCAAACTCGAATGAGTTGAAAAATATTTGTTGAAGGAAAGTTTCCAATCTGTAAACGACTATATGGGAAACTTTTGTAGAAAACAGTTGTGTGTAATGTTACGTGATGATTGTGTTAGAATGCTTTTTCTTATATATTCATATGTTTATTTTAATGTTCTGAACAGACTGTTCTATATAATTGTCTTATGATCAGGAATAAATATTTTATAATCATTATATCATGTCTTCACAGAGGTGGATTTAGAACGTTCCTAAGTGGAGGAGGTAATTAGCTCTCGGGTTGGGGACAATCAGCTAGAGTTGAGGTTTGACCGAAAATGACTTGAAGAGGTAGGACTCGTAGGAGGACAATCTGTCAGTGTTGATCTCAAGGGGGTCAATTCCCCCTATTGCATCCCTCCCCCTTTGAACCAACAGTGTGTCTTCAGGACTTTTTCAATGCGGCCTCTATTAACACGTATGAGTATATTTCAAATAAGTGTCCCAAAAAGTATGCAATTCCTTATCAAAATCAGAGATATGAGCCACTCTTAAGGCATAACTGTAATATAAGTTCAAAACAAAAGTTCACACGAATGAAAAACAAACGATTCACCATGCAATATGTAGCATGTACAGCAGGTCAGTTTCATACAGTGTTTTGACACTTCTGGAATTGTGAAAGGCTTTCGCAGCCATCGTCTTACATGGTGGTTCTTCGGGTTGAAACCGACGTATGCTTAGAGAAGATTTCGACGTTTAGCTAAGACGAGTGGTTAGCATTTTCAAGAGATATTTTCAAAGTTTCTGGTTTCTTAAGTCGCTGTCAAAGGCGGAAACTTTGCAATATCACAAACACGAATACCCAATGAAGACATAATAGCCAACATTGAAGCTGCTATTAGAACCTTTCCCGAAAAACAGGCAGAAGAAATTCGCACAGAGTGTACACAAATACTACGTAAGGCTGAACCACCTAAGAGTAATTTGTCGAAAACCGAAGTGCAGGCCATCACGGAATTGAACAGAGATGAGAAAATTCTGATTCTACCGGATCACAAAGGTAATGCAACCGTTGTCTTAAACAAAGAGGACTTATACAAAGAACTGAAACGGGACCCAACACAAGCAACCGTCCAAATTGTAAATCGCTCTATCAAATCTACTTCATTGGATGACAACACCAAAAAACGACTGTGTAGAAGTGAGGCTCTCATTCCTAGGCTGTATGGTCTACCAAAAATTCACAAAACCAACGTGCCGCTCCGACCAATAGTCAACACCATTGGATCACCAACCTATGAACTTGCGAAATATTTGTCCACGCTACTACAGCCACACATTGGTAATACATCTTCCTATGTAAGAGATTCCATACATTTCATCGAAAAGATCAAAGAGATTACCATTGATCTTTCTAGTCAGCTTTGATGTAGTATCCCTGTTCACAAAGGTCCCGTTAGATGAAGCCATGAGGGAAATTGAACTACTTTTCCCAAGTGATATATCCAATCTCTTCAAAATATGCTTAACATCATCATATTTAATTTTCAATAACAAAATATATGAGCAATTAGATGGTGTTTCAGTGGGAAGCCTACTAAGCCCAGTTATTGCTAATTTCTTTATGAAAAAACTAGAAGAAAAGGCAATTGAAACTGCAAATTTAAAACCCAAGGTATGGTTGAGATATGTAGACGATACGTTTATAATTTGGAGCCATGGGCCAGAAAAACTCAATGAATTCCTTAACCATATCAATGACATACACCCGAATATTCAATTCACCAAGGAAATTGAAAATGAGAAAAAACTGGCATTCTTAGACGTTCTCATTTCTCGAAAAGAAAGACGTCTAGGGCATACGGTATATAGAAAACAAACACACACTGATCGATATCTCCACAATATCTCAAACCATCATCTGTGCCAAAAACAAGGTGTAATCAAGACATTAGTTGATCGAGCTAGAAGAATTTGCGAACCTGAATACCTGGAAGCTGAACTAAAACATCTCAAAAACGCTCGTCTTTCTAATGGGTAGAGAGAAGGAGATATTGAGAGGTGTTTTAAAAATAGAAGAGAAATCAGAGACGGAAGAATCAATAGTAGACCGAATGACTGTCCATCCTGTGATCCAAGTAGTAGTCAATCCAACACCGAAAAAAGAAAAGCATTCTTACCATATATTCCCAGAGTTACAGATCGTATTGGCCGTATTCTACGAAAATATGAGATTAAAACCGTTCATAAACCTTTAAAAAAAACTGAAAGATCACTTTAGATCAGCGAATGACAAACGAGACGTACTATGCTCTTCTGGGGTTTATCGCATTCCATGTTCTTGTGGCAGCGTTTATATCGGAACCACGAAACGCTCCGTTAAAACAAGAATCAAAGCACACAAGGCCTGCTGTCGGTTAGGGCACACACAGAAATCCGCTGTCGCAGAACATGCTCTCAAAATCGTTACCATGGAGTGAAATTTGAAGAAACTCAAGTCATCTCTTCAACATCTGCCTATTACCCAAGACTCTTCCGGTAAGCAATTGAAATTCAGAAACACCACAACAACTTCAACAGAACCGAAGAAGGACTACAATTGAACAAGGTTTGGCTTCCAGTTCTCAAAAATTCTCAATTACCTCCCTACCCACAAAATAACGGTACGAACGATTCTATGATGTCAGCTAACGCTATGTACCAATCAGATGTGAGAACGTCAAATCACAGGTATTTATTGAGACAACGTATAACAAATGTCAAGCATTTGACAGCGACTTAAGAAACGGGAAACTTTGAAAATATCTCTTGAAAATGCTAACCACTCGTGTTGGCGAAACGTAAAGATCTTCTCTAAACATACGTCGGCCTTACAACCTGAAGAATCACCATGTAACTTCTGGAATTGTTGAATAACGTTGGTATGATCCCACAGGAGTTTTTTTTCCATCCCCAGTTGCTTGGCAACGAGACTGCTGTTCCGAATTCTTGCTTGGAGAGTAGCTTGTTTGATGTGTTGTGTTATAGCAACATTCTGCTGTATGAGGTATGTTTTCGATTACTCTATTCTTTCCTGTGAATAAAACTAGTGTTGGTGCTCGTAAGAAATGATGCTTGATCATAAAGTAGAACAGATCATGACATTCATCATCAATATCACAGGTGCCTATGCAGTGCTAATGCCACACACAATCAATTCCCGAAAGTACATTGAACAAAATATCGAAACAGTATCGCAACCAGTTGCAGAGTGAAAAGCCAAAACATTTCTGCGAATTCCTGTTGAGACTTTTGCACGAATCCCATAAAATGGAATAAATCTTCTATATTTTCCACAACCATATACTCAATCCATAGTTCTTCAATATATTGTATTTGTGAGAATAGTGTCCACAGAAAGTGTTCAAATGCAAATGTGTCCACTTTCTACTGCATGCCTAACATGGCGACCATCTGCTACTTCTTGTGAGTAGGGAGAAATCCATCCATATTTGTTGACATCATCATAAGTACAGATAACATGTTTTTCATGCAACAAGCACTTGCAGGAACTCTGAACGGAAATTCACCAGATGCAATTCAACGTTCGTCGTGGTATCAGCCAGGAAAGTAGTTGTTTTCTGATGGATTCAGACCCAAATATTCCTATTGTATAGGATTATTGCAATGAGCTGTCCTATCAAGACATCTTGTTTATCCATTTTAATACTCATTGTACACAAATACAGATTCCTTCATTTGTTATTTGATTCTTGACGACCACTAAAGTGGATATTGCTGGTTGGAGATCTGAAGTTGAGATGGGGCTCGTAGTTTGGATGTATCTACTCTGCGGGCGTTGTTTCAGCTTTTGCCTTGAAATGGTGCAGACATTTTTTGTTGTCTGCATAGACCTACCCTACACTGGTGAGGGGCAACACCCCGAAACCGATCTATAGATGGTCCAAATGTTTCAATAAACATTTCCATGCCACAAGCCTTGTAGCACGGAAATTCACCAGATGTAATTCAACGTTCGTCGTGGTATTAGCCAGGAAAGTGGTTGTTTTCTCATGGATTTTCGACCCAAATATTCCTATTGTATAGGAGTATTGCAATGAGCTGTCCTGTCAGAACATCCTGTTTATTCAATTATTATTACTATACTTTTTGTACATAAAATTGTTCTATTTATAAATCTAATTGTTGAAATAAGTCACTTAGGGCCAGTTTCACAGGTTCCAGTTAAGCTTCAGATAAATTAACTGATGGTTAGAATGTGTCCATTTCATCACCATCTAAAGAATATCATTCACCGTCTTAACTATTAGTTAGTTATCTGGAGTTTAACTGGAACCGGTGAAACTAGCCCTTATAAGTTTTAACTTATAAGTAACTTATATGGTTGGTGAAAGAGTCGTGTCATTTCAAATTCAAAATGAGTGCCCAGAACATAGGAAAAACAATGAAGAAGGAAATCGACAAAGATCCGCATAGAAATTCATCTCATTAAATGTACAAAATTTATAAAGGAATAACCCAAATCCAACAAAGAAAATTCTAAAGAAGAAAACAAGTTATGATGAAAGAAAACTACTGCAGACATTTCCTGTACCTGAAGATCAATATCCTTTTTAGCTGCATACTGACGCTATTCGGACAGAAACCGCCAAGAAGGTGAATTATTCACTTTTATCTCTGCCAGAGAATAATTGGCCTCTATCCCGAACATTTATTGTGTTGAACGACGAAACTCATTTCATTTCACAAAATAAAACATTTCACGACAATTTCTCAAGAATATAATAAACCTTGAGATTTCAAATACAGCCAGTGCGAAGAGTAGACTACACCTAAATCGCAAAACATAAACTTTCAGTGCTGCGGAATGAGTATTAAATTTGAAAAGGTCCATATTTTATGCTAGATTTCTCAATAGTTGAGATGTTCACTGATAGATGGTGATATTCGTAATAAATTTTCGGAGAAATATTTCAAATAAGGTAGAACACGGTATTTGGGGTTTGATTTTCATGATTTGAGATAGTTTGAAGTAGTAAAATTTCCATTTGATTATCACTTTAATTTGAATAATTCATTTAAAAAAAAAAAAAATATTCTTGAACATTTCAATATATTTCATTTATCTGCATATGAAAAAATATTAAAAAATCGTCCAATTTCTGGAATCCACCTGAGCTAAAGCTGAGCTAGAAAGAAGATGACGACTGAAGCAGAAAATGACAGGAAAAAGGTAAATGCCAAGCAATTCTATTTTGTGAAATCAAATAAAACATTGAAAACAAAACTATACAAAAATACCTGCTCATATTTTGAATCGATTTTTACAATATTAAAAATAAATCCATTTTAGTGCACTACGTCAATAACATTCAACATAGTAAAAGATACTGCAATGAGTGAGATGGTTTTTTTAATAGACGGGAATGCATGGTGAGGCCGCTGATAGTTTTCAATTTGTGAAATTTGTATTTGTAAATTTGTTTTTAAGAATCTCTTATAGTGCCTCTACACCATCGGCCATGATAGACGAATACAGAGTGGGCCACGATTGCCACCATCATTGCGCAGCTGTTCACAAGTTCGTGCATATTTATTGTTAATTGTCATTTGTCACCACATACCTCATAAATGTTGAAACAGTAGCAGCTATCGCTTTTTATTCATTTAGTGGATATGACCACCGACAAGTTCGTCTCCGCTCATGGACAAATACAGGCGATTATGCCCTCCACACGATCGTGATCGCCTGTGTTCGTCCATCATGGCCGAGAGTGTAGATGCGCCATACGGTTTTCCTTTGGTCATCCAAGAGATTGTGTGAGAAATGGAGATCATGGAACCACAACTTTCGTGAGAGTAAGAGGCATAAGATGTCCGGAGGACTGCTCATTGCTAATATCCTATACAATAGGAAAAGTTGGATCGAAAATCCATCAGAAAACAACTACTTTCCTGGCTAATGCCACGACGAACATTGAATTACATCTGATGATATTTCCGTGCAGAGTTCCTACAAGGTTATCTCTGCAATTGCTTGGTTGCATGGGAATGATCATAGAAACATTCGGACCACCTATATATCGATTTCGGAGTGTTGCTCCTCATCAGTATAGGGTAGGTCTAGCAGTCAATAACTAATGACTGCAACGAATGAATCGACGACCATTCCCATTTAAAGACCGAAACTGAGATCGCGCCCGCACAGTGGATTAACTCCAAACTGCGAGCACCATCCCAGCGCCGGAAGTCCAACCAAGCAATAGCCGTGCTCCACGATCGTCAAGACCGTATATGAAACGGAAAAGAAATCTGTAGTTCACAATGAGCTTATGACAAGAGGCATAAGATGTCCGGAGGACTGCTCATTGCTAATATCCTATACAATAGGAAAAGTTGGATCGAAAATCCATCAGAAAACAACTACTTTCCTGGCTAATGCCACGACGAACATTGAATTACATCTGATGAAATTTCCGTGCAGAGTTCCTACAAGGTTATCTCTGCAATTGCTTGGTTGCATGGGAATGATCATAGAAACATTCGGACCACCTATATATCGATTTCGGAGTGTTGCTCCTCATCAGTATAGGGTAGGTCTAGCAGTCAATAACTAATGACTGCAACGAATGAATCGACGACCATTCCCATTTAAAGACCGAAACTGAGATCGCGCCCGCACAGTGGATTAACTCCAAACTGCGAGCACCATCCCAGCGCCGGAAGTCCAACCAAGCAATATCCGTGCTCCACGATCGTCAAGACCGTATATGAAACGGAAAAGAAATCTGTAGTTCACAATGAGCTTATGACAAGAGGCATAAGATGTCCGGAGGACTGCTCATTGCTAATATCCTATACAATAGGAAAAGTTGGATCGAAAATCCATCAGAAAACAACTACTTTCCTGGCTAATGCCACGACGAACATTGAATTACATCTGATGAAATTTCCGTGCAGAGTTCCTACAAGGTTATCTCTGCAATTGCTTGGTTGCATGGGAATGATCATAGAAACATTCGGACCACCTATATATCGATTTCGGAGTGTTGCTCCTCATCAGTATAGGGTAGGTCTAGCAGTCAATAACTAATGACTGCAACGAATGAATCGACGACCATTCCCATTTAAAGACCGAAACTGAGATCGCGCCCGCACAGTGGATTAACTCCAAACTGCGAGCACCATCCCAGCGCCGGAAGTCCAACCAAGCAATATCCGTGCTCCACGATCGTCAAGACCGTATATGAAACGGAAAAGAAATCTGTAGTTCACAATGAGCTTATAACAAGAGGCATAAGATGTCCGGAGGACTGCTCATTGCTAATATCCTATACAATAGGAAAAGTTGGATCGAAAATCCATCAGAAAACAACTACTTTCCTGGCTAATGCCACGACGAACATTGAATTACATCTGATCGTCGTGGCATTAGCCAGGAAAGTAGTTGTTTTCTGATGGATTTTCGATCCAACTTTTCCTATTGTATAGGATATTAGCAATGAGCAGTCCTCCGGACATCTTATGCCTCTTGTCATAAGCTCATTGTGAACTACAGATTTCTTTTCCGTTTCGTGAGAGTGGTTCGAAACCACACTAGCTCAGTGGCAGAAGCTATCTATGCAAATTAAATAAATGATGAGCATGAATGGAAACGATGTATTACTGAAGATGATCAACGAATCAATGCCCAAGGAAGTACAAGCCAAATAAAAAATTAAACACCTTTTTTTAACAAATGTAATTTAAAAAAAAAACTCATTTCTACTGAATGGAAATATCCGTGTGAGATAGAAAACTCACTATTTTTACGCGTAAACACGCAGGTTTTTCGCATTTTCAATAGAAAAACTTATACCGGTAAACCTTGTACAATATTGAAACTGGTGATAGACCAGAATATGACTGTTCAGATTATCGGAATTTCACCTTAGTAAAAATCTCACCGTTTTCGAGATAATGAGCATTTTATAAATTTCTGGAAAATCACTACCTCATCTTGGATTTTTGAGTAACATGTCTCCAAATTGGGACTAATTCAAATATATTTGCTGCTGACAATTACTGATGAGTGATGCTTTCAGATGTACCAAACAGTTTTTCAGAAAACGATACAATTTTTCAAGAAACGAAGGTAATATGCCAGATTTGAGATTCACCAATTTTTGACATTGTTTGAGAAAAAACATAACCAAGTGGAAGTGGATATTCATTACAAATAATGCCCATTTTGTCCAGACTCTACCATGGTATAAAACATACGATAATTATTTTTGGAAGTTGTAGATTTTCGATTATATTAGAGTGTGATGTAATTCTGAACTAAAATCAACTCCAGTAGACTGTCAGTAATGTCTTTTATTTTTATCCTATCAAGATGGGATGATTACCTAATTATGAGTAATAAAGAATCAACTGCTTAGAAGCATTCAATGAGATGTAAAGAAGTAAATACTAACTCAACGTTTTTTCGAATCAACATACACTATAAACCACAATAACGATTATTCAACATCGCACTGCATAATATTACAAAAATGTTATTTTCCATCCACTCGTACGAAGAGACGACATCTTTTCAAGAAGAACCTTTTCAAATGCGTTATAGGTTATAGCCCCCAAATCAGCGATTCTCTGAGCGGCATTGTGCAATCGGATATCGTTCTGCATAAAGCGCTGCTGCAGCAGTAGCACTACCTCCACATTCACCATAAATGTTGTGCATATGCGCATATTCTCGGGGAGTATAACGTGTATACGGCATGACAAAGAAACGAATACCACTGAATGAAACAAGCGGAATGATTTCAAAAAACTAAGACAGAAGTCACAAGTTTTTCAAACAATATGTGACAGCCACCAACTAGTTTTTTTCAATTCTATTTACAGAAGATCCGTTCATGCACAATGCTGTATTTTATTTTTTCATTGGGAAACTATTGCTTCTACGGACTCAACACAGGAGAAAAGTTTTTAATTTTCGACAAAGAATCACCTCCTACAAAATTTTGCACTTATTTGGTTACACCCTGTATATCTGTCGGTTTCTGAAACTTCGTTGGAATCTGGATGTTGGACAATTGCGACATTCATCACAAGAATGCGCATTAATCGGTGCCATGTCGGATAATCGACATTTCATTTCGATAATTTTATTAGGCTTAATTACATGAAAAGTTAATTTTATTGACATACTATTTAATGCTACCAAGCAGTCTATTCTTTATTATTAATAATCATTTCCACATTTTATCTTGATGAAATCGAAATAAAATAATTTTTGGGCTCAAGTTCAAAAGTGGATGGAAGCCTAGAATAAAACCACGCCTAATTCAATGGAAATCAGTTCCTCCAAAAATAATTATAGTTTGTTTTATACCATGGTAGAGTATGGATAAAATGAGCATTCTTTTGAAATGAATGTCCACTACCAATTGGTTATGTTTTTTTCAGTCAATAATGTCAAAAATTTAAAAAAAAAATTGATGAAACTCAAATCTGTCGTTTTACCCTCATTTCTTGAAAAAAAAAGTTCACTTTCTGAAAAAATGTTCTATACGTCTAAAACCATCACTCATCAGTAATCTTCAGTAGAAAAGATATTAGAATTCGTCTCAATTTGTATCTCAAAAATCCAAGGTTAGGTAGCGATTTTCCAGAAATTCTTAAAATGCCAATTATCTCGAAAACGATGATATTTTTACTGAAGTGAAATTTCGATATTCTGAACAGTCGTGATCTGGTCTATCACGTTTCAATATTGTACAAGGTTTACCGGACACCCTGTTTACATAGTTCATTATAGTCGCCTCTCGTATTGTACTGAAACCTTATTTTGGTGTGGTTTTGATTGTTATTTCTTTTATAAATTAAAATACTATTGCTGTGATGAATAGTTTAAAATCTACTTATATCACCTGTTGTCAATCTTTTAATGAAACTACAAAAGTTATATGAGGATATTCTTATGGCGTGGTGACTAATATTAATATTTACAATATTTACCTGGATTGTGGCAACTGGGCAGAACCCCCAATACGTTGAAGAAGTATTGTTGGTTGCATATGCTTTGTTTGTTTTGATTGAATATTGGTGTGCAGAATTAAAATTTCAAATAATGTCGTTTTTTTTGTTGCTGTTTTTATATTTCTTATCTGTACCATGATTCTTTGGAGGCATGAACTATTGTTGGGACTAGAGCTTATGATTTTGATCGCCTGCATGTGAGTACCAGTGACAAATCAAAGTATTGACGGTGTGAACCCGGAAATTAAAAATTATTACATCTGTTTGTAAAACGGTTGAATGGTGGTGTTTGGTCACTCTTTTAGGTGAGTGTTTTTAGGAAATATGATGTCAAATGGGTTATTGAAAAATTATAAGGATAGTAGCATGATAAAAACTCTTTTAGATATTTTGAAATCATTGTACTTGCAACCAGCTACACAACAACAGCAAGGAACATAAACATTGTCAGAGCGATATACCAGGGGTATTTTTCTTCCTTTCCATCAATTCCCGCACTCAGTTTAGCCATGACCCAAAAAACTGTTACATCACAGTATACTACATCCGTCAGACAGAAAGGCCGGTTGTACACGTTCGTTTAAACTCCGGATCGACTTACTAATAGTTTTATTATGCACCCTTACAACATTTAATTAATGTAAAGGATTGGTAAGTCCATTCGTAGTTTAACTGGCCTTATACAACTGGCACCCTGAAAGTCGGAAAAACTAGAAAAATCTGAAAATTGACATTTTCAGTTTGGAAAATACGAAATTTCTCAGAAACGCAAATTGTGAAAGGCCATCGTTGAATGAATGATGGTTTTTCGGGTTTTTAGGCCGACGTTTATTTAGAGAAAAACTCGACGTTTCGCCAACACGAGTGGTTGGCATTTTCAAGAGAAATGTTTACAGTTTCATCACTGTTAAGCAGAACATGCGCTTAACAATAACAATCACAGAGTAAAGTTCGAAGAAACCCAAGTAATTGCCACAACACATGCATATTATCCAAGACTCTTCCGAGAAGAAATCGAAATCAAAAAACATCCCAACAATTTCAACAGAATTGAAGAAGGGTTACAATTGAATAAAGCATGGCTACCTGTTCTCAAGAAAACGGTAATAACACCGAGGGGGTACCCGACGCAGGGACGATGGCACCGGACGCAGGTACGAGTACGTCGACCCATAAATACTGGCTGAGACAACGCATACCAAACAAGTAGTGTTCAGTGATCGAAACTGTAAACATTTCTCTTGAAAATGCCAACCACTCATGTTGGCGAAACGTCGAGTTTTTCTCTAAATAAACGTCGGCCTAAAAACCCGAAAAACCATCATTCATTCTCAGAAATGGTTGATATTTTTACAATTTACTGAAAAATCTTTTTGACCGTTTTAAGAGAATCTACAAATAATTTGAAAAAAATTTTCCGTAAAATCAATAGTCCGGAAAATATTTGAAAAAAATGGAAAATCGAGATATTGACCGTACTAATAGAATGGATTCTTTACTTCCCATTTTCCCCCTTTCCTTTTCCGGGCGCCACGTAAGAATATTGTTTTCTTTTATAAAATACCAATAATTCAAAGATGGCAACAAATTTTCAAATTTCACAAGATACCTTTTTGAATCGCCTTCCGGAAACCTACAATTTTTTTTTAAACGAGATCTCGAAAAAAAGGTAGATGAACAATCTTATTGTCCTTGAACAGGTCTACAAAAGGTTGTTGTAATTTTTTTTTCAATTTTGGTTTGTTAGGTCAAGTTAGGTTTGGTGAGGTTAGATTTGGTGATAGATTTATGATTGCGATTTTTTTTTAATTCATATCTCCGAGGTTGAGCTTTAAAAATAGGTGTTTAGGGAGTATGTAGAATCGATAGAGGAGCTCGAGAGCGGTATTTTGGACACAAGAAAATTGGAAAAAAGTGGCATTTTATGATACTAGATGTCGAAAATCGGACTTGAAAATTGGTTCCTCATGACTTTATCAATGGATCAATTCAACTGTCTTCCTTTCTCACTTTCTTCCTAATCGTAAAACATGGCCTTTGTCTTACCGTTCTCGAGTTGGCAATTCGCTCGGTCCTTCGGGCCGGACTTTGCTCTTACGAGCAGGATTTTCTTTTTTTTGTGTTTACATTTTTTTCCTAATCTGGGAAACACGGTATTCGAACACTCTTTGAATGCGTATTTTCAATAAAAACCCATAGTAGAAACCCCTTCCTTCTAGCTCTTACCGTTCTCGAGATAGCAATGTTTTGGTCCTTCGGGCCAGATTTTGGTTCTACGAGCCGGGTCTTCTAAAAAATTAAACAAATTTGTTATAATCCCATTCTTCTATCTCTTACCGTTCTTGGGATATCTTTTTTTGGAGGTAGCGGGTGGATGCAGTTTCATAAAAGAAATCCATTCGTGAAAACCCCATTCCTCTAGCTCTCTTAGAGTCGTGTATTCATATTATTGGTGTCCAATAATAGTTTTAAACGAATTGAAGTCGAAGTATTCAAAAAATATCTCAATAAGTTTTTACTAAGGTCAAATTTTCATATTCTGTTCATTCATGAGCTGGAAACCAGGCCACCAGCACTCCAAAAGATGTCGTTGAATTTCGGGACACCCTGTATAATAATAGCGATGATGAGGGGTGAATAATTTATAACGAACAATTCTTTTCAACAAACTTTACATGACATTGTGTTTCATTTTGCTACACGTCGCGGGTGTGCTGGCATGTGACCGTCGATAACATGTGTCACGTATAGCAGCCGCAGACAAAGCAGAACCGCGTTAATCAACGCCCCTTTGAAGATGCACTCGGGTCCGGGGTAGTTCGTGCACAAGGTTATTGAGTTGCTACGACCGCACCGGGATAGCTTGAAATATGTTGGCACGGGGTTGAAAACATGATAATTACATCACTTCATATGCGTATAATAAGTATCTTGACGACAACCGTAATTCTTTATTTTCCTTGCTTTTCAAGTATGAACAAACTAAGCTTCAACATTTTTGAAGAATGACATATTTCAGATCTTCACTCATTTACACGGCGGATTTTCCACAAAGTATCGAATTTTGTACCACCCACCAATATGCGGATGACACACAATTGTATTTATCTTTTTCAATCAATGATGTACACGTTGCGTGCGAAAGAATAAATTCTGAATTGAGCTACATTTCTGCACTTTCAAATGTGCATGACCTCTTTCTCAACGAAAACAAAACTCAGTTCATGATCTTTGGTAAAGACAAAGAGGATCTTACTGCTATTTGAAATTAGGATCAATGATTCAAGATTAGTAGCAGTTGATAAATGTAAAAATTTGGGCCTTCAGATGGACAATGAATGAAAGTTCAATGGACATGTGAATTCTCTTATACAGAAAGCTTCTGGAAAACTTAAAATGCTCTACAGGGTGTATCTAAATAACACCGAAAAAATTAAAGGGGTGATTCTGTGATGAAAATTAATGTGAGTGTTTGGTATAAAATTTTTTGAAATCCCTCCCCGGAAAAGTTACACCCCTTCGAAAATTAAAAAAAAAGGATTTTCTATTTTATTTTCCCTGTATATCAAGCTAAAGACACGAAACTTGGTAAACATTATCTGTCAATAAGAGTTCACTTTTTGAAATTTTTTCAACCCTGAAGTATGCTTAGAAGGGGTTGATTATTTCAACCCCTACGATATTTTTTCTTACAACTTTTTTTTAGATGAAAATTTTTTCTTTAAAAAAGTATGACTGAAAAGCCCAATTCATTGACTAACATTTTTAACTCTACAAGTTTTTTTCTAAAACTTGAGCATTTACGAGAAAAAAAATCTAATGCAATGCATTTTCAAAAAGATGAGCTGACGCGAGTGTATTTTGCGTCAAGTCTAGTGGCCTGTGCTTTGCATAAAAACATTAATACTGACACTAGGATTGTGTAGTGTCATTTTCTGTCACCCATCTTATTGTTTCACAAGTTTTATGATTGTGTATTGTAGGAAATATTAGTTGATTGAAAATATGAATGCATATTCGAATTTGGAAATGGCAGATATGCATTTTACATACGGTCGTGCTAACGGTAATTCATTGGAAGCGCAAAGACTTTATGCTGAACAGTACCCACAGCGTAGACTACCCCATCATACTACGTTCACAACTATTCACCGACGTTTGCGGTAACGTGGTAATTTTGAAAAAAGAAGTTATGATTCTGGTCGTACTAGAGAAGTTAGAACTGCAGCTGTAGAAGAAGCCGTACTTAATTCAATTGAAGAATTCCCAGAAACTAGTACCAGGAGAATAGCTCGTGTCCTACATTCCGTTGTTTTTAGAATTTTAAAAGAACAAATGTTGTATCCCTATCATCTTCAACGGGTGCAGGCGTTAATGATTCGAGATTTTTTACCCCGTGTGATTTTTTGTCAGTGGCTTACCACAGTTCTTAGGTAATATTTTATTTACTGACGAGGCGAGTTTCTCAAGAGACTGTATTAGAAATTTTCACAACAATCACCTTTGGGCTGACGAAAATCCTCATGGCTTTTTTGAAGGAAATCATCAGTATCAATTTTCATTAAACGTGTGGATCGGAATTATTGATAATCATTTAATTGGTCCCCATTTTCTTCCGCTACGATTAAATGGTGAAGCATATTGTCATTTCCTTGAAGAATTACCTGTTCTTCTTGAAGAGGTTCCCATTCAAATTAGGCAACATTCATGGTTTATGCACGATGGTGCACCAGCTCATTTTAGTATACGTGCAAGAACTCACCTGGATGAGGTGTATGCCAATCAATGGATAGGTCGAGGAGGACCTGTAAACTAGCCAGCCCGCTCCCCTGACCTTAATCCTTTGGATTTTTGCATATGGGGATATCTGAAATCTTTGATATACACAAACCCAGTTGAAAATATCGATGATCTGCGAAACCGCATTGTAGCAGGGTGTGGAACTATAAGAAATTCTCCAGGAATATTTCATCGTATACGCAATTCTATGAGGAAAAGCGTAGATGCTTGTATTGAAGCTGAAGGCGGTCATTTTCAACATTTATTATAATTGTATTGTCGATATTCGACAGGTTTTTGTTCATTGTTTGTTCACTTTTGTTTTTAGTTGAAGAAGTCTCATAATCATAATCATAATTTGGTTGGCTGTTGTTTAATAAAATGCTATTTTACATGAGCTTATTTTTTTTTTCTCATAAATGCTTAAGTTTTCGAAAAAAACTTGTAGAGTTAAAAAAATTAGTCCATGAATTGGGCTTTTCAGTCATACTTTTTTAAAGAAAAAATTTTCATCAAAAAAAAGTTGTAAGAAAAAATATCTTAGGGGTTGAAATAATCAACCCCTTCTAAGCATACTTCAGGGTTGAAAAAAATTCTAAAAGTGTACTCTTATTGACAGATAATGTTTACCAAGTTTCGTGTCTTTAGCTTGATATACAGGGAAAATAAAAAAGAAAAACAATTTTTTTTTATTTTCGAATGGGTGTAACTTTTCCGGGGAGGGTTTTTTCAAAAAATTTTATACCAAACACTCACATTAATTTTCATCACAGAATCACCCCTTTCATTTTTTCGGTGTTATTTAGATACATACAGGTATATGCACCGTGATGTACTGAGTACCGGGTTGAAATTGAAACTTTGTGATTCTCTGATTTTGTCATCTCTGGCGTACTGTAACGTGGTATATTGGCCTGCTCTGACCTACAGAGATAAAAATAGCGTACAAAAAATACAAAATTCATGCATTAGATATTGTTTTGGACTTCGGAAATTTGACCACGTCATTAGCAATGTGTTTCGCAGATTAAATTGGCTCAGTCTTGATGAAAGATTCACCCTCCACATGGCTTGTCTTATCTATAAGGTCAACAGGTGTCATACCCCGAGATATCTCTATTCTAAGCTGATGAAAGGTTCTCAGACCCACAGTCGAACTACTAGAACTTGTTATCTATACAATATACCTGCCCACTCCACCGCTACGTTTCAAAAATCGTTCTCTTGTGTTTCAGTAAAAATAATCAACTCTGTTCCAGAATATATAAAAAACAAAAATACACTATTCTCTTTCCGAAAACATACGAAATCCCACTTACTCTCTTTGAGAACAAATTTATAATTTTTGTTGTTGGAGTTTTATTATATATTTTTTTTGTTAGTAAGTAATAGTAATTCTTTTGTTAATATTATCCTTATGTTTAGCACCTGTTATGTATCGATTTTTTATCTGGTTGGTATCTGTGGGAGGTTATGTGGAAGAACAACTATGTTGAACATCGCCTTCCAAGGGCAATCGTCTACATTAACTTTTGTATTTGTAAAAGAAAAATTAAGACCCATTATTATTATTATAGTTATTTATGTATCAAGGGCGTAAAGTAGGCGTTTATGGCCTGAGGCGTGAATAATGGCCCGATGACGTCAGCCGAGGGCCATTACACGCTGAAGGCCATAATAGTAAATTACGTAACAAGAGTTGTAAGTAACCCATTACGCACGAAATGAAAAACTTTATGCACGAAGCCCATTCATTTTAACGTTATGCTTGTGTCGCCAATCCATAAAATTTTGAAAGGTAATATCGTACCTTTCTTTGGATTTTAGCGGTAACAAATTATGTGTGGCAGCTTGAGCTTTTTCTTAAATCTTCGGTGGAGTACTTATAATTTCATCACTTTCACTAGTATCAGACATATTCGTAGATAAAGTTGAGAAAATGTTCGGATACAATTAAATTTTGTTCAAGAAATTGACAATATAAATGACATGACATTTATTTTCATAGCATGCTACTTGAGAAAACGTGTCCTATTTTTAAAGAAATTGCATAACATGCTCTCTACATTTAGGGGCATCATCACTCTTTCAATCCTAAATATATCTCGGTAATGCTAAAAGTTTTTATGTCTTTCAATTGACTAAATTTGTGTAAATAGATCAAATAGAGTCTTACGTAAATAAAAATTTGATTGTAATTTAATTAAACCAAGAAGTTAAGGTTTTCTTCTCAAAACGCACTTGTATGTTATGAGATCTCATTATTTGCATGTTATTGTTATATATCATTTACAAGGAATGTTGACAGTGCGATTTTTGACGTTTATAGACATGGGCGTAGAAAAACGCATTTTACGCACGTGAACATACAAAATTTTATGCACTAGTGGTTAAGCACGAATCACAAATAATACTGACTTGAATGTTAATGGCCTAACACTTTCATACGTTATGTATAACTTCAATAATCAAAAGTGCCGAAGCGATACCTTTGATACTGAATAATTTTAATTGATATTTAATACTTTTATTTCTTTTTTTTTCCTTGGTGTTTTGGTATCGACTGCTATGGTCATTAGCCATGTGTTCTGGATAGGCCACCTTAGGAGCAGCACTGTTAATTGGAACGCAACAGTGAATCGTGCAGGACTCACCACAGTCGAGCCACGAGATTTTAATAATTTAATCGGTCAAATTAAATTAAAAAATCGCAGCCGCAACTGGGGCTCGAACTCTGGACCTTTCGACTCGAAGTCGGACGCTCTAACCTCTGAGCCACGCCCCGACATCTTTCATTTCTTATTTTAATTGTTTCAATCTAAAGCAGGAATTCCGAAAAACTCGATTCACTGAGGATTAGTCACCCAGTAAAGAAACAAACTGCATCTGACGGGAGCAATGATTTAATTGTCAACGTTAAAATTTTACAGATAGAGAAATTTTCAGAATTCTAAAGGTCGATTCATGCCAATGCCGTCTACCGCTCGCATGAGTTTATGAATGATCTTTTCAGCATTTCAATGTTACTGAATTGGTAACGGAACGGCGAACGTAGACGGCAACGGTAACGGCAAACGGAACGGAAAGTTTATGAATCGAGCTTTACTCGAGAGCTAGTTTGAATACTTAAGGGCAATCGTAAGTTGAATATTAACAATTATTATTTTGACTGATTACTCATATATAATTCTCCTTTGTAGGAATTTGAATATATACTATATACTATATTGCCAAATATATTTTGAAATACATTTGCTAGTAGAACTAATAAAGTACAAGTGCTTCATCGATATACTGCAAATTGGTCTCCAAATTCATTAGCCCAGTAACCTAGTACATCCTAAGTTGCATTCAATGGTGGTAGTAGTTTTTTTTTCTTGTATGGGATGTGACTGAGGTGACAAATCCAAGTTTTCGACCTCGGCAGCCCCCGGATCACGTTTGAAAATACCAAAAACTGTTAAATTTTTGCCTTTTTTTTGGTTTCGTCCCATTTTGACCATGAAGGAGCACGTTTTTGACAAAGAACCCTCGATACATTTAAAAACCAGAATAAATTTTCTTCGACACGATATCAAAATGGACTTGCTTGACCCCATAGATTTCGAAATTCAGCTTGTCAAAATTTGGAAAATTTTCCAAATGTGAATATTTTAAGATAATTTTCATGCTTCTTCATTCTCATGTAAATTGCAATTTTTAGTGTTATTTACGCAGTGACTGAATCAAGCATCTTAATCACACCCTCTGAATAATATACAGGATGTACAAAAAAGTGAATGATTGAGATTAAATAAAATGTCCATGCAGAAAATAGTGGCAAAACACAAATGGCATCCTTATTCTCCTAACTACTTCATGGCCTGAAGCTATACGAGACTATGAGAAGAAGGTAGATTTTCCGCAGTTCATCATTATGAACAATCACGAAAATGGACAATTTCTGAGTGATATTATAAACGGAGCGATGAAGCAAAAATTGAATAGTCAACAGGTGAAACTCTCACTACTGGAGCGATAGGAATCCACATTCTGTTCAGAAACGTTGATTTTAAGACCGATTGAATTTCAGTTCAAATTCTATAAAAACTTGAATTTTTCAAAAACGCTTCAGTTTGGGTTTAGGATGTGATACATCAATTAGGATAAGAATCAGGAGAGAAATCCAAAAATTTGGGGAAACACCCTGTTTCCGTTAAAAATAATGAAACCGGAGAAATCGGTAGTGCTATTAACAAAAATATTTCAGATCTATTCTCAATATTTTCGTCACTGACTCTACCCACAATTTCATAGAAACTGCAATTCGAAGAGTTGTCAAGGTTAAAATATACTTTAATGTCAAAAGTTTTTCAACTTTTCAACAATGCTCTTCATTTCAACATGATTATGTAAATTGAAATTATTATGTGAAGAAAACAGAATTCTTTGGGAGATCATTTAATAACGAACAGTCGTTGCCGACCGATGATGAACCCTTTACTTCCATAAACATCTACTAAGTAGGCTCATTAAGGCAAGTACCTGACAGAAAACAACTACTCCCTGGCTAAGACCACGACCACATCGGTCGGCAACGACTGTTCGTTATTAAACGATCTCCCAAAGAATTCTGTTTTCTTCACATAAATCTCTCAACCCGGAGATTCGGAGTGTTCTTCCTCTGCTCGCTAGGTGGAGCGACCTAGATACCGCTTTATCGCGTGAACCAGAGTTGACCAAGCAACGAAGTGTGTAATGGTTTGGACGGGGAACAGGTGGCTTCAGTGCTGTCTGTGTTGACCTACCCTTTGCACTGATGAGAGGCAACAACCTCGAAACTAATCTGCAGGTGGTGACCCTGTCCAAAACATAATTCTGCTGTTTGGTCACAGAGGGCACTTGCAATTGCGTCCTCTGATACCCGTCGTGGTCTTAGCCAGGGGAGTAGTTGTTTTCTGTCAGGTACTTGCCTTAATAAGCCCACTTAGTAGGTGTATATAGGAGTGAAGGGTTCATCATCGGTCGGCAACGACTGTTCGAAATTATTATGTATTATGAACTATAAAGGTGATGGTCTCCTCCATCTCAACAAAAGTCCAGATGAAAGAGAGTACCACCTCCATGTGCGCCTCAGCGACTTAACAAAAAAGCTGGCGCATTTGGTGATCCAACTGTAGGATAAACCCGGAAAAACCTATAGTACCACCATCATAGGTGTCACTGAAGCCAGAATGAGCTTATGCAACTATACGTGATTAAAAATTCAAACACTGACGTTCATCATCACACCAATGGCTCCTTCATTTTTGCCATCGTCTTCCAGTCCATCAGTGATGAGCATATGCACATGAAGTCATAGCAAAAAAAAATATTGCTCAAAAAGTCATTACACTATTTCATGACAACATACACTTTACATTATTTCTAAACCAAAAAAGAATTTGATGGAAAGTGATTAAACATCTTAGATCCATTATAAATTAATGAATTTTTAGTATGAGTACTTTTAGGGTTTGGCATTTTCAATTTATTATTTTGTTTTGTAGAAGAACTATCAGTAGTAAATTTTGTTTAATGTTTGCAGTTTCAAGTATTAAAATTGCAACAACTTGTAAAATTTTAGGTTTCAAAAACAGAGGTCGACATGAATCCCGATTCTTTACTCTGCTTAAATATCGTAGAGCACGATTCTGCAAAATTAGAACATTCTGAATTCGATAACCATAACAAGCTCCCCAAAATGCTATTCCATAACGCAAAAAATGTGATTCAATAAGAGTGTTGTACGACGGTTTGGAAGCTGAGAATCCTAACTGATTTGATACAAGTCTCAATGCATAACAACCAGAAGAAAGCTTTTTACATAGTATTTCAGTGTGCTTTCGACCATGTCATTTAAATCCTTCATGTTCAAGACAATGGCATAAAGCTGAATCATTTAGAAAATATGGAGATTAGAGAGTTATTGCAACCTCTATTGTGATGATACTTTAATAAAGTTTTCCTTTATGTGACATATATTCAATATGCCCTTAACAATTTTCTTTTATTAAAATACAGGCATCCCGTATTTAATTTAAATAAAGGAACAGATACTTTTATTTAAGTCGTCTTCATTTTGACATATCTGCCAAATTTTCGTGAATCATAACTATTAACTTATAAAGGACATGGCACTGGATACATGTATTCCTGGGGCTCTACAGATTTTTTTAATTTTTGGATAAAATCATTCTAGAGGTCGAAAGAAGCAACTTTCTTCATTAGACTTTTTTTCTGGCCCTACAGGGTGAGCTAAAAATTTGGGTGGAATGTCTAATGCCAATTGTGGAAAATACTACTTACCTGTAATTTGATTTTTCTAGATTTTTGGGTATTATATGATGTGGCAAAAATGAATTGACTTTGAATGGTATGCATACATACAGGATGAGGTAGAATACGCGATTTTTCTAAAACATGTTTATTAAATTCTCCCCAGGTGTGGACTTTTCAATGAATTTCTCGAAGCCAAAAGTTCTTCCGAGGTTGCTCGTGTAGGCATTTTTGTTTTTTACATGTTTGCACCAATATACAGTGTGTTTCACTTCTCAAGGAAACACCCTCGTATCTTCCGTAATTTTTTACGTAAAGCCATGAAATTTTCAGAATCGATAGATACACTAGAAATGAACTCACTGCATAAGAGGAGTCATTCTTCGTAATATACACTGCACGCCAGCAGCGATGTAACCACCCATTGCTCCGGAAAGTTATATTAGAGGACAAAATTGGACCGAAATTCCTTCGGATTCATTTTCAGGATACCCGAATTCCTATTATTACACCTGCCCCCTGAAACATTTTTAACCCTCATGGATCAATAGATACACTAGAAATTAACTCGCTTTGCATAAGGGGTCATCCTACGTGTTATGTATACACCGCACGCCAGCAGCCATTTTTTCATCGCTGCGGGCAAGTAGTGTATATCATGTAGGATGACATTTTTGTGCAGTGAATTCTTTTCTAGTGCTTCTATTGATCCTGAAAATTTCATGGTTCTACTTAAAAAATTACGGAAGATATGGCTTCGAGAAATTAAATGAAAAGGCCACACTTGGGCGAGAAGTTAATAAACAGGATTTAAAAAAATCGCGTATGCTGCATCATCCTGTAAGTATATACACTATTCAAAATCAATTGATATTTTTCATAGCGTATTGTACCCAAAAATCAAGAAAAATCATCTTACAGACAGAATTTTATTTTCCACAATTGATATTAGACATTCAACCCAATTTTTCAGCTCACCCTGTAGAGCCAGAAAAAAAGCTTGATGAAGAAAGTTGCTTCTTTTGACCTCCGGAATGATATATCCGAATATAAAAAAAATCTGTCTAGCCCCAGGAATACATGTAACCAGTGCCATGTCCTTTGCAGTGAACATCAAAACATAGTAGAAGCTTTTGTGTGAGAAAATTGTGAGTTCAAAGTAGGTAATCATGAGGGAAAAATATCAAAAAACGTTCAAGATTTACGTAAGAGGACAATATTATTCTTCTCCGAGTAGTGCCTCGTAAGCATATTGCAAATGGATGTGCTGTTTAGGAAGGAGTGAAAAATATGCTGCCTATGATTCAAAAATAATATTCTTTGTAAACTGTTCGGCAGCACATACAAGTGATATTAGACCAATGATGTTATGAGATGGTGATTGGGATGAATGGATGGAAATATTTGAAATTTTACGTACCTACTTGTCAAAATAAAGTTTTACTAAAAGCATCTAGAAAGATGGTTGTTGCAATAACACCATTACGAAACAGAAATAGAAATCACAATACACGATACATTAATTAAAGTTTCTTGTAATGAAGAAAACTTATTTCAGTCAATAACTCTCTATTATTAAATGTAAACATTCTTAGAACCTTCTCAATGGCCAACTCGAACTGAATAACTCATCATAACTTAATATGGAATGGTTGGATGAAACCTAATACTAATTTTATTGAAAGTATGAACAGGATGTTCATAAAGTCAGTTGTGGAATCATCTGCGACTGAAAGATAAACTTTAGTCGCTATTTTCCATCGTACAAGATAACCTCTCTTGGAAGGGAGTCATGTTGTATAGAGAAACATTCTCAATTGAAAATTGAATCAAAACATGACTCGTAGGTTTTTCCATTTCCAGATTAGTCATGTATTGATTCAATTTTCAATTGAGAATGTTTCTCTATACAAAAATAAATACTATATTGGTACTTATCGGATGTTCATTGGGAGGCAGCTATACAACCGAATCCTAATCAATCCTAATTAAGGGAACACAACAAATGCAATTTAGAATATTTCCTCCACTTGAAGAAGCTATTGTACAGCGAAACAGTTTTTTGGTTTTGTCAAACTTTTTAATTAAAATCATTTCAGTTATAGTTATATTATAGATAATTCTCATGTAACATCAGCTTGATAGAAGAATCAAACATGTAGAAAATTTCATACCCCATGTATTGAATATTATCGACCTTATAAGACAGACGTGTTTACGGAATATCTATCTTTTTCACAGGATCCCGAAGTCTGGATGATTGTTGACCCGTTCCATTTTTCACGAAAGGTCCCGCGATAGCAGAAGTAAACACAGAACCGCAATATTTCTTAGTAGTCGCTCTTCACGAAATCACTTTCATCGGTAAATAAATCTGACTTAGGGCGTTATTTATTTAGCTTGCGGCCTCGGATAAACGCGTCACCGCGACCCCGGCTTGGGGAAAGGAGGGGCTCGAAGGGTTTCGTGTAATTAGTTTGCCGTGGAGATGCTGCCATTGCTCGGTTTAAATGAAAATAAATACGTATGTAGAATCGAACGTAAGTTCGTTATTGATTATTGTAGGTTTCATTACATTCTGAACGTGTGGATAATCTTCTCTGTCGTAAAATTTAATATTTGGTCAAAACCAATTTGAAAAAGAATATGTAGGATTATCTGCAAACAAACTGGGATTATACTTGACTGATCCTTTCCTCGCTCTGTACAACCGCTTGACTGATATTTTTAACGAATCATTTCCAGAATAACTCATCAAAGTAAAGCACAACAAGAACTGGTAACAGAAAGTATAAAAGTTCTTCAAAAAATTTGCGATCACTAAACTATATGGGTCCGTAAAGGACCACGCAAACTCCTTATGGAATTTGGGTCCTGGTGGATTTTTTTGAATTTTTGGTATGATGAAGTCCAGGTAATTGTCAACTTATGCGCCAACCCAAAAAAATGAACATTTTTGCTGCTAGGAGGTGTTGAAATCACCCCTTGCGCAGATTAGAATATTTTTGAATCCGGTAACAATATTTTATCGTATTACGAGACGCAAAAAAAAAAATTTCCAGTGCCTTTGAATGTATCGTCGAATGTTTGAATATGCCTGAATAAGGGAAATAGCAGTTTTTTAAGATTATCTCATCTCCCCCCGAAGGGCACAAAACGAAATAATTTTGGTGGATTTTTCTGAATTTTTAATATGATGCAGTTCAAGTCATTTTGAATAGAAATCAATTGGGTGACAAACCCCAAAAATGAATAGTTTTGATGCTAGGGGGTGTTGAAATCATACCTTGCTCAGAATAGACTATTCATTATTATAGGCCGAAACAATATCTCTAAGTATTTTAGTTTAGATTATGCTAAACAATTGTGTGATTTTTATTCGAAAACAATCCTTTAGGAACTCACTATACCTTTGTATAGATTGTATGGCATATGTCCGACAGAAAACAACTACTTCTCTGGCTAATACCTCGACAGATATTGAATTATATCTGTCAGACATATGTGCAAAGATCCTTACTTTGAAGGAACAACTTTGCAAGAGCTCTCAGAGACAGACAGCAGGACACCGCCTGATCCAAACAAGGAACCAACTGCAGACCGGTTTCGAGATGTAGTCCCTCATCAGTGCAGTCCAGGTTATCAGGGTTGCATACACGCGGGGGCCCGGTGCCCGTCATCGTTCACCGGACTGCACTGATGAGGGACTACATCCCGAAACCGGTCTGCAGTTGGTTCCATGTTTGGATCAGGCGGTGTCCTGCTGTCTGTCTCTGAAAGCTCTTGCAAAGTTGTTCCTTCAAATTAAGGATCTTTGCACATATGTCTGACACATATAATTCAATATCTGTCGAGGTATTAGCCAGAGAAGTAGTTGTTTTCTGTCGGACATATGCCATACAATCTATACAAAGGTATAGTGAGTTCCTAAAGGATTGTTTTCGACTGTTTTACAGTCACTGGAACATTTATTGCTCCTTGAAACAAGTATTCAGCATATACCATTTCGTATCCGAAATGTCCTTCTGGAGCGCTCTCTAATCTGTTGCCGTGGTGGATCCTGTAAGCGATTGCAGTGTTCACCCCGGCGAACGATGACGGGCACCGGGCCCCCGCGTGTATGCAACCGTGATAACCTGGACTGCACTGATGAGGGACTACATCCCGAAACCGGTCTGCAGTTGGTTCCTTGTTTGGATCAGGCGGTGTCCTGCTGTCTGTCTCTGAAAGCTCTTGCAAAGTTGTTCCTTCAAAGTAAGGATCTTTGCACATATGTCTGACACATATAATTCAATATCTGTCGAGGTATTAGCCAGAGAAGTAGTTGTTTTCTGTCGGACATATGCCATACAATCTATACAAAGGTATAGTGAGTTCCTAAAGGATTGTTTTCGACTGTTTTACAGTCACTGGAACATTTATTGCTCCTTGAAACAAGTATTCAGCATATACCATTTCGTATCCGAAATGTCCTTCTGGAGCGCTCTCTAATCTGTTGCCGTGGTGGATCCTGTAAGCGATTGCAGTGTTCACCCCGGCGAACGATGACGGGCACCGGGCCCCCGCGTGTATGCAACCGTGATAACCTGGACTGCACTGATGAGGGACTACATCCCGAAACCGGTCTGCAGTTGGTTCCTTGTTTGGATCAGGCGGTGTCCTGCTGTCTGTCTCTGAAAGCTCTTGCAAAGTTGTTCCTTCAAAGTAAGGATCTTTGCACATATGTCTGACACATATAATTCAATATCTGTCGAGGTATTAGCCAGAGAAGTAGTTGTTTTCTGTCGGACATATGCCATACAATCTATACAAAGGTATAGTGAGTTCCTAAAGGATTGTTTTCGACTGTTTTACAGTCACTGGAACATTTATTGCTCCTTGAAACAAGTATTCAGCATATATATATATATATATATATATATATATATATATATATAATATATATATATATATATATTATATATAAGAGTAAAACTGTTTGTAGGGCCTGCAGCGATGTAAAAGGAAACTCTTTTCCATCATCAGGGAGACTACAATTGGAAATGTCATATAAGATTGTAAATTCAAAATTATAAGTACTCACATCTTATTTGAGGATGCTTACATATATGTTCATAAAAGTTATTTATAAGAACCATTTATGTTTACAAGATTAAGTTTCTGCTAAATAAACATATCAGTGATGCAGAATTTTCAGTTCTTTTTAAAAAAATACAAAACTGAGAAACTGGACAAATGACAAATTAGTTGTACATAGAGACTACTTCATTTGTTTATTTTCAACTGTGACAGTTATTAATTTGACAAGTGACATTATTTTGTTCTGACAAATAAACTTTAGTGTAGGTTAGAATTTCTGCGTTCGGTTACTCTAATTTCATGGTGTTTTATGTCAAGAGAAAGTAAAAAAGAATAAATTTCACTCAAATGGCTTATATCTGTTCGTTTATTGATGGGGTTATTCTCTTGAGAGATAAAGGCCATTTCTAAGAAAGATCTTTTTGAAAGATGTGATTCTCTTGCAAGAACTTTTGTTGAAGAGTAGTTCATTCGGTAGTCAAGGTCATTGACATGTTTTGCTAAAGCACATCTTTCAGGATGTAGTCTACTATCACTTTTATGAGAAGTGATTCTATAATTTAGTAATCTTTTAGTTTGGAAAATGTAATTTTTTTCACAATCAAGACAAGGGATACTATAAACAACATTTGAAAGAGAGAAAATATCATTTTTGTCCTTCACTTTTGAATATATTTGTCTTGTTGAAGTAACTGTTCTATTTGCAATTTTGATATTATCAAATGGTTGTAAAATTCTGGTTAGTTTGGGTGTTATTTCCTTGATGTAAGGTAATGAAGCATAGAAAATTGAATTTTGATTCAAATCTGCAACTGGTTGTTCGTTATGAGAATTCATATTTTGTCTTACACTATTGTCAACTTCTGTTAAAAATGAGCTAAACAAGATGTTATTAACTAAAGATGGTGGATAAGAATTTTGTATGAAAAGTTCTTGAAGTATTTTCAAATTTTTATTGTTAAAAGATATATCAGAAATTTTGAGTACTCTGTCTTTCATTTGTTTCAACAAATTCACTTTCATCGAAAATTTGTGATAAGAAAAGAAATTCAAATACCTTCCTGAACTGCATGGTTTTCTATACCAATCAATTAATATTGTGTTATCAATCGATCGTAGAAGTTTTGTATCAAGGAAAGGTACTGAGAGATCTGAATCTTCTGTTCCGATTGTGAATTGTATGTATGGGTCATAACTATTGAAAGTATCCAAAATTTCAGTTATACCATTTTTAGGTAATGCTAAAATTATATCATCCACATATTTTTTGATGAAAAATAAGTTAAAAGAGAGAACTGGTAACACTGTGTCCAGCAATTCATCCATAACATAAGCTGCAAGAATTGGTGAGATTGAAGATCCCATTGGAGTTCCAAAAGTTTGTCTGTAATATTTTCCATTAAATGAAAAATAGTTATTTTCGAAAAGAAATGTTATTAAGTTGGAAAAACAATCTATTTCAATAGTGCAATGACTGCTGATACGATCCCAATTTTTATCCATCGCTCTAAGGCAAGTATCAAGATAAACATTACTGAAAAGAGGACAACATCCAAACTGGCCAGAACATAGTTATCAGGTAATTTGATTTTATTGAATTTTTCTGAGAATTCAAAGGAATCTTTGATTGAGTAAATGTTATCTGAATCATAAGCATTAGTCAAAATATTAGATAAAAAAGAAGCATTTTGTTCTGTTGGAGAACCTATGCAAGCTATTATCGGTCTCAATGATAAATTTGGTTTGTGAATTTTTGGTAAAGAGTAAAATTTTGGAGAAATGCCATCATAACTAGTAAGCTTTTTTAACATTGTCATCTATTTGGTTTTTTACTTTAAGAGATTTTATCAAATTATTATATTTTCTCTGTATTTTTGATGTTGGATCATTTTCAGCCCTACATAGGATGTACTATTATTGATGATATCATTAGATAAATCTAGATATTGTTGTTTTTCCATAACAACAGTAACATTACCTTTATCTGACTGAATAAGAATCAAATCTGGATTATCTTTCAAAAACTTTTTTGATTTGTTGTAAAGTTTTCGAAAAAAATCATTTTTTTGGGATCATCATTAAGTACACAATTGGTAATGACATTAGTAGCTCTAGCTTTAGTGATATTTCTTTCATTGGTATCACTAATAGAGGAAGTGATATGATCTAAATCTGCTAAAATGTTTTTTATAGAAATGTCTTTTTTTATTACTGGTTCAATACTAAATTTTGGTCCCAATGATAAAAATTGTGAAATTTCTTTTATCAAATTTTGATTTGTTTTCAATTTTATTATTTTTTCATTTACTCTTAAATCATTAAATTTATTGATGTTTTTTGTTTTTACTTCATGAAATAATCTTTTATAGATAATGATTTGTTTACTATAAAAATTTTCAAAAATCAATTCATTTGTAGAAGAAATAATGTCTTTTTCAAAATTATTATTGAATTTTCTAATTTTTTTATCAAAATTTGGTTTGTTGCAATTTCTATACAAATGAGTTGTACAAGAAAATTGCAAATAGAACAGTTACTTCAATAAGACAAATATATTCAAAAGTAATGGACAAAAATGATATTTTCTCTCTTTCAAATGTTGTTTGTCTTGATTGTCTTGATTGTCTTGATTGTGAAAAAAATTACATTGGCCAAACTAAAAGATTACTAAATTATAGAATCACTTCTCATAAAAGTGATAGTAGACTACATCCTGAAAGATGTGCTTTAGCAAAACATGTCAATGACCTTGACCACGTAATGAACTACTCTTCAACAAAAGTTCTTGCAAGAGAATCACATCTTCCAAAAAGATCTTTCTTAGAAATGGCTTTATCTCTCAAGAGAATAACTCCATCAATAAACGAACAGATATAAGCCATTTGAGTGAAATTTATTCTTTTTTACTTTCTCTTGACATAAAACACCATGAAATTAGAGTAACCGAACGCAGAAATTCTAACCTACACTAAAGTTTATTTGTCAGAACAAAATAATGTCACTTGTCGAATTAATAACTGTCACAGTTGAAAATAAACAAATGAAGTAGTCTCTATGTACAACTAATTTGTCATTTGTCCAGTTTCTCAGTTTTGTATTTTTTTAAAAAGAACTGAAAATTCTGCATCACTGATATGTTTATTTAGCAGAAACTTAATCTTGTAAACATAAATGGTTCTTATAAATAACTTTTATGAACATATATGTAAGCATCCTCAAATAAGATGTGAGTACTTATAATTTTGACTTCACAATCTTATATGACATTTCCAATTGTAGTCTCCCTGATGATGGAATAAAAGATTCCGAAAGCTTGGAAGAAACTTAAAAGAGTTTCCTTTTACATCGCTGCAGGCCCTACAAACAGTTTTACTCTTAACTAGTGACTCCTTTTTTTCAATTCATTCTATATATATAAATATATATATATATATATATATATATTTATATATATATATATACATATATGTATATATATAGTGTGTCCCACTTACCATGCTCACCATGGGTATCTTTTCAATGGTGAGAGATACGAGGTCGGTTAAATGACACCAAATGTGAAGTTTATCAAGGCCAACTATAATGTGGAAAAATGTTTTGATGAAATCTATTCGTTTTTGTTTTATACGCAAAAAACAGATTTTCATTTCTCCTCCGTAACTTCTTTATTTATGAAAATATTCGAATAGGAATTTCACATTCTCATGGCAGTTTTTCAATGAGATTTCGAAAAAAATATGAAAATTATACCAACTCTTCTAGAATTTGAGATATCAGCACCAACTTTTATTTTTCAAATGTAGATCATAGCTCACTATGACTTAGTTATGAATAACTTATTTTTCTCTTATAGATGATATGTCACAGTAATAGTTTTTTGTTGATAACAACGGAGTTATCGCCATTAATACAAAAACAAGAACTATTTTGAAGTCGCCTTCTTGAATTTATAAATTTTAACAAAAAAATCATGATCTCCGACTTCAAAAACATACCAATTTTGAATGGAATTGGACCATAATCACAAATCTCGTCCGCCATATTGGAGGAGCCGCCATTTTTAATTTTTTACTTCAATAAAAATTCCATAGTGCATTGTCACCGGAATTATGAACATGTGCCAAATTTCAAGTTATTAGAACCGCCAGAAATGGGTCAAAATTCACTTGCAATAGACATGAAAATGATCAAAATCTGTTTTTTGCGTATAAAACAAAAACGAATAGATTTTATAAAAATATTTTTTCACATTATAGTTGGCCTTGAGAAACTCCACATTTGGTGTTAACCGAACTCGTATCTCTTACCATTAAAAAGATACCCATCGTGAGCATGGTAAGTGGGACACACTGTGTATATATATATATATATATATATATATATATATATAACTTTCCCCCTACCCCCAGCTTAAATTAAGGAAATCGTACAGTTGTTTTAATTTCATCATTTTCTCCCTTCAAAAAAATATTGGTGGATTTCACTGACTTCTTAGTAGGGCGTAGTTCATGTTATTTGAATATCAATTAATTGGGCGAAAATCCTGAAAATAAATAAAAATTAGACATCAACAATTTGAATTTGAGTTGGTGCTTGAATGAATTTTCGTGTTTTAAAATATGGGTTGGGGTAAGGAGGAGGTTTAAGATTTTTTTATGAAAAATTACACAATTGTTCAGCATAATCTAAACTAAAATACGCAGAGATATTGTTCCCTCCTTTAGCAAGTTATGATTTCAACACCCCCTAGCATCAAAACTATTCATTTTTGGGGTTTGTCACCCAATTGATTTCTATTCAAAATAACTTAAACTGCATCATATTAAAAATTCAGAAAAATCCACCGAAATTATTTCGTTTTGTGCCCTTTGGGGGGAGCGGGGAAAATCATAAAAAAAAAACTGTTATTTCCCTTATTGAGGCTTAATTAAACATTCGACGATAAATATTAAAGCACTCGAGAAATATTTTTTTTGCGTTTTGTAATAGGAGTTGGGGGAAGAAGGGGGGATAAGGATTTTTTTATAAAGCAGCACAATATTCTGCAAGATTATCGACAATGAAACAATTGAAAATAATGTTTGACAGGATTCAAAAATAAATAGTCTAATCTGCGCAAGGGGTGATTTCAACGCCCACTATATAGCAGCAAAACTGTTTTTTTGGGTTGGCACAATGATAACATTGGTTGAGAATTACATGGACTACATCATACCAAAAATTCAAAAAAATCCACTGGGACCCAAATTCCATAAGGAGTTGTAGGTGATGGTGGACTTCATTGATGTTCTTGTTGAGTCCACGGATGTTACAATACTTCTGATAACCAAACATTCCTAGTTCCGTTCCATTAGAGACTTTTTTTGGGAATTGTTCATTTATAGCATTCAAAAATAATTAGCAGGTTTAACATTGAGTGTTACTTCACTAAGAATAAAAAAGATATCTTGATTTCAAAAAACATTCACTTAAATTATTTGTGATAAGGTTACTAACAAACAAAAATCAATTGTTGCTAAAATTCGCAAATTCACCACCACCTTTTCTTTCGCTTACAGCTAATAACAAAGGAATATTGCGCAATTAAGCATTTATCGGCAACCATTGTAGTGTCACATAATAAGGGGAGCAATTACTTTGAAATAAAAAAAATGTACTCAAGTTTAGTAATCCAAAGTAAATAAATATTTTTTTATGAATTAAGGATTCCTTTTTATCCTTTTTATGTGTGTATCCTAATCACGTTCCAAAATAATTAAAATATGTCGGCAGCATTACCCCAGCAATATATTCCAAATCAAATCTCATTGCGAGCCAACGTCATTGGATGCCAACTTGTGAGATGGAATAACGTTGATTACGAATTGTTTTCACATAAATTTTCTGGTGAGCTGCTCTAAATGACGTCTCAGTCACCGTTCCCGAGTGCGGTCGTGCATAATTTCTATTTCCTCTTATTTTAGGAGGCGGTTCCGCTACCGAGACCCGGTAATTATCATTCGAGTTATCCTTCGAGTTGAGAGATAGATGCAGCTTCGGACGACGGTCCTTCTCGCTTTTGTCGGTCTGTACCCTCGACAAGAGCAAATTGACCTAGGACAGATATTGTCCGGGCATTATATTCTCTCACACGAGAACTGTTGTACATTCATATTTCAAAAATAGATCCATTGAATCTAATCTCATATGCTACTCTGACTATATATTGAATGCGAGTGACAATCAGATACAAGTGGCTATTAACACCGACTTCAGCAAGGCTTTTGATAAAATAGATCACGGTATCTTAATCGGAAGACTTGCTGAGGTGGGTATGGACGGTGTCCTGTTAACGTGGTTCGGGTCATATTTATCCGGAAGAACCCAATGCGTATCTCTTCAAGGCTACACCTCTGAAGTCACAAACATTACATCAGGGGTGCCACAAGGATCGCACTTGGGCACTCTCATGTTTTTAATTTATATCAATAAAATATCTGTTAGCTTTGAGTACTGCAAATATCTAGCATATCCGGGTGATTTTAAAATATTCCTAGAAATAAGAAACATTTCTGATTGCGCCAAATTGCAAAGTGATCGGAATAGGTTTGAGACTTACTGTAAGGAAAACAATTTATTCTTGAATTCTGACAAATACCATTACATTACATTTACAAGAAATAAGAACGTATTTGATGGTCAATATACTGTAAATGTAGTTTTCTTGAAGCGAAGAGACTTAGGAGTCACGTATGAAAATAAACTTATATTCGATATTCATATCAATAATGTAATAAAAAACTCTCTAGAATGTTGGGTTATATCATGAGATGAACTAAATTCATATTTAACCCTCAGGCTATATTAGCTCTATATTATGCATACGTATTTAGTAAGCTCAATTTTGCTTCTTCTATTTGGAATCCCCAGTATAATGTTTACATTGAACGACTCGAGAATGTCTATCAGAATAAGTGTCTGAAATACTTGTCTTTCAGAACACACACCTCTTCTACATCCCTCACTACTATTCGTAACAAGTATGAAAAATTATCGTTAGAAAATTGTATAATTATGAACGAAGTATTGGATCTGCATAAAATTCTATATGAAAAAATTGATAGCCCCGATATTTTGAATAAAATGAACTTGTTTGTGCCATTGCGATCATTGAGAAATCTAAATTTGTTCGATATTCCTTTCAAGCCAATAACTCACCAATCTGCAGAATGACTAAAAAAATTCAATATATATTTCAATGAATATGACATATTCAAAAAATGTATCGAACGGTTTTTTCTGAATGTTGATCCTAATAACTTGAGAACTCTGTTAAGCTTATTGTTAATTGTTTGAATGTTCAATTTTAAAATTTTACTGACTTTTGCAGTTCCTTTATGAAGTGAATTGAATATTATTATCATGTCAAAATTGATGTTTATTTAGAATGTGAAATTCGTAAATGAATATTAAGTGGATACTGTTTTGGGCTTTTGCATGTTGTATCCCAAACATAAATGATTAAATAAATAATTATAGGGTTGGTTTGACTGATCTTGATTATAAAGGGTGACCAATCGAAGGCATAAGTGTTCACTTCCCGGACACTTTTTCTTTGGGAAAGTAGCACTTTTTATGAAGAATAAAATTTTCTGACAAGTCGATAATAAAAAAGTTTCCATATGATGCAATTTTTTGAAACTCACTGTATATAGTCATGACCACCTTTTATGTAACTTCATAAAAAGTATGTTTCATCCGGTTAACAGATAGGTGAAGGTCGACCTCTCTTCGTCTCTTAGACTAAATGCGTCTCATTGATTTGTTATTCTACATGGTTGCCGAAAAAATAATGTACGCAACACGTCCGAAAACAGTTTTTTTGGACTCGCAGACTTCCAGGGGTGCTATTGTCGAATCATTTGGCTTCCAATTCGTATACGAACAAAAGAGACAAATATACATATTTCATGTGTATTAGTGTGAAATAGTAAATCGAATTTGCATACGTACAAACTCGAGAATAGGACTAATTTGGTCTAATCGTCCAAAAAACAGTATTTTCTGGACTTGTTTGTCAATGAGACAACTTTCGAAGCGAAAAGCATAGCAAAACCTGCAACCTCCTAGGTGGAGGTGTCATCCCCCAACTTTTTTCAACTAGGAATGGGGGTCAAATGACACCTCTTTAAAACGGGCTTTTAATTCCCTATACATTGCTGCGAAGTTTCAAAAATCAATCCACTCTTTCAGAAAACATGGAGCTTTGAAATACCAACGATACGTTTGACAAAAAATTCAAAAATCGATTCAATTTTACTCAAATATATATATATCGCATTGGTCAAGGAAATGCTCAAACTATTGTCCGCCAACGTGCATACAGTGATACAGGTTATCTTCAAGCAACAGAATGGCAACTCCAGTATGTCAGAAGATATTTGTAGTTATGGTCCAATTGGTTCAAAATTGGATTGTGGGGTTTTAGGTACAGATTTTCAGCATGACTAAAAATAATTGAATAAAATTGATAAAAAAGCTTTTATACAAATGCGATGTGCGTAACAGATTCAAAATCTGTTACGCACAGAATAGCCTACGTCACATATCTAAAAAAATTCTATTTCCTTTTTAGCGCATCTAAATGAAAGCTTTTTCTTATCAATTCAATTAATTCATTTCAGTCATACTGGAAACTTGTAAAACCCACATATGCCAATTTTAAATCGAATCGAACCCCAATTACAAATTTCATCAGCAATCTTGGTTTTTTTTCATCGACAAAAAAAATCATAATTTTTGAACCTGAAAATCCCCATATACTAATTTTGATTCGAATCGGAACATGATTACAAATTTCATCCGCCATCTTGGAGCCACCATCTTGTTTTTTTTGCATTGACAAACAAATCATAATTTCCGACCCTGAAAACCACCACATATCAATTTTTAATCGAATCGGACCATAATTGCTAATCTTGTCCGTCAGATGACACTGTGATAATTTATCAAGCAGAAAGCTGGAATATTCTGAAAAAGAAAGCGGAACAAGACTTTAAATTAATTAAATCATGGTTTCAATATAATAAATTGACATTAAATATAGAAAAAACGAAATATTTACCTTTCACATCATATACCAATAATTTACCAAATCTAGGATCATTAAATATTAATGAAGATACAGAAATTCCTGAATCAATATCAATCGATCGACACTAACGTTGGGATTTACAAATGAATTTTATTGCTAAAAAACTTAGAGGACTTTGTGAAAGGCTTTCGCGGCCATCGTCACTTACATGGTGGTTCTTCGGGTTGTAAGGCCGACGTATGTTTACAGAAGTTCTCGACGTTTCGCCAACACGAGTGGTTAGCATTTTCAAGAGATATTTTTTTTCAAAGTTTCTTGTTTCTTAATTCGCTGTCAAATGCTTGACATTTGTTATACGTTGTCTCAATAAATACCTGTGATTTGACGTTCTTACATCTGATTGGTCCATAGCGTTAGGATCAAAGAGCACAAGGCTTGCTGTCGGTTAGGGCACGAACAGAAATCCGCTGTCGGAACATACTCTCAACAACGATAACCATAGAGTGAAATTTGAAGAAACTCAAGTCATCTCTTCAACATCTGCCTATCATCCAAGACTCTTTCGGGAAGCAATTGAAATTCAGAAACACCACAACAACTTCAACAGAACCGAAGAAAGACTACAATTGAACAAGGTTTGGCTTCCAGTTCTCAAAAATTCTCAATTAGCTCCCTACCCACAAAATAACGGTACGAACGATTCCATGATGTCAGCTAACGTTATGGACCAATCAGATGTAAGAACGTCAAATCACAGTTATTTATTGAGACAACGTATAACAAATGTCAAGCATTTGACAGCGAATTAAGAAACAAGAATTTTTGAAAAAAAAATATCTCTTGAAAATGCTAACCACTCGTGTTGGTGAAACGTCGAGAACTTCTGTAAACATACTTCGGCCTTACAAACCGAAGAACCACCATGTTAGAGGACTTTTGTCTCGTTTCAAATATTTGAGAGAATACCTAGACATTTCTCATCTACGAACTTTGTACTTTTCCTTAATACAATCTCAGTTATCGTACGGGAATATTGGATGGGGTGGAGTCATTGACTGTCATCTAGAAAAAGTACATATACTACAGAAATGGCTAATTAGGATAATATACAATAGAGACAGATGTTATTCAAGCAATGATCTGTTCAACGGAAGTGGATTCCTTGATCTGAGACAGTTATACTGTCAAAAAATTATAACAAACATTTATAGAAACAAAATTAAAATTTCCACAATAGGACTCTGTCCTAATTTTCTGATTAATTTAGTAATTTTGTCTCTACAACTTTTTGAAAATGCAATATTTTAAAATTTTATTTTTAACTTATAAATTATTATTGTCAATTCTATTATGTAGCACTACCCGATTCAGACGATAATCCCCATTATGACCTAACCTCCTGAACTTGAGATAATTTCCAGATTTTGACATAATTTACCTTATCATGAGTATCTAACAAATTGTATTTCAATTTCAAGCCACATACAAGCTTTATTTGCAATACAGCTTTTGTGATTTTTTTCATGTTTATTCTAAACCATATTATATTTCTGTAACCGAATTACACTGAATAAACATATTGTATTTTATTGTAATGTATTGTATATTTTGGAGCTGCCATTTTGTTTTTTCCTTTAGAAAAATTCTATAATGCATTGTCACCAAATTTATATCAAATGAACTTGCAAATAAACTATCATAATTTGCAATACGGAACAGTTGTTTTTCCCGCAAGAGGGCGCCAAAATAATAAGTTAGGTAGCAAAATTTGACATTGCTGAATTCCTTATGAAATAACCTTTTTAATGATGTGTCACAATTGCTACTTTCCCTATTCAAATTGTTTGGGCGATGGAGACCAAAGGGTGGGGGGATAGGTATGACAGTTGAGGTTATGATAGGAAGATAGTCTCCTTGGATTAAAGATCGATGTGTTTTTGCATTGTTTTCAAAACACATGCGTTTTGAAGATATTCGATCTGTTTCGTTTTCGGTTCCCCACCCTGTATAGAGGATTGAAAGCCCTTTTAAAAGAGTTACAACTTGGCCCTCATTTCTATTTGAAAAAGTTGGGAGTTGCTTGGATTTTTTCGAAAAGTTCTTTCGTGGACTGTAATGCCTTGCGGTACATTTTTGGTGGGCCACCCTATATCCAAAACTCGACCTGCTCTGTGGAGTATTGAAATTCACGAAGAACATATAATTTTTATTATATTGCCAATAACTCTAGACAGACATGAATAATACGTCAAATACCTAATACAGCGTTTGCTGAATGAATTTTTAAGACAAAACTTCAATGTCCACTGAATTGTTAAAAAAAAGTATCAAATACTATTAATTTAGAGATGCATGTTGAATTGACAACCTGTCACTCGAACTGTTCTGGTTCGATTATACAGTGTGTTTTACTTCTCATTGAAACACCCTTGTATCTTCTGTAATTTTTGACGTAGCCATGAAATTTTTATGGATGGAACCTCCCGTTTATCCGGAAAGTTATTGCAGCAAAATTGTCCCGAAATTGGTAATATTCCCAATAATATTAGTAATTCTCATATTGTGTAATTAATATTCATAAGAGTGATTGTTATTATGTAATTGTCTATATAAAGTTCATACGTTATTATCCATTGATTTCCTTTTTAACATACAAAACGGCTACAGAAAAATTATTGTACGTAACTCGATCCAAAAGTGATTTTACTGGACTCGCAGGATTCCAGGACGAGCCGTAGTCTAGTGATGTGTGTAAACTTGAGAACAGTGCTGACAATTTCATCCATTTAATATTAGGTTATTGTGAAATCGTGATAACTCTCACCATAATATCAACAGAAGTATATTATCGGGACTTCAGCTTCTGCTAGTCTCGCAATAATCTGAAAATTTTTCCATAATCTTCTTGGAGTAAACTGATGTTGATGTTTCACTACCCACTGTATCACAAATTTCTATTTCCAGGCCTTTACCATCGTTTTTTCTCTCCACCAACTGAATGAGAGAGGAAGACAGAAAGGGGGAAATTATTCAAAATATATTTTGCTGTCTCATTCACTTTACACTCACCTGGCATGGAATTTATTGATCTCAGTAAATTTCAACTGGTTCATTGTTATATACTTTTCAAAATTTCTTTGAAGATGTCAGGCCTGTCAGCAGAATGAAATGCCATGAAATGAATCTTCCTTTCTACTATCAAGCATGAAAGAAAATGCTCTCAAAAGCGTATCGACAGTATTTTTATCATCCTTTTTATCCTTCTACTGATCTTTTCATACCTCATATCAAACTTCCATAAAAGTCATTCCGGCACTGATACACTGCTTTCATCTCGGAAAGAACTCCAACTAAAAGAAAAGTCTCCTTGTCTGCCTCTGACAGAATTCATTAAGTTTTTGAAAGGAGTTTCTCTCATTTCTCCCGCATTTTATACGAGATGCTTTAATTATCAGTCGCAAGAAAGATGATAACATTGCATAACATCGAAAGGTACCTAATATAAAGATTGAGCACAAGTTAATGTAATCTTTAGAAAATAGTACAAGCAATATTATTGTCATCGCGGACAATTTTGACATTGGAGTTTATATCGAATCGTAATACTTAAGGTTCATTTAAAATCAAATATTTCGCGTTTCTGAACTGTAAGATGGCACTGACAAGATATGTTTATCAAACCATAGTGACAGCGATCTTTTATAATATTTCCAAATAAATTACAGTTTTCTGCTGGAATATATACCTAATATACAAATCTCAACATTATTCGAGTACTGCGAAATAGCTCACAGGATAATTAATTATTATCTGGTATCAATTGTGGTAACGTGGTTCAATGCATTATGTACCTATATTACGGATAGCTGGATTACTAATAGTAATTATTATTATTACATTTCTTGTTCGTTTGGAGATCATTTTGTGATTTCTTTCTCTTCAATAATGAATTATATTCATCTACTGTATTATCTAAATTAGAGATATAGAATAAATATAATATGTATAATGCGAAGGGTAGTCTTGACTGACCAGTTAAGGAAAATTGCGGTTGGATCTTGAGGATACAGTCAAAATACTGGGCTATTTAAAAGAATGCTCTTTGATATTTGGTCGAGCTTTTGGAACTGTTTATTTTCTTTATCAAGACATTAAACGTGAAGTTTATAGTAAAAAGTCAACATTGATGAGACACATACATGATGGTGGAAAACATCCAATTCCTTTTTCAATAATAATTATAATAATTTTGGTTCAAACTTTCTTATTATATTTTTGGAAACTTGCACACATAACTCAGTACGGGGTGTTGAGTTTGAACAATGAGGTCTCCATCCAAGACAAATATGAGGGCGCGCGCATCAAATTTCTTGAAATTTGTTAACAGAACACAGCAAGGGACATTGCAACCGAGGTCTCCATCCAACCAAAACCGGAAGCACTGCACCTTTTACCAAATTCACGGACAATACTCTTCAGAGGCCATTGAATTCGTTTTCAAGGTTCTTTCTTTCTTTTAATTTTTCTCTTTTCCAGCTCTTCGTATATGCTTATTGTTCAGTGGTCTACAAAATATTTCAGTTTTGCAGTATCACCGTTTTTTTGTGTGAATGTAGACTTCGCGGGCCTTATTACTGTTGCTTAGCGACCTCTCTGCAGAGCCTTTTCAGTGATATTTCTGAAACTAACAGGACCTCTAGTTTTTTGTTGGGTGGAAACCTTGGGGAAATAATTTCTCGATATCAGTTCAGTCCTGTCTGTGAATTTGGTGGATTTCACAGTGCCTCCATAGTTTTGTTGGGTAGAGACTTCGTTTTTCGAATACTGTGGGCCTCTGCTGTGTCCTGTCTACGAATTTGATTGAATTGGTAGTTTCTTCGCTCTTTTATTGGCTAGAGACTTTGGTGACCTCGTTATTCGAATTCAGTGGCCTCTGCTGAGTCCTGTCTGTGATTTCAGTGGAATTTACAGAGCCTCCATAATTTTGTTGCGTGGAGACCTCGGTGACCTCGTTATTCGAATTTAGTGGCCTCTGCTTACCTCCTTTTGTTCTAAAAGGGGTTATCTTTTTTATCGTTTTTAGTGTTTCCAAAGGTGGCTTATTGATGATGCCAGTGCCGTCGGTTCTCCTCTGGGAAGAGATCTTGGGAATCTTTGGTATTGCCCCTTTTTTCCGGTTCACCTGTACATTATTTATTGTATTCATTTCGATTGTTTTTCTGATATTAGAGGTTGCAGTGCCCATGGGTTTGTTATAGATATAGTCAGTCCGTCTTTGATCTTGCTTAGATTTGCTTTTAGCACAAACAACAAATAATATTGTTGGTAAAATTCAAAAAGAGCAGCTAATATGAAAAACTCACCACAATTTATTTCTTTTTCAACTTTGTAAGCTGAACTCCGCCTATTATGCCGTTATTTTTTATGCATATAATATAATGTTATTCAAAAACAACTGGAATGGACAATAAATACGCTATTATGATTATTATTATTTTTCAAATCTGTTTTGCGTCTTGTTTTATTTCCAAAACTGATATTTTAAATCGCAAAACATAAAACTTATTACTTACATACTTCTTCAATTGTGTCCAAGGACTCCAAGGCTTTAGGCGGACCAATCCAACATCCAACTGATGAACTGACAAACCCCATCATTTTTGAATAAATTAAACAAATTACATCGGTTACCGCTGTCTACAACTATTGGCAACGCTGTACAGTAAATATGACAGTGACAATAATTCTTTGCAATACCTTGTGGATAGTTAAAATTGTTAAAAATTTGAAATTGAATTATTTTTGTATTTTCGATCATGTAGGTACTACAGAGCACTTACTAGAGCGATTTACCGTTTTTTGTCCGAGATTTTGAAAATCATTTTTAAAAATATGAATCGTTTGATTTTATGTCTGAAAAATAGTATGAATAGTTCCTCAATTTTTATTAAAATTTCATATAAATATCACTCGCAAAAGCGATTTTTCTCAACTGTCTTTGATTTTATAACAAGATTTTCAGAATTTATTTAAATTGTGAGGGAACGTTGAAGTTTAAAATTCTGAAAATAATCGTGATTATCTTTTACTTCGACATTGATATGGAATCTGGTTTTTCAGAAAATTTAAAAAAAACTTTAAAAATTAGGTTTTTTTTTTTCCTGACTTTCTTCGACATTTACCTAAATTATTCAATTTGAATGCCAAAATGAATCGAATTTTTTTCAGAATTTTTAAACTTGCCGTAAATTTTTCATGGGTTTATATGAACCTTAAGTCAACCTGCCCACTTTTCCCAACCACATTTTCTTCATTTTTATCATGATACTTGCATAATTTCAACATAGAGTTCTTGTAGAGAGATCAAAGTTTGAATGCATTCAATATTTCGTAGGATGGTTTTTTTTTGAGTCTATAGTCTTCGCCTTCTACAGTGTGTTCAAAGTTCAGAGCAGCTACATGCTTGTACTTCATTGAGAATAAAATAATTTGAAAATATCAATAAGTTGTATATTATATATATGAAAATATATTCTCATTTCAAACTGATTGAGATGGTTGTGTCTTTACATATATTCTCTTCAAATGAATTCACTTGCAGAGAAAACATTCTCACTCTACCCTAGAAAACACTTGTATTAACTCACTTTGGAAATATAATACTCAAAAACATAACTTATTGGGAGATATCAGTACCCGTGCCATGAGACACACTCAACCAATGATCAATCAAAGCAGTTTCCATTTAATCCTAACCATTTTGGTTGGGAGAGAGAGAGCATATACTTTATTATCATAAGAAATTAAATTCTTGTTGACAAAATTTGGTTAAGCTAAAAACTCATGAGGTATTTTCATACATATTTGTCAATAATTAAAATAAAATAAAATATATTTCGATGAAAATATCGAATTCGTCTTAGACTAGACAATACATAAAGTAATGTAAAAACATCTAATCAATGTAATACACAAAAACAACAAACTACACATTCAAAATGGTTCCCTTATAAAATTTTTGTATGTGAATCAAATACTAATTATAAATAAGTGTAAAAATATCTAATTAACAAACGCAATATAATTACAGACCAACAAACTAACGTATTTTAAAAGTGAGAACAGATAATAATGGTAACAAATTGGGAGTTTATGTCTGTGATATAAATATAATAGGTTTGCGGCATTCAGACAGATTTTTAAAATTCCAGAAAAAAGATTCTCCTCGAGCAGGATTCGAACCCACGACCTCCAGATTGCGGTTTGGTGCTCTACCAACTGAGCTACCGAGAAGACATGTGTTCCATCTGCTAATCGGGATACCGCTTTTTCCTAGAATTTTGATGTTAGTAATTACCTACAAACTATGGCATTTGTAGGTGTTGGAAAGTTAAATGTTAGTGGGGAACTCATTCGCTTTCAATGATCATCATGATCCTATTTACCTTTCACACCTAGCATCGTCGACATATAGCGATATTCAGCAGGGATCTCCGACCACTGAACCATATGTCGACGGCCGTGTGACATTTCTCAGCAAACTTTATTCCATTGTTTTCTATAATTGATCAAGTGTGACATTTCATCAAGAGTGTTATTTTCCCTATGACCTCACTTCACTATACCTTCATCAAACGGCCACCAGACACATTGTTTGAGTTGAAAGTAAAACAGTGCCGGGTACAAAGCGAACTTATTCTAGCATAGTCTGTTTGTAGAACAAATATTTGGACGGGATATCCGAGAAAAGTGGCGGATTCGATCCAAGTTGGACCGGCGTTGTGTTTATCAAAGCTTAAAGCTTGACCAACTTTCTAATATATATAAACATACACTTTGAACAGTCTGCCTAGGATGAGCGTTTGTCTTATCCCTTGATCCTATTAAACCTTCAGAGATGACAGACATACACTTGGGGCGAAAATTTTCTGTTCGTGAATTTGTTTTTTGCATGAATAATCATTCAACCATCTCATAATATTTTTCATAAATTACAGGACCTGCTATATTGTTTGTTATGTATAATTATTCGATTTTTTTTTGTTTCAAAATATTATAATTTTTCTATTTGTCTAATGTTGAAATTCTATTCTATTTTTTCACGATTATTTCTATTAAAATATAGAATACAACAATGAAAAAAAAATTATCGCGTTCTGGAGCGGCTTGAATTGATTCGGTAGTGCATTCGCTTTTACATCTGCAGAGAAACCTCGGAAAACCTTCAACAACTCATAATTTGGAGAGTTGGATATTTTTGTGGAAAATTTGTTTTCAACGAATCTCCTATAATATTATCTTCGTGCACTTGCCATTATATGCACCAAGTCCATTGGTTTTTTGGCTTTCTCTATGCATCCAAAGTCAATACTCGTTAAATTTGGATATTATAAGAATCTTTTTAGTAGTCCAGATAGAGTCAACATAAAGTCAAATGAAATCTGCAAACAAATTTTCAGGGTGATACTTAGTGTGACCAGTATAAATTAATTGCCATTCTTTTTCTCTCTATTTCTAGTGAGAAAAGTTAACCAGATGTGATCCATTACAACAGAGTTTGTTAAACAACTATTCCTCGATAAAAGAATGCTTCAACTTCGTTATTTCTTGATTTGAATTACCACTCGTTGAAATTGTTGTATCACTACTTTGCATCATCTCATCGCCATCAGATTTATTTATTTATCTTCAACCAAACAGACATGATAGGGTTATGACAATCTCAAATTTGGAAAAAACATAAATTGGAGTTGGAATTTATATTGATCCGAAAAACTACATGATACTTGAGTTTCTCACCCCCGTAAAGCTAGCAGAACCACTTTGGAATTTAAAAAAAATTATTCCGCAATGTCAAGCTAATTTTAGGCTAATATATTCTGCTAGCTAAACTGACAGAATCAAACCGCTAAACGAATGTTTAAGAAAAGTCTAATCACACCATAATTTGGGTTCAAACGTGAGCAGATTTTTTTTTTGGAATAGAGACTTTTTTTATTCTGGGTTCTGGTAGCTTTATTAGGCTAGCAGAAACCAACCATTAAAAAACAAATCAGAACGAGTCCAGTTGGACAATAATTTCAGGCTTTATTCAGGCTGATTTTATGTTTATGGTTTATGGCTTCAGGAAAGAAACACTTGCAGGTTTCAATCATATTTAGCTAATCGAACACAAATAGTGAAAACAACATCACACTCGCAAGAAATGAATGTGAATCTTGAAGTTCCGCAAGGATCTGTATTAGGTCCATTATTGTTCCTCTTATATATTAATGATATTAATGTCCTTGGTTTAACAGGAAAACTCATTCTTTTTGCGGACGATATAACTATCATGTGGCAAAGAAGAACCGAAAAAAATTTGAGGAATGTAATGACAATAGATCACAATAGAATTAAAGATTGGTGTGATGGTAACTCACTGTCATTCAATATTTAAAAAACGATGAATCTTAGACAACATATCACTGAATAATTATGTGGTTGAAAATAAAGATTCTACAAAATTTTCAAGGCTCCTTCTGGATAATAAATTGAAATTTGAAAATCACATTCATAATTTAAATAATAAATTATCATCTGGATGTTACGCAGTGAGAGTGATTGCAAGAGAACCGCTAAAATGGCTTACTATGCCTTAGTGGATACCCATCTTAGGTGTGGTACCTATACCATTTTGGGGAGCATGTAATGATAGCTTGATGAGTTCAGTATTAATCACACAAAAACGAGCTATGAGAAATGTATGCAAAGCTTACCCGAGAGATTCGTGTAGAGAGCTTTTTAGAATACACAAAATACTCACGGTTATTTCAATTTTTATAATGGAAACTGTGTCTCTCATACACAAACAAAAAAGCAACTTCTCTTATATTTATGTATTTTTATTCACATTGTCCATATTGAGCTGGCACTACCAAAAGGCTAACCGAATCGATCACACCATAATTTTAGGCTCACGTTTGAACACATCTCCAATTATTCAGGAATGCGTTCAAAAAAATCCTAGTTTCTGCCAGCTTCAGGACCCAACCATAAATAACAACTCAGAACAAGTCGATTTGAACAATAATTTTAGTGTTTATTCTGGCTAATTTATTACCCAATTATATATTTTTTGCTTTATAGTTGGAGAAGAAATCATAGATTGTGCTAGCTTAACAAAAAGGCTAACCGAATCTTTATCGAAAATTAGATCTCACCATACTTTAGGCTAGAGTAACGTTTGAACCCATCGCCGATTTTTTTTGAAATACGTTTTTTTATAATTCTGGGTTCTGCTAGCTTCACCGTTATGCTAGCAGAACCCAACCATAAAAAACAACTCAGAACAAACCCAGTTGAACAATAACTTTAGGCTCTATTCAAACTAGCAGAACCCAGGAAATAGAACGCATTTCAAAAAAATCAGCGATGGTTTCAAACGTGATCCTAAAATGAGCAAAAATATGGTGTGATCAGATTTTTCATAACAACTCGTTTAGCCGTTTTGTACAGCCAGCTAACAAAACCAATGATTTCTCCTCCGCCTGACGATGAAATGAGAATGTTCACCTTTTGAACATGATTACCTTCCAATAGGTTATCTTGAACAATGGAAAATAGCGACTGAAGTTTGTCTTTCAGTCACAGATGATTCCACGTATGATTTTATGAACATCCTGTTCATATTTTCAATAGAATCAACAAGCTATTATTGTATTGTAATTATCATTGGTTCTTCATAAGGGCTTCCACACCCATAGGGATTCCTACCTTTTCCAGTTTTGGGATCATCTTGCACCCAGGCTATTGGTGATTCGAATAAAAAATTGTGCCAAATCGACTAAAGACCATTTCATATGACTTAGTATTTTTGGTTTTTTAGCCGAGTATCCAATTGATTCAAAGTTAATGCTGTTATTTTTCAATAAGATAGACTATTTCATTATTGAGTTGAGATAGGTATGTATACAGGGCGATTCAAATTCGACCCCCACCATTGGGATCTCCTAAACTACAGGAGATTCGTCGAAGCTTAAATTGGGGTAAAGTTGCGTATTCTGGTGCTCAACAAAATACTGTTTTGAAACTTGGAAAATTCCGAGTATTTCCGGAAATATCGAGAAAAAACTGAAAATCGGAATTTTCGTTTTTATTTTTTTCTATCGTTGACATCATAGCTCAAAACCAAAAGTACATTTTCATTGATACTTTTTTTCAGCTACACGTTTTCATGTTCTGATTTACTATCCGACGTTTCGTCTTCTGGTATTCATCATCAACTTTTTTTTCTGTAATGGGCGCCATATTGTTTTTTTATACAGAAAAATAGTGATTCTCATTCTGATTTAATTGATGTATAATTTGTTATGATTTGCACTTCTGAAATCACAGATATTAAAAAAAAACAACTTCATCTGAGATGGTCATGACTCCATCGAAAAATTTTGTTTAATAAACACTAGGTGTCAGAACTCATTAAACATCATAAGTTTGCACAAATACTTCAGTCGAAATGTCCTCATTCTCAAATGAAAAAAAACGAGATATGTTGAAACTTTATTATAAATTTGATAGGAATAGTACGAAAACAGCACAAATTTATTTTGAATTATATCCTGAAAGACAACAGCCGGATAGAACATTATTCGGAATTTTGGGCAAACACTTGGCTGAGTACGGTGCGTTTCAAAAAACAAGAATGAAATCATGAGCTTGTAAAAAATGCACAAAAAGTATTACAACAAGTGTTCGAAATGATGGCCTTCCTCTTGAATTAATAACCCAGCTCGTCGTCTCAAATTAAGAACAGCCCTAACCATATCCCTTCTTCTGATAGACCTGAATTGCGTGATGATATTGTCTCTAAGTTCACCTACTGTGTCATTTTCTTGCTCTCCATAGATTCTGTTCTTCAAAGTGCCCCACAAGAAAGTATCCAAAACTGTAAGGTCAGGTGACCTTGCCGGCCACCTCACTGGTCCTGAATTTCCTAACCACCTATTAGGAAATCTTTGGTGTAAATATTCGCAAACTGCTCTTTTATTGTGTGGAGGAACCCCGTCATGCTGAAACCAGCAGCTGTTATAATTAACAAGGGGAAACGTATCCATATATTCTTCGAATTCGTTTCTTAAGAACCGAAGATAGGTTTCCCCTTTCAAAGTACTAGAGAAGAAATGAGATCCAAGTATTCGGTCGTCATAAATTCCAGCCCACACATTCAAACGAAACCGAACTTGTGGTCTGACTTCACTGAAGTGTCGTGGATTATTTTCACTACAAATGCGCTCATTATTTCTATTAAAAACACCACAGTTCGAAAAAGTACTTCCGTCGGTCCAATTAATGTTTTTCAAGAAGTTTGTAGGGTCTACCCTATTCGAAAGCCAGCTACAAAATTCCATCCGTCTCTCAGGATCACCTGGATGTAATTTTTGTGAAATATGTATCTTATAACATTTCAAACAACTTTTTTTGAATTCCCTCCAAACGCTCGTCTGTGGCACATCCATTTCTGCCGAGACTTGATGTGTTGATTTGGAAGGATCTGCATTTATCTAAAAACGTACCAAAAATAATCATACTTCTTCGAATATGGAATGAACAATTATTTTACCTCGGCTAATAAGTTATGTCTAATATTTTGTTCCATTCTGCTTCCATATTTCATTTTTGGTTTTTGAAACGTCGGATAGTAAATCTGAACATGAAAACGTGTAGCTGAAGAAAAGTATCAATGAAAATGTACTTTTGGTTTCGAGCTATGTTGTCAAATAACGATAGACAAAAATAAAAACGAAATTTCCTATTTTCAGTTTTTTCCCGATATTTCCGGAAATACTCGGAATTTTCCAAGTTTCAAAACAGTATTTTGTTATGTACCAGAATACGCAACTTTGCCGCAATTTAAGCTTCGACGTATCTCCTGTAGTTTAGGAGATCTCAATGGTGGGGGTCGAATTTGAATTGCCCTGTATACATCCTGTGCATTAAATTTGTGAGCTCATCCTGTATCAATCAATTACACGTGTTCTGAGCTCGGGTTGGGGCAGATCAAGTAGCTAATGCGGAGTTTGGATTAATTTTAATGGACCGATTTGGATTTCAATAATCCTTCTGAGAAGTGGCAGCTCGTGACCTAGTTAGTTCAATTTACCCAATTCTCTTGTACAGAATAGTATCGAGCACAATGGCAAACACGACAGATAGTCACTTTCTTGAATAATAATTAAACAGAGCGACTCATTTCAATAGGGAGAACCCCTATAATTAATATTCAGTAGTGATATATTCCTGCGCAGTAAAAAATTCGCTTCGATTCCGTTTCAGGAACTTTTTCGGAATATAAAAATTGTTTGAAATCATAAATACAAATCTCAAATTTCATCAAGATTCTGTTAAGGGTTGATTTTGTAACTCATCCCGCATACTAGTCAAACTCTGAATCACTCATATTATCTGTAATCAAATTGTTTCAATTACGTTGATTTAAAAGATGAACAGGATGTTCATAAAATCCATCGTTCAAGATACAAGATAACTTTTTGGAAGGTAGTCATGTTGAAAAGAGAAACATTCTCAATTAAAAATTGGAAAAAACATGACTTCTGTGGAAATGGAAAAAACGTCCTTGATGTCACAGCGGCGCATTTCCTCCTTTTTATAGTCCCTTCCCTTATTGGGGAAGGTCTCTGTGTCGGTGTTGGTGACCGTATCCTTGTTATTTTGGCACTATTGTGCTAGTATAGTATTATCTTAAACAACCTAATCGTACAAATATTGTCTGCTCAATCCTGACCATCTAGGTGGTCTACAAGTTGAAGCTGACTCATTGGAAGAAAGCTGGTGGCGCCCATTTCAACATCAAATAAATAAATAGGAATTTACGCACACCCAACCCAACGGAACTGAATTTAGGCATTAGGTTACACTTCAAACACAGTTCCACTACATTTTTCTTCTCGACTTTTACGAGGATTGCTACTAAGTTTCGATTGCAACACATTTCGAAAAACAATATAGCCATTTCCTATTATAAATATTTGTTTTTATTTGTCTCAAAACTTAGGTAGCAACCCTCGAATACCATGAGTTACTTGAATTTAGTTGGTCATGGTTTACTTCGATGGTTCGAAAGAATGCTTATATTTCATCCTGTTAGACAAAAACGACCCGAATAAACACGATTTTTGTGAATTTTTTATTTATGCTGAAATAAAATCACTATTGGATATTCCTTCCATAATTCAACTTTGTTCGCTGGTGCCCTGAGATGAGAGCGTGAAAACCGAATTTTCAACTTTCATTATTCCACATTGGTCAGAAGTTCAACCGAAAACTTTGGCGAATTCGCGTTGAATCTGCTATTTGCCCCTCCGCCATAATTTCTCATTTACAACAGGATGTCATAATCGGTTGCCATATAGCTCCTCCGGCACAATCCACGCACACAGTCTATCTAGTGGATCGTGGGAACGTGTTTTCTTACCGGGGGACGTAAATAACACGTATAAATCCTTCTATAATATTCTATTTCTTCATTTTGAAGTAGCTTTTCATATCACTTCTAAAGTGACAATAGCAAAAAGTAGCGAAAACTTCTGGGTGAACCAAGAAATAAAATGTTACTCTCAGTATGTAAAGGACAGGTATAGATTATACACAGAGACAAAATGCGATGATATTCTTGCAAGATATAAAATGGAAAGATCAGCCTATAAGCGATGGTTGATAATGGTAATGGATGGGGGACGCAAGCATCAGCGACTAGGCCCCAGTGGGCCCTTTTCGCAATCCTCGGCATCTTCATTCATCCCATGTCGGATACCTGCTCGAACCTCTTCGACCTTCTTATGAGAGTCGAAATGTCCTTCCATTGCAATGAGTTCAATTCTTTCTCCTTAATAGTGGCAGCTCCAAAGACGTTTCGTCTGAGTCTGCCATAAATACCACATTCGCTCAGGAAGTGGAAGGAGTCCTCCTCCTCCCCACATTCCGTGCAAAGTGGGTCTGCCTCAACTCTGATGAGTGCCAGGTGCCTCCTGAGGCTGCAGTTGCCGGTTAGAACTCCCACCAACAGTCGGAGTTCTTTGCGGCTTAGCTTCAGTATCTTGGCCGTCCTTGCCCTGTCGGGGCCCGATATCATCTGCTTTGACTGCCTAGAGCCGTCTATCCCTCTCCACTCTTTTCCTAATGTATTAACAGCGATAAGCAATGGTTACTCACTATGAAAAATATTACGACAATTACATAGCCAATTCAAGAAATAAATCGAAAACAATGTGGAATATCTTCAAACGAATAACAAATAGACATAATAAAAATAGAGAGCAAGCTCGAACCTAGTCTATGACTAGGTGAGAGACTGAATCCTGCCATTTGATAGTATTCATAGTTGTCCTGTTATACATCTGTATATGTACCTACTCCATGTATGTTTACTATCAATAAAATCAATTATTATTATTATTATTATTATTAGATATAACTTCATTCAGTGGCGGGTCTACTGTAGGGGACCCTTCAGAAATTATTGATATTTTCGAATCACATTATGATTTTATCAGCAACACCCCCCAAGAGTATCGTAAAGGTGAACTGATTAGGTGCTCTCTTTTCTGGGTACCTACCTCAGCCAATGAGATAATAAGTGTTATGCATGCATTAAATCCTGAATACTCATGTGGTTTTGATCAAATTCTATCAGCAGTTCTGAAAAAAGTCCCAGATTTTATTGGCAATGTTTTGGAACACATTATTAACTAATGCTGTTTGACTGGTACTTTTCCAGGTGATTTGAAGTTGCTAAAGTTGTGCCAATCTACAAAAAGGGTTCTAAAACTGATGTAAAAAATTACAGGCTTGTGTCAGTATTACCTGCACCATCCAAAATAGTTGAAAAAATGATATACATAAGACTTGTTGCTTTCTGTGATAAACACAATATCCTAGGTTGTAAACAATTCGAATTCCGTAAAGGCATGTCTACTGAATTGGCCGTCTACATTGCAGTGACAAATATAGCAAAAGTCTGTCTGCGGGAATATACTTTGATCAGATGAAAGCTTTTGACATGGTTTACCATGACCTTCTGTTGGAGAAACTGGATAACTTTGGCATTAGAGCTACACCATTGAATTTATTGAGGTCCTACCTTGAAAACAGATTTCCAGCAGTTGCGATTATGCAAAAGGGAAGGTTATTCACATCAAAAAAACTCATTAATTAAGCGAGGCGTACGACAGGGATCAATCCTGGGTAACCTTCTTTTTCTCCTGTACATTAACTATCTACCACCTGTTCAGTTCAAACTGCAAAACTTTTCAATCTGTTAATGACACCTCGGTTATCATAAACAGCACTAATATTGAGGATCTCGCTGACTCAAAATCAAGTGTGGCAAAGAAAATGGACGAGTGGATAACTCTCTGAATTTGAATTGTAATAAAACTGGATGTATAATGTTCAACCTGTCTAAAAATATATTTGAATCTCGGTATGTTAGATTAAATGCAAAATCAGTGCCGGTGCTGACATCCATAAAAGGTCAGAGTCATTGATTTTTAGCTTAAAACAGCACACAGACCTAAATAACTCTCATTGCGTCGAGTTTTTCTGAGTCCTCTTCGACGGTAAACAGGTGGCTGAAGGGTTGAGAGGAGGGCGTAATCTCGTACGGAAAAATCGAGATTTTAACAGATTTTCCCACACAAGCCCATCGAAACTATAAAAACCTACATCGTCACTAGACCGAAAAACATAATTGCTAGAGTGGCGCGAATGGATAAGTTGATTTTGTCGTTGGAAAATTTAACTACAATTATTTTTGATTTTTCTATATGCCAGGAGCCACTCCTAAATTTCCCTCCATTTTACTCAACATCGATGTACGTTTCAACCCTATTCGATGCTTGTATGCAAAAATGGGGCATCTAAATCTGTCATTATCTGACGGTCTACCATCACTATCACTAGTGCATACAGACACGCTGCAATATGGTGCAAAAAAAATCGAATTGCAATTGTGCCTAAACTTATTATCCGTCAAAGCCTGTTTTGTGCACATAGAGTACACATGATTCAATACTTCCATGAAAAGGGTACACTCTACTTCTCGGAATATTTTCTGGTTTTTCCTGCTTTTCTCCATTACTAATGATCTGATCGGGTCGTAAAATATCCCAATTTATCCGTATTTCAATTCTTCACAATTTTTCTTATTATAGCAACCAATTTGCTATTTTGGTTTTCATTTCCTAAGCAAACAATAAAAAACACTTATTTTGGATTTGAAAGTTTATAACAAATTAACAAGTGACGGTTTTGAGTCGAAAACATGACAGAATATATACTATGGACTGACTTCCAGGGTCGGTATCCTTCAAGTATTTTTGTTAAAAAATCACTCGTATTGTGCTCTATCATTGATTGGTGCACAACAAGTTCACGCGCTAGAGGCGGCTCTGGGAATCGTAATCAATACCTGTCATATTCAATACAGTGTACGGTCCGCTACATATTCTCTCATTACATTTTCATTCCGCATTTTTTTTGTTTTTCGCAGGTTCGAATCGTAATGAAGAGTTCCGCGTCAAAAAATTCCAGAACTATTAATTTATTTCGGGAGTCTGAAGGCCCTTACGTCGCATCGGCCTGACTTTTAACGTGCTTTTCCACTAATGAGCCCACTCTGAGAAGAAAAATCTGTTCAAGTATTGATCGCCAAAGTTGCGAAGTCGTCGATATCGCTAGGTACACACTCGTTTGGCGGGTATAAAAGGATCATTAATTTTCCTTTCACCTTTTCGCCTTGTTTATCTTGTATTATCGTCATCAATTACTATGAAATGTTGCACTCGATTGCAACCCATAAATATGTAACAATTCCTCAAGCGGGATCGATTCTCTCCAATAAATATTTCATAGATGCTCGCGCTAGGCGATGGAGATGTCTTTTTGCGAGCAGCGAACTGGAATTTAAATTGGGATGGATACCGTTTATGTAAGTATGTTGAAGTTTAGAGTGTATCTTGTCATGAATGCAAATTCGAGGGCATGATGGCATTTTTACGCTATTATTGGTAACAAGCTTTTTTCTTGGGACATATTCACGTATTTCATTATATTCCTAGACAAATTATCAAATTATTGCATTATTCAACAGTCATATATTCAATCACGACCATCAGGCCGTAAAGTTGTGCTTTATGTCCAATAAGGAAGCTATAACAGATGCTTCGTTACTTTATTCACGTGTTTTAATAATAGTAGTAAATGTCTTCATTTCCATACTATTTCGCTGTTTCAAAAATATTAATTACATTTTTTCGGAAATCTCGAGGGGGAGTTCACTCGGAAGTGCTCTTCCACTCAACCCTTGTCATGGTCATTAAGTAAATGACTTTTTATTGATTGAAATACTTATTCTACCTTAACCTAATATATAGCAAAAATAAAATTATAGTTGAAAAGATTGATAGAAAAATCAAGAACATTATTGATTTTTTAGATATGATGTAATAGCCCGTTTGAATCTAGATGAGTTTTGAAACCTTCAAAGTTAGATGGCAGAGCTTTATGTAACAAAACATGTAAGGCAGATTCATAACGGAATATTATTTAAAATTCACACCAAATTGTATTCAACTCGGGTGGTCTCCAAACACTTCATGATAAATAAATATTTCATCTAAGTGATGGATTCGATAGTGCAATCACAACCCAAATTTTATTAGCAGTCGCCGAATTCAACATGTGGTCACAAACGGTACATTGCCAATGTGGGTGGTTCAGTGCACTTACAAACCTAAGGGTAGTTTCATTAGTCGGGGAAAAATTAATAAATTTCGAACATATTCAAGAAAAATATTAGAAGACATCGACTGAGTTTTCCATCATCAAATTGTGTGTGGCTTTCCCAAAAGATTGTTACAAAGGATCATAGATAGTAATAAAATATACGAATTCAATTGTTAGCTAGTTAAGGTTTTTCGAGTAGGAAAGGTGAGTTTTTTGGTGTGGTTTTCTCACCAAAGATTTTCCAGAGGACGAAACCTCAATCACACGTCGTGTAGTATATTGAATACGACAAGTTATAAGGGATAAGGAAAAATGTTAAAATAGAAAAATTAGGAATAAAAATTATAAAATTTTCCTCGCCTATTACATAATATCTTCGATCGCCTGTTGTCTCGAGTGTAGTTTATATTTCCTGAAATATGCAAAGTTCAAAGTTGTAAGAGGAGTATATCCAGCTTCTGGGAGGTCAACTCATTCCTATTGGCTGAGGATATCGGAGGGTTTAAGAACAGTAGGGGAACAAAGGTTTTACATTATGGAAAATCCAACATAAAGTCAGTTATTTCGTTTCGATTGATTGAATATTTTTGAATCGCGAGTGTAAGTGAAATCTTGGTTAAGTTTATTTTCTATTTATTCTCACAAGTTCAACTTTTGTTATTAATTTAAATGTTTCATTTTTTTTCTTAAATAATTTTTCCAATTAGAATTTGAAGTTCAAATCTTTTGAAATCAGTCAATTATCAGAAAGCTTATTCATTTTTATAATAATCTGGGAATCAAATGGGAAATTCGAGCTTTTCTAATTTTTCTTGTGGGGTAAATAAGTTGCGTTTTTCCTAGATTCTTGCCGATCTACTCCTTATTTGTTTTTTTTGTAATCATTGTTCATTTATTCATCAATTTCGTAGAGATCATTATTCTTGAATTAGTCCCCAAAGTTATTGCTATATATCAACCTAATCACGGAAAGAATTTCATTGTTAAATTAAATCACCTAGTTGAATCGTTTACTCTGTTTACTTTGAATTCCCTTCCACATTAACAACCATATTAAAAATGTTTATTTGATCAAAAATCAGAGTTGTCAATTATTCGAACTTTAAGTAATAAGTTGAACAAGTGAACTAGTACATTCTTAATCGCTGTAGACAAACCTTAAAGTCACTCTCGTGACGCGATTATTGGTTTGAAGAAATCAATATTTTAAATCAAGTGCCATATCCGTCCTATCAGAAGCTGTGAAGAGAAAACTAAGGCGGCAATTGAGACATTAAGGTACGTGCGATTTTTGCACAATGTTAAGTAGATTTTCTGGTTACCTCGAACCTCACTCCAGTTTATTCAGTTTCGCTCGGCTGACCACGATAATAAACAAGAATTGGGTATTTTATCACGAATTATGTTAATTGGCAAATTGAGTTGCGGATAAAACCAATGTCTGCTATATTTGTACATTTTATGGATGTTGAATTTGAAACCGCTTTCAAAAAACTTCGTTCTATGAGGGGGGCATGTCAGCATATCCTTAAATTTGATGTTGATATTGTGAACCTCATTTCGGTAGTTTATTTCTTTGTTAATTATGAAGGCTGCTTTTTTGTTATTATTTTATGGTATACACAAAGAGATAAAATGTCTTGCCGTGTCTTCATATTCAACCGAACCAATTCTTTGAGTTTGTGTGTTACCCTGTCATACTTTCTAATCTTTGTAATAAACCTGACACAAGAGTTTTGAACTCGTTGCATTCTGTTGACCGTATCCTGGTCCAAACAAGGGCCATACACAGGCGCACAAAAAGATAGTTGTCTCACACAATTTTTTTTGCATCCCTACATAAATTCTGTCTGTTTGGATATAGTAATCTTAATGCAGCATAAGATCGTTGTACACAGTTCGAGATATGTTCTCGAAATCTCAATGATTTATCTATTTTCAATCCAAGATTTTTCATACATTCAGAAAATTTCAGAAGAGTGATCGGCTGATATACCCGAACATTTTTTAAGGTCATTATTAATTTTGAATTCTTTCATTGCATCGTCGCTAGGAATAAATGAGTGATATGTCTGTGTATCATCTGCATACATATGGATATTACAGTTGTCTAACATTTTTGTTAGTTTGCTAGTATATATTGTAAACAGCAGAGGGCCAAGGATTGATCCTTGTGGCACACCTCTGCTAATCGTACGACAGTTAGTCAATTACTTTCATTCTGACTACTTACGAACGAACGGTAAAGTATGATTGAAACAATTGCAAACTTTCTAAGCATATACCACAGGATTTAAAAATTGATAGCAAAATGTCGTGTCTCACAAATACCCTTATCAGCTACTTGTACACTATCGTCGATTAAATTGAGTAATGCAGTTTTGCAACTGTGAACAGGGCGGAATCCAAACTGGGTGGAAGGTAAAATATTATTAAAGTTCAAGTATATTCTTAGTTGAATTTCAGTGATTAATTTTTTCCCGTTATCTTGGATAGGCCTGGAAGTATGCTTATTTTGAGAATTGGTCAAATCAAGGCTTTCTTCCAACTAGTAGGAAATATTTCAATATAGTCATCGACCTAGATTTGACCCTGTCAATAAATAATTTCAGGCGTATTGTACTACAACATATTCTAGACATTATGTGTATGATAGATTCTGCGAATCGTTCAATTTTTACAGTGATATGTACCTACAATAACTATACAGTATAGTGTGATTTACAGTGCTTGATAATATTTAATATAATATTATTTATCCATGTAATGAGACCTCTGAGGTCTGTTTGGATATAAAATAAATATATAAATAAATATGCCAAGCTATATAGTATTGAAAATATTGATAAGGTATGGCAATATACGTGGCACTAAAGGTTTCATCAAGCCAATTGAAAGCTCATCAGAACCAGGGGAGGTATTTGTTATTTTAGATAAACTTTCAACCCAACTTGAATCATCCAGTCTTCCGCTTAATGCCACACAAACCGTGCATTTGTCGGCAAAATCTATATTTAATTTTATAGAAATGTGGATAGATCTTGAGGTTGCAGTCAACATACTGTGTTGTTTTAAATACTACTCTGTTATCTACTCGAGTTTTCGGAAATGTTTAGTTCCTTTTCAAGATTTCTACAAAAAAAGATTGGAAATGCACTGTAAAAAACATATAGGTAAGGCAGTACTTGCTAAACTTGAGGTTCATAGTAGAAAGCCAACATTGATGAAGAATATAAAGGATGAATTTATTGTTCAACATCATTCACATTTTGTTTTGCAATAACTGAATATCATTCTAAAACTTTTAAAATATTTCTTCTCTTGTTTTTTATCAATGTTGACTTTTTACTATCAATCCCAAGTTTAGTAAGTATTGCTTTACATGTCTGTTTTTAACATCATTGCAGTTGTCTTGATGAAGAAAATTAACATTTCCTAAAGCTCGACCCAATAACAAAATGTATTCTCCGAAACAGCCCAGTGTTTTGACTGCATCCTGAAGATCTATCCACATATTTTCTTAACTAGTCAGTCAAGACTATTACCCTTCCCTTCACCATTGAATTTTAATTGTTGTGATATGTATTGGTATGGTGTAAGATATTAAAATATTTAGAACTCAATATTATATGAAGATACAATAAAACCTGAATAGATACTTTACCTGGAATGGAACATCCTCATCTCAATATCCTGCAAAGTCAAAATTCATCAATATCAACATGAAGGGTAGCAGGTATGATCTTAAGGTGGGATTTCCTAGCAACGTCCAGCGTTCGCGTCCCGCCGCGACGTCTGGCCGTTAGTGACACATACAACGAATTTTCAATGCAACTGTTTTGTTTGAAGCGGCGCGACTCATCGTCTCAGCGGCCGGCCGTCGTCGGCCTCGTCCCGACTGCTCAAAAACATGTCAAGACGCGAACGCCGACACCAGCAGTAACATTATTTCAATGTGAAATAAGCGTGGTGGATATTACTACAACGTGTCACAGAAATATACCAATACAGTCGACGAAATTTTGATTAATCAAGTACGTGAATATCCCTGCCTTCATGACCATTCACACAAAGACTTCAAAGATTTTCAAATTCGGGAAAAAATGTGGAACGAAATTTGCACAGTTTTATCCATGGGCTGCGAGTATTAAATAAAAAATCCTTTGTTTTTTTTACTTGGTTCAGAAAAGATCATTTATAGATTTGAGTTTTGTGAATAGTAGGGAGTCATGAAGTCAATCAGTTTCTTTGTGTTTTCCTCAATATTTTTATCGATAACTTAGATAATTGTCAGTTTATTCAGATAATTATTGTCGGTTCACAAGTCTCGTTCATGTCCTCGCGAATTTCGCAATTTTTTTGCGAATAAAATGGCTGTGGACATGGTTCTGCATCAACGATTGGTCCAGCATAACTGGCAGCCGTTTTATCCGCAGAAAAATTGCGAAATTTGCTAGAAAATTCCCATTCATTATGACAACAAGCAATTTTCACTTTTAAACTGCAGTCAACCAGAACACAAAACGCACTGGGGGTATAATTTCATTACAAAAACGCGGACGCCAGACGCTTCAAGCAAATCCAACAATCGTCGCGGCCAGCCGTTACTGCTGAACGTCGATGCGGGCCGCGAACGCTAGACGTCGCTAGGAAATCCCACCTTTAGACAACCATAGCGTCTCGAGAAATCAAAATCATTTCACTATAGAAAAACCTTTAAGAATTAGAAAATACAAGTTTGCAGTCAATAATAACACAGTTTGAAACAGTTTAGATATTAAAACCAGAAGTTAGTGAAATTTACTAATATACCAAGAAAGGACGAACTAACAATAAATTATACTGAATATGATTGTTGATATGATATGACATAATGAAATGAAAAAAGGCAGTTCAAAAGTTATGGAATTTAAACTACATATAGAATCATAAAATATGATAAAATTCATTGGAAAAGTGACAAAACATCAGGTTCAATTAACGAATTTGAATGATGATATGTATTAATAGTTGTTACTTTTGATAGATAGTAGTAATAAGCGAGGACATGAAAAAGTATTATCACTCCAAATATGCTTTAAAATACACAACGCATATATAAATGAATACAAAAAATATTTTTGGAGTCAAATATCAATTACAGCCGTTCCTATTCGTTTTTGAAGGTCAGCAAATTTCAATCTGCTAATATTGGCGCTCTTTGTGACGTAAATTCCCGAACCCAATCAGCCAAAGGGCGTATTCAATCGGGTTGACTGTGACGTGAAACGGCAATACTATTGGTTGCTCGTAACTATCGGGAGCTTACGTCTCAACAATTTGCAATGGCGCGAGAAAGGATGCATTTGAATCTTGTCGACTTCAAATATTTTTTAAGATTGAAAAAATTTACAGAAAAAAGAAAATTGCCAACAGAGTTTTCACAAACTGCAGAATCCACTAAAAATATGATTGGTGACTGTAAGGACTATCGAGAAAAGGAATGAAAGGAAATGAAGGAAGCTGAAGAAAAGGTTCAATAATACCTCACATCACATCACGCATAATCATAATCAATTTGAGTTCAGAGCATTCAGAAAACCGAGCTACACAGATATTACAATCCCAAATGTATCTTTCCATTTCGATATTCAAAAATTAGCATCATACAAATCAATATTACACAGATCGTTCTCGTTACCGTTGTCTGCTGAAAAGCTACATATTAGACAAAATAATGGTTTCAACGTAGCCACAATAAAGGAGTTAGTCAAATTTTCTTACAAATCAAAAGACCTCCTGGTCAAACAATCAGAAACTAAGAGATTTGTAACCATGTAGTTTGGGAGACGGGGAAACGGAGACTATTGCGGAATTATTTATGGCCGCATGCCATGTTATCTAATTTCCTTCTCAATGCCAAAGATAGAATGGACAAAATGGAAAACTCTTGAGTTTATAAGCTTTAGTATCCAGAGGGTAACGGTGTTCAAGTGGGACATTATATACGTAATTTTTCTAAAATATATGTTGAAAATGAAAGGTCCTTCAAACTGGGAAAAATGATTCGACGTTTTCAAACCATTCCTTGGAATGCCACCACAAGTTTCCGAATCTGAACGATACGTATATTTTGCAATATGCAGGCAAAGATTGGAAGCTCAATTAGAATCCTTAGAAATTCATAAACATAAACATTGCGGTTTTAAACCACTGAATAATCAGCTGGATTTATTTTGTTGTCCGCAGCTTACCCACATAAGGCGTTTTCCATTTAGGAGTGTGAAGCCCCAGAGCTCCAAGCCCCTGAAATCGGAAATTACTTTATCACTGACTTTTTCGCCAAAAAGCTATGTATTCGCGTTTTGACTTTTGTCTACTTGTGCTTCATGCACCAATAAAACGGGTGGTGCTCGAGGGGCAAGGGGAATGTCAATCGGTGCTTGAAGCCCCACTAAATGGAACGCAGGGTCATACGCTTTGGGTAGCTCTGAGGAGCTCCTTACGTTAAATGGAAAGCAGCTATTGTGTACGTAAACATTAGCTACCGTTAGTCACTAATGACAGGCCTCGGATAGATTTAAGGGTATTCAACGATAGTTATTCATTAACTAAGTGTATATATATAGTATAGTACATATAGGACGAAACTGCAGTAAGGTTGGTTACAGATATGAGAAAACAAAGACAGTTTTATTTCTCAATTTTCGTGATGATCTCCTACTGTATCCTACATCCTTCAATGGTTTTTTACATTATTTCATTCGAGAGTGATATTCTTAGTTTCATTGCTAGCCATCTTTATAATTTTCCATGTTGTCTTCGATTTATTATCTGATTCCGCTAACAGATTTCGTCTCGAATAGGTTTTATGCCGCATTGAGAAGTTTCATGTGTATTCTTTTATATTTCAGAAGTACTACGTTTTTATAATAATGCCATCAGAGAGTGTTAGCGCATATAGATCTTTGAGTTTGACCGAACAGAATATTTTCCATATTCTCCAATATAAGTTCTTCGACATTCCATTTCTCTCACTTCCGTTCAACGGAAACGAAATGTTGGGTCAAGTCCAGAATCATATGACAAATGTTGCCCAGAGCACCGGATTGATGCAATGAGGGAACGATTCACATCACTCGCTGTCGAACGATCGTTATTGAGAATTGACTCCCAGTTGTTCTTTACGAGACCTTGTTATTCTTCGATCCCTAGGATTTTGACTGTTTGAACTTTATCATTTCTATTCGTGAGAATTTTCGAGAACACGGCCAAACAATAAACATACTTATAAACCCATGTTTTTGAAGGAAACGAGACCTCCATATCGCGTTGTCGAATATTACCATTTCAAAATGTTCTTGATATACTTGGATATATTATTCTGGATATTATATTGTCCATTCAATATTAGTTTTATACTTTTCTGATTTCCCTGAGGCGCTTTATCTTTAGTTACTGATCTTTTAAATGAATTTGTTTATTCTGAAAATTTGCGTTTATTGAAACAAAGTTATAATAAATGTTCTCTATTGATCAGCTTGCAAGTTTGGGCAATGCCCTTATATTCAGTCGTGCAAGTCCTGTGGTTCTTATACTTAAATCAACCCTAGAGTAAAAAATCTAGCTGTGTAAGATCTGGAGATCTTGCTGGCTTAATTATACAAACCGGTACCATCAAATGTGTATTCTGAAGTAATCACTGTGAACTGTGCTCGTAAATGACAACTCAATTACCTTGCGAATTCTAGTTTATTTATGAAACAAAAACACGTCAATTTTGTATCAAAGAAAAAGTTCTAAACCAGAAATTATATTTATTTTAAAGTTCCACCCTATCTACGTTACCCCCCTTGGTCATTTCAAATTATATCACTGTGTTAGAATATCAAATCGAAACTATCAGAGATACAAGCAATCGAAATGTCCCAAAATTAATGGATGTCTGAAACGACAGTTATTAGGTTACTATACCGTCGATAACCTTCAGATGAGATGTCTTCACTAATGTTTCATGTAGGATGTTTTCATGTGTTCAAACCAAACTTTTTGAGTGAACGTTTAAGTTTTAACATTGAAATTGTTGATAGTAATGTGAAAATATTTAATGCATTTTCTATTGTTGCATAAAATGTTCACAGTTCCTTTATAATCAAGAATAAAAATTAAATTTATCGTCGTGGCTGAAAATCGTATTTTTCGTCAAAAATCTAGTTTTGAATAAAAGACATCCTGACAAAAACATAGGCCACCAATCTGAAATAGATCTTTTTCTAAAATTTCGAAAAATTGGTTCTGCTTGTAACAAGCAAAAATTGAACATCGGGGAATCCTCTATGGAGGTGCACAGATTGAAGTACTTGGTGACTTTTTTTATAGATCCCACCAATTATATCATGAAAGTGTTGAAATACATTTTTTTCTATATAAAGTACAAAAATAAATCAGCACAATTTATCAATACTATTTAATTTTTGAACATCCCTTATATTTATTGCCAGGCATAAACAGAAATTGGGATTACGAGACCCAGGCTAACTTGAGGGCATATATTGTATGCTCCCAATTTTCAGTCCTGTTTTAAATCTTGAGAGAATTAGATGTTTGCTAGTTACTTGACCTTTTCTCATTCAATTCACTGGTTCTAATTGGGTTTGGTTTAAGAATGTATAAATTTAAAACTTCTTAGTTATTCCAGCGTTCTAATTTTATTTTTCTTTCGGCACAATAAATGATTTTGGACGATTTCTTTGTTTTATTGAGCTAAATTTTATCTTTCACTTGGGATTTCGGCCCAGATATTAATGAATAACATTTGATAACTTTTTGAATAGATTGAAATCCAGAAAAGCGTTGAAGAAAATAATAAATAAAGTAACTTGAGTAATTAAAACTAGTATGTGTGCAGAACTGGTAGCTGCTTCCTGATATTATTTGTCGAAAATTGAGATTTGATAGGTAAGTAAATTTACAATTTTCCTGATGTGTTCCTATATAAACGCTGATATAAAATACTAACAAAGGCACCGCTCGGCCTAACAATTAATAGTATCAGCTGTGATGAAACTCTATTTCACCTAAATAGCGTTTTATTATAAGAATCAGGATCCATTTGCATGATGAAGAGATATATATATATATTATATATATATATATATATATATATATATATATATATATATATATATGTGTGTGTTCCTATATAAACGCTGATATAAAATACTAACAAAGGCACCGCTCGGCCTAACAATTAATAGTATCAGCTGTGATGAAACTCTATTTCACCTAAATAGCGTTTTATTATAAGAATCAGGATCCATTTGCATGATGAAGAGATATATATATATATATATATATATATATATATATGTACATTACTAAGTTCATGGGTTGAACCGCGTTGAGAGTTTATAACTCGACGTTTCGGCTCCTGCTTTGGAGCCATTTTCAAGAGTGTGACTGCGAGGCCTCTATCTGCCTACTCCTCGAGTCGTGGTCTTGAGAGATATCAAGGTCTCAACCTGCCTACTCCTTGATCTCAAAAGACGATCCGATGTTGGTTGCACTGTAGTATTTATAGGTGGTTGGCTACCTGGAGGTGGGCGGGTCTTACGGGTTTTCTCGTTTGTCTTGTCTGCTGGTGCCTGCTGTGTAGTTGGAGTTAATGGGATAATAATTGATTGCGGATAAGTTTCACGTGGCCTGGTAATTACGGTTGGAAGAAGGGGCTTCCAAATGGGGTTCAATTTACGGCTATCATCTTTAATGTTCAGGCAATCAGGCCGTTTTTCGATTTCGATGGCTTCTCTGATAAAACGAGAAGTTCTTGAACGTACTGGGGCGATGGTTTTCGTTTTCTCGAAATCTATGGGGTGACCCGTTTGGATGAAATGAAGAGCTAATGCGGAGCTGGTGTCTCGATTTCTAACTGAAAGGGAGTGTTGATAGGATCGAAAATGGATCTGTTTCGAAGTTTCTCCTATATAAGAGTGGGGGCAGATAGAACAGGGAATTTCGTAAATACCATGGTCTTCGTTGGGAATTTTGTCTTTTGTTGGTCTGATGAGGTGTGATAGTTTTTGTTCTGTGGTAAAGATGGTTTTGATATTTGCTTTTCTGAAAAGTCGACTGATTTTGTCCGTCACCCCTTTGATGTAAGGGAAGAAGACTTTGGATGGACGGTCTTCACCTTGTGGTTCGTTTTTGGTTACTAATGGTTTCTGAAGCTGTTTTTGGATGTTTCTGTCTATGTGGTCTGGTCTGTATCCGTTTTGTAGGAGAGCTTGTTTTACGTTGTGAAGTTCGGATTGTCTGTTGTGGTCGTCGGTTAATCGGATGGAGCGAGATATCAGAGTATTTACGACTGAGTTGAGTTGTGAGGGATGATGGTGGGACTTGGAATTGAGATATCGGTTGGTGTGGGTGGGTTTTCTATAAACCGTGTACGAGAAACCTTGTTGAGGATTTTTAGTGATTTGTACATCTAAGAATGGCAGAGTTGAATTGCTTTCTATCTCCATCGTGAAGCGAATGTAAGGGTGTACTTCGTTCAGATGGGTCAGGAAAGAATCCAGGGTATCTCTCCCGTGGGGCCAGATGACAAAAGTGTCATCAACGTATCGTAGCCAGCAGGAAGGTTGAATATATATATATATATATATATATATATATATATATATATATATATATATATATATATATATATATATATATATTGATTAAAGTACTTTGACGATAGGACAGGTTTTCATCTTCCCAGCAATAAACACATTTCATCTACATAAACGAAGATAATTGTCATTAAATGAGTACCCATACAAGCAGAGCACGATTTTATCGAAGCGTATCGCGGTGACGTCTTGCCAGTTTCACTCCTAGGCATAATTGTTTGTTTTTCCTACGCATCTGTCTCAAAATATGTACCTGCCAAAATCGAAAGATTTCCAAGAAATAAATTTCAAAAACAAATTCTGTACATTTTCATCAGCATATCATGAACCTTCAACGTCCTATGCGACTATGAAATTGTAAGCTTTCGTAAAAGAATGATTTCTGAGTAATTATGAAAGTTTTTTTTCATTTTCTGGCTACGAGTATTACCATTTCATATGTTGAAAAATCGTTTAAAAAAATTCAGTTAAGCTGAGGAAAATAAAATAAAGCACCGTTCTCTACAATCTTGGGGCTCTTAGTATTCGGGAGGCCTCCCAAAACGAAATAACTATTCTACCCGTGTTGTCGCTGTAGTTACGCAAGATGATCACGTTCGCGTATTTGTTCACTCTGGTCTAGGTCGACTGGGGTGAGCAACAATTCGACAGACAGGAATCGACATTTTCCTGACCTCATTTATATACCTACTTGTCCATTTTCATCCAACACCACATGGGTATTTCAAATTTTATAATAGTATATTGTTCAACGAGCATTGACTATTATTCACGTGAATAGTTTACGACACAAGCCGTAGGCTATAATATCAATATGTTAGTAGAATACTATACTTTGTCCGTGACTATGCGACTATGAAATAGTTCCTGTTGAAATAATAGTCACTGTAATATACTTCATCATCAACGTATCTCTTGTCATTGATATTTGTCAAGTTCATTGTGACAGGTTTTGCTGATTAAAGCCTTCAGTTCTGAAAAGGTATTTCATTACAATTTAATCAGCAAATATAATACAAAATCAATATGGAGAAGTATCTGCGTCCCGATAGATTTAAATGCGACCCAAATTCGGCTAATGCTAGCAAGGAATGGTGCCACTGGTTCAAGACTTTTCAATTTTTTTTAGAAATGGCGTATTCGAAAGAACATGAATAGGGACTGTCTGATACTGACAAATTTAAACTATTGATAAACTATGTGTCTCATTCAGTATATCAGTTCATCAGTGATTGTTCGAGTTATCTTGACGCTGGCGCTGTGAAGATTCTACAAGATTTGTACATAAAGCAAGTCAACGAAGTGTCTGCGAGACATCTACTTGCCACGAGAAGACAACAAGCTGAAGAAAACATAAATCAGTATATACAGGCATTGAAACTGCTTAGTAAAAATTGTAATTTCAAATCAGTATGTGCAGAACTGAACAAAAACGAGTTCATCCTTTATGCTTTTATAAATGGTTTACTCTCAAATCATATACGGCAACGATTGTTAGAAAACAACACCTTGCAGTTAGAACAAGCAATTTCGCTATCACAATCCTTAGAAGAAGCCCAAAAATATTCAGAATCATATTCTTCAGATTTCGGTAAAATGAATGCAGCGTGTACATCCAATGACAAGAGATACGTTGATGATGAAGTTTATTACAGTCACTATTTTCTTCTACATGTAAATAAGGTTGAAACATAACGGTGAATTTATAAATGGATAATTGAGGGAAATATTCCACCGTATTGAATACTAATGGTAATATTTGTATTTACACAAAATGATATTGAGGAATTCTGTGAGAAAATGTTCTTTTAAAATTTATTTTAGTATTCGCCTCGCACAGACAAAGAATCCATTTAGTCTACATCCGGAAGTATTTGACCTCATTAATCAAGAATTTTTAATGCAAATACCAGAGTGCCTTGGTGTCAGAGGAAAAGCTAATGATCTGATGAAATCGTACCTCAGTAACCGAAAACAAATAGTCTGTGGGTGCCTCAGGGTTCCTTACTCGGCCCAATTCTTTTATTTTCATAAATGACATGTATTTCCAAATTGACATCAGTTCAGTTTTCTGTTTGCAGATGATAGATATTTCAGTTGTTGTATCAGGCAGGAATGTGATAAATGAAAATGAAACAAATTACATATTTTTCAGAAACAGTATGGAAGACCTACTTGATATTTTAGTGGTGATGATAAATGATCAGGTGAAAACAATTATGAGTGAATTGTCGCATTAATACTCAAGGGCCAAATAAGTATTCATAACATTAAAATGTTTTATTCCGCTTATGTACGAGGATGTATTGATATCTAGTTAGCAGTTCCCTGCATAAACAAAATATTGCGTTACCATAGCAACGAACAATAACTGACCTGATCATTCAGTAATTTCGCAAGGAACATTAGACTAATTATTATTCTTCTACGTTAAGAGTTTTTGAGCAAAAATCTTTTTCAATAGGTGCGTAAGAAGTGTATCCTTGGGATACTCGATATTTTTTGTGATGGAGAAATTTCAGGAATTCATTTTTGATTGTTTCCAACATTTGTTTCATATTTTGTAGTCCTGGATCCCGTAGAATACTAGCATATTCTATTTTGCTGCGAACTATTTTAATGAACAGGTTATATCTTTATATTTGTTTAAATTAAATGGCAGTTTATTTTCCAAAGATCAATTGGATATGTTATCTAAATCGTTTTGAAGTTCAAAATAATCGTTGACGTCCTGTACTTTTCAATTCATCTTGAAATCATCCGCATACTGTAAACATTGATGTTGAACCCAGAACAGCACCAATTGTCATTGCCACCCTGAACAAATATTTATTATTTTACGATAAATATTTGGAGATTTTTTTTATTTCTTACGTTGTTGCAAGATATTCATCATCAAATGATTTCGAAAGGAATTATTTCATAATTTGGGACATAAAGAAAAACGTATACAATAATCTTTGGAAACTGTTCATAATTCTATTTTTGGCCAATTCTATTTTCATTTACCCACTCCACTTTATAACCACTATCGATTTTTCCGACCAGGTGTTTCCTCTGAGCTGCTTCACAATGATTCATTTTAGTAGGCGATGAATTAATATCGTCCTTGTTCCGTAAAGTGGTCCTGCGGCTATTGCCTGGGAAATTGTGTCCTGACTGAACTTTGACATCGTTACTCAATGAATGGTAGAGAAAATTATCTGTTGCCTCGCGGGCATTCGAATAAAGGTCGTGTTGTACAACATGATGAGACTAAACTTTTGATTTTCATCTCGTTATCAATTAACAAAGTTTAGCTGTTCGCAATTTATCAGCGCTGTTGTAACATACTTAATCAACATACTCCTTAATTGATAGTTATTTTGAAAAGTTTACGATTATATAATCATTATTTGTTATTATTATTAGTATTATGTGTAATGTCGGGCTTTCTTGGAGCACTATGTAGAAGTGTGATCAAAAACAACTTGGTTTCAGGTTGTGCTAGGTCACTAGTAGATGTATTTACAGGGTGATTATCAACTTCTTAACTTGGGAAAGTAGGTATAAGTGAGGACAAATAAGTGTTAATGATGAAAAAACACGAAATAAAACATTTTTAGGGGAAAAATAGCAAAACAATGCAAACTTTTACACTAAAAAACAAGAAAATGTCATCCTTTATCGTTCCTCAATTTTTCGATCACTTCCAAGTTTGGCGTTAGTGTAAATAAATTATTTTATTCATACTTTTGTTGATAACTCTGCCGAAAATAATATAAAAGAGTGGCAAACGTAAAAAAACATTTATCTCTGTCATAAGTCTCGTCGAAACTTCTCCACGTCCGCCGATGACGGCAACAAACTTTTGTTGTTTATTTTACACCAAAAAAGTTTGTTAGCAACCTGAATTACATTTGAGATGAGTAGACGCACCGGTGTATCAGAACTTTTGAGATCTTCCTGGAAAAAATGTGTTATGTAAAATCCTGCTTGTTTTTTATTATTTTTTGCTCATGTTGAATACACATAAATATACAGTGAGTCCAATTTTGAGCAGCCACACTCTCATATTTCATTGATAATAAAATAATTAATTTTTTTTTCAAGTGATAACACTCAGAAATACCTACCTCCATGTCAATGCCACATTCGTTTATCCATTTTATCCACGGCTAACTATGAACAATTACATGTTAGAGATTTTGATTTTTTTCAAAATATGAACAGGATGTTCATAAAATCGAATGTAGAATCATCTGCGACTGAAAGACAAATTTAGGTCGCCATTTTCCGATCTTCCCGATGATCTCCGATGAAGAATTAGATTTTCGTCTACAATATTTCATTACAGGCCTAGTTTTGTTCATCTTCCTAAGAGTCCTATTTTTTCAATTTTCTGTTGGAAATGTTTCCATGTTAAAAATATTAGGAATATTTTTATCACGAAACTAACACCAAATTCTGATTCAGAATACTCTAAAACCCCCAAAGCTCAATGATTCAATCATTTGAATATACAGAGTGTCATTATTAACTCTTTTTCATCGATGGTATGAGATCATTTCCAGAATTGCTTCTCTTGTCACAAAATTTGCAAAAATATTCTATTAATAGTGATAAAAATATGCAAATATCATTTTTCCATGACTAACCCTCACAAGATGAACAATAAAAAATTGTGAAAGACATTTTTTGGAACATCCCGAAAGTCGAACTCAATGCTTGAATCATTAACATATATAGGGTGTCATCTGTAGCTGGCAATATCAACAACACTCATTAATCTATTATAATGCTCAGATGATTTCTAGAGGTTCTTTGTCACAAAGTGCCTAGAAAAGTTCCAGAAGATGTACTGCAGAAAGTAAACAAGCAACTCGTTTATATGGCTAACTATTACCAGCTAAAAAGTGAAAAATTGGGGAACACAATATTTTGGGTTCTTTTATCACTGAACCAAAATCAGGTCCTGGTTCAGAACCCTCTAAAAGTGCTCCAAACCAGAATCTGATGATGACAAATGATTTGATGTTAATAATTTTGTATTCACTCGAAATTTAGTTTCTTCGCCTTTTTCTTCGAAACTGGAGTGGATACAGCCTAAACATCATTTTCATCAGCATGATCAAGAATTGGGAGAAGTAATGATAAGGAAATGCTTCTGATTGTATTAGCATATGATAATCTGCCTCTGATCCATTCTATTGAACATGCCGATTTTTCAGAGAAAAATTTCTCAAAAAAAATTCAATATCGCCAAATCCTTTTTATTCAGATAGTAAAAACTTCAATAAAAATAGTAGAAAAATAGGGTGTTTCGTTAGTATACTATAATTTGAAATTTGGGACATGCCAAACATAATATGTAGGTATCAGCACTGTCGATTTCTATGACCAGCATAAGTTTTAGAACTCATTATCTAAGAAGACCAGTTTCTATATTTTTTCACCACAGTTAGCTTTCACAATTATCACAAATATTTTTCTAAAAAAAATGACTTCTATTGATACGAAAGTATTTCGTGAATTTAGTAAAATTACTGTAATATATATTTTTTTGTTTCAGGTCAGTACCTAATCGTAACAACCAGCTGTTTCCATCGGTAAGTGACTCCATCTTATGGAAGTGGTCAGTCGCCTGCCAAGCCGAGGACGCATCTTTGTGATAAAAGAATCTATTCTGTTATGGCTCATATATTATCATTATAATTACTGAATACAGGGTGGCCCATCGAAAACGTACCGCAAGGCATTACACGCTGGTAAAGAACTTTCCGATAATATCCAAAAACACATCAAGTTTTTTATCAGGAGGACAACTTTTGACGCAAAAAGCATAGCAAAACCTGCAGCCTCCCAAGTGGGGGTGTCAAATAAAAATGGGGGTCAAGCAATACCTCTTTAAAAAGTGCTTTTAATTTCCACAGCAACTTTTAATATGTCTATGTCAAACAAAGAGTACTTACTTGGAAAGTTGAGCAGCCGAATAATGACAATAGATGTTATACCCAAAACTATAAGAGACTTTACCATACAATGTTGTCAAGTTGAAGAGTGTTAATCAATTAATAAATAAAACATAAATAAACACAAACATTTAATATGGATGAATCTTCACTGGTCAGAGTAACAGTTTCCAAAAATAAGACTTTGATTCTAATAATATTCAATATTCAGTATCTGTTGCATATGAGGTTAAATTCATTATATGTAAGATTTTATTAGGAAATAAATTTTCCCAGCGCATGTGGTGGTTTACAGATCGTCTTTGAAAGTTATAAACTTCAACCGGATATAATATCGATATTGCATAATAAATAATTAAAATTGAAATGGTAAGTGAAACCTGTGGTGCGATTCTCAAATGCCTACTAGCCTATGCGACAAAATATCTCCATCTCTTTTCAATGCATATTCGAGAAAGGCGATGGGCATATTTTGTCGCATGCGACATAGATAGTCGACATTTGAGAATAAGGCCCCTATTCCTCTCGTGACACCAACGTGAAGATCTTGGACTAGATGCTAGGCTAACCAGGACTGAAGTGATAAGCCTACGAAGACTATTAATGAAAAAGGCTTCGTATTATCTGGCAGCATATCAGCATTTCATCAGGCGAAACCAGGCATTCTACAATTCGGTCAAATGAGCTATACTGGAGCCATAATACAATAAATATCCTCAACAGAAAGATGTGGGGCTCGACCAAAGCTTGGGAGATACCCAACCACACAAGGAAACGTGACAATTCCCTGGGTTGGTGTGATACCTGCATCCAAATGTCGTACTGACACCGAATATAGTGACGAACGGCAAATGTCTTGGCTAGTTCGATCTTAATCGAAACTAACTCTATTCACATCAAAATAAGGATACAGTGCGAGCGGCTGCACCATACCCTGTCGGTACTTGAAAACACGTATTACTTAATCAAATGAGGGTCGAGTGTAGAAAGAGAAACAAACGAATTTGATTATAAAAATCTATTAAAAATTATTAGATTCAATGAAATTAATTAATGCATGAACGATTCTGGATATACGTTCACATCACATACACTTAAACATACAATATAATTATAATTACAATAACCTCAAGCATAGTCAACTTTATATACCTCTGTTTTACGCATTACAATCAATACACCACACATATTAAGCGAAAAATATCAATATGCATAACAATGCACCATGCAAAACGTGTACACAATTCAAGTATTGTACAAGTAAATTCATAATTCAAGGAATACAAGTGTTCGATATTCATAGCACCAGACAGTACAAACCTTCATAAAAACAATCAAGCATATTACAAGCGCAAATATACATTATATTTGCGATATTCAAACTATCGATTCACAAATCAAAAGGAACACTAGTAAATGCTGACACTGTATATCTTTATCAGACATGGTTAAAAATGTAATAATATCTTCGTTGCTACATGAATAACATCTGTTCATTCAAGTGTTTCCTGGAATCACCCTTTAAGTCAAAGGGTATATTTTACAACGTAACATTCTTTTATTATTATATGAGATACTCCCTAATCTTCGCGTTCAGAATCAGTACAAGTTTACGACCTATGCCACGCTTTTTCAGTGGAAACATGTGTTCTCGAAGGACAAGACAGCTTTAAAGGCACCGACGACATTTCCGATATATGGGTCAATAGTACAAGATTTATTCGGAGAAAGAGTTTTATCTTTTATTTTCTTCGAGTCAAATTATCATTTCGAGCAGTGTTTTAAAACTATTGGTTTATTATTTTACCAGTGTTTGCACAATCGACTCAACTTACAAGAGTACAACATTATTCCGGTTCAGGCACAAACTTCGGTAATAAAACTCCGGACACTGTACTTGTTACTTAGATCACTTGTTAGAGCACCATACTTGTCAGGAAAACTGTCCTGGTTATGTTTTGAAATCGAGCTTTTATATCTTTTCCACTTCCAGTGGACGGGTTATTGTCCATAGGGGACACGTCATGAATTTCGTGACCCTCTCGAAAACAAGCATTCAGCCAGATTATTGATGGGCTGACAATTTTTACAACGAAAACCACTTAGTTGTACACATTCCACATCATCTTCGCGACTTAATTACTGTTTCTCCTGGAGATTCCAGAGGGCAAGTATCATTGACCTCCCTTCAGGCGCGTGTCGCGCTTATAGTTTCATTTTTATACTTGGTTTTGGAATGTTATCGTATTTGCTTTTCGGATGTCAAGTTCAATGACACAGAACTTTAGGGTCCACGAGCCACACCTAATATTATAGTAGACGTGGGTTACCACATTGGATTCCTTCGGGTACAACAACCCTATAAATGTTTTTTAGTAAATAACTGTTCTAAACAGTCGCTAGCATGAAAACGATGGAAAAAAAAGTTGGATAACTCACCTTCCGTGAAGGGTTTTATCTCGTAAAAAAAAGGTGTCGGCGTGGTTCAAAGTTTTTAAACGCCAAATTGTCGTAACTGTGCAAGATAGGCATCTAACAAAAGCCAGGAATTTGGTGTTGATGGTGAGATGAGTAGAACGGAATATCCACAAAGAATCATTTTACAAATTCTGGATTCGTCAGCCGAACAAAACCAGGAACCCCTGTATGGCTAGACACCTGTAGCTTTCACCACTTCTACTATCTAACTCCTCGTGTCTCAGTCGGAAACGAAATCCACCTTGAAGATTTTTTAATCCTGGATGTTAGGGTACGAACATTCAGATATTTCAATATTTTCATGTTCCATGCATAACCGACCAATCTGACCAGCTTAAAAATAATGATGGGTTTGGTTGTCTCTGATCAGACACCCAAAAAGCTAAGTTGGCTACACTGACAGTTTGAAAAATGGAACAGTTGACATCTGACAGCTAGCAGTTGAAATATCATCGGACAGCTGACAAATAAAGATAAACGTAAACACGAAAGCAATTGAAACATTTGATTTAGAATCACATTAAACTTTAAAAATTAAAACAGAGTCAATAATTCGAAGACACTCCTTATGAACCTTCTCAATAATCATAACTCAGACATACATATGAAGCACTCACGAAAATTCGTTAGAAGACAACATTGGATGCCAAAGTGAGTAGGATATATTTTCTCTCGGAGTAATTTTTCATTCACCTTTAATCATCTTTAGATCGACACTTGCTAAGCGTAAAACATATCACACTTTCCTAGTAAGCAGAAATACAAGCGCTTAGTACTCTAAAAACCAAACAGGACCACGACGTATGAAGTTTCAATGAGAACAAGTCGAAAATAGAAAAGTTATGATTTATTCTGATGGTGCATCCAGAACTTAATTATTCTCCTTGTAGTGAGAACGTGTAAAATGTGAATTGATCATTAAATGTGGTTTACGAATGGAAATTAGCATGGGAATGTTGATAAGGTTTCTATGAATGACGTTAGACAATCAACTATGAATACGAACGTATGTTGTGTTAAGGCTCATTGAAAGTAGGTCACCACAGGGTGAAGTCTACATTGCTCTAAAGCTTTCTAAAAAATCAACAAAATAAAGTAGCGAAAATTTATATGCTACATCATTCACTGTTCTCTCTCCTATATAAAAATAATAATATTGATTGATTGATTGATTGATTGAATCATGCGTATTCTGCAGAGGTGGTTCCATTCAAAATAGGTCACATTGTATAATGTGAAATGTTCCATTTCATGAGTGAATGTTTCCCGGCAGTCCCCATTGCAACTTAATCTTTTTATTATTTTCATCGTCAATTAAATCATATCGAGATATCGACCCTGCTCATAACCGAACCCTTATAATATAATAAACCCGTTCTCAGAACGAACTCTCCAGCGCTGTTGTTCCATCGACCATTTTCTTCTTCCCGTCTCGTCGTTAAACTGAAACTTTCATTCGCAAGATTCAATAACAGCGTCTCCGCGGGACCGATTACGTTTCCACTGGATGGCATTACCGTTTTTTTTTCACTCCGGAATTTGGCGCTCGATATGTATTTCCCGCAAGGCCGGGATTGGTGTTCGTAGGGAAATCACCGGGAAATGCTATTACGGGTCACCGGTTCGATCCTAATGCGGAGCGGTTCCGCCCGCAGCCAGGAACGTTTTTCCATTTCGACACGCGTTTTCGCATGACTCCACCGATGATCATGTTTTTCGCGTTTATTTCGCGATGGAAATTTTGATGGATCGGTTATGGAGGTGGATAATCGGTCGTTACCTCTCGACGGGAAATCACCGAATCAGGCGGAAAATTGAAATGATAACGTCTTGTCACGAGTTCGATGTATCTATCGGATTCAGAATGATGGATTTCAAAAAACTTTTCTCTTTGTTCAACCTCAAAAAAGCTGCCTGTTGTAACAAAAGCGGTTTTTGTCCAAATAAGGTAGTGTTGGGGAATGAGGCCCACTTAACTTTTGCAATTTTTTTATCCTTTGTATTTAATTTTAAAAAATCTTGATGAGGTTATTGCTTGTGATGTTTGCCGCTATGTTACCATCAATATTCGTCTCCTTCATAACCCTAGTAACCAAATTGGAACAAATCTCAGAAACGTTCTGTTGGGCCTCATTACCCGCCAATTAGGGTAATAAAGCCCATAGTAATTTATGCAGAATTTTGTTTATTAATTATATATATATATGGAACTAGTAAATAGTGGGGCTTTGCAGCAAAATCAAAGAGTACTCTTTAAAGTTTGTCCAAGCTTTCGGAAATTTAATAACTTATTTCCATCATCAGGGATACTACAATTTGCATGTGTAAGTAATATAAAAAATATATATGTACGGTTAACTTACATCTTTGTTGAGATTGTTCGACGCGATGTTATTCAACCATAAGTGGCACATTGTGCACGATGAAATTTGATATAAAACAAGTGAAATTGTAAAGATGTCATAAAATATTTGGATAAAAATACGTTACATTTAAAATGTTAAAATTACTTTATATTTTGACCACGTCAGGCCAAATCAATGCTATTGGTTAAGAGAAGACAGACAGTTGACATGACATATGACTTAGTCAGTGGTACCAATTTACAGTTACCAACTTATGTTAGAGTCCGTAAATTCGATTTTTAATTGGTAAAGCGACACCTCGTGAGGTAGGATGGAACCTGAATTAAGTACATTTGGCATGTAACTAAATGTCTTTAGTACATTTTCATTCTGGATTTTGATGTGTTGAAGTAGATATAACAATGTTTTGTCCTACTGTGGGCAAAATTATGGTAAAGGTTTATACCTGGAGAAAAATGGTTAAGTTTTATGTTGCAATTATCTGAACAAAGTCAAGAAATATTTGTTGATAAATTTGAAATGTTGAAGGACAGTGGATTCTTATCCAACGTCAAGAGGTATGAATAGATTTCACTAAGATGATTGATATCTGTTTTTTTATTTATGCAATTACTATTTTCTGCAATAAAGGCCATTTCAAGAAAGGTTCTTTTTGAAAGATGCGATTCACTAGCTAAGACCTTAGTGGCATCAAAATTCATATGGTGATCAAACTTGTTGACATGTTCAGCTAACGCACATCGTTCTGGATGTAATCTACAGTCACTTTTATGTGAAACGATTCGGGAGCCTAGAGATCTCGAAGTCTGACCAACATACATTTTGTCGCACGATTGACACGGAACACTATATATCACATTCGTTTGAGAGAAAAGAGAAAGTTTATCTTAACTTTAGAGTGAAAAGTTAAAGATAATTTTTCAGTTGAACCTCGAAATAATTCGATGAAGTACTCGAAATTACTTTTGTCCTACAAAATGGATGGTAGGACTGAAGAGTCCCCCACTCCAAACATGTACCAATGACGTGGTCATAAATATTCATTAATAACCTGCAGATTTTTTCACCGTTGCTAGGTTAATATTTGTATAATTGAATGGTCATATTGTCCTACAAATTGAATGGTAGGTGTTCCCAGTCCTGCGTCCCGAAATTGTCAATTCCATGGTAAAAAAAAAATTAATAACAGGCTGAATCTTCCTGAGTAGCTTCATTTTGCCGAGACGCCCAACTTTTTCCTCTACGAAAATTCTCGATAGTGGTAGCTAATAAAATGCACGGGCGTCAATCATGTCGATTTGGCGAGTGCAAAAAATTCATTAATAACACTGACAGCCGTATGCATAGTCAATTCCAGCGACTCGCCAGAGTTTCGCCGCTCGCTACACAAGAACTATAATGCACAGTCGAGCTCCAAAAAATTGGTACATCGCCAGTATTTCGCCAAAATGTGACTTATCGCGTAGTGGTCACTTTTTTGGAGCTCGACTGTGCATTAAAATCTTTGTGTAGCGAACGGCAAAACGCTGGCGAGTCGCTGGCGATTGACTATGCATACGGCTGTTAGTATTCCAGTTGAACCTCGAGATGATTCGATAAAGTACTCGAAAAAACTGTTGTCCTACAAAATGGATGGTAGGACTGAAGAGTCCCCCACTCCCAACATGTACCAATGACGTGGTCATAAAAATTCATTAATAACCAGCGGATTTTTTTCCGTTGCTTGGTTAATATTTGTATAATTGAATGGACATACTGTCCTACAAATTGAATGGTAGGTGTTCCTAGTCCTACGCTCCGAAATTGTCAATTCTATGGTAAAAAAAAAAATTATTAATACCAGTTGGGAGTGGGGGAATCTTCAGTCCTACCATCCATTTTGTAGGACAACAGTTATTTTGAGTACTTCATCGAATTATCTCAAGGTTCAACTGAAAAACTAACTGTTATTAATGAATTTTTTGCACTCACCAAATCGACATGTTTGACGCCTGCGCATTTTATTAGCTACCACTATCGAGAATTTTCGTAGATTAAAAAGTTGGGCGTCTCGGTAAAATGAAACTACTCAGGAAGATTCAGCCTGTTATTAATCATTTTTGAAAATAGGCGTGGGATCCCGGTCTATTACTAGAGCACATAATAATTTGTTCAAATTAACTGCTAAATAGAAAGTATCTGTCAACTATTCAAAAACATAGAATCCGATTGTAATCAATCTATTTATTGAAATTATTCTGGTTTTATGAAAAGAAAATCATACCTTTGTCAGAAGATAGGCATTATCAGGAGCTTCTGATATAAAGGACCACGCACGTTTCTTATGGAAAATGGCTTTCCGCCAATTTGTCCGAATTTTTGGTTTGGTGTAGATCTGAATGAACTGATCAAAAGTGTCCATTGCCAAAAACTCCAAAAATGGACAGTTTTCGAGATATAGCTCTATCAATGTAATTTTTTTTGCATTTTTTGGATTTTGACACATAATCAGTTCACTCTCATACTTAGGAAAAACCGAGTTTCAATGATTTCACTGCAGGAATCGATTGAAAAATAATTCTTTCTTCGTTTCAGATACTGCCACTTGAAGAAATTATCATACACTGCTCGTCACTGACGATGTAACTGGACTATTATTTTCAATTTCTATAGTCCAGCTTTTGTAGAAACAAATACTTCTGAATTGCTCAAGGTATCACAGAGTCACATATATTCAACACTTTTCGATAGGGGCTCTAGAAAAATAATATTCGATACACACTATAGGAACTGAATCTGAGATACTTTTTTTTAAATAGTTTCCAAGTCGTCATAGAAATAGTGGTAAATGCAAAATGAACCTATAGAAAATCGTTCATAATGTAGGCTGACGACATAAATACTCGTATCGAATGCAGTTTGTTTATACCGAGTGTTAAATATCAATAGAAACAAGGGAATACATACACAATAATCATTTCTAATCGCTAATCGAACCGTTAAGGCAAACGGATCCGTGAAAATGTCTGAATATTTGACATGATATGGATTTCGATGCACTGATCAAGTGTCTATTGCTACAGACTACAAAAATGGACAGTTTTCAAGATATGGCCGTATCAATATCTGTTTTTTTTCGTTTTCTAGATTGTGGCCCATAATCGCTTAGCTCTTATACCCAACAAAACGGAATTCTATCGATTTCTGCGCAGGAATTGACTGAAAAACAGTTGTATTTCATTTCAGATACATTCATTTGGAGAAATTAGAATACACTGCTCGTCACTGGCGATGTAGCTGGGCTATTATTTTCAACTTTTGTATTTCCGTGTTCGTAGAAATAAAAACACTTGAATTGTTCTAGTTCTAACATACATATTTATATCCAACACAATTCAATTGTGGCATTTAAAAAAATAATATGCGATACACACTCTAAATATGATTTGATTTTTTTTTTTAAATATTCTCCTGGCCATCAAGAAAATAGTGGAAAATGCAAAATGAGAAACTTGAAAATCGTATTTATAATGTAAGCTGACGAGATGAATACTCGTATCGAATGCAGATTTTTTTATACATACTGAAAAATCATTTCTAATTGTTAATTGAACCGATAACTGATGAGAGAATGTAGGCTTTCGTGGCAGGAGTCATTATAAATACGATTTTCTAGTTTCTCATTTTGCATTTTCCACTATTTTCCTGATGGCCAGGAGAATATTTAAAAAAAAATCAAATCATATTTAGAGTGAGTATCGCATATTATTTTTTTAAATGCCACAATTAAATTGTGTTGGATATAAGTATGTTTGTTAGAACTAGAACAATTCAAGAGTTTTTGTTTCTACGAACACGGAAATACAATAGTTGAAAATAATAGCCCAGCTACATCGCCAGTGACGAGCAGTGTATTCTAATTTCTCCAAATGAATGTATCTGAAATGAAATACAACTATTTTTCAGTCAATTCCTGTGCAGAAATCGACAGAATTCCGTTTTTGTTGGGTATAATGCCGGGTGCAGACCAAAAAGACAAAAAGAAAACACGATTTTGAGACAAAAACACGACAACATTGCGACAAAACTTAAGGTATTCAGACGAGACAAAATTGAGACAAACTGTCCACACCACAACGACAAATGTGCAACAAAATTTAGTTGTGGGGAATCCGTTGTGTAACCATGTAGCGTTTCCACCAGGAGGAAAATTTAAGAATTGAAGATTAATTGCTAGCCGCCAGTTGTTATATCCTTGTTTCCACGTCATCCAATGTTGAAAAAAAAAACGCAATCGTTTTTGGATGAAACCAAACTTAAAAATGCGAGAATGTTATGGCATAAATGATTTGTAACTCCAGTTACGTGAGGATGATATTGGACTTAGTGGTGAGATACGTGCAAGCTTCTGTGTTCCACTTTTTTTCCCCGACATTTTTGCAAAGACGCTAGTACGCCACTACAACAACAGCACTAAATTTGTGTGATTTTTCACTGATCACTGGGCCTCCTACTCTTGTCAGCGCGCACCGTCCACACTGCGACGATAACTTATCGTAAAATACGCAGACAAAACAGAGACCCTTTGATCTTTACCGACTCGAGACGGGACTTGCAAATGTTTCCGAATTTGGAAACAAAACAAAAATAAGACAAAAATGTTGCAGAAATGTTTCGAGTTTGTCGCCACTTTGTCGCGAAACATGAATGTTTTTGTATTGTCGTTGTTTTGTCTGCTTGGTCTGGACCCGGCATAAGAGCTAAGCGATTATGGGCCACAATCTAGAAAACGAAAAAAATCAGATATTGATACGGCCATATCTTGGAAACTGTCCATTTCTGTAGTCTGTAGCAATAGACACTTGATCAGTGCATCGAAATCCACATCATATCAAATATTCAGACATTTTCACGGATCCGTTTGCCTTAACGGTTCGATTAGCGATTAGAAATGATTATTGGGTATGTATTCCCTTGTTTCTATTGATATTTAACACTCGGTATGAAAAAACTGCATTCGATACGAGTATTTATGTCGTCAGCCTACATTATGAACGATTTTCTATATGCTCATTTTGCATTTACCACTATTTCTATGACGACTAGGAAACTATTTAAAAAAAAAGTATCTCAGATTCAGTTCCTATAGTGTGTATCGAATATTATTTTTCTAGAGCCCCTATCGAAAGGTGTTGAATATATGTGACTCTATAATACCTTGAGCAATTCAGAAGTTTTTGTTTCTACAAAAGCTGGACTATAGAAATTGAAAATAATAGTCCAGTTACATCGTCAGTGACGAGCAGTGTATGATAATTTCTTCAAATGGCAGTATCTGAAACGAAGAAAGAATTATTTTTCAATCGATTCCTGCAGTGAAATCATTGAAACTCGGTTTTTCCTAAGTATGAGAGTGAACTGATTATGTGTCAAAATCCAAAAGATGAAAAAAAAAATACATTGATAAAGCCATATCTCGAAAACTGTCCATTTTTGGAGTTTTTGGCAATGGATACTTTTGATCAGTGCATCCAGATCTACACCATACCAAAAATTCGGAAAAATTCACGGAAAGCCAATTTCCATAAGAAACGTGCGTGGTCCTTTATTAATTTGTTTGTTAAATCATCCTCACTATCGCTAATCATTTTTAATAACTTAATTTTTTCAATCGAATTTTGTAATTATCAACTGATGTGAAATGTCAAATTATTAGACAGACGTAAACAAACTTGATTCGATATTGTTTATGTTCATAAAATTCGTTAATACCTACCTATAATGACAGTCTAGTAGTTCATGAAAGTCGTAGAAAATGAATATTTCGATACAGCTAGCCCATGGGAAATAAAAATCGATGTTATCACGTGGTAGGTTTCTTAATCGAAGACGCAATTGAATTGTTCATTTTTCTTAATGGTCGTAGAAAAAAAAATTATGGATACATTATCGTAAAGAGCTTCTTTGTACTCACGTGTTTTGTTGAACTCGGAGCGCCTTATTCAACAATCTACACGCTCATACAAAAAAGTCCCACTTCACGAACTTGTATCATAAATGTATCATAAATTTCATGTTCCTACTTTCTCTCAGAATTTCTCACTTGGAAAACAAAATCTTCTAGATCGCATGCCCCTTCAGTAAGCAAGTCTAGTTGGGCGGTAGTTTCCATCATCAAAATCCATTTAAGAAAAATAATTACTCTTTTTTAACACGTTCAACGCCATTGCATCTTTTTCGATACATTTAGCTGAAACATCGTGTATCTTAAAAGATACACCTACTAAATTTCTGTTTTGACCATGTGTATCGCTAACACAAAGTTTATGTACATTTTAGATGGGGAATTATAAGCTTTGACCTCCTAGAATTTCCTATTAAATAGGAGTTCAGTTTGAATGAAGGTTCATTGAATCAATTACGCAAATGCTTAGATTATTAAAATAAAATTCTTAAAAATCACGAAATTTGGCGTTGAACGTGTTAATGATAATACTGATATTGCTTTAATGATTAATCACTTAGGTTAAATTTGTTGATAAAATTGTTAAAATTGTTAAAATTGTTAAAATTGTTAAAATTGTTAAAATTGTTAAAATTGTTAAAATTGTTAAAATTGTTAAAATTGTTAAAATTGTTAAAATTGTTAAAAATTGTAAAATTGTTAAAATTATTAAAAATTGTTAAAAATTGTTAAAAATTGTTAAAGTTGTTAAAAATTGTTAAAATTGTTAAAAATAATAAAAATTGTAAAAAATGGTAAAACATTGTTTAAATTGTTAAAATTGTTGAAATTGTTAAAATTGTTATTTCCGTCAATCGATTGCACCCCTACGCGCAACCCTCAAAAGTTTTCGAGAGACTTGGAAAGACGCAGCCCTTACCTTTCAACGTGTGATGCCATGTACGAGGTAATCATCAGATTGCAAAGGGTGTATTATATTAATTTTAGTGGGTCGCATGATTGTTATGAGTAAAAGAAATTCAGAACACTGTATTCATAAACATCCGCACCTGAAAGTACACTCTTATCCGTGTGGAAAAAAAATGTCTCAAAACCCAATAAACTTTCCGATTCCAGAATGAACAAGAGTGTCTATTCGGGGAGCAATCACAGCCAGAACAAAATATTCTTTGAAACCGAAAAAAAGTACCTTTCCAAGCCAAATAACTTCCATTGATGGAAAATAAAGTTGCAGGGCATGTTTTCCCAACCACAAAATACAGAATAAATACTTGGAATGGCAAAATGTATAGATAGATAATTGAATATCCTTCAACTTGAATTCGTAGACTTTTGATGCGATGCCAGTTCTTCGGATGGGATTTCACGACGTTCCGATTTTCTTTTGTCAAAGGAAATGGCGTTCGATGCGCTTCGGAACATCTGTGACGTTTCTCATGAATTGCGTTTGTGCATTTCCTTTATACACTGAGGACAGAATGTTGTGGTCTCTACGACGAAGGTTCATGTCTGAATCGGACAGGGTATCCAATTGAATATTCCCTATTCCCGAAGTTCGGTGAATAGGGTTCATTGATATTATGGTAGGTGATGTTTCGAACCGTGAATTCAATAACGATATAATTGAACATTCTGGAAAACCATGAAACTTCTAGGGTACTATCGTTAACCAGACTTTTTTACATAATCTAATGTTTTAATTTTCTATTGGTTCTGTATAAAAAATCACTAGGGTAGTCTTCCACCCTAGGAAATATTTGTTTCACTATTAAAATGGCTGGTATACAGGGTCCTGCAACTGCTCTCCGGTGGTCCATAGCTTCTAAACGGCGCAACTTGAAATTTTCTTTCGAATGCAAGCATCTTCCCTTCTTGAGAAAGTATCTTTGGAAAATATTCCAAAGTATACAAGGTGACCCAGAAAAGTGCACCAAACCAAACTTATGTGTTTTGTAATGGAACACCCTATATTTCATCACATGGTTGAATAGAGATTACTTTGACCATTCAAAAAATATAGGGTCATGTATGTTCATCAACGTTATTTCCAGAGATATATCGATATTACTTCAAAAAACATAAGGTATTCAACACTCTGTAACTCCTCGTGGAAAAATAATTCTAAAAACTTTTGGGAGGCGAAATGACTCCAATATGGTCTAATTTCTGTAACATTACACACAGTTGAAATTTCATTACCTTTTGTGTACCGGATAGATCGAAACGCAAATTGAAATATATCTTGTTTTTTTCAAATGAAAACCCATATATTCAAATTCAGTATTGGAAAGGCCATAAAATTTCCTTTCGAATGATATATCACACTTGGTATTTACTTCACCTTCAAAATAACGTAAATTTCCAATTGAAAAACCCAAGATATCTTTCAATTTGCGTTTCGATCTATCCGGTACACAAAAAGTAATGAAATTTCAACTGTATGTCGTGTTACAGAAACTAGACCATACTGGAGTCATTTTGCCTCCAAAAAGTTATTAGAATTATATTTCCACGAGGAGTTACAGAGTGTTGAATATCTTATGTTTTTTGAAGTAATATCGATATATCTCCGGAAATAACGTTGATGAACATACATGACCCTATATTTTTTGAATGGTCAAAGTAATCTCTATTCAACCATGTGATGAAATATAGGGTATTCCATTACAAAAAACATAAGTTTCGTTTGGTGAACTTTTCTGGGTCACCTTGTATACTTCGGAATATTTTCCAAAGATACTCTCTGAAGAAGAAAACATGTTTGCATTCGAAAGAAATTTTTAAGTTGCGTCGTTTAGAAGCTATGGACCACCGGAGCGCAGTTGCAGGACCCTGATGTATGACTTAGGTTCCTAAATGCTCATGAAAAAACTAGTTTAACAGTAATGAATCCAAAACCTACTTCTCTCTAAGGTTTATTGAAAATTCATGAAGAAAATAATCTGATAAGACCGGTGTGCTCCTATATCGCTGCCACTTGCCAAAAAGTAGCAACCAGCTTGGTCAGTTTGATACCAAACTTCTCAAATTTCTGTTCAGAATTTACCATAAAAAACTCAAGTTACTTAATAAATAGGATCAGAATTATCAAACTCAGTAGTAACTGTAAGTTAGTATCATTTGGTGTAAAATAAAAACTATTTCCGAGTATTCCAACTACATCAACAATCAACATATTCAAGGGCTTACTAGAACAACAAAAAAATCTGCCAATTATCATAGGAGTAATCATAACATTAACAAAATTGTGCATTGGTCAGAATTACCTAGAATTTTATAATAGATTTTATTTAAAAAAACTTGCCTCGCGATGGTTTCACCATTATCTCCTTTACTCTCCGAAAACATTATGAACTACTTGAAAAAACAAATTCATAACTCTAAAATATTCAAACACTTATTAGTGGAAGAACAATTTACTGGTGATTTGTTCTATCACCACGTAAATTGAATTTCGCCTTTTACTCCAAACTTGTTTTTCTTTTACTCTTCTCTCATTACAGAAATGTATATTTAGTTTTGTGAGTAATAAGGACGATGATTATTATTATTATTATATTTGGCATCGATCCGTCGATAACTTTTTCGTTTTCTGGGTTGGAACAATAAGTCAATGAATAATTTTCTTAATTATTTGAACAGCCTCAGTTCTAACATAGAATTCACATCAGAAGTAGAGGATGATAACCATTCACCAAACTTCTTAGATTCAATCATACCCTGCAAAAATAACTCTCACAGTACCTCTGTTTATCACAAACCCACACATACAGATGTTACGATACACAAACACTCCATGCACCCACAATCACACAAACTAGCAGCATATCATTCTAGGATTCACACACTGGTAAATACGAGGATATATCGAAAAATTCTTAGCCTACTATAGAACCAAACAAAATTTCAATGTCAAAATATTTTATTACTCAACATATTCTCTTAATTGGATACATTTATTACAGCGAACCTGCAACGTCTCTAGACCTTTCAAAAAAAATGTTTCTTCTTGCTCTGCAAACCAGACCTCCACAGCTTTGATAACCTTCTCCTTGGAAGAAAATTTACGACGTTTTAAACTTTTTTTCAGTTGAGGAAAGAGATGATAGTCGGACGGAGCCAAATCTGGTGAATAAGGGGGGTGTTCTAGTAATTCAAACCCTAAATCACGAATTTTTTGCATGGCAACATGAGATTTGTGTGCAGGGGCGTTGTCCTACAAAAACAAAACACCTATGGATAGCTTTCCGCGTCTTTTCTCTTTAATTTTTTCCCGTAGAGTGGTCAGTAATGTCGAATAGTAATCTCCAGTTATTGTTCTACCATTATCCAAAAAATCAATCATGATTACTCCATGGCAATCCCAAAAAACTGAAGCAAGAACTTTTCCAGCAGATTTTTGGACACGAAACTTCTTAGGTCTTGGAGAAACGGAGTGTCGACATTCCATCGATTGTTGCTTTGTTTCTGGATCGTAGAAATGTACCCAAGTCTCATCCATAGTAACAATTCTGTTTAAGAAGTCTACATCGTTTTCAAATCGAGCACAAATCGTACGCGATGCTACTACCCTTGCACGCTTTTGGTCAACATTCAAACATTTGGGGATCCATATTGCAGCAATTTTTCTCATGTCCAAATTGACGTGAACTATATGACGAACGCATTCGTATGAAATATTCAGTGCTTCAGATATCCGTTTTGTCCCAATTCGACGGTCTGTTAAAATCATGTCATGAACTGCATCGATATTTTCGGGGACTGGCACAGAAACTGGCCTTCCCGATCGGTCATCATCTTCAATGGAAAATGTACCTCTTTTGAAGATTGCAGTCCAATTTTTACGGTCGTATACAAAGGACATTGATCACCAAGGGTATTAAGCATATCTTCTTAAATCTGCTTACCAGTTAACCCTTTTGAATACAGGTACTTGATGATGGCTCGATACTCCAATTTTTCGATTGTCACAATTTCGGTGGACACATTTTTTCTTTCAATTTATTGCGTAACTCTGGTTTACTTTTTTGACGTCAAACTTTACACTGACACTTCTAATAAGTTATTGTTCGTTGCTATGGTAATGCAATATTTTGTTTAGGCAGGGAACTGGTCTAGGCTAACTAGATATCAATACATCCTCGTATACCTCAGAGTGAATCAGATTTCAAATGTGGATTAAATTAAACAGATTACCGTAAATAATGGATATGAAACATCTAAAGGCTTCAAATTAAACATGGTACAATCAATAGAAATGAAAAAGTACCGGTTAACAATTCAGTTTTGAATGAACAGGTAGATTTGTATAATTCCCCTTCAATTAATCAACTCATTAGTAGCAACCCAACTGCTCCCTGATGATTATAATCCATATAGACTACAATCCCATATAACAATTTTGGGTGGTCATTTGACCCGGCATGAAACATATTCAGAACGATGCTGCTATATGAAAAGATAACTTCAGTCACTATGCCGTCAATTCTAGGTGGTGAAAATGACTGTATTAATAATAATACTAATTTTTCATCTGAAGATGTGCTTTTCTGACAAAATATTCCTGTGCGGCATACCTCACGTTGGTAGATTATGAAATAATAATCTAGAACCTACTGCCGTACAAAAATAATGGGACCGGAATCCAGGATTTTTTTTTAATTTTCGGAAATTGAAAAGTTTTCCTGGCTTCCAGTCCCATTATTTTTGTACAGTAGTAGGTTCTAGTTGATTATTATTTCTTAACCTACCAACGTGAGGAACGCCGTACATGATTATTTTGTCGGAAAAGCTTATCTTCATATGAAAAATTATTATTATTATTACAGTCATTTGCACCACCAAGAATTTGAGGCATAGTGACTAAAGTTATTTTTTCATATAGCAGCATCGTTCTGAGGATGTTTCATGCTGGGTCAAATGACCCCCCAAAATTGTTATATGGGCTTGTGTCTAATAGAATCCGTTCAATCTTTTAATGTGCCACTTAACAATATTTTAAACCTGTACTTGTAATTGTCAAGAATTCAAGGAGATATTATTTCGGAGATAAGCTAGTTCATAACTCGCTTCAAGGTTGAGGATGAGAGACAAGAACCTCAAAACTTTTCTGCAGGTGGTCTTTCCCAATGAAGGATAATCCAAAATTTGATTCCAAGTAGCACTTGTACTACTGTCGTCCTTCAGGAACGTTACACAAACAGATGTCAAATTTAATGGAATATTCGCAAGGGGAAATAGTTGTTTACTGACAGATATTTTCTTCATATTGTGGAAATGTGTGGAGAGAAGGATATTTGAACTTCTTCAAAATTATTCGTTTGATGTGATAACAATACATCCATATTACTTCACGAATATCACATTTCAAATCAAAATAATGGAGTTGATAGAGAAAAATCTTGAGTTTCTATTGAAGTTCATTACAAAATTGAAAAAGAAATCGAGTTTCAACTTTTGTGAAATAGACTTAATCTCCTGAATGGAAAGTTTTGATAATAATTAGTGCAATTTCGATTGCACTAAAACAATGATTTGTGTTTGGTATAGTATGATAATACTTACGAGGATATATTGAAAAATTCTTAGCCTACAATAGAACCAAACAAAATTTCAATATCAAAATATTTTATTACTCAACATATTCTCCTCTTAATTGGATACAGTTATCATAGCTAACCTGCAACGTTTCTAGACCTTTCAAAAAAAAATGTTTCTTCTTTCTCTGCAAACCAGACCTCCACAGCTTTTATTACCTCCTCGTTGGAAGAAAATTTACGACCTTTTAAACTTTTTTTCAGTTGAGGAAAGAGATGATAGTCGGACGGAGCCAAATCTGTTGAATAAGGGGGGTGTTCTAGTAATTCAAACCCTAAATCACGAATTTTTTGCATGGCAACATGAGATTTGTGTGCAGGGGCGTTGTCCTGCAAAAACAAAACACCTTTGGATAGCTTTCCGCGTCTTTTCTTTTCAATTTTTTCCCGTAGAGTGGTCAGTAATGTCGAATAGTAATCTACAGTTATTGTTCTACCCTTATCCAAAAAATCCCAAAAAACTGAAGCAAGAACTTTTCCAGCAGATTTTTGGACATGAAACTTCTTAGGTCTTGGAGAACCGGAGTGTCGCCATTCCATCGATTGTTGCTTTGTTTCTGGATCGCAGAATTGTACCCAAGTCTCATCCATAGTAACAATTCGGTTTAAGAAGTCTACATCGTTTTCAAATCGAGCACAGATCGAACGCGATGCTACTACCCTTGCATGCTTTTGGTCAACATTCAAACATTTGGGGATCCATTTTGCAGCAATTTTTCTCATGTCCAAATTGACGTGAACTATATGATGTACACGTTCGTATGAAATATTCAGTGCTTCAGATATCCGTTTTAGCCCAATTCGACGTTCTGTTAAAATCATGTCATGAACAGCATCGATATTTTCGGGGACTGACTCAGAAACTGGCATTCCCGATCGGTCATCATCTTCAATGGAAAATTTAAATCTTTTGAAGCTTGCAGTCGCATACGAAGGACATTGATCACCAAAGCATATCTTCGTGAATCTACTTACCTCTTAACCCTTTTAAATACAGTTACTTGATGATAGCTCGATACTCCAATTTTTCGATTTTCACAATTTCGGTGGACATATTTTTTCTTTTAATTTATTGCGTAACTCTAGTTTACTTTTTTGACGTCAAACTTTACACTGACACTTCTAATAAGTTATTGTTCGTTGCTATGGTAACGCAATATTTTGTTTATGCAGGGAACTGGTCTAGGCTAACTAGATATCAATGCAACCTCGTATATTTCATAGGGAAACGAGGAATACGGTTTTGTCTACATTTACACACTTTATTGTATTTAAGGCAGACATTCATTCAATAAAACGTTACTTCCTAGAATAATAAATAATTGAAAAATAGCTGCTTTTATATTTATTACCATTTCTTGCATAAGGTAGTTTTCTCTCAAAATTTAGGTTTATTGCAAGCACTTTTATGAAGAATGAAAATTTCTAAATAAATCCGAACCAAAATAAATTTTATTTACATCCAAAAATCTACCAGTCACTTTGCATCATCGATACAATTTTTTTTTCAAACATTTCATTAACTGATACTCTGATACTCATTATATACCTGAACCGGAGAGGAAATGTTTGCCCAGGGCTATGCTGACGATATCGTCATAATGGGGGATTGTTGTATGGATCTGATGCAATCAGCTCTCACAGACGTACAGACGTGAAAAACCTAGAGAATGACAGAGCACTACGAATCTTTGGTGAAAACCTACATGTGTCAGGAGAGACAAAAAATCTGAGGTTAAACCTAGACTCAATGCTCATCTGGAACACACATGTGGAGAAAGTACTCACCAGAACAAAACATCATTGAAAACACACCTGCACATATTGGGGATACTCCAAGACTGTGCATGAATAGAAGTATTTTCAAAAAATACAAAAATTTCTTATCTTCAGAGTTACATAGGTACAAAATTACGTATAATTTAGATTCCTCCGTTTACTTTTACTTTAACTTAACTTTTACTTTAACTTTTTTCCTGGAAATAAATCAAATCAAACTTCAGGTGAATGCTGATCATGAAGGTCTGGGCCGAAAGTTAATCACTGTAATTCCCCAGTGGATCCAATATCTGCACTTAATAGCCTCTCGATTTCTCGCAATCCGATCCAAAACACTGAACAATTACATAATGATCGAGCGAAGAATGGAAACAGGTGATTAATCACCTTAGCGATTAGTTTTGCTGAGCTGCTGAGGAGTTTTTGTTATTCGAAGACATTTGATGATGTATATAACAATTTGAAAAAATGAGGATTTTTTTTTGTTCGTAAGGGATTTAATTGTTAGGTGGTTATATTCTTCGTGCTCTCATATTTAGTGTTGGTGTTTTGTCAAAAAAACTATCCATTTTGACAAATATCAGTTATAATAAGATTCTCCCCGAACCCGAAGAAAGGTCATGTAATGATAAGCCATTCTCAAACGAAGCTGAGTCAAAAACATTTGTACTTTTTAGCTCAGGTGAATGAATCACATTTTTCCCTTAGCGGTTATTGAGTAACTGGGGTTTACCTTGATGCTTCGCTCTTCAGTCATTATCTTTACAATCGCTCTCACTATGTCATATGTACATAATAATGATAAGTCTAATTCATGTGTTATAAAAAATGTCCATCAGGGGTCAATTTGGGTCTTCCTTATCTTCGTTCTCTACTTTTCATAGGAAGGTCGAAGAGGTTCGAGCAGGTATGCGCCAAGGGATGAGTGAAGATGCCGGAGAATGCGAAAAGGGTCCACTGGGACCTAGTCGCTGACCCTTGCGTCCCGGGACCCATTATCATTACCTACGTATGCGGCAGCACCCCACGATAAAAAAATGTAATTGTTATTAACAAATTAAGTTGAAAAAAGATAGCATTTCGTTTTTTCTTAATAACTCAAAAATTATTAACATTTAAGGAATTTTTAAAGAATAGTCTCAAAGAGGAGGAGAATTCCAAGAAAAAAGTTACAACTCCCGGAACTCTTTCTCTATCATTTATAATTTTAATACATCGCCGAAAATAGGGCTCCGCCCAGCCGTAACGACATAGGCGCACTACCGCTAAAGACATAAGTAAAATGTTTTTTTTGTAACATATATCAATTTGAAAATTTAAATAAATTATGGTATCATCTAGACACTTGAAAGAATAAATCCTCGTTGGAATAAAATGTTTGTCAATTCTTCAAAAAGGTATACCTTTGTTAATTAATTAATTTGTTTCCAATCTCTGTTATCTTAAATGACTACATAAAAGTTTAAATAATATATCTATAAATTTTTGGCTTCGTGGAGTTCTTCTTATAAAGCAAATAAAATTAAAATATTGCAAAATATAGGTAAGTGATGTAATTATGGTATAAAAATTCAAATATAACGAAAAACGAGTTAGATAAATGATAATTAAAATACGTATATAATTTAAATATATGAGATACAGATATGATATAGACATTAACTTACAGAGATTTTATCACTGTACAAAGTTGAGTATTTTCATTATTTAACAAGTAATAAGTCACGAAAGAAAAGAAAATGCAAAAAAATCTCAAATTTTTATAAACAAATGCTTATAATAGCTGATAAACAATAGTTCTAAACTTCATCAGTTCATCAGTTTACCTTCAAGATCATTCAATCCTTCATAAGAACAACTTGAATTTTTTGTTTATCTATGAAGAAATGCCTACAATGTTTTTTAAAGAGAAAATTATTTCTTAACTAATTATTCAACAATCAAAAAATTAAAAAATAACAGTAAATGCAATAAACATTTCTAACAATATTAATATTGTCTATTTGTTAACAAAAAATTGTTTAACAAATGATGTGAAATTTTTTTTTCTAGTAGTACTGAATGCCATTGTTAGATACAAAAACATCAATAGCATAATATTGTGAAAAAATGTATTAACAACATTTCTTGAATTTTTCATTCTTTGTCAACTTTAAAAAAATCATTATAAACAAAATAATAAACTTTAATTTACTTTTATCGCTTGATCTTGTTAAGGATATGTATGAGAAGGGCTCCACGAAGCTAAAAATGTATAGATATATTATTTATACTTTTATGTAGTAATTTAAGATTACAGATAACAGGGAACAAATCAATTAATTTACAGTAACGGGAGTCGAATTTTTTTTCTTGGAAACTTCCTCTTCAAGAATCTGTTTTCAAAATTTCTTAAATGATAATAATTTTGGAGTTAGTAACAAAACACGAAATACAGTCTTTTTTCATTTTAATTTGTTAATAACAATTGCAATTTTTTATGTGCTAATACATACTTCGTTACCTTTCTGTAAACGTCATTCCAAATTGAATGAGCTATATTTTTAGGAGCTTTATCAAGAATTAACACGTTTTTAAACTTGTTAATCAGACTAGAATATAAATTTCAGACAAAGAAGAGGGCATTAGCTTCTGTTTATAACGAGTTCTGGCCTAGATTAATTTCATTCTATATATACACGATGAAAATTTTGTGAATTTGAAGTTTTATAATTAAAAAGGTTTCAATCCCACTCAAATTAGTAATTAATCTCGTTACTACGTTCAACGTCACCCACACGCTGAAGTGATTCAATTAATATGGGATCTATGAAATTTTGATGCAGAGGTAATTAAAACATCGCACGGCATTATTCGAATTTCAGTTCAAGGGACATGTTACTGGTTCTCCATTTTAATTTAATTTCCTCTATTGAGAGATCTTGAATGAACAAGACAAGAATAGATTTGAACAAATCTCAAAATTTCAAAAACCAACTTTCGACTTCTGTTATTTAAATAATAACCCAGTCGGCAGGTACTTTTTACCTGGAAAGTACTCTGAAGTTATTGAAATTTTGGTCAGTTCTTAGGTATTCTGGGGTGTACAATCTGAGTTTTCGACCTGAAGTACTGTGTGCTAACTTGAGGGCTGGCCCAAATACCACGATTTCCTTTGGCCTTTTCATTTGTTGCCTATATTTTCTGAAATACCCGATAGGTACCGAGCTACAGAGGTTCAAATAAATGACAAATTCCTCAAATTATAGAAAATAGCAGAATAATTCAGGTCTTCGTATTGTAGTAAATTAGCACAAATTCACTATAAAATAATTTATCTCACGAATCACAATGCTTCAATAATTTTAACACAATACCCTAATTTAAGTCACAATCACTGGACTATTTATGTTCGACTTCTGCTTCACTGACCGTCCTACTCTGCTGCGTGTTTTTTTTTTTTATATACACAGTTCATTTCGCCGAACGCTCTTGATATTTCTAGTAAGCCTTAGGAACGTTCTTTGATTCGACCAGATTCTTCTCGTTGCATAGCGCCTCGATAGTCATATGCGCTCACTCGCTGTCTGCGTGAGCGTTCAGGTCCGGCATCGCCCGCAGCTTCGCCACAGTATTATATTTTTCATATCCCCTGGTACCCCTTCTTGGACCCCCTACAAGCCACTTCCACCTCTTCCCCTTCATGGTATATATACTTTCACCCCCTTTTTCCGTTTTACAAATTTTGAAATCGCAGAGCACTTTAACAGTTTTCAATACAGCATTGGGTGGTCGGTGGAACTGCTTGATTTCAACTGTAGCAGCTCATTAATAATAATAAATATTATATGTCGTGTTAATACGTATACAATTATTATTACGGAGTGCGGACCTGAATAATAAAGCAACATATTGTCTATTTCAGATCCCTACAAAACATACGCAAACTTGAAATTAAAATGAATATAAATTCGAAAAAGTATACTACCTAATAACATAGTGCATAGTGCACCATTGTGTGTATTTGAGACTCGTAAGTTTGAACCTTTGTCATCTTTTCAGTAAACAAAAGAGTACTGTTTGTTTACGGTTCATGATATTTCGCTTTTTTGTATCAACTGTGGATATCGCCGATAAATCGCACGGGTCAGGGCGGTACTCAGGTTCACATGACCCGTGCCAGAAAGTTCAAATATTGAATTGAATTCACCAATTTCGGAGATTTCTGACTACAGGAATCACCAAACTACAACGATGGATGTCCCAACAGAAAAATCAAACCAACAAATCAATAGAAACATGACCTATTCTTCAGTGCTAAGTAAACAATAGCCAACAAAATTTCCAGAGAAGAACCAAGCCATAATTTTTCCTACAATTGAAGGTACCAAAATCCAAGAATATCTTCTAGCCTTAGGAACACTCGTCAACCCTAAACATATTCTGTTCGCCTCTAGAATTTCAAATAATAGAATATGCATATACCTTGCCAACCCAGAGTTAGTGACTTCGTTTATGAATGACCACGGTGCAATTACTGTCAACAACGAAATTATACGGGCCAGAAAACTGATCACTCCATCTGAACGTTTGATCTTATCTAACGTGAGCCCTACAATCCCCCATTAACATTTAGAGCAAGCCGTACAACAAATTGGCCTCAACCTATTGTCTCCTACGTCATTTTTGAGAGTCAATATAGCAAACCCAGATTTTGCTCATATAATGAGTTTCAGAAGGCAAGTCTACATTAATCCTCCCGAAAATATAATCATTCCTGAGTCTATGTTGATCAACCATGAAACTACTTCCTATCGAATATTCATATCATTAGATAATCTAACCTGCTTCAAATGCAAACAAAATGGCCACATATCTTCTCAGTGTACGAGTGAGTCCCCTGAATATCTAACCGAACACCCTACAATGATTCCTTCTGAAAACCCAGAAAAACCACCAGAACATACCCCAATCTCTCTGACTCCAGAAGATTCTCCCATCACTCCTGACCCAGACACCCAAAGTAATTCATCGAATAAAAGGAACCACTCAGAAATATTAACTCCAACAGAAGAAACACCATCTGACCCATTCCGAAAACCGTCATCGAGTATTACTAAGAAAAGTCGCCCTGAAGCCAAGGAAACTACAACTACTGTCGAAGAATACATGCAACCAACTAAAGCATTCATAGAGTCAGAAAGTTTTGTAATAAAGTTCAATCAACTCAAAGACTTTTTTGAAAACGTACATGGCTCTACTGATCCTATGAGTGTGACGAAACAATACACAAACGATGTGCATGGTTTTATTCATATGCTGACTAGTGTGTACCCATATTTTCAAGACAGATGCATCAAGAGTACCAAAATAAAGAAAAAAATATCGAAACAGCTGCTAGCCGAAGTAGCGTTCCTTTCAGATTCTGAAAGCGACGTATCGTCACAGGAAACGCATTAACAAAATCATTTTTCGAACGATCTATCATTCAATGGAACCTTAATGGGTTCTTCACACAACAAGAAATGATGAAACTGATCATCTCCGAACACAAACCCACTATCATATGTTTACAGGAGACTTATTTTAAACAAGACTATTCGCACAATCTGAGAAACTATGTTTGTTTTCATAAAAACAGACCAGATCAAAACATATCAAGTGGTGGCGTCGCTACTTACATACATTAAACTCACGGTGCAATCGAAATCCCTATAGGAACACACCTTGAAGCAGTTGCCTTTAAAATTTTGGGCCCTAAATAAATGAATATTTGTAATATCTACATCCCACCAAACCATGACGTAACTTACGAGGAGCTGAATGACCTCTTTCAACAAGTACCCAAACCAAGATTATTGTTAGGAGACTTCAATTGCCACAACACCTTATGGGGATGCGCTTCCACTCATGCAAGAGGTCGAAAACTAGAACATGTTATCGATGAAAACACTATGGCGTTACACAACAACGGAGGATAAACTCGTTTCAATTCGTATTCATGAAACTCCAGTGCAATAGATCTCAGCATTAGCGACCTTTCACTCCATACCCAATTCAATTTCACCATATTTCCTTATCTATGTGGTAGTGACCACTTTCCCATCTTACTCACAAGTACTCAGCATGTTGTAGAAGAACGTACTGTGGCAAAAAAATGGAAATTAAAAAGAGCTGACTGGAATCTGTTTGCGAATATCCTAGAAACCAAGGTTAGTCATTTCCACATGCAAGAGAGTTTCGATGAATGTGTTGATGTTTTCACCAAAATCATAACAGATGCAGCCCAACTAGCAATAGGAAAGACAAAACACCTGAATAACCACACTCCAGTTCCTTGGTGGAACCAAGAATGAGACCAGGCAATAAAAGCCTCTAACACGCTTTTAACAGATTGAAAAGGCACGACACACCGGAAAACCTGATAAATTTCAAGAGACTGAGAGCAAAAGCTCGATGGATAATGAAAAAAGTAGGAAAGACTCATGGGCAAGATATGTATCATCAATTAGCAGTTCAGCACCACTAAGTATGATCTGGGATAAAGTGAAACGAATAAAATGTAATAAAACAGATCATGGAATCCCACGAATTGAATACAAGGGGAAAACAACGTCCAATTGTATAGAAATTGCTAACATCTTTTCAGACATTTATGAAAAGAACTCTAACAGTCTCTACTATGCACCTGAATTTTTTCAATTAAAAAATACTAAAGAATCTGAAGGAATTGATATTTCCCAAGATGAAGTCAACCCCATGAATCTCCCTATTTCCTATGACGAATTTCGTGAAGCTCTGGTTTCTTTCAAAAACTCCAGTCCAGGACCTGATGATATCCCGTTCATTTTCCTCCAAAACATGCCAAATGCAGCTAAACATATTCTCTTGAAAATATTTAACAAAATATGGACAGAAGTGGTCTTCCCTGAGAAGTGGTGAAATGCAACCATAGTACCTTTGATAAAACATGGTAAACCAAAGACAGATCCTCAATCATACAGACCAATCTCTTCGACCTGTACAATGTGTAAGCTGATGGAAAAAACTGTTAATTATCGACTCACTTGGTTTCTGGAGAAAAACCGGCTGATCACACCAAATCAGAGTGGTTTCAGGAAGTGCAGGTCAACATCAGATAACCTAATTAACTTAGAATGATATATCCTTGAAGGCTATGCTAACAAACAAAATACCATAGCAATCTTCTTTGATATAAGTAAAGCTTACGACATGACCTGGAGATATAATATTGTCAGAAAGCTGAGCTCCTGTGGTATAAATGGCAATCTTTTTAAATTTGTTGAAAACTTCGTCACAGAGAGATTCTTTAGAGTTAAAGTTAATGGAACACTTTCCGAGAGAAGACTGTAAGAGAATGGCACACCTCAAGGTTCGATTTTGAGCGTCACCCTTTTTTTAATACCGATGAATGAAGATGTGAAGAATGTCAAACAACCAGTGGAAGCTAGCCTCTATGCTGACGATCTGGTGGTATACTCTCGAGGAAAAAATCTTACACCAATCCAAAATAACTTGCAAGAGGCAGTGCTTTCGATTGAGAGCTGGCTGAAATGCACTGGTTTCAAAATGTGCCCAGAAAAAACTAAATGCTTGCTTTTTACTAAAAAAAGGGAACTTGCACCACCAAATCTGAAACTATGTGACCGGAATATCGAAGTAGTGGAACAGATGCGAATGATTTTTGACAGGAAGTTGAACTGGAATGCCCATCTAAATCATCTCAGATCATCATGTCAGAGCGGTATCAATCTACTGAGAATTCTGTCAAATCAAAATTGGGGTTCTGACAGCCAAACTCTATTACTTCTTTACCGAGCTCTAGTTAGGTCAAAAATCGATTATGACTCTACAATATATGCCTCAGCAAGTAAATCTGCTCTGAAAATTCTCAATACAGTTCACAATACATCAATACGGCTATCCCTTGGAGCATAAAAAAAAACACAAAAATAGGAAACATATTGAGTTTCTTTCGCATAATTACCCAACAAGGGCTAAATATTCGAATAAGGTTAAAACTACATCAGCGATAAAAACAGTGGGTACAAAATGTCTTGCGTTTCTAGGACCAAGATTTATAAATATTATTTCAGAAAGCTCCCTTTTGAACAATTCTAATTCTGAAATACATTATAGGAATAAGATTAAGTCATTTCTATTAAGCAACCAGAGACAACTCATTCGTAACTTCTTTAACTAAAAAAAGCCAAGATAATTATGTTTATCAACTCAGTCATATTCTTACATAGATCCTTTTTTAATGTTTGTATATGTATGTAGTAATTATGTTGATATATAATATGTGTTTGAGTATATGTGTGCTTCTATGTTTATGTTTACTATATGTATGTATATATATATGTATGTGTGTATGTATATATGTATGTATATGTATATATATGTATATATATATATATATATATATATATATATATATATGTCTTTGAGTACTTCTTTTCAAAATTCAGTGTAGGATTCGCATCTCACACGTGAAAAAAAAGACACGGACAGCAAAATTCTTGTTCTTCTTCTATTCATTTGTTTGTGTCATAAAAACCTATATCTAATTCATTATTATGTTTATTATATTATATCTATTGTGAGTATTTCCATTTCCGGTGAGATTCAATTATTTTGTTAAGTCATTATTAAATACCTCTTAGATTATAAGTATTTTATATTGAAGAAATGCTAGTGAAAAATAGACATTGCAGTGACTAGTTCAACCTCAATTCTTAATTTTTATTATCTAATTTTATGTATACACATTTGCACCACGGACAGCCTATGGCTTTGTGGTTCTCCATGTTTATTTGTAAATTTCTTTGATGTAATTTATATCAATTTTAATGAAATAAACAAACTTATTATATTATTATTATACCGGAAAACACCCGCTGAAAGTCTCTACAGTGAAGCTAACGAGCCACCGTTGCAACTGCGACTACAACACCTGAGCTTAGCATATGCATCTTTAGTCTCTACTGATAGTCAGCATCCAGTATACCATAACACCTTCTCAAACCGTTTTTGCAACTTATTTGAAAACCGAAGAAGGCTAACATAGCCTTTCTATCAGAGAATCAATGAGTTCAGCTCCGAATTGAATGTTACTTTCCCTGCTACACTCCCCAATAACAACTCAGATACACCGCCTTGGCTTATTGCCTTACCACCATGCAACCTATACCTCTCCAAATTCAATTAATCTGAAATCATCCATAGTCTGCCTCACAGTCACTTCCACTCAGTTCTTAGTAAATATCGAGATTACACTCACATCTATACAGATGCTTTCAAATCTAATCATGGAGTTACATAAGCTTTTTTGAGCCCGTTTACATCAAATGGCTTCAAACTACTTTCACAATGCAGCATTTATAGCGGTGAGCTTTTTGCAATTCTTCAAGCCATCAAATACTCCAACGGTGAAGAAATCCAGAATACTTTAATTCTAACAGACTCGTTAAGCTCGTTACAAGGTCTACGACTCATATATTCAGATAATTCTCTGACAAGGCAAATTACTCGTGACTTGGGGTTGATTCACGACTAACTAGGTAGATACTGATCATTCATAGATTTAAAACACTTTAGAAAAAATATAAAAACATTTATTTTACTATGTACAAATATGCGATTTAGACGATTGAAATTAATGAAGGAAATAATCAATAAAGAATTAATGAATTAAAGAATTGATGAATTAAATAATTGATGAATTAAAGAATTGATACTTACAATACAATACATATTGGCTTAAACAGTTTATGAACATTTTCCATTTATTTAATATCGAATCTTCCAAACTCCCCCCATAGCTGTGGGCACGGCAGAACTCTAAACTCGACTACCAGATCGAACTATCAGTGGCCTTTTTGAAAACTCTTGTTTATGTTCTGTTGAGGACAAGTTGTGTCTCAAAAATAAAATATCTTCGCTCACGTACTGAATTGTAGAAGGTAAAACGGTTACCCACGTATTGAATGATAATGAAATATTTCAATGTACAGGATGTTCCATATATTTTTGACAATACCCCCCCGTTCAAAATCGCGCGCCTCGAGCGATTATATTAAAACCAACTGACAATTCGATACAGGTTTACAAAAACTATGAAATTAATACCATGTAAATATAAATATACAAATAAATATGCGCAGAAGAAGTCTGCTTGCACCATCTCCATTTGAATTCTTCTCCTCCTTGCTGCCTTTTCCATCTTTGACCGGTTCATTTCGGTTCCATTCCATTGTACCAAGGTTCATCGTTGTCTGGGTACAATAATTGGTTCATCAATTTAGTCAGGCTTGGATTGGCTTGGCTGGACCCAAACATACTGGACAAACTGTATTTGACATCAATCTGCCTGCCGGGACTTGACATGGCTTCAGTGGACTTGACATGGATTTGCCTGCCGGGACTTGGCATGGCTTGGTCCTGTTGGACTCCATTTTGGCTCTGCTTCCCTGTATTTGGCATGTATCTGCCTGCCGGGACTTGGCATGGCTTTACTGGACATTGGCACTGCTTGGTCCGGTTGGATACCCTATTTTGGCTCAGCTTTACTAGACAACATGGAGCTAGACATGGTAGAACTTGGCTCTGCTCTATCTCATTGAATGTGAGAAGGCTCAACTCGACATGGCTGTGGAAACTGTGGCTTCATCAACGATTCACCTGGGGATTCTCTTGGAGTGGTACAAGGCTGAAGACTCTTCCGCGTTCCTTACAGGAGGTATAGTTCCTATAATACAAAAATAAAAGTTTAGGTAAACATACATCTAATTTTACAACAAATACCGTGCCCCAAAATATATTAAAAACCAATCAACCTTATTCTCATTATAAAATCATTATACAAGTACATGCCAACAATACAGTTTCAAAATATATTTCAAATTTTCCGACATAAATATATACTTATTATGATATAATCATCCATTCATTTTAGAAGTATCATAACTGTCACATTTTTCATTCATCCATAGCCATTCTCTTTCATTTACAAAAAATAAAAATACCACTATCTCTCTCATTACGAGGCTAATTTTGAGATGCGATATCCTGAAATTCTTTGCCTAGGATTAAATACAGAATATCACAAAACAATTTCACACTCGCTTTTCACATTACATTCAACAATTTTCATTAAATTCTATTCGACCTCATTCATAACTTATTAAAACACTGCACAGCTCAATTATCAGGCAGTTTCATACTTCACCCTTTAATTTATATCAACATGTCGGCCATTGCCTACATCCTTATTTCGTTTTCCTACGAACTCTTCTTTTTCTTTAAGTTCCAAATCGCTTTAAGGAACTAATGTGTACACACACAGCTTTCAATCTACATGAATCACATCCGTTTTCGCATTTTTTGTTGATCCTAGTTTTACTCTATAAGTAACTGGATTCACTTCTCTCATCATATGTATTCCGTATTCCTACAACATAAAATAAATCATCGTAGTATCAATACAACTTTCATTCGAGATTTCATTGTCAAATTCTCTCTAACAAAATCGTGTATTTAGCATACACCAATAAGGATTCAACAAATTCCTTTCTCATAAGCTTACTCGATACGACTTCCAATCGCGATTCAATTGTCAAATTCTCTGTCAAAACCGTGTATTAAGAATACACCAAGTATTCAACAAATTCCTTTCTCATTATTCTGACAACTCGTATACTGCACCTATTGGGTACACTCAAAATAATAATGCATCTCCATGCATTCTCTAAGCTCATCTCTTGTGATTCTTCGAAAAAATCCATATGGTGCCACGAATTCTGGAAAGGCAACGGCCGTACCTTTCTTTCTTGCATTTGCCATCATACTGATCTCTGCTAGGGGCTAGGGGGAAGCTGAAGATTCAGAGTAAAGTAGTAATACATTTGTAAATACACGTAATTACTCTCATAAACTCGAAATATAACAATTTTACACAAATTATTCTTGTAAAAATCAATAGGGAAAACAACAAAATTCAAATAATTATACTGAAAATAAATCGTTAGAACTTAACATCAATAGCATTTTTATTTAATCTCTATAAAATTCTCTGGAGTTTATTGCGTACGAAATAGCGTACTTTCGTCAAATATATTTTTATTTAGAAATGCTATTGTTGCACAATACTTGGGAGAGATTCATTCAATAACAAAACATATGGATCAGCAATTTCTACCTAGTTGTACCGGATCTAGGTCAAGTTCAAAGTCTATGAACTTCAAGCTAAACAACTATATTGAGTTGATTGTACCACTATTCAAATTTATAACAAAATAAAAATTGGTTCATTATGAAGAATGAATCCACAACTAAACCACGGCAGCCTCCACCACTTGTCGTGACTTGGGGTTGATTCACGACTAACTAGGTAGATACTGATCATTCATAGATTTAAAACACTTTAGAAAAAATATAAAAACATTTATTTTACTATGTACAAATATGCGATTTAGACGATTGAAATTAATGAAGGAAATAATCAATAAAGAATTAATGAATTAAAGAATTGATGAATTAAATAATTGATGAATTAAAGAATTGATACTTACAATACAATACATATTGGCTTAAACAGTTTATGAACATTTTCCATTTATTTAATATCGAATCTTCCAAACTCCCCCCATAGCTGTGGGCACGGCAGAACTCTAAACTCGACTACCAGATCGAACTATCAGTGGCCTTTTTGAAAACTCTTGTTTATGTTCTGTTGAGGACAAGTTGTGTCTCAAAAATAAAATATCTTCGCTCACGTACTGAATTGTAGAAGGTAAAACGGTTACCCACGTATTGAATGATAATGAAATATTTCAATGTACAGGATGTTCCATATATTTTTGACAATATGTTCACTCAATCAGGGAAAAATCCAGACGATTGGAATTTATGTGGGTCCCGTCACATGTTGGGATCTCTGGCAATGAGCAGGTTGATAACATTGCAAGTGAAACCATGAATGAACCAACCATTCAAAAGCAAGAGGGAGTACCGTATACTGATCTGAAGAAATACATGAAATATGTGGTCTCTAACTACTGGTCATCTGTGTGGACAGAATCTGGAATGAAACTGAGAGAAATCAACGATGACATCAAGCATTGGAGAAACATCCCTAACCAACGAAGACACCAAATAATAATCACCCGTTTGCGTACTGGACATACAAAGTATACCCATGAACATTTGCTGAAAGGGGAAGAAGAGAAAATATGTGATATGTTTCAGGTGCCAATGTCAGTAAAACATTTCATGGTGGAGGTTCGCGAAACAACGCCAGACGTACAATATAAGTGCAGATTTAAAAATAAGTCTTGGTGTGAACTGTAATTATGAAAACACAATCGGATTCCTTTCCAAAATAGGTTTAGTTGGCAAACTGTAAAAAAATGTTAGTACCATACGATATTCCTTATTCATGATTTATGATAGTCATAGTAACATTACCAGCCAAAATGTATTTTTATGTCACTGTTATGTCATGTTGCTAATAACCCTAGTGGTGGATGCAACAATAATTTTCTAAATAAAAAAAAATTATTATTACATGAAACATTTTCATTCAGAAAAAGGAAGATGTCAACGTGAAAATAAAAAAATTAATAGATAAAAACAACAGAACGGCATAATAAAATTGATTAAGGGCCAGTCTTTTCAGTTCCAGTTAAATTCCAGATAACTAACTAATAGTTCAGATGGTGAATGATATTCTTTGAATGATTTTATATCTTCTTTCAGATGCCGTTTATAGAATTTGAATACGACAATTTCCCTTAAATCGGTGCATCTTGCAGGATGTGCCCTTAAATTGTTTATGACGCGATGGTGTAAAAACCACATATTATTATCTATCAGTTTCCGCAGTATTGTTTATCCTGCTTCAGATTTATAAAAATTATAAATTTTTTGAAAATTGTCAATTTTTTGAGTTTCTACAGAAGTTGCATTGACTGTAAAACGATTTCTTGAATAATCTTTGGGATACTTCGAAAAAAAACAAAAGAGTTGTAATTTTTTCACTATTGCTTGTTTAAAAAATTCCACAAAGCGATTTTGCTGGGGCAAAAACTGGGGTTTTCTTCAAAGAATTATCTTTTAAAAATAAGTATAGGCCATTTGCGTCTTCTATTTTGTGGGGGATAAAACCTCTATAACTTGGTCTAATTACTTTGTCGGTTTTCAATACTCTCTCATACATTGAAGAAACCATAGGATACATTTTATATAAGTTTCGAATTTAATGAGTTTTCGTTCAATTCAATTATACCACTTTTTTATTGGCTGAACATTAATTTCGATTCATGCAACATGAGTGTTTTCAAAAACAGGGCTATTATTGCAAATATCACAGTTTTTTCTGTATATGTACCAAGTTTCTATCATATGCTATCAAAAAGTGAAAAACAGACATTTTTAATAAATGGCCTCAACACCTGACAATACCATGAAGCACGGATCACAATGCCCTCATCAGCTCGATATTTTCGTACGCACGGTTCATAATTGAAAAGTTTTCAGTTGCACGAAACAAAGCCAAAAGTTCAATTCAACGTACCTATGCCATTTTTCAGCTCACCATGAACACTGTAGGCAATTAAGCTACAAAGCAATGTACACATATTTTATTCATGTTTCGAGCACGCTACAATGTTTCCACCTTTACGGCCATAATGTGTATATAACACAAATAGATGAGGATACATAACGAACTTCGAGCCACCGGACCACGGGCTGTTCCAATTAAAATTTGAACGAAATTGCACGTATTGTACACAACGGCCGTCCCAAAGTTAATCAGCATCAGATATATTCATCATCAACAATGGACCGTGACAGCTATATCAAAACCTCACGCGGGCAAACGTTATTGCGTTGAAAATTTCATTCTCTAGGTCCGATAATCCTATTCAATTCGACTATAAAATTGAAAATAGCCTCGAAGGAGTTTCTGAAATTCGCGATTTAGAAATAATATTTGATCATCGATTACATTTTACACAGCATATTAACTCCGGAGTCACTGAATTATTTCAGTTATTGGGTTTCTAGAAACACTGAAGATTCATTTATTTTTCACTTGTCCATTACTGCTTTATAATACCTTGGCAACGGTTGCTATTATCAGACCCATAACGCCCGGGGCGTTATGGAGGGCATTAAGAATCATAACGCCCGCTAGATGTTTTTTTCTGTAGTCCAATAAATTAAATACTCATTGAAGTTTTATTTATAACTGTACATAAAAAAGGGACTCATTATTTTGTCTCAAATAGAAATTACAATTTTCAAATGTTCCTGAAAAATTAGTACCAAGTTTGAAGTTCTGTGAGTTGACCGATGATGAACTCCTCAATGTGCATTCGATTTCGTTCGGAACGTTAACATTTTCTTTTTCGGAAACGTTTTCTTCCTTCAAATCTCTGCATATTAGCACTAATCTGCCGTCCTAACTTAAAGAGCAGTATCTCCACTATTAGCCCGTTTGCAGATAATCCACTTGGTGTGTTCATTATGACTATATCTATCATCCAAATAAAGATCTATAAGAAAAAACATATGCACCATGCAGTAAGTACACTTGTTATCATGACTTGGTACGCTGAAACGCAGCAAGAGCCATGTACAAGACTTAATAGCAGTATGTCCCACTAATTTTGGATTTACTGCTGTTTAGTCTAACATCAGGAATCCATATTGAACTAATAGACCGTCAGATAGTGACAGATTTAGGTGCCCCATTTTCACATACAAGCCTTGAATAGAATTGAGAAGTACATCGATGTTGAGTAAAATGGAGGGAAATTTACGAGTGGCTCTTGGGGAGAACACATGGAAAATTCGATTTTTCATGGAAAATTCGATTTTCCATATTTTAACGCGAGCCGTGTTAACCTTATCAATAATTAATAGAACCTGGCTTCGGAATACCAAAGGCTTGACTGTTGCAGGTGGCTAAAGGGTTAAAATGAGGCTATAATCTTGTAAGGAAAAATCAAGATTTTAACAGATTTTCCCACACAAGCCCATCGAAAATATGAATACCTACATCGTCACTAGACCGAAAAACATAATGGCTTTAGTGGCGCGAATGGAAAAGTAGATTTTGTCGTCGGAAAATTTAATGGAAATTCTTTTTTATTTTTCCATATGTTCTCCCCAGGAGCCACTCGTAAATTTCCCTCCATTTTACTCAACATCGATGTACTTTTCAACCCTATTCGAGGCTTGTATGTGAAAATGGGGCACCTAAATCTGTCACTATCTGACGGTCTATAAATCGTACCCAAACTATACATAAATGGAGTCACGTGAAAAGTAAAAGAGCGATGCAAACTATGATTTACCATCAAGTGCAGTTTGTTTTTCTGCAGATCTGGAGGAAGTAATAATGTTGCCTCGAATTGACATGTTTAAGAGGGTTGTGTTTTGTCAGAGAATCATAGCTTTCAACGAAAGCTTTGTGCCAGTGGGTACAAAACAGAAGATTAGACCCTTAGCATGCCTGTGGCATGAATTTGCATCGGGAAGGAAGAAGGAGGATTTCATATGAGTGACAAGGAAAATATAATCATCTGGCTTGATAATTGTCAGAATAAAAACTGGACATTGTTGGTCATTCTTGGTGTATTTAATCAATTCACAGGAAATATCGGCTCAGAAAATAACTTTCAGATACTTTGAACTTGGGCACACGTTTATGTCTGCAGATTGTAACGGGCTCAGATGTCAAGTGGGTTCTATTGAATGAAGTAGGAAAACCAATGCCTTTCATAATTTCAAAACAACGTTTAATGAAAACATCAAAGGTGGCAATTAATGTCTAACTCTAACTTAAAAAGAATAATTAGTCCCGAATTTCGATAAAACGAACAAGTCAAGAGCTCTTACTATAGAAAACGTGTACACAATAGCACTTCGGTGCAAAACGGAATAGTTTTTCGTTTCTCACGACAGCGTCAGTCAAGTGAAGGCATTTAAATCAAATGGTTGGATCCTACCTTGGATTGTTCACTCGTTCTCCGCCTCAAATACTTCCCTTCTTTCGTTCGTTGCTTTGATAGGTTCAACTGGTTTTCCAGTTGAAGGAAATAATAATCATTTACCTAGTAGGTATTCAACTCGAAGCTCTGATGGTCCAAAAACCATCAAATCATAACTTTTTTATTCTTCAACGCCTCAACCGCCTCTCCGTCAACGTATTTTTTCCAAACAACCTTGTTGCCCCTCGCAACGGATTGTTGTCCCGTACTCGCGCACAATAAAAACAAAATACTAACTATATGACATAATTGTCTCCTACGCCAGTGGCGTGAACGTTTTACGGGTAACGAATCTGAACCAAGAAGCAATTATTGAACAAATATAGCATGCTAATATGAACAGGCGCGGCACAAGATAGTTTCCACCATCAGGTGGAACAATCTTTACAACGAATGAAGAAGGTATATGACTTCACGGATTTTGTTAATTGTGTGCAATCATCCAATTCTGAAAAAGTTGATATTAAAGTGATGAATCAAGGTGATTTCTTTGTTTGGCCAGATACCTAACTCGTCAATTTATAAAATTAATAATGCGAATCCCAGACCGTATTTGAAGGACATAGTTGAAGTTACTGCTAAGCGTGATAGCTATGTATTATTTTACAAAACGAGTTTTACCTTGGAGACACCAATGGAGCTGAATTTCTTGAAGATGAAACTATCGAAAGGGAGTATTCAAAAACGGAAGAAAATCTTACAACTCAGAGGAATCAAGCAGGAAAGAAAACAAATGATTTTAAATAATCTAACTCAGTTGATTCCTGAAAATCGAAGGAAATTTTAGGTGAATCTTTTAGTGAACGACGATGCCGTTCATTTAAGAACAGACTGTGTTATCTCAATATTTCTACATTTCATTTCATTTAATAATCATATTCGCTAATTTGTATTTGATTCGGTGAGCTTCTTTCAATTTAAGGTTTATGTAGTCACTCTATTTTCATTAAAGTTTTTCAGCCAGACATACTTATCTTTTTTATTTTAATCTGACTCATATCTTCAACTGTTAAAACTACATTAACTGTTTGGTTATTCACCCTACTTCCAGGAAAATTACTACACTAAATAACAGTTATCACCAATTGATGATCTTTACTGCTTTTTAGTGATGTTAAATATGAAAATTGGCGGCAAATTACTAAACTAAAAAGCATTAAACGCCAATTCACCACTTATTTAACAAAAAAAAAATTAAATCACTGAATCATCCAAATATACAATGAAATGTCATGGTATGCTGAACTCAGTTGAGAATTAATGAATATTCAGAAGGTGGCACAGATATAAATACTTTCATGCACATTTTCTCGAAAGTACCAATTTGTAACTCTTTAAGTTAGGACGGCAGTGATGGATCTGCAACCTGTTCCAATCGTTTGCAAATAGTAAAATGTTTGATGAACGCTTCCCAACTGGCATTAAAAAGGGCAAGCCCACGCTGTTTTTTTGCTGAATAAAGCATACTATTGGAAGTATCAGATGGTAAAGATAATATTATTTTATTGCAGACCGGATAACTATGTCGATATCCCCAAGGAACATTTTTGAAAGTTCTTTCAGAGGAGTCGTTTGGAGGGGATGCAGGCCATATGCATTAGTTCAGGACAGTAATTTTTCGTTCGTCCTTTAGATATGGTGTATTAGTTAAAAGATAAATATGCTTTCCTAATTTCCGTAATACTTCAAATTCATCAATCACAATTTTATCACTGAAGTTGACTCCAAGATATTTAATCTTTTCATGGCAACCAATTGATTTTATATTTCCACCTCAAATTTCAAATTCTTCTTCCACTAGTAATCCTTCCTTAATATTGATGATATACGTTTTTCGAAAATTTATTGACAAACCAATTACTGCAAATAACACCTGAAGCATTCCCACTGACATTACACTGACACCTGAAGATTCATTGAAAAGATATCCATATTCATGAGTTACACCATGGTCGGAAAGTTCTTCAAGAATGTGGTTGATACAAACATTGTACATGTGAGGAGAAAGTGGCGCACCTTGTAAACATCCTCGTTGAAGTGGAATCTTTTTTGTTTGACCATTAATTGTTTCGATTTTAGTAGAATTTCCTTTTTGTAGATTAATAAGGAGGTTTCTCAATGCGGTTGGAATGAGTAAAGACTTCAAAGTATTTTCAAGATGTTCCAAACTAACATTGTCATAAGCATTTTCAACATCTAAGGAATACATACAACAATACTTCTTATCCTTCCTAGCAGACTGGAGTATACCATTGAGAATTGTAGTGTTGATACGTGTTCCAGAAAGAGGGACAAAACCTCGTTGGTTGTAATTGATAGAAGTATAACTCCTAAAACGTTTGTCTAAAATCTTTTCCAGGTAGCCGAGTGGTTAAAGCGACAGTGTTTTAGTCACTGGCTGCCGGTCGGGGGTGGTTCAAACCATGGCGACTGCAGAATTTTTTCTGATGTCCCGAGAAAGTGCTAGGAATCGCACGTAAAAAGGTAAGACCTCGTTAATCCTTGGCTCGCACTAGTTTCGACTTTTGAGGGCTGCCGTTTGTAAGAGGACGACAGCTGGTTAACGGAAAAAACAGTTTTAATAATTTAAATTTTTTTAACAATTTAACAATTTTTTAACTCGACGTACCACTGAAGTAATCGATATAGGTCTCCAGTTACTTGTAGATGTTGAATCTCCTACTTTATCGATCAGAATCGTTTTTGCTTCAGAAAGACATTCAGGTATTTTTTGTTCAAGAGTAATTCTATTGAATAGTAGAGAAAGAATTGAATAAATCTTATCACGTTAAATGGATCGCATCAAGACTCGATCGGGACCTGGTGATGTGTCAATTGCTATACACTTAACAGCTTCCTTTATTTCGTGGATAGTTATGCGAGCATCATATTCTTCATCGAATTCAACTTGGTTTGAATGAGGTATAACTGGATATTAATATGTTCTTTCGGCATGAATTTGGAACTGAAAATCTCTCAAAAGAATGTTTGTATAACAGTCCTAGTTCAATCATCCACAATTCACTATTTACATTTTTCAGGAATTTAATTCCATTAAAATACAGAATGAAGCAGCTATTGAAAACTAGTAGACTGATTAATTGGCAAACAACATGATTCTCCAATGACTGCTGCCCTATTCAACTCTGAGGTGTCGCGGCACATCGACAATGCGATAACATAACCATGACATCGTGCCGACATGAGTGAGCTTCAACTGATTATATCAACACTGGATAGCTTGTTGTCCTACCAACGCTTTTCATCCCAATTATCTATATCTCTCAACTCTGTTGGATTAGGTGATGATGTACTGGGAATTGTGTATTCACAGCTGCTTGATTGGTCTCAGAATATTACTGTGGCCGAAAATGGAAGGATCGTTGAAGTAATTTCTTAGTGTTTTCTCATTATTTCACTTGAGCTATTGAGCAATTCATACTTTTTCGTTTTTTATAAAAGTTTGATTCGATCTTGTGTGTTATTCTGTTTAGAAATGGATATCCTTTAACTACTCGCACCTCAAAATATAACATTAGTAATCTCATGGTGTATTTTGTAGTCTATCAAAAATGCATCAAAAACCAAACAAAAAATGAAATTGTTTTCAAAAAATGCTAGTGTTGTTGCTATGAACAATGTATTTGAAACAAAAATAAATATGATGAAACTATAACTGAAATGATTTGCACAAAAGAGGTTTACAAAACCACTACAATTGTTGGTAATGGTAAGTGTGGATGGTAACTGATGCGCTGCCACCTGATTAGATCTATTGTGCCCCATCTTCTTCTGCTATCTCAAGGTGTTCTAGTTTACAGCAGCCCGTCAAGCCTCAATTCCTTGAGGTATTTGATGATTTTGAGGGGGTCTATTCGTGGTATTTCTCCCACCGTCAGCCGGTGTGATCCCAGTATATTCAATCTCTTGTGATGTACAGCATAACACTCCATCAATATATGGTGGGGTGTTTCTGGATGTTCCCCACATAATCTGTAGGTGTTTTCTTCCTCTAAGCCTAACTTACTTAGGTGATCCTTGAGTTTGCAGTACCCCGTCAGAAATTCCGTGATTGTCTTTAGATTAGTTTTGCTGAGGTTAATCAGTGTCTTCAATCTTGCTCGGTTGAAATTGCCGAGGGGATCTTTGGCCTGCATTAGCCCTGAAAGTCTTTGCCAGTATGTTGCCCTCATTGCTTCTTCATATTTATTGAGTCCTTCTTGGTAGTAAGATTCTCCAAGTCCGCAGAATGGTTCTGGCCCGATCAGTAGCGTTGATGCCTCTATTCGTGCCAGGGTATCTGCTTGTTCATTGCCATCCACTCCAACGTGCCCTGGCATCTTGCTGTTGCTGCCTAGATCATTGAGTTAGTCTAGGCATTCCCAGACCATCTTCGAGTTGATGTTATATGAGCTCAACGCTTTGATAGCTGCTTGACTATCGAAGAGGATTGCGATTTCTTTGTTCCGGTATTTCCTGTCGAGATTGAACTGAATGCACCTTTCTATGGCGTGAATTTCCGCTTGAAAAATGCTGGGGAACTGACCCATGGGTTCCGAGTATTTGGTGCGAGGCCTAAAGACTCCTGCTCCAGTTCCGCCGGGAGTTTTGGACCCGTCTGTGTACCATGTTATGGTATTCTTTCCCATTGCTCGAATGGATTCTGTACTCCATTCTTTCTTGGTATTTAATTCCGTTCGAAAAAAATTCTCGAAACTAAATTTCCTGGTAATTTCGTCAGTTAGGAGATCGGTAAGGTGTGCACTTTCGGTGGGGGTTGAGCCCCATACACTGTGTGCTTTTCCTTTAAGTCCGACTTTAGCCAACCTGAGGTTTGCTCCCCAAGTAGTTCTCCTCACCATGATATGGAGAGGAGTGAGGTCCAGAATGTCCTCTATAGCGCTGTTGGAGCCGACCACTTGCTCCTGTTATACAAAAACATGCTAGTCTTTGCACTTTCTCCAGGATTTTCTTTGTTGTGGCGAGTTCGGTACTGCCGTGCCACACTACTGCTCCGTAGGTGATCATAGGTCTCACTATCATGGTGAACATCCATCGCATTATTGATGGGTTACAGCCCCACGTTTTTCCTGCACGCCATCTGTGATGATTTTGCCTTGTTACCGATCTTTTCTACGTGTCTATTCCAGAGTAGTTTTGAGTCTAGGGTAAGCCCTAGATAATTCATCTCTCGCTGCCATTCTAAGTCTGCTCCGTCGAGGCGAACAGTCCTTAGATGCTGAAACTTTGTTCTTCTAGTGAATGGTACCACTGAGGTTTTTGTTCAGTTAATTCTCAACCCCACAGGGAGGCATCATCTTCTGGTAGTCACTAGCTCCCTTTCTATGAGATCGCAGAGGGTTCCTTCGAATTTGTCTTTGGCCATAATGACTATGTCGTCAGCATATCCAAGGCAAGCGACTCCTTTACCGTGTTACGGTTCAGAGGAAAGACTGAGAAAAACGAACATAAAAATCATCATTTTTTTATCATCCTGTGTGTGTAATCACTATGGGTACAGGTTCAATAAATGATGTGTCAGAAAGTTACATTTTGGACATAATAAATTAGATCTGAAATCTCCCTTTTCGTCACGAATATTCAGCTAGATATATTAACTGAGGTCCATTTGTTGGCTCAAATCGCACCGTGCGGATATTTTCTAGCTGAAATTCAGAAAACTTAGATCCACAAATGTGCAGACCAAACTAGGTCTATGGTTTCTTCTTGTTCACTTCAAGTTACTCCACGTTAAGGCCATCCATCATCCAAGGCCTTCTTTCTTTTGCATAGTTTCATTCTTTTACCGTCTACCCTACACGCTACGGGCTAACGAAGTCAGGATAAGAGAGCTTCATCAACTTCTCAAATTCACACCCCGCACGAAGAGCAGGAAGCCCATTCAACCTTAAGTGACTTTACCACCCAAGGAAAGAATCAGTCGAAAGAACACCAAAGAGACGATTATCGACAGTGAACTCAGATAAGCCCTAGCTTAGTCTTTCACCAATTTTGTCTAGGCCGTATATTCTTTCACAAGTCAAACCAATTGAATATATTGCGATCCAAATAGATCAATTGTGCAAGCGGAGCTCACCTGCTAGGGAGTTTATTCCTTTTATGTAAACTCTAGTATGATCATACCAGGAGAGCACGGTTAACCTATTTTGTATAACCCTACAGTGAATCATAGATGATCTAGTATTACTGGTTTGTAAATATCACAATCCGTAATAGTTTATTAGTCTTTATTAATTGATTCATTTTATCTGTCACCGTCTGACAGTTAGTTGCGTTTGACATATTACGAACTTCAATATTTCAAAATCATCCGCTAAAGGCGACTTCACAGTGCAACGACCAGTTGACTGTTACCAGCCGTTGTTCATCGATCACTAATAAACCCTATTTCTAATTTTTATGCGTTTAATTAACCCACCCCAATTAGCCGTGCAAATATAAGTCAATATAAACCCCTGTTACCTCTTTCTAGGAATTTTTTGCTACCTTGCTCTTGGAAAAATTCCTAGAAAGAGGTAACAGGGGTTTATATTGACTTATATTTGCACGGCTAATTGGGGTGGGTTAATTAAACGCATAAAAATTAGAAATAGGGTTTATTAGTGATCGATGAGCAACGGCTGGTAACAGTCAACTGGTCGTTGCACTGTGAAGTCGCCTTTAGCGGATGATTTTGAAATATTGAAGTTCGTAATATGTCAAACGCAACTAACTGTCAGACGGTGACAGATAAAATGAATCAATTAATAAAGACTAATAAACTATTACGGATTGTGATATTTACAAACCAGTAATACTAGACCATCTATGATTCACTGTAGGGTTATACAAAAAAGGTTAACCGTGGCCCCCTGGTATGATCATACTAGAGTTTACATAAAAGGAATAAACTAATAAACTCCCTAGCACGTGAGCTCCGCATGCACAATTGATCTATTTGGATCGCAATATATTCAATTGGTTTGACTTGTGAAAGAATATACGGCCTAGACAAAATTGGTGGAAGACTAAGCTAGGGCTTATCTGAGTTCACTGTCGATAATCGTCTGTTTGGTGTTCTTTCGACTGATTCTTTCCTTGGGTGGTAAAGTCACTTAAGGTTGAATGGGCTTCCTGCTCTTCGTGCGGGGTGTGAATTTGAGAAGTTGATGAAGCTCTCTTATCCTGACTTCGTTAGCCCGTAGGGTGTAGGGTAGACGGTAAAAGAATGAAACTATCCAAAAGAAAGAAGGCCTTGGATGATGGATGGCCTTAACGTGGAGTAACTTGAAGTGAACAAAGATCCACAAATGTGCAGACCAAACTAGGTCTATGGTTTCTTCAAGTTTTCTGAATTTCAGCTAGAAAATATCCGCACGGTGCGATTTGAGCCAACAAATGGACCTCAGTTAATATATCTAGCTGAATATTCGTGACGAAAAGGGAGATTTCAGATCTAATTTATTATGTCCAAATTGTAACTTTCTGACACATCATTTATTAAACCTGTACCCATAGTGATTACATACACAGGATGATAAAAAAATGATGATTTTTATGTTCGTTTTTCTCAGTTTTTCCTCTGAACCGTAACAACCGGTATGTTTTCCGAGTAGTTCTTCTTCTACCAGACTTCACATCAGAGATGATAGCAACCTTCCTTGTTGGCATTCCCTGTTTGTGCTGTTCCGAAAGCAGATATCGCCCACTTTCGTTTCAGCAGTTATTGTATCCAGCATTTGACACATCCATCTGGATGTGGTTATGTCCACTCCCTTGTTCATTAGGGCCCTATTTATTGCTTCGTGAGCTATTCAATAGGTCATTAATATAAAATTGATCCAAGTATGGAACCTCAAGAAACTCTACAATTAATACTCTTCAATTCCAAATATGATGAATTCCTCACTATCTGATTTCGTTCAGTTAAATAAGAATTGAACCAATTGAAAGTGATTCCTCGGAATCCATATTTTTGTAGTTTAAGCAAAAGTTTTTTATGATTAACACAGTCAAAAGCTTTTGTAAAATCACAAAATACAGCAGCTGGAACCAGATGTTCCTCGACACTAACACCTCGGAGATAACTTAAAGGATCATTCACCGAAGCAATAGAATTTGTCAATTCCTAACAATAGAAATATAGTAGTCATTCAAATTAATAAATAAACTATTTAAAAACTGTATGAATTTTTCTTCAAAAATGAAAGTTTTAGGGCAGTGAATCCCCGGTATATCAATTACATTAATCTCACCGATAAAGGCGTTTCACATTGTTGATGTTAAATCATGCAAAGCCTCTGACTCTCATGCAAAATTTATTCGCAGTAGTCTTTGAATGAAATTGATTGGCCTGAATTGGACGTATCACTTCAGTCTTGAGAATAGACGCTTTTTTATCGACTTTGTCTTCCAATTTCTCTACATACAGTCTTTCGTTAAACACTGATAGGTCTATCCTGGGTTTGAATCGATTTATCCGACCTCCAGTTTGGCGTTCGCTATATGAGCTGAGGTTCTGGTCGGTTCATTTCGCTTCTTATCAAGTTCTCGGGAGAGATGTTCGCATTCTCGTAATCATAATTAAGGCGGCGCCTCCGTCATATAATTCAAATGTGGAAGAACAGGGGCGCTTCCGTCGCGAATTCTTGCATAAAATTAAGAACCACCACGCACAAACCTTATGGGAAATGGCTTTCGGTGAATTATGCTGATTTTTTGGTATGATGAACTTTTCAATGTCCTAATCAAAAGTCTCCACGGGCACAACGAAAAATAATTAACAGTTTTTGAGAAAAAAATTGCTCAATGTCGGCAGAAAGGGGAATTTGGTATTAAAACGGAAGAAATAGACCGTGTTATTTTACAAATTCATACCTTTATACAGTATATACAGGGTGACGCATAAAGACATAATGTGAGGAATGAAACAATAATTTTTAGAACATTATGAAAACAATAGATTGTGAGAAACTTCAATATCAATGGATATGGTTATTTAGGAGATGATTCAATTGATATGTGGGGTGACAATAATAATATCTCTGAATACAGTGACCGCCAGAAAGTATGTAACATATTGGAAAAAAGTTTGTTAGAGTATTGGAGAAATATTTCTGGGAAAAGGGTTGTGCAAACAGATGGTTCAAATTATTGATACAAGAAGCGATACAACCAATGTGGAATATGGAGTACCCCAAGGTACAGTTATTGGACCATTGCTGTTTAATATACAGGGTGGGGCACCGAAAACGAAAGAGATCGAATATCTTCAAAACGCATGTGTTGTGAATAAAATGCAAAAACACGTCGATTTTTAATTCTCCTATCATAACCTCAACTGTCATACCTCTCCCCCCACCCCTTGGGTACTATCACCCAAACAATTTGAATAGGGAAAGCAGTGTGACACATCATTGAAAAGGTAATTTCATAATTTTTGCCACCTAACTTTTTATTTTGGCTCCCTCTTGCGGGAAAAACAACTATTCCTTATCACAAATAATAATACTGCATTTGCAAGCTATTTTGTCATAGATTCGAAAACAATGCATTATGGAATTTTTCTAAGAGAAAAAACAAAATGGCGGCACCAAAATGGCAGACTTGATTTGCAATTATGATCCGATTCGATTCAAAATTGATATGTGGTGGTTTTCAAGGTCGGAAATTATGATTTGTTCGTCAATGCAAAAAAACAAGATGGTGGCTCCAAGATGGCGGACGAAATTTGTAATTCTGGTCCGACTCGAATCAAAATTAGTATGTGGGGATTTTTAGGGTAAAAAATTATAATGTTTTTGTCAATGCAAAAAACCAAGATAGGGGAAAGATTTGTTATTGTTGATCGATTCGATAAAAAAAGCTTTTATACAAATGCGCTAAGAAGGAAATAATATTTTTTTAGATGTGTGACGTAGGTTATTCTGTGTGTAACAGATTCGAAAGCTTACCGCGAGTACAAAATAGGTATTTTTGCGAGGTAAAATTTTGATACTGTTACGCATAGAATAACCTACGTTACACATCCAACGAAAAATATTATATCCTATTTAGCACATTTGTAACAAAGCTTTTTTTATCAATTTGATTAATTCATTTTAGTCATACTGAAAACTTGTAAAACCCCCATATGCCAATTTTGAATCGAATCGAACCACAATTATAAATTTCGTCCACCATCTTGGTTTTTTGCACTGATAAAAATATCATAACTTTCTACCCTGAAAATCCCCACAAACTAATTTTGATTCGAATCGGACCAGAATTACAAATTTCGTCCGCCATCTTGAAGCCGCCATCTTGTTTTCTGCATTGACGAACAAATCATATTTTCCGACCTTGAAAACCACCAAATATCAATTTTGAATCGAATCGGACCATAATTGCCATAATGTCCGCCATTTTGGAGCCGCCATTTTGTATTTTCTCTAAGAAAAATTCCATAATGCATTGTCACCGAATCTATGTCTAAATAGCTTGCAAATGCCGTATTATAATTTGGAATACGGAACACTTGTTTTTCTCGCAAGAGGGCGCCAAAATAAGAAGTTAGGTGGCAAAAATTGACATAGCTGAATTCCTTATGAAATTACCTTTTCAATGATGTGTCACACTTACTACTTTCCCTATTCAAATTGTTTGGGTGATAGTGCCCAAGGGGTGGGGGGAGAGGTATGACAGTTGAGGTTATGATAGGAAGATGTCCCGCTTGGATTAAAAATCGACGTGTTTTTGCATTTTATTCACAACACATGCGTTTTGAAGATATTCGATCTGTTCCGTTTTCGGTGCCCCACCCTGTATATGTACATGACCTGTTCAAATTGGAGATCGAGGGGGATGTTTTGAGTTTTGCCGACGATACAGCAGTAATTTATGACAGCAATAGCTGGGAATCTTTGAAGACAAAGGCAGAGGGAGATTTTAGAAAAATCTCACAATTTTTCCAAAATCGCCTATTGACTATGAACTTCAGTAAGACTCATTTCATACCATTCGCATCGTATGCCAAATGCTTACCTCAATACACGAAATTGGAAATTATCAACGAGTCAGAAACAGTGGAAATTGCTAGTTGCTCCCATGTCAAATATTTAGGAGTTTACGTGGATAGACACTTGAAATGGGACAAACAAATTGAATTTGTGATAAAAAATTACGATGCAGACTTTTCAAATTCAAATATATGAATGACATACTTACAAAGGATCAGATGAAAACTCTGTATTTTGCACTCGTCGAGAGTCACTTAAGATATGGCATCATTGCTTGGGGTATTTTGCACTCGTCGAGAGTCACTTAAGATATGGCATCATTGCTTGGGGAGCAGCTGCTAACAAGTATATACAGAGCCTAGAAAAGATTCAAAAATGGATATTGAAAATAATATATGGTGTGTCACGCAATTACCCAACCAGTGACCTATTTGCAGAAACTACTATGCTGGATATACGTCAATTATTCTTTCTGATAACAGTAACTAGACAACATAAGTATAAAGCAGAACTTACCATAGCAAGCCATGAATATCAGACTAGGAATAGAGCCAACATTGTACCAAGGCCTGTGAAAACAAGTTTACAAAGGAGTTACGTTTACTTTTTGGTATTGGTATTGGTAGGTATGGATGGTGACTGATGCGCTGCGACCTAGTTAGATCTATTGTGCCCCTTCTTCTGCTATCTCGAGGTGTTCTCGTTTACAGCAGCCCCTCAAGCTTCAATTCCTTCAGGAATTTTAGGATTTTGAGGGGGTCCATTTGTGGCATTTCTTCCACAGTCAGCTGGTGTGATCCCAGTATATTTAATATTTTGTGGTGTACGGCATAACACTCCATCAATATGTGGTGAGGTGTTTCTGGATGTTCCCCACAGAATCTGCAGGTGTTGTCCTCCTCCAAGCCTAGCTTCCTTAGGTGTTCTTTGAGTCTGCAATGCCCCGTTAGAAATCCTGTGATTGTCTCTAGACTAATTTTGCTGAGGTTAATCAGTGTTTTCGATCTTGCTCGGTTGAAATTGCCGAGGAGATCTTTGGCCTGCCTTAGCCCTGGAAGTCTTTGCCAGTATGTTGCTCTCATTTCTTCTTCAGTTTTATTGAGTTCTTCTTGGAAGTGAGATTTTCCAAGTCCGCAGAATGGTTCTGGCCCGATCAGTGGCGTTGATGCCCCTTTTCGTGCCAGGGTGTCTGCTTGTTCATTATGTTTACTTAGATCTTAGGTTATATAATTACCTTCCCGTTTATTGCCAGGATACGTTTTCTATTTACTACTTCCGAAAAAGAGTCAAAAAATAGATTATTGAATTGCGAAGACTTCAGATATACCAGTTGGTAGATTGTGACAATTTGTATAATTTCTGAACAGATCCATAATTTTCTCATCTTCAAAGTGAAACAGGTAACGTCATATCGTTATTGCTTGGTATTTTTAGGTTTTTGTGTGTAAATGTGTATATGGGTGTGTGTATGTGTATTTTAATATTGCTTAAATTAGTTGTACATGAAAACTCTTTGTCAGGATTATTGTATATCTCATGATATTATGAAATGAGCAAATTCATGTATGAATACCTCATTGAATATTGTAATTTTTATACGCGATGTTGAATTTATTGTCACTCAATGAACTGTTTTATATTTATATCTATATCTTGTATATATTTTTTCTATATTTTTATTTCTTTCTATTCTTATATACTCACTTTTCAATCGATAATCAATTACTTGCTGATTATTGTATGATAATAAGGATAATTACCACTTTCAAGGGTTTCCCTTTAGAGGTTTCTGATTTGTTTACTGTGCCTTGATATAAAATTATTTTTGATGTTGTATTATTCGTGAATAAATTTATTATTATAATTTATTATATGTCCGATAACCTAAAAATCGATTTTGACACATGACACGTGACCACTAGTATGGCGGCAAATTGGAAAAAAATACCATAAAGATGCCAACAGTGGGGTAAGATGGCAAGATATTGAAAAAAGTAATTTGAAAAAGTCATTTAGAATTTGATTTTATACTCACATATACGAAATTTTGAATTGCATATTTTTTTGAATATTTTCTGATCACTTCACAAAAATCAAAGTTTTTTTTGAATAGCTTAACTATGGTGAAACATTTTTATTTTGATGATAATGACAAAGTCTCTCATTTTCTCCGCACCAGATAGCACTGAATTGAAAAAATTGGTTTTTGCCAGAACCCTCATCAACACTTGATTATAATCAGGAAACCAGAATGTATCTAGATTCCTATATCACCACAATGGTCTTGGAATTCTGATATAACTGTTAGATACGAACCAATGTAACAGCGAGGGTTCTAGCAAAATCCATACTTTTCTGTTTATTGCCATCTGGGGCGGAGAAAATGAGAATGTTTCATTATCATCAAAATACAAATGTTTCACTACAGTCAATAAATTCTCAAAAAAAACTTTGATTTTTGTAAAGAGTACGGAAAATATTTATTGCTTGAAACTCTGTATGTTAGTATACAATTAAATCTCAAGCAACTTTTTCAACACACTTTTTTCGGTATCTTGCCATCTTACCCTACTTTTGGCCTCTTCATGGTATTTTTTTCCAATTTGCCGCCTTAGTAGTGGTCACGTGACATGTGTTAAAATCGAGTTTTAAGTCATCTGACAAGCACAAACTTTTCCCAAGAAATGTTTTTCCAGTACTCTACAAATAAACTTATTTCCCATGTGGTACATACTTTTTGGCAGTCACTGTATGTACGAAAAAACGTGTCGCAACATTTATTGAAGAATAAAATATTGTGGAATTTCAGTACAACAAATAATATGTATTGAAATAATAATTAATCAACAAAAAACCATGAAAGACTTTGTTGCACGAACTGAAGCGCATTCAGTAAATTATATGAGGTTCCACCTCATTTCTATTTCGATTTCCATCTGTAATACAATTGGCTTCCATTATTTTTCCCTGTATCAGCCCCTATATATCAACTGAATCATCTTCTTTATAACCGTCTCCATAACCATTCACTAATTTTCTCAAAATCTATTGTTTCACTCCATCATTCTAAAAATTATGTTTTCATTCTTCGCATTGTCTTTATGCGTCACCATGTATAGACTGCAATTATTGACAAACGGTGTAGTGAAGACACCATTCCCATAAAAGAATTGCTAGAGCGCTTGCCACAATTTCCCAGAGGTATGAAGTTGCAAAATAACACTGTCTATTTTTCCCGTTTTACTACCAAATTCCCCATTTTGCCGACATTGAGCAATTTTTTTTCTCCAAAACTGTCCATTATTTTTCGTTGTGCCCGTGGAGACTTTTGATCAGGACATTGAAAGGTTCATCATACCAAAAAATTCAGAATTCACCGAAAGCCATTTCCCATAAGGTTTGTGCGTGGTCCTTTTAGGCAAAGTCTCAACCCGACAGTAAGGTACAAGGGCGCGCTCAAGGGGAGGCGTGGAAGGGGGTTTAGGGGCTATAACCCACCCCCCGAATTTTTTTCATAATACTTGATTATTCACTAAAAATATTTTGTTGAGATGTATTGTGGATTTCGAAAATCAATATAAAAAAATCAACTCCATGCGAAAACAAATCTTGAGTGCACCCCTAGTACGGTACAGCCATGTCTAGCTTGTTTCAGATCAGGTTTTACTATTTCAAAACACTGACATCACAGCAAACCGATCAAGTGCCAATTTGACAATATTTCCTTTTTATTTATGCTATAATTCAATAAACGTGTTGAAAACCTCAGTCACAATTGTTTTTGTCACTCAATAGCGGAAAAAATTCACTCATAATACCACTAGAGCTCCAATTATTGTTGGAAATTTTTTCGAGCACACGAAAATTTTGAAAATTCTCCCGAGTCGAAGACGAGGTAGAATTTTTTAAAAAATATTCGTGTGCAAGGAGAAATTTCCAATTTTTAATTGAAGCTCAAGTGGAATTTCACACCGAAGTGTTACCATGTTTTTTAAAGGTTTTGAAATTTAAACAGTAGGCTTTATATCTTAATTCAAAAGGTTAATAAATGTCATTTCATATGCGAGGTGTCAAAAGTGGAAAGTAAAGTGTTTTTTTATGAAAATGTCTCGTTTCCAGATAATACCAAAAAATCAAATTCTATTCTAGGAGATTATTCATTTATTTGAGAAAATCGAATCAGAAGAGGACAAAGAAAGTGTTAAAGTTATTAGACCTGGATCCCACGCCTATTTTCAATAATGATTAATAAAAGGCCTAATTTTCCTGAGTAGCTTCATTTTCCTCTACGAAAATTCTCGATAGTGGTAGCTAATAAAATGCACAGGCGTCAATCATGTCGATTTGGTGAGTGCAACAAAGTCATTAATAACAGTTAGTTTTTCAGTTGAACTTGGAGATAATTCGATAAAGTACTCGAAAAACTTTTGTCCTACAAAATGGATGGTAGGACTGAAGAGTCCCCCACTCCCAACATGTACCAATGACGTAGTCATAAGAAATCATTAGTAACCAACTGATTTTTTCACCGTTGCTTGGTTGATATTTGTATAATTGAATGGTCATATTGTCCTACAAATTGAATGGTATTAAATTGAAAACTGTTACTAACCCTTGAAATACTCAAATCTAAGAAGTTAAGCTTTTTGTTTTGTTCAATTTCTACTGTGAATTTAACTTTGTTATGTAGACTTTTTAGGAAGTTTGAAAATATCTACCGGAAAAACACCTTCATAGACTTTCAGTCCGATGTCACATAAATTATCCGCCTTTAGGTCAATGATACACAGAGCTTTCGCAATTCCTTTACCTGATAAGAATTTTCAGGATGAATTAAACAAACATTAAACAAATTGCGATAAACAATCAAGTACCAGTTTCTTCAATAGAGAAATTAATATCAGGTAAAAAATTTTGTAAAATTTGTTTTTACGAAACTCCCAGGTTTTCGGAGAAAACCCCTCAAAAGCAGAGCTTGTGCGAGCAAGGGAGGTCCGGGATCTACAGTTTAAATAAAAGTGGAATCCGAACCACTTCAGCTCAGTGACACACGACCGGGGATCGAACCCGGACAGTCTGGGTGGAAGCCAAACGCTTTAACACCTCGACCACTTCGCTGAATTTTTAAGTTTGATTCGTATTGGAGAAGGGCTAACCGGATTAACTATTTTGTTGGCAAGGTCTTCACCAATGCCAGTAAAAAAACTAATGAATTCGTCTGTAATTTTTTTTACGTCTGTTATTTTTTCCATTTTTTCCATCAATTACACAAATTCTATACGTTTTGCGCATGTAGAACTATGTACCTACCATTTATGAATCCTGAGTGAGAAAATTATTTGTTAATCACTTTCAGAATCAGAACTGTCAACATGTTTATCATTATGGGTTGACCATTTTTTATATTTTCTGGAGTATATTGCGTCCTAGATATACAAACGTCTTACGACTCTTTCAGAAAAGGCTACGTTTTATTAACGGCCCAAGCATGATTTTTTATCTGCCCTTGAATAAACAGTTATTTTCGTTTTCTACACAATTGTGAATAATTTCAGCACAATTTGTTTCTAAAAAGTTGACAGCACCAATTTGTTCATTTTTCTTCTATAATATTTTATTAGAGAAATTGTGTACAAACGATACACATCAGAGTTGTATTATTCTCAATAGTTTTGTTTTAATTTAATACACAAAATACACAAAATTAATCGGTATGTTGTGCGACGAATGTCAACAACTTGTGTACTGTTTATGCATAAATTGTAATGAATGGCAACAATGTGTGTACCTAGTTTGTACAAATTGTGTAGGTATTTTGAATATAGGATGCAAAAAATGTCACAAATTTGTGTACTCTGCATACATGAATTGTGTAGGTGTATTGTAATTTGTGTAGAAAGCAAGGCCAATTTTTATAGGTAGGTACCATTTATAATTTTAAGAAACGAGACACTTGAGGCACATAACATTCAAACGGAATAAGATAAGAATAAGCATCAGTTTCAACCTGCTCGCTTCTTCATATCTTATTCTGTTCAGAAATTATAAGCTTCATTTTCCAGAAGGAATAATGTTTATTTCATCACAGAGAACTAATAACAAAAATAACTGAACTATAAACACTAATTACAAATAAAATAACAGAAACACAAAATACCAAACAGAACATACAGTGCGGTCCAAAGGTATGGAATAAATTCATTTTTAGCGTTATTATGTATTTTATGAAAAAATCCTGAAACAGGTCAATTTTTATTGGCAATTTGACAATTTACAGTATGAAAATATTACCCCCTTCTTGCACCCCCTCTGAATTATGAGCACCCCCTCAAAAATTTTAAATGAGAAGGGGGGTCGTGTGGCATCTTGTTCGAAAGGGATTTTCATTATCTGTTCAGCAATACTAAGTTTTTCATATTTGGTGCAACCATAACTGAGAAATTTTTTTATTAAAATTTAAAAATATTGACACTGTAAATTATGTATCCGTTGAAAAAACCTGAAACAGGTCGATTGCTATTCTCAATTTGACAATTTATACTTTCTTATCTGTCTTGCTAAAAAAGTCAGGAAAAAGTCATTGAAGACACCAAAAAATTATTCACAAAACCCATAAATAATATAATGTCAATCTAGTAAACTACTGTTATTTTGATATTTGTGAGTTGCTGGCAGACGTCGGTGTATTGAAAAATATTTTTGTGTGTATTCGATTCATCTATGGCTCATTTATCCGAAACTCAAAGAATAGACATTTTAATTATGCTTGGATGCGGTAATAAAACACGAACTCAAACGGAAGTTTGTGAAATGTTCAATAATAAATACCCTGGTCAACACGTATCACAATCTACAGTTAGCAAAATAGAAACAAAATACCGTGAAACTGGACATGTAAAAACTCGTCAAAAACCAGGTCGAAATGCTGCATTGGATGAGGAGAAAAAGTTAGATGTACTGTTAGCGATTGAGGAAAATCCGCATATGACAAGTAGACAACTTGCCGCCGACAATGATGTAAGTAAATCATCGATATTGAGAGCTTTACATAAAGAAAAATACCATCCTTATAAAGTTCAGTTGGTTCAGGAGTTAAATGAGGATGACCCTGATAGAAGGCAACAATTCTGTGAACTGATGATGGATAGAATCGAAGCAGATTTGCAGTTCATAAACAAAATTGTGTTTTCTGATGAAGCTACTTTTTATTTAAATGGAACGGTTAATAGACAAAACTGTAGATATTGGAGCAGAGAAAATCCTCATTGGATGTGTGAGGCTCACACACAATATCCCAAAAAAGTGAACGTTTGGGCTGGTATCATTAAAAACAAAATTATTGGCCCCTATTTTTTTGAAGGCACAATTAATGGTGAGGTTTATCTAGGTTTTTTGATGAACTTTTTAGTGCCTACATTAAAAAGACTTTTTCCCGATGTTAATGATCCAAATGGAATAGATAGATCAATTTGGTATCAACAAGACGGAGCTCCACCGCATTACACACGTATTGTTCGAGATTATTTGACAGAAGTTTTTCCCAATAGGTGGATTGGCAGACGTGGAACGATTGAATGGCCGCCTAGATCCCCCGATTTGACTCCTCTCGATTACTTTTTATGGGGTTATTTAAAATCAAAAGTATATTTCAATAGACCAGACAATATTGCAGATTTAAAAAATAGGATATCGGAAGAAATTAACAACATAACCCCTGAGGTCCTACAAAATGATCTACGAGAATTCCAAGATCGCCTTGCTTATTGTCAAGAAGTGAATGGTGGTCATTTTGAACATTTAATTTAACTGTAAAACAAATTGAAATATACTTCCTAAACATTATGTTACATTATTTCCTTCAGTCTATCAACATTTCACATATTCAGAATAAATTTTCTCAGTATTGCTGAACAGAGAATGAAAATCCCTTTTGAAAAAGGTGCAACACAACCCCCTTTCTCATTCAAATTTTTTGAGGGGGTACTCATAATTCAGAAGGGGTGCAAGAAGGGGGTGATATTTTCATACTATAAATTGTCAAATTGAGAATAGAAATCGACCTGTTTCAGGTTATTTCAACGGATACATAATTTACAGTGTCAATATTTTTAAATTTTAATAAAAAATTTTCTTCGTTATGGTTGCACCAAATATGAAAAACTTAGTATTGCTGAACAGATAATGAAAATCCCTTTCGAACAAGATGCCACACGACCCCCCTTCTCATTTAAAATTTTTGAGGGGGTGCTCATAATTCAGAGGGGGTGCAAGAAGGGGGTAATATTTTCATACTGTAAATTGTCAAATTGCCAATAAAAATTGACCTGTTTCAGGATTTTTTCATAAAATACATAATAACGCTAAAAATTAATATATTCCATACCTTTGGACCGCACTGTATATGAACTATACGTTGAACAATAATAAAGTTTGAAATAATCTTTGTGTCAAACTATATTTATTCAAGTAGGAAGTAGGTACGAGGATGCACCTTTCAAACCGTTATGAAATGAAGAAAATGAGTCAGTTTGTTGGTTTCATGTTATAACAAAAAATATTTAGTTGGGTGAGACGACGCCTTGGTCAAGTTGTGGCAAATTACACAATTATGTTGAAATAGTACACAATTTGTACATATCAAATAGAAAGTGCACAACAGGTGTAAGATAAGTTCAATGCGTTGTAGATGTTTTCCATATAAATTGTGTTATGGTAGAGTGCATCTTTTTGTGTATTTTTAGGCAATGTGGAAGTGCATGAATATTATACAAATTGACTTGCACAAATATTTATTGCATTTCACAAAACGCGTATGATGAAAGAATGGACAATTGTGTAAAATATCTACACAACTGTGTCTTACAAAACGTTGTGCATGAACCTGCTGCAGTCTTTTCTCTCTGTGAGGGTTGGGATGTTGCACCACTTGTTTTTACACCTTTCTTATCACCCATGTAACTCATTAATCTAAGCCTCCCACGATGAATGTGGATTATCTCTGCCATAATTCTTCGATAATAACTTTCAAAGAAGATCCGATAGAGGATGTGCTGAAATTTTCAATTACGCTGTCTAACTAATTAAAGTTTTAACGGCTATTAGGGATATGGGATGGCAGCGTGCGTTATTAATTGATTTTTTTGTAATTAATCATATATAGCGGCTACGACGAGGGATTTTGAGAGGATCGTGTAGCGAGGCCTTGTGAAGAGAGGTTTGCTCTCTCGTGATAATATTGAACAATAATTAATTTTGATTAACAACTTCTCAAGGCGCAAACGTGATTCGCGTTTGGTTGGTGCTTGTTAGCGATTCTTGTTCGCTGGGGGCTGGAATGATTGTAATTTTCTTTTGGTAGCATTACATTTTCAATTTTGTAATAATGACGATGATTTACCGTGAGCAGGTTGTTTAATGGGCCGGTTGTTCAGTCAGAGATAATCTGCAGTTTTATGTTAATCTTGGTTCATCAAGTTATTCACTGCATAGTTAGAACTTTGATCCTGGTTTTATTCCAGGTTTCGCTAAACCATCAAAATCGATAGATTAAGCACTCAATTTGACATAACTGACTGATAAAATTAGAACTGCAAAATGATAGTATGGAAAAATAATTGGAAATCACTTTCACAAACGCTCATGATATAACATAACTGATTATTTAGGGCCGGTTGTTCAGTCAGAGATAATCTGAAGTTTTATGTGAATCTTGGCTTATTGAGTTGTTCAGTGCATAGTTAGAACTTTAATCCTGGTTTGATTCCAGGTTTCGCCAAACCATCAAAATCGATGGATTGCAGTATGAAATAGTATGGAAAAATAATTGGAAATCACTTTCTCAAAAATGCTAATGGACGATGAATTAACATAACTGATTGTAAAGTTATTGAATTGGTGAATATCCTAGCTCTTATTAGGTCACCTTGTACTTGTAGAATACGTGAAAATCATTTCAAAAAAGGATCACATGAATAATTATTAAGGTTCAGATTATCAAAAAATATTGTGAGGATTATTGTGAAATGGTTTCTCATGAAATCGCTAATAAAACTAATTGGTAAGAAAATTATTCTTCTAGTAGTCATTACATACACAAAAGATTAAAATGGCACATCACATTACAAAATTTTCATTTTCGTGGAAACCAGCTAGGACATATTTACATATCTATTTTGAACGAATCATTATCTTCCTTAAAATATCCATCACACAGGATGGTTTGCTCATGAATTTAATTCTATTTTATTGTTCAAGGCGCCTTTAACCAAGCTTTCCAAAAAATCTCAGGAAAGTAAGAAACTACGAATGGAAAATGTTTGGTTATATTTGATATGAATTAAATTTTCTTCTTCATTGATATGATGAGCGTAAGTGTTGAATTTTTATTCTCATTGAGGTACATGCGCTCGTTCTTGTATCAGTGACTCCTCAGGTGATACTGTAGGGTTTCCCGGGTTTTTCCTGCAGTTGGAATAGCAAATGAACCTTTTATTTTTTAAGTCGCCCCGGAGCGCATATGGTGGTGGTAAACTCTTTCATCTGCACTTATGTTCAGATCGGGAAGACTATCACTATAATTCTCCGTAATACATAACCATTATAATTACCATTTTCATTCAAACTTGGAAAGCTTTGTCGATAAGCTAAAAAACTTCTGACATTAAAGTATATTTTGACTTTGACTTTTCATGAAATAGTTCAGATGAACTGCAAAATCTTGGTTTTCATTATCCATGGTCGAATTTCTACTGAACAACACATTTGACGGTAATCTAGGATTCGATTCCAAACCAAGTTTGATAAATCTTTGGATTTTACCATGGACTGAACAACCGGCCCTAAGATATTATTGAATTGGTGAATATCCTAGTTCCTATTAGGGCACCTTGTACTTATAGATTACGTGAAAATCATTTGGAGAAATGGTCACATGAAGAATTTGTATTAAGGTCTAGATTATCAAAATATAATGTGAGGATTATTGTGAACTGGTTTCTCATGAAATCGTTAATAAAACTAATTAGTGAGTGCATTATGTAATTTGATACTATTAGGTATTTTAGTGACTATTCCATTATTGAAAACTCTTTTTCTGGAAGACATTACATACACCAAAGATTACAATGGCACATTCCATTACATGATTTTCCTTTTCGTGGGAACCAGCTAGGACATATTTACATATCTATCTTGAAGGAATCATTATAAATATCCATCACGTTTGCTCAAGAATTTCAATCTATTTCATTGTTTAAGGCGCCTTAAATAATTCCGTTTTCTACCAACCTTTCCAAAATTTACAGGAAAGTAAGAAACTACGAATGGAAAATATATGGTTATATTTGGAATGAATTAGTGAAATCTTTTCTTCATTGATGTGATGATGAGCGTAAGTGTTGAAATTCCATTCTCATTGAGGTACATGCGCTCGTTCTCGTATCAGTGACTCCTCCTCAACTCAGGTGTTACTTTAGGGTTTTCCGGTTTTTTCTGCAGTTGGAATAGAAAATACGCCACCTTTTATTTGTTAAGTAGCCCCGGAGCGCATTTGGTAGTGGCTCTCCTTCGTCTGCATTTATGTTCAGATCGGGGAGACTATCACCATTATAGTCTTTAATACATAACTATTTCAATTTTCATTTTCATTCATACTTGAGAAGCTTTGTCGATAAGTTGAAAAACTTCTGACATTAAAGTATATTTTGACTTCGACTTTGACTTTTCACGAAATAGTTCAGATGAACTGCAAAATCTTGGTTTTCATTATCCATGGTCGAATTTCTACTGAACAACACATTTGACAGTAATCTGGGATTAGACTCCAAACCAAGTTTGAAAATCTTTGGATTTTACCATGGACTGAACAACCGGCCCTAGTGAATTGATTTGTTTCATCTTGATTCGAACTTGGCTTATAAAGTCAAACCTGATCTAAGAGAAAATGAATATTTGAAAATCCAGTCTTTTGAAAATTTTCTTTACAATAGGAGTTTCGTCGGCAAACATTGAACAGAAAATAATCCAACAGACCCCTACGACTGCCGAATCATACCTGCACTACACCTAGCAAAGCCTTTCTACAAGAGCACTCTTTGTTATGCTCCCTTTAAAAACTAGCAGATGTTGATCAAAATAAATAAACTTGTATGATGATAACGAAAATGGTTGCTGCTTAGAAATGATCAAAATTCCAATTTTTTGTTCTCCCTTGTACACCGTTTGGTGATTAACACGTTGACCGCTACGGGAAAATTTGAGGTGTTACATTTGAGCGCCACGTGCTTCCTTCTGCATATACAGGGTGTTGCCATGTTTATCCTCAAGGCACACGTACATAGTAAAATAAATTCATTTTAGCAAACAGAATGGGACTGAATCTTTTGAATTATTTCGAAAATGAAAAACGAAATGGGGGTTCGTTTATCAATTATACACAGGAAACAGTAGCAAGAACACTGGAGAAAAATAATAATATAATCCCCAAAATTTCCAAAAAATGTACCAAAATGGAAGTACGTTATGTGATTTATGATTTATATAAATTGAAAACAAACGTGAAGCTTCCAGTTTTGAAGAATGCTCTCGATGTGTTTTAGAGATCGGACTTACTGCGTTGTTAAAATTGATTAAAAACTTGGGTTTTCGCTATAAAAAAGATTGTAACTGAACATACTTATGTGAAATGTCTCAAATTGTGAGTCGAAGTGTTTTTAAAAAATATACAGAAATTCAAAATTGATAATAGCGGTGTTCTTAGACGAAACGCGGATATTTTTTAATGAGAGTAGGTCAAAATCGTAAAGAGCGTTGAAAAAAGAGGATGCGATCCGTCAAAACGATCCTTTGTATTACATGGCGGTTCTTCAAAAGGCTGCGTTCCAGAAGCAAGTATGATTTTTTCTTCAAAGTCAAAAAGTTTGGATTATCATGATAACATGAATTGTAACGTTTTCGAAAAGTGGCTTAGATAAATGTTGATATCAAATTTAGAAAAACCGTCTTCAATTATTTTGGACAATGCATCTTATCATTCAAGAATATCAAATAACAAGCAAGCCTAATTCTTCTTGGCGAAAAGGTGAAATTTATGAGTGGCTTGAGGCACATAGCAAAATTTGTTGCCAAATATGTTGAAATCAGAACTTCTTTTGATTGCAAAATCCATAAAAAAGCTACAATTTATTCCGTGGATGAGATATTACGTGAGTATGGCCATGAGTTATTACGTTTACCACCATACCATTGCCAGTTCAATGCAATAGAACTAACATGGGCTGGGGCTAAATCATCCTATGAAAAACGTGTGGGTGATGGCCTCAAATCCCTTAAATCCGATGAGGTGGAGATGGTTTGGAAAGCTGCACTGTACCAAATTACGGAGGAATATTGAAAGAAATCGGTTGAACATACCGAACAATTGATAAGGGATTGGTGGGATCGAGAACACCTATACTCGATATGGAATTTGCACCTGTGATAATAGTTCCATTTGAAAACGATTCCGAAAATAAAAAACTTATTAGTGACAATGAGAGTTTCTGAGTTTATCTTGTTGAAATAAATTATATTAATATATTTTTTTCTTTATTATACATTTATTTTCATCCACATAGTTTTTTAGAAAGGTGACAACATAATCGACTGCATCTGGTAGCAATTCAAAAGGTATCGCTACGAGTAACTACTTTCGTAACTGTACTGTTTATTCCAATAACATTGCACTACGAATTTCGTGTTACAAATGCATAATATCGTAAAAATATACCTTAATAAATAATTACAAAACATTTCGATAATCACTAGGTTTTTCGATTTGATTTATATGCTTGCTAACCTTCGAACCCGCACGATAAGACCATTTTTGACTATAAGCAAGTTTCCCATAGAGAGAAAACTTTTTAAAATTCACTGTATATGAAAATAAAAGTTCTAAAAGTTCTTGAACAATGAAGAAAATTTTCAAGAATTTTATAAGAATATTTGACGTTATGATTTAGAACAAAAATTAGTGTTCTCAGACGTTTTTATAGAATTTTTCGAAGATTTCTGAATGTTTTTCGATATTTCTGTCGAATACCAGTTTCGTAACAATATATTTAGATTGAATAAAAACAACTGCATAGTTATTTCATACCTACATCTTCCCTGTTGGGAATTGTTATGTTTTCCTATATTAACCCATGGCAACTAGAACCCCTTAACCAAGCTTATCTCATTCATTTTCGTACGAGAGTAATTATCTCCACCGACCCGACGGAGATCTTATACCTTAATACTAAACGGAAAAATTCATGAAAAACATTTTCAGTTTCGTATTACTTGAAAGCTCTTAAGCTTGCTGGGAAAGTAATTCAGTTTCCTATTTAAAATTAAATTTGGAGCACAGATTCATTTCCTCTCTGCGACCGAGGCGAGGGGTTGGGTAATGGATTCCGTTGATATAGTAAATTTTTTCGAATATTCGTTCGGTTATGAGCTCCAAAATAGAAGAATGCAATAATAGAATAGTAATAGCGGTAATAGTATATTACTCAACAAGTGTATAATGATGGCTATTACCCACGAAGATGAAATTGCAACACGAGCCGGAGGCGAGTGTTGTAACATCTGAGTGGGTAATTGCCATTATACGCGTGTTGAATACTATACTTTATCCACAACTATGTATATATATATATATATATATATATATATATATATATATATATATATATATATATATATATATTTGACCAACGTATAAAGTGAGGTCCGCTTGTGCAAAAATTACGGAAGCTGTGAGGACCATGTCGAAGTGAGGTCCGTATACGGACCTCACAACGTTTCTGCCGTTCCGTGTGGAGGATCCTCCTCTGTACAAGTTCAGTGACTAACCTAAAAATCGTTCTAAGTGAGACAGATATAGTGTTTCGTTCCTTTTTGTGCATTCACTACTGTTAGTTGAAATATCGCGTGAAATATGTGGTCCTCACTTTGATAGAAATATAGAAAAAATCGTGTATTGTAGTTTGGGGATTTGTCACTTGAAGGCGCTGCTGATAATGCATATTTTCTGTACGTGCGTATTCCGTTCCTTGTGGGATTATATGGTCAGCACTGAGTGAGGTCCGAAAATGTGGCAACATATCGTGTTACGCTGAACACATTGATGTTTATTAGGTAATGGGTATCACTATATTTCACCTCATTTTCTTTACTTTTGCAAGTTTTAATTCAAATTGCCCTGTTTTTTAAGGATGTAAATGAGTGATTCTGAACCTGCTGAATTCGTTCAACAGGGTTAAATAATCTGTGAATCGAAAACTACCCCTCAACAACCCTCCGAAGTAGAAAAATCTTGAAACAATAGAAATGCCGAATTCTCTATGTTTTTTGACAAAACAAATTTTTTTCACATCTGCTGAATAATTTTTGAACCAAAAACTACCCCTTAACAATCTTCCGAAGTAGAAAAAACTTAAAACAGTTGAAATGCCTGTTGCTCGAGGTTTTTCTGACAGAAATGACTTATTCTTCTCCTGCTGAATACTTTCCGTAGGGTGAAATATTTGTGAATCGAAAACTACCCCTCAACAACCCTCTGAAATGGAAAATATCTTGAAATAGTTTAAATGCCCGTTGCTAGAGGTTTTTTCACAGAAATTAATTAATCTACAACTGCTGAATATGGTCTATTGGATGAAATAATTTCTGAAGCAAAAACTACCCCTCAACAACCCTCCGATGTAGAAAAATCTGGAAATAGTTGAAATACTCGTAGCTCGAGATTTTTTTGCAGAAATGAGTTATTCTGTACCTGCTGAATACGTTTCACAGGGTGGGATGATATGTCAAATAAAAATTACCCCGCAACAACCCTCCGAAGTAGAAACTTTTTGAAATACTTGAAAAACCTGTTGCTTGACTTTTTTTGACAGAGATGAAATAGTCCACACCTGCTGAATACATTCTATGAAGTGAAATAATTTGTAAACCAAAAACTACCCCTCAACAACCCTCCGAAGTAGAAAAATCGTGAAACAGTTAAAATACCCGTTGTTTGTTTTTTTTGAGAAATGATTTATTCTACACCTGCTGAATACGTTCGACGGAGTGAAATAATTCGTGAACCAAAAACTACCCCTCAAAAACCCTCCTGAAGTAGAAAAATCTTGAAACAGTTGAAGTACCCGTGGCTTGAGGTTTTTTGGAAGAAATTAGTTATTCCACTCCTGTCGCATACGTTTTATAGGATGAAATAATTTGTGAATGAAAAACTACCCCTCAACAACCCTCCAAAGTGGAAAAATCTTGAAACATTCAGAATTACCGTTGCTCGATATTATTTGACAGAAATAAATTATTTTTCACCTGCAGAATATTTTCTACATGGTAACAAATTTGTGGATCAAAAACTACCCCTCAACAACCCTTCAAAGTAGAAAACTCTTGAAATAGTTGAAATGCCCGTTGCTTGAGGTTTTTTGACAGAAATGAATTATTCTATAGCTGCTGCATATGTTGCACAGGGTTAAATGAAGATTAACCCAAAAACTACCCCTCAACAACCCTTTGAACTGGAAAAGTTTTGAAACATTCGAAATATCCTTTGCTCGATATTTTTGAAAGATACTGATTATTTTTCACCTGCTGAATATGTTCTATAGTGTGTCAAAATTTGTGGATCAAAAACTACCCCTGAACAACACTCCGAAGTAGAAAAATCTTGAAACAGTTGAAGTGCCCGTTGCTCGAGTTTTTTTGACGGAAATTAATTATTCTTCACCTGCTGAATACGGTCTATAGAATAGAATAGTTTGTGAACCAAAAGCTACCCCTCAACAACCCTCCTAAGTTGAAAATTCTTGAAAAAGTTGAAATTTCTGTTGCACGAGATTTTTTGACAAAAATTAATTATTCTATACCTGTTGAATACGTTATATAGGGTGAAATTATTTGTGAAATGAAAACTACCCTTCAACAATCCTCCAAAGTTGATAAATCTCGAAAGAGTTGAAATTCTCGTTGCTCGAGGTTTTTTGATGGAAATAAATTATTCTACACCTGTTGAATAAGTTTTATAAGGAAAACTGATTTGTAAATCAAATACGACCCTTCAACTACCCTCTGCAGTAAAAAAAATTAAAGCAGTTGAGATAACCATTGCTCGAAGTTTTTTTGACGGAAATTTACTATTGTTTACCGGCTCAGTACGTACTATGAGGTGATATATTTTGTGAACCAAAAACTACCCCTCAACAACCATCTGAAGTAGAACATTTTTGAAACAGTTGAAATACCCGTTTCTCGAGGTTTTTTGATAAAAATTAAATATTCCGCACCCGCTGAATATGTTTCATGGTGTGAAATAATTTGTGAACCTAAAAATACCCCTCAACAACCCACCGAAGTAGAAAATTTTTGAAACAGTTGAAATATCAATTGCTCGAGAATTTTTTAGGAAATGAATTAATCGACACCTACTGAATACGTTCTCTAGCGTAAAATAATTTGTGTATTGAAAACTACCCCTCAACAACCCTCCGAAGTAGAAAAATCGTGAAACAGTTAAAATACCCGTTGTTTGTTTTTTTTTTTACAGAAATGAATTTTTCTATACCTGCTGAATACTTTCAATGGAGTGAAATAATTCGTGAACCAAAAACTACCACTCAAAAATCCTCCGGATGTAGAAAAATCTTGAATCAGTTGAAGTACCCGTGACTCGAGGTTTTTTGAAAAAAATTAATAAATCCACTCCTGTTGCATACGTTTTATAGGATGAAATAATTTGAGAACGAATAACTACCCCTCAACAACCCTTACGGAAATGAATTATTCGACACCTACTGATTACGTTCTATGGCGTAAAATAATTTGTGTATCGAAAACTATCCCTCAACAACCCTCTGAAGTAGAAAAATCGTGAAACAGTTAAAATACCCGTTGTTTGTTTTTTTTTACAGAAATGAATTATTCTATGTCTGTTGAATATGTTTTATAGGGCAAAATAATTCGTGATTCAACAGCTACCCCTCAACAACATTATAAAGAACGTTATCAGCAAGTTTAGAATAATACATTCCCGTGGAAAAACCTCGAGCAACGGATATTTGTGAATAACATAAGCAAAAATAAAAACCGTTTGCTGCGAAAACCGTTGCTGCTTTTACACTCGTCCGCTTGTCTGTTTATGTGTTAATTCACTCATCACACTATCTGGTGAAATTTATAGTCCGTCAGCCCGCTGCCAAAATGTATAATGATTTCATAACGTATGCCATGTAGGGTTTTTGTAGTTATAAATATAATAATCAATGAACTAGCAAACTTAGCGCTTGCCCGTGGAACATAACGATAATAATAATAACTACTTTTTTTCTCAAATACATGCATAAACCCGTATAGAATTTGTCAGAAACTAGTTGATTATTGTGGATTGCATAGAGAAATAATGTATTTTGATGATATTTTAGCGTATGCCAAGCATGATACCAAACGATATTTCATCGAATGAAAATCAGACGGAAACCGATCGGCATACATGTCGCGTTGTTCCGAAGGACACCATATGCCCACAATTATGTTGAGAAATAGGGCTCTTCGAATCTATACGTGTTTTTGCATGTCTTTGAGAAAATGAAGTATAATGAAATTTATAATTATAATACGATTATCGTTATATAATTATAATATAATTTAATTAAAACAATAATTATTGTTATTGTTATGTTCCACGTGCATGCGCAAATTTTGCTTGTGCATTGATCATTATATTCACAACTACCAAAACCCTGAAGGGAATACCTTATAAAATCATTAGACAATATGGCAGAGGGCTGACGGGCCAATAGAAAGTGAATTTTGACCCGCTTCCACTGGACTGATCAATTAAAAATTTGGAATGTGTTCCTCTTTCCTGTGACAATGCGGGATTGAACTTCTTTTAGAAAAACTGGTCGGAGATAATGGATTTAATATCAAATTAATGAATTCAAGATGGCGAATTGCGAATTCTGTTCTTATGGTCTGATTCTATACAAAATTGGAATACTGAGTATTTCGGAATATGAGATCAAGATGGAGAACGAGCTTTGATATTCTATTCATAATCGGCCCTTGGGGGATATTTCAGATTATGAATTTTAGGTCCAAATTGGTAAATTCAAGACGGCGGACAAGCTTGGTATTATTGGTCAGTTTCATTCAATTTTAGTATGAAAAGATGTTTGGGGTCGGAGTTTAGTATTTTTTTTAATTTATGAATTCAAGATGACGAACGGGTTATGTGATTATGACACCATTCTGATCAAAATTGGTGAGTGGAGTTTTCGAGAAAAGAGATTATGAAATTTTTTTAATTTGAATTGGCAGCTACAATTTGGCCAACGAGTTTTGCAATTATCGTCTGATCCAAAAATACTATGTGGGAGTTTTCGAGGTTTCAGGATTGCGAAGTTTCTGTGATCATTGCTCGTTTTCTATCAAAGTTGATGTGTAGGTTTTTGAAGTCAGAGATCGTGAATTTTGACAAAACGATTCATGATTCAATCGATCATTGGATGCTCATCGGATCGAAGAGTTAGAATACACAATATTGAGTATCAAGAAGCCCTGGTATACTGAAGCTCTTATGGAAATGAACAGAACGAGGAGTATCTGATTACTTATGACTAAAAATACGAAAAAAAAACATTTAAAGACAAGCTTTTATTCAAATTCACTGAAAAGGAATGAATAACATTGGGAGAGAGAAAATTTTAAAACTGCTATTGAATACACTAAAGAAAAAGGCTGCTTCAGATGTGTTACGTCGGTTATTCTGTGAGTAAAACATTCAAAAGCTAGGGATTGTTATTTCAGCTACATCACACATATAATGCAATGATTTTCACCTCTTTGTGCATTTGAATGAGTACCAAAAACATTTTGAATAATTTTTTTCCTTTTTAGCGTCTACAAATTCAAGTTTCTTTTTGTTATTCCGCTGTTTACCACTAACTATTATATATTCATTTGTTTATTCTATTTTCTTCTGGTTTCAAAGAGAAACAAACACCTGTACAATTTCGAGAACATCTTCGGAATCAAGATGAAGTAACTAGGAATCGGGGTTCCCCTTAAACATTTGGAGTATGTAGGCCGAACATTTCCGTAGTCAATGATCTCCAAATCTTCGCCGTTCTTTGAAAGAATGAGTCCTGGTGAATAGACGGCAGTATCAAAGGTGACAACAATAGGTGTGATGACTGAACTTGTTGATGGAACTGATAAAGGTGAAACGGCCAAAGATAGTTCAGAAGAGATTGGGTTATCAAAACATCTCAAGAAGGAAGACAGTTCACCAACCCTTTTGCGGTGTTCCAGATAAGTACGGGAATCAGTGCCTTTTTCAAAATATTTCATTTCCATTTATGATTCAATGAATAGTCATGTTAGGTATGTTTATTCCTATCATATAGGATTAAGACAATGAGCACCGTCCTGGTATGGCTGGACACCTTGTTTCTTTGTTGACAAGCGTTCATTGTGAACAATGCAGATTTTTTTATTTGTTTGTCACTTGTTATTTCTCTTTCTTATTTAATATTTTGTCGAATACATTTATTCTTTGTTTCACCTATTCTCCTATCTTTTTACGAATCTTTCAATCTATTCCTCAATCTTTCTTTCAGATGGACTAATTTAATCGATTCTAATTCGATTGTCTAGCAGATATTAGTATAATGTAAATCAAAGGGAACTCCATATGATTCATCATCCAACGCTGTATTTGCCAGTAAAGCACTTGTCTTTTGTCAGAGGGTTGCCTTATATTCCTCACTTATTCGATTATCAGACAGAGAGAATTTTTTACGTCAAAATTTTCACTTAGTTGAGACAGTTTCCATATGAGGAGTGCAGCCCCCAAACACACACTGACAATTTTAGATTCTGTCTAAAGAAACGACAATCGTTCAGTGGCTCAGAAACTCGCTAACTTCTATGGAACACAAAAATATTGAAAAATCCGCGCAGTATTGGCTGGGAAAGTAATTGTTTTCTGTCAGATATTTGCAGAAAGATTTTTGGAAAGAGGGGTGACTTGACTTTGTCAGATTTCACAAATGACACTATAAAGATACTGAATATAAATTCATTTATGAATTACTCGATACAGTCGAATTACAACAGTTCTTTATATTCTGCAAATACATCGTTGTATTCGTTTTATGATCCATCCTAACAAAATTCAAAAACATACCGTGCCTTTAATTACTGAATTTTATTGGATGAAATGAAATCGAAATACCTATCTTTCAACACATTCCCACAAAGTGGAAAATATCTGGTAGAAAAGAGTTTCTTTCCCTGACAGATATTGAATTACATCTGGCATCTATTTCTGCAACGTTCCTCAAAGCGGTCACAATTTCAAGTGCTAATTGTGATCAAATAGTGGATATTATGCCTCATACTTCAACTACCAAGCAATTGAATTCTATATTTCCGTTTTTGTCAATCACATTCAATTATCTTGATATGAAAAAAGAAATTGAAAGCCAAATTTCGTAAATACCCTAACTCTTTTACTCAAAGTTATATGTTTTGATGAAGCACTACTGCTTTGCAATGGTTTTATTTTGTTTTGCTCGACCCCATGAATGACTTTCCTACCTATATTTCATCTCTCATTTGTACTACTTAGGTTAAGTGTAAGAGAGACCTAAACTAAACTTCGCCTATTTCGTACCGAAGAATATAAAGACGATTTATTATTGTTTTTATCATTTGATTTAAAATGACCATCTGCAGACATGTTTCCAGATTTTTGCATATCTTCAGTGCTAGGGTTCGTCGAACAACATAAGAATCCTACTGTCCCACCAAACAAATGGTGCCCTCCAAGCATTAATTACCCCTCATCAGAATTCAGTCGCGATTTACAAATATGTCAATTTCTGCGACTCACGATATGTCAATATTTTTATTTAATTCATATAATTTTCATCATACTCTCCGTATCGAACTTTGTCCGAAATAATACTGAATATTGCTTTCGTTGACGAATAAACCGCCAGAATTGTTTCCATATACAATGCAGTACTGACTTACAATCATAATTTTCGGAAGAAAATATTTGATAACACTACTTGGCAGAAGCTCATCAAACTAATAATAAAAATGAATTAGGCAATCCAGACTTCTGCAGTCAACCTATACAATAGGTATAATCGACGGCAACAGAAAATAACTAGATACACTGATGATCGGCAAAACCATGTGGGTTGAGACATGTTTTGGCGTTGAGATTGGGATAACATTGCAAAGTAGTTCTTGTAGAATACTTTGCCAAGAATATATCAGTTTTAATTCAATTGTCGTAGGGGACAGTAGTTGTTTTCTGCTAGATACTTGTCGACGATTATACCTATTGTATGCAGAAGTCTGGATTGCCTAATCCATTTCTATCAATAATTATAATTTTGCCTTGTTTGTACTGTCACATGTACCGTAAAAGTGCCGATCGTATGTGAAGAGAAATTTGTGAAACATGGCAACGTTCAGTGGTCCTCACTTTATACACCTCATACTGATAATTGGGTTATACGGACCTCAGTTTGGTAGGATTCTGCAGACAAATAAACGGACCTCTCAATGATATCACGGAAGTATGGTCCTCACTTGGTTCCGATATACTCGTAAAAATCAAATTTGAACTGTTCAGTAATTCAAGCGTATATTAGAGAATCTTGGTGCCCCCCACTCTGAACAAGAACAGAAAAGGGTATGACGAGTGTCTAGCACCTTTCCTTCCAGTGGTCCTCGCAACGTTGATTTTACGGTGTGTCCTCAGTTTGATAGTTGGCGCTATATATATATATATATAACCCTCAAAATGTTCTGCAACCGTAGACACGTGTTTCGAGCTTAAGCTCTCATCAGTACGGTAAAATCAAGTGCGGAGATGTACGGTTGCAGAACATTTTGAGGGTTATACCCAATAATTTTTCTACTTATATTTTCATATATTGCCCCTCGCTAAATCCATCCTTATATATATATATATATATATATATATATATATATATATATATATATATAAATATATATATATACATATATAAAAGTTTATTAAAAAAAATGCAAAATACACATAATTTTTTATCAATGGTAACGTTATTAATGCACAATAAATTTATGTTTGTTTACTTACATAATAATTACTAATAGTTACATTACAATTGTTGAAATTCATGCCAGGGATGACTTTGTCAGTCATCTGAGTCTGATTGAAAATCATGGGACTGGCACTAGAGCTAGTACAAGGTTTTTCAATGTAATTAGAGCTAGTATAATGTTTGTTAATTTCGTTTGAAATCTGATTTCCTCTTTTTATTTTATTGGTTATGTTGTCATCTATATAACCTTCGGTAACTGCTTTCTCGAAATCATCCATCAATAACAAATCATTCATTAATAGGGGTCATTAATGGTCGATTTCATTTACATTGAAGAACATTAAACATACATGTTAATAAGAGGTGGGCGGAAATCGTATATTACGTATCAAGTGTTGTAAAAAGCATATTAAGCACGAATGAAAAAAATACGTATCGGCGAGTGCTTAATTCCATCAGTGCGTAATTACTTTACATCACGCATTATGTACGTACTATACTTTACCCACGACCATATACAGTGTGCTAAAAAAGTCTGGACATATGACAGGGTTCTTCACTTGTTTAAATGGGATACCCTGTATTTCATTGCATCGTTGGATTTTCTGAACAATTTTGCAAGATTACAGAGGATATAATATTATGTTTTACAACTTTGATGATCATATAGGATTAGGCCAAGCAGTAGATAACATTAAGAGGCTCTTTTTACACGAAATAAAAGACGCAAACGGCCTATACTACCTTTAATAAAATAGTTCGTAAATAAAAACCTCAGTTTTCGCCACAGCAAACTCGCTTTGTGAATTTTTTAAACAAGAAATAGTGAAAAAAATTTATAACTCTTTTGTTTTTTTGCGAATATCTTGAAAAGTGTTAGAGGAATCGTTTTACAGTCAATAGAACTCTTATAGAGAATTATAAAACCACAAAATGATCTTTTATACTACCAGTTCGGTGCATTTTTCACTGAGAAAATCCTTGAATAGACCATTTTTCAAAAATTCATAACTTTTACAAATCTGAAGCTGGACAAACAATATTTGGGAAACTGATAGATAATAACATGTGGTCAACTGTGCGGAAGATGGTGTCTATCCGATGTGTAGATTCTGCACAATCACGTTATGAACAATTTAAGGGCAAATGTTTCTAAATGCGCCGATTTAAAGGAAATCGTCCCATTCAAATTCTGTAAACGGCATATGGAAGTAGAGATCAATATGCAAGAGGATCATGTTACAAAGAATACAGAGAAGCCGATGGATAACCCTTTTTTCGAAAGTCGAGATCAAAACACATATCAAAGGTAACAAATAAAATCTGACAACAAACATTATTAAATATTCAATCCATACGTAGTAAATATAATGAACTTTCGGTATTTCTAGAAGATAAAGACTTTCCGCATGTTGTTATGTTAACTGAGCACTGGCTCAAAAAGGATGAACCTTGTTTCATACCCAACTATAACATACCCTCTAAATTTTGTAGAACTCTAGGATATGGTGGCACTATGATCTTAGTAAACGAAAACTTCTCTGAAAATTGTCCTGCTGAAAATATATCAAAGTTCGATCACTTAATGAAAGAGAAAGTATTTGAATGTTCTATTTGTTACTTCAAAAATATCAATTTGTATATCTTATGTTTGTATAGATCACCCTTATCTAATGTTGGTTCTTTTCTAGATGACTTAGAGTTGATACTTACCGACTTATCGATACAATCCAATATACTAGTTACCGGAGATCTTAATATAGATTATAATAATATCAATTCTTTAGCAACTCAATCACTTTTGAGTTCACTTGAATCATTCAACCTGAGTATGCATGTCAAATCAGATACACGTATATAACAATTTTCTTTATCGTGTATCGATTATATCTGTAGCAATCTAACAGAAGAGACGATCAATTGATCAGTTACTTCATCCGGAATTTCTGACCATGAAGCGGTTGACTGTATAATATGTTTCGATGTTTTAGATAATATTGAAAAATACAAATATGGCAGGCTCTACAGTAGAGAAAATTATAACAACTTTCATCATAAGTGTCTTTGCTTGGAATGGGAAAATATTCCATTGCAGAATGACCCATTTGTTGTATTTCACAATCAATTGATCAGAGTATTTAATGAATCGTTCCCTTTTCAAAAAATCAAACGTAAACATAGGAAACCATGGATAACACAAGGAATAAAAACTTCATCTAGAAATTTGCGCTCACTGCATCGCATACAGAAGTTTACAGATAATCCCTTTTTCCATTCATATTTTAATCTTTATAGAAAAATTTACAGAAAAGTCCTAAAATTAGCAAAAGAAAATTACTACAAGAACAGAATTGACTATTCTAACAATAAAATGAAAGAGACTTGGACGATTATAAACGATCTGAGAGGCAAATCAAATAAAGTAAGCAAATTGATATACCAAATAGTCCTGATGAGATGAATGAATTCTACTGCTACATGGCACAAAAAATTGACAGAAAGTATAATTATTCCATTTGACCCTTTGAATAATTGGGATGATTACACAATAAACGACGATTTTATATTATAAGACACCAACATATGTGAACTTATTGAAACCATGAGGGAAATCAAGAATAAAAACACATCTGGTTATAACGATATATCCATTAAAATTATTGAAAATCTTCCAGTTAGCGTACTTGAAGTTTTGGTATCACTGATCAATCACTCTTTTCAAAATGGTTTGTTTCCTTCCTCCTTGAAAACTTCCGTTATCATTCCTCTATACAAAGGAGGCTGCCTTAATGACCCATCAAATTTTCGACCGATCTCCCTCATCCCGTCCATTGCAAAATTAATAGAAAAACTTGTTAGGAAACGGTTCAGCGGTTTTCTTATATCGCATAACATTATTAGTGAAAATCAATATGGATTTCAGGAACTAAAAAATACTCATGATGCCGTGTTCACTTTTCTTCATGAGATCTATGCCAACATCAATGCTGGAGATGTAGCAGCAGCAGTGTTTTGTGACCTAACAAAGGCTTTTGACTGCGTGGATCACGAGATACTCCTGCGGAAACTATATCGTTATGGATGTAAAGGAATGACACTGCAATGGTTCAAATCATACCTCATAGGCTGCAGTCAAACCGTCAAAATGAGTGAACACTCGAAGCAGATCGAGATCAACTCTGGTGTGCCTCAAGGATCTGTTTTAGGTCCTATACTACTACTATAGAAACTCTCTCGCAAGAAACTTGAGTTGTTTGCGTTGTAGCGGTCGTGTCGTGTTGTGTTGTCGAGGAGCAGAGCGACAATAAAATAAAATGAACTATAAGTGCTGTAAACTAAAGCCATTTTTGCATTATGTATGCACACAATGTGCCGGTGTGTTCCATAGGAGTTGTGTTCAACACAATTTCAAAAATAAAGTGAGGTTTGTGAAAGACAATAAGATAATTTGTTGCCAAGATGAAATCTCCATAAGTGCCCAGGAAGAAGAAACGAGCTTATTGGAAAAAACAATAAGCAACCTTACAGAAGAGGGAACAATGAAAGACAGGTACATTAAAAAAATGAATGATGAAAAACAATTTATAATTGAACAAGCCCTAGAATCTGAAACAGAAATGAACACACTTTTAGAAGCCCAGAAAAAACTTATCCTAGAAATGGAGAGCAAAATAAATCAGTTAAATAAAAAACTAGACGAAAAAGTAATTTCAGTAAAAACTATTGATACACAAACACATGTTTGTCAAGTGAATCATCAATCTACTATGACTAGCCCGACTATTTCCAGTAGCGTAGATATTGAAGAATTATCAGGTAAATATGTTATGGCCCCTAAGAAACAAAGTAAAATTAAGAAGAAGAGAAACTACTCCAAAATCGTCATCAATAGCCACCATAACAAAAATAAAAAAGTGCGCAAGCGGCAAATTAAGAGAAGAAATAAAAAAGCTGAAAAAATCACAAAAGAGGAATTCTTGGAGCATCAAGTTCTGCAGGAATCAAACGTTGATAGTGAGATCAGAGAATCGGATCGGCTAGAAGATATGAGGAAGGATTAACTGAAAACAATGGAAAACGGTAGAGGTTCAGAAATAGGTGAAAGAAAACCATTGAAAGAGGCGAAGAAATCAATTTCCAAAATTCTGATCCTGGGGGATCAATACGCAATAGGTTTTTCCAACGCATTGGAGAAAATTATGAACAAGCCTCATTTTAGCGTTCTCGAAGTCATCAAACCGGAGACTGAATTATCGACTTTGGCAAGTGATATTTTTGAAAACACTCTTAATTATGGCCAGGATGACTATGTTATAGTGATGTTCAATACTAAGAATATCAGTAATTGTATTACTTTAAACTTAACATTGCGAAAAATCTTGCATATCAGCAAAACGACAAATGTTATACTACTGTCAGAATGTGATACTTCAATAGATCACATTATAATTAAGAAATTGAGGAATGCTGTGAGCCGGTTTTCTCGAATGAATAGAAATGTTTCCATTATTTTCCTAGTTGATAAAAAACAACAGGGAAGTAAATTCGAGATTTTACATGAGCTCAAAAATTATTTGAGTACATCAAAATATAGCAATGTTGTTTTAAAAACAATACATAGGATTGAGATGGATGGAGATGAATTTCATAATACAAATTTGAGTCCTGGTACAAGCTCAGCTTATGATGACTCAGTAGTAAATTTAGAATCAGATTCTGCTGTTCAAGTAGAAAATTACTCTTTTTTAGAATTCAGAACTGCAGAAAATGGATTTCGCTGATGCTGTTGAACATTCAGTCGGTAAGAAACAAAACAGATGAACTGTATGTATTTTTAGATAGCCAAAATTTACCTGATATAGTTTTACTAACTGAGCACTGGCTCGAAATGGAAGAACCTCTGCACGTGCCTAATTATATTACTATTGCAAAATATTCAAGGCAGAATAGCCATCATGGTGGCACATTGATCCTCATTCATACGGATTTCATTGAAAGAAACGATTTTATCGAGATAAAATATATAATATTATGTTGATTGAGAAGGAATTTGAATTTTCGTGTATATATAGTAAAAATAAAAATGTATTCATTATTTGTTTGTACCGTTCACCACTATCCAGTGAAAACAATTTTTTTAAAAGATTGGAAATTTTGCTAGGACAGATTCCTTGTAAAGCGTCTGTGATACTCACTGGAGATTTCAATATAAACTTTAGGGACAAAACTTTAATCTCTACAAAATCGTTAGAGAATTTATTAATTAGTTTCAATTTAGAGATGCATGTTGAATTGCCAACCCGTCACTCAAAATTTTCTAGTTCAATTATAGATTATGTTTGTTCTAACATGAAAAATATCGAATGCGACGTCATCAATGCAGGCCTTTCGGATCATGAAGCAGTCTTATGTAAGATACCTCAAATATTTGAAATACCCAACAGAACACAACGTATTGGAAGAATATTTAGTAGACAAAACTTTGATAAATTCAAGAATAATTGTAATGATCTCGACTGGAATGAAGCAATGACATGCAACGACCCTTTAACTAAATATCATTCTATGCTTTCTTATGTATTCAATAAGAGCTTTCCGCTCAATAGAATTAAGACTAAAGCCAAAAAACCTTGGTTAACAAAAGGTATTAAAGTATCTGCAAAAAATCTTCGATCCCTTCATTTAATTAAAAAAATTGCCAGTGATAACGAAAACTTTATTTCCTTTTATAACAAGTATAGGTCCATTTATAGAAGAACCTTGAGAGCTGCTAAACAACTACACTATAGGAACAAAATAGAAAATGCAAGACATAAGCAAAAAGAAAGCTGGGTAATTGTCAATGACTTGAGAAGTAAAAACAGCTCCGCTCCAGTAAAAACAAATTTAGAATGTAACGATATCAATGAATATTATTGCTCAATAGCAGAAACTATTTCCAAACAGATTCACTCTCCAACCGATCCATTGAGTTATTTGAAACATATCTCTGTTTCGGAGTTTTTCTTTTTCGCGCCTACAGACATCGTAGAGATGAAGCAAATTTTCAATGAAATAAAAAATAAAAATGCATCTGGGTGGGATGACTTATCGTTACAAATATTTTCATATCTCTCTGAGTTCGCCCTTGAGGTACTAGTTGAGGCTGTAAATTTTTCATTTCTCACAGGAGTTTTTCCATCATGTTTGAAAAACGCTATAGTCATTCCATTACATAAGGGGGGTGATACTGATAATCCTGCAAACTTCAGACCCATCTCAATGTTACCACACTTTCGAAAATAATAGAAAAACTCGTGAAAAAAAGAATAATGGCTTTTCTGAATAAGCACAATTCTATTAACCCTACTCAATTTGGATTTCAAAGAGAAAAAGGCACAAATGATGCAATTTTCAACCTTTTACAAAATGTTTATTTGAAAATGAATTATAAAGAAGTTGCTGCAGCGGTTTTTTGTGACTTGACAAAGGCCTTCGACTGCGTTAATCACAAAATATTGTTGCAAAAATTAGAGGTATATGGGTTCAGGAAGGTAGTTATCCAGTGGTTTGAGTCATATTTATCTGGAAGAACTCAAAGCGTATCTCTTCAAGGCAGCTTATCGCACAAACTAGAAGTTAAATGGGGAGTACCTCAGGGGTCAGTTCTGGGACCAACACTGTTTTTAATTTATATAAATGATCTAACCTCAATTAATATTTCCGGAGAGTTCACCCAATTCGCAGATGATACCACAATACTTTGGCATGATAAAGATGACTCAAAACTGTATCAAATGGTGGAGAATGATATTGGTGAAGTGAAAAATTGGTGTGATGCTAATAAGCTCTCCTTCAACATATCCAAAACTAACATTCTCACTTTTAAATGTAATCTTCCAGAAATTCATTTAGGAAATCAAGTGATAAGTTGTAGGTCAGACACAAAATTTCTGGGTTTACATATTGATGATAAACTGAAATTTGAAGATCACATTGAAAGACTCAGACGAAAACTATCATCAGGATGTTTTGCAGTAAGAACCACTTCATGGGATCTTGGTGAAGATATGGCAAAGAGTGTGTATTATGCATTAGTTGACTCACATCTAAGATATGGAATTTGTTTTTGGGAATCATGTAGTCAATATCTTTTTAATACGGTTTTTGTTTTGCAAAAAAGAGCAGTTAGGTATATGTGCGAGGCTAAATTCCAGGATTCTTGCAAGCCACTTTTCATTAAACATAAAATTTTACCACTACCGTGCATTTTTATTTTAGAAGCAGTATGTCTCATTCACAGTAACTTTAAAAACGAAATCCATACGATTACCCATTATAACACCAGACAGCCACTAAATATAAAATTACCAATTCCAACATTGACACAGGTTAAAAATTCTATAATTTATAATGGTAAAAAATTATTTAATCATCTACCCAACAAGATTAAAATCATAGACAATAGAAGAAAATTTAAAAAATCCGTAAAAAATCTTCTTCTGGCAAAGGCTTTCTACTCGTTAGATGAATTCTACTGTGAGAAGCTTTAGTGCTGTGAAATTCAACTTCGTCATCCCTTCTTAGCTATTTTATATTATGATAATTGTTCTAAGGTTTATTTTGTACTGACATTTTCCTAATTTTTTGTATATATTTTCTTATATTTTTCATAATCTTATATTTATACATTTTTTTGTTGACGATGGAAATTTTCTATAAATTTTTATTCTAATTACCTGTGTGCCAATTATGATGCATTTTTATTTATTATTCAATTTGTACTGGTATTTTTATATTTTTACTTGTTTGTAGTTGACCATTACGGTGAAAATATCGTACCAATTCTATTTTATTTACTTTTGCGCATAATATGTTGTTTTTAATTCATTATTTATTTTGTACCTGTTTGTTGTGCATGTATGGTATGTATGCGTATATGTATGTGTATGTATGTATATATATATATATATATATATATATATATATATATTGTATTTATATGTAGAAACACAATAATTATTGTTAGGTATTTTCTTTTATGTGACTTTGTCAATAAGAATTATGTTCTTCAGACAATAAAGTATATTTGATTTGATTTGATTTGATTACTTTTCTTGGTATATGTTAATGATCTCACAAATATCGACTTGACTGGTAAATTCACACTTTTTGCAGATGATACCACGATTTTGTGGAATAGTAAAACAGTAGAAGATGTCGAAGACAGAATATCTAACGATGTGATAAAGATAAAGTTATCTTCTTTCATTTAATATCAAGAAAACAAATATAGTAACTTTCAGATGCTCACTTGATAATCTGGACAACGGAGTCATTGTAAACTCAGAGTATACCAAATTTTTGGGACTATTCATAGACAAAAAATTAAAGTTTGATAAACATGTAGAGCATCTCAAGAGTAAAGTATCATCCGGGTACTATGCAGTGAGGGTAATTTCTAAAGAGCTGGGACCTCGGACTGCTAAAACAGCATATTACGCCTTAATTGATTCCCATTTAAGGTACGGGATACCATTCTGGGGAGTGTGTAGCTTGGATCTGTTAGATTCTGTTCAGATACTTAAAAAAAGAGCAATACGATATATTTATAATGCTAAACCTCGTGACTCGTGTAGGCCATTGTTCAAAGAGAACAAAATTTTGACAGTCATATCTCTGTTCATATTAGAGACCGTATGTTTGGTGAGGAAACACTTTTCCAAATTTCACTATGCTCAATCCACTTATGCCACACGCCACAGTACTAATAGTTTGAAACTACCTATTCCCAGCACATCTCTTGTAAGGGATTCCTTGTACTATAATGGTGTAAAAATGCATAACCACCTACCTACCTATATTAGGGGTATACAAATAAATATGAAAATATTCAGGAAAACACCAGGCCATATTACAGCTTACAAGAATTTTATGATGACCATTTCTAAAATCTTCAGAAATGATATTCTTGATATCTCCCACAATTTGTACGTAACTTAGTATGTTGATTAGTATTGGTGCAAATTTTTTCTCAAATTTGGTATCGTTTTTTATATACATATACATGTCTGTGAGCATTATATTTTATGTTAATTTGTTTTAATTCATATTATGTTTTGACAAAAAAGTGTATTGATTATTTTATCATTGTTAGTTTTAGTTTGTATCTTTCTAGTGTATCATGCTTTGTCGACAAGAAGGAATTTTTTATGACAATAAAGTACATTTATTATTATTATTGTATCTACAATTTGTATATTTTGGATTTTCACCTGAGAGGGATTTTCCACCTCTCAGGTGAAAATCCAAAATATACAAATTTGTAAATAATGATCTCTACTTCCAGATGCCGTTTACAGAATTTGAATACGACTATTTCCCTTAAATCGGCGCACCTTGTGAGATGTACCTTTAAATTTTGTATAACGCGATTGTGCAAATACTACACATCAGACAGAAAACATCTTGCGGACAGTTGAACTATACAGGGTGAGTCAGAATAAGACCGACAAACTCAGACTGCAGATTCCTTGCCTCATTTTGAGATGAAAAGTTTCTATCAAGGTATGTCCTAAAATGCATCCCCTCTGAGATACAGGGTGTCAAAAGTGCGAAAAAAATTTAGATTATTTTTTTTTCTCTAAAACTCCTGGAGAAAAAAAATTCAAACTTGGTGCACTAATCAAGGTTTATCAACGTGATAGTTTGAAGTTATAATTTTCAATTTTCGTAAACCAGTGGCGTAGTTACGATGGTATGTGGTCATATTTTCCTTCATATTTTCTTTGGACAACTGAATTGACAAATGAGCGTTTGACATCAGTTAGGCTCATCCATACTCAACCAAAAAGTCATAACATTCCATTTGCCTAAAAGTGAAGGTTTCTGAGATATTTGCAAAAAACTGAAGATATGTCCTGAGAAGAGACAACATCCTGTGTGCTATAATCGCATGATGAAACTTTATTATAACTTATAAGACTAATTGTCAACCTCTTGGACGTTTTTTAATGTTGGGAGTATTCATAACATAGTACAGGTAAGTCAGAATGAGACCGACGAACTCTGTTTTTTATTCGTCATAATATTTGAACGAATTGCTAATGACCATAGCAGTCGATGCCAAAACACCAAAGAAAAAAAAATTGATCGAATCGATTTCGTAAATTCACCGATATGTGACCATACATTGATGCATAATGATTATTCTGAAAGATCCGCTGACAAACCCAGCCGCAAATTATAATACTCCTGTTAGAGGAGAGTTAGAGCCTAAAATAATATTTGCGAAAAACTGTAAATACCTACTTTTAAATGTGTTAAATATTATGATGAGTATCATTATCAAAGTCATTACATACTGAATTATCTAGGAGAATATTTTCCAATCATCATGTTTTTGGTGAAGAAAAACAATTATTGTGCATTTATATCTACTCAAATGATAGAAACGGTTTATAGGGTACACAACATAAAAACAAAAAAGGCTCAAAGTAAATGTTCAAATGGACCACCATTTTGTTCGATACACAATTGGCATCTTTGTATCATTGACTGTCGCACGCTTTGGAATATTCCTAGTGTATCCTGTATTAACGTACATGCTGCTGATATTCTTGCCGTTAAATCTTCAACAGATTCTACAGGTGTCGAATACACCAGGGATTTAAGATATCCCCACAAAAAAAGTCTAGTGACGTTAAATCCGGAGAACGTGCAGGCCAGTGTATGGGACCACGTCTACCTATCCACTGCTCATGGAATGTTTCATCAAGAAATTGACGAACGATTCTTTGAAAATGGGCCGGTGCTCCGTCCATAATCCATTTTGATACGATCTTCACTGACTGAAATGATGACAGATGACTTGACAACAATACAAACTTGTTTGGGTTACTATCAATAGTGTCAATCATATCTACTATGCTGCGTTCGAGTTGACATCCTAAACGATCCGGGCGCGCTCCCAATAACCTTATCGCATTTCTTTTGAAAGTCGGGGCAAATTCTGTTCCATTGTATTCAATGGCATCAAAAGCCCCGCCAATGCACTGAATGCCCTGCTCGCTCGATCGGGCTTCAACTCAAACGTAGCTCTAATGTAAGTATCGATATATCAGTTTGTTTCTACCAGAAACAATGACTAATTCAGACTCATCCGAACCATCTTTTCAATTCTTCCAACATAAGCTTCAGCTTTTAACTTCTGAGGATGCTTACTATGTCAATTGACTGTACTGTTATTATTTTCTTTCGATTCGTGATAACTAATTGCAAAGTCGAACCTTCCAGACTTGTTTGCATACCATTGATCAATGCATTAAAAATACACAAATTTTTCATTATTGTTTTTTTTTTCAAAACCATATGCTGAATGGATTAATTTTCCTCGATACACCAATTAGAAAAGGCTCTAAAAATGATACTCCAACATAAAATTAAACAAATCAAGAGTACTTCGGTTTTTCGCAAAAATTGGTTCAGATCTAAACTCTTATTTGAGTGGAGTATTATTGATTTGAAGTTGGGTTTTTTTTTTTTGATTATTGCACATAGCAAATTACGTTGATACTCAATTATCTCAGAAACCTTCACTTTTAGACACATACAATGTTATGACTTTTAGGTTGAGTATCGATGAGCCTAACTTATGTCAAACGCTCATTTATCAATTCAGTTGTCCAAAGAAAATTCGTTCAAATAATATGACGAATAAAAAAAACGGAGTTTGTCGGTCTCATCCTGACTTACCTGTACTATGTTATGAAAAATGTTCAGGAGGTTGACAATTATTCCTATAAGTTATAATAAAGTTGCATCATGCGATTATAGCACACAGGATGGTATGTCTCTTCTCAGGACATATCTTCAGTTTTTCGTAAATATCTCAGAAACCTTCACTTTTAGGCAAATGGAATGTTATGACTTTTAGGTTGAGTATGGATGAGCCTAACAGATGTCAAACGCTCATTTGTCAATTCAGTTGTCCAAAGAAAATATGAAGGAAAATATGACCACATACCATCGTAACTACGCCACTGGTTTACGAAAATTGAAAATTATTACTTCAAATTATCACGTTGATAAACCTTGATTAGTGCACCAAGTTTGAAGATTTTTTCTCCAGGAGTTTTAGAGAAAAAAAAAATTAATCTAAATTTTTTTCGCACTTTTGACACCCTGTATCTCAGAGGGGATGCGTTTTAGGACATACCTTGATAGAAACTTTTCATCTCAAAATGAGGCAAGGAATCTGTAGTCGGAGTTTGTCGGTCTTATTCTGACTCACCCATTATTATTTACAACCATATATGTAATGCTGTCATTACTAACGTCATTGAAGGTTGCGAAGTGTCACATTACACACCTCTACTTCCCGCCCTCACTTCCCGCCCTTATTTCATCTATTCTAGATGAATGTTTTTTATATTTAAAAAAATAACACATTTTTTGACAAATTTTATAATACATATTTAATTGCAAACAGTAAAAAACAACAATGAAATAAAATACAACAAACTACTTATTGATATTAATATCAGACTTTATCTGACATGTATTGACTTTATCTGACATTTATTTATATTGGTGACAATTTTATACCCCGTCGTCACGCTAACAATATATCTACTTGATTATTTTGAGAAAACCGCGTTCTTGGTAATTTGTCGTTAAATATAATATTTTAGGTATGTTCAGAACGAAACAGAGATTTATTAATTTTGATCGAAATCTCGGGATCATAGATAACCTCGACGCTTTGCGTCTCGGTTAACTAACTAATCTCACGACAGGAATGAATCTCTTCCCACCTTGATGTGTAATATACTATTATCTATCAGTTTTCACAATATTGTTTGTCCAGCTTCAGATTAATACCAATAAAATAAAATGAAAAATGGTCTCCTTTTCGAGGTTTTTCCAGATTTTCTCAGTGGAAAATGCACCGATCCGGTCTTATGAAAATTCATTTTGTAGGTTTTATGAATCTCTCCAAAAGTTCCATCGACTGTAAAACGATTCCTTCTATAAACTTTGAGATATTTCCATAAAACCAAAAAAGTTGTAATTATTTTCAACATTTCTTGTTTAAAAAATTCCACAAAGTGATTTTGCTGGGGCGAATACTGGGGTTTTGACTAACGAACTACCTTATAAAGAGTAGTATAGGCCATTTGAGGAAAAAAAACTCTATAGCTTGGTATATTTATTAATAAAAGAACCGCACGAGTATCATACGTTTGTTCATAGATGAATGTGCACTTATAAGTCGTATTTTCGAAATATAATTAAAAACCACTCAAACCACTCCCCAGCACGCAATTACATTGCAAAATGAATTCCTCTAGCGACGAGCCCTTTCTATTTTAGCGAATTTGAAATGAAGTACGCTCTATATCAAGGGTAAAAAACAACATCCAGTCCATGCACAAACGCAATATATTACGGCGTGTGTAGCTTCGAGATTTTAAAATGCGATTTTTCATGCGGAAGCACCTGCGGAACATCATTTAATACTCTCGACACCGTAGGAATAGTGTTTTTATAGAGATATTTTTATTTCCAGGCGGAGATATGGAGCGTGTTCATCGCCATTTTGAGAAAAAGCGTCCGCAATCTGCAGGCGTGCACAGATGTCGGACTCATAGAACACGTACTCAAGAGATTAAGAACAGCCGATGTGGTTGTGGCAGGTGAGTAAAAAATGTATAGGTTTATTGTTGGGATTTGATAAAAGAACAATATTTGAGAGTAACTGATAATAGGGTTCTTTTGAGATATCGTTTAGTAACGAACAGTCGTTGTCGACAGATGATGAACCCTTTACTCCCATATACACCTAGTTTGTAGGGTTATTATGGCAAGTACCGTCCAGAAAACAACTTCTACCCAGAATAAGACCACGACGGGTATTGAATTAAATGTAACAGATACTTGTGCAACGTTCCTCAATGCATCAGAGGACGCAATTGCAAGTGCCTCCTGTAACCAACCAGCAGAATTTTGTTTCGATTTGGACAGGACGACCACCTGCAGACTAGTTTCGAGGTTGTCGCCTCTCATCAGTGCAAGGGTAGGCCACCACAGACAGCACTGAAGCCGTCTATTCCCTGTCCAAATCATTACTCACTCCGTTGCTTGGTCACCTCTGTTAACCAACGACGTTCCATATTCTATGCCAGGCCGTAGATTTCCAGGAGGAGCTATGACCTGGCCAGAAATACTTTTAAAACGTAGAAAGCTGCTAAAATAAAGGCTTATAGCCAAGGGTGAGCCACCCGGCTACCACTCCCTGAAGAGTACACTGTCCGGGCTCTTTCGTGGCACCCGCATGACTACATTTCGAAGACAAATCGGGCTTCTCAAATAGAAAATCCTTACATTTACTTCGGCCAATGCCGAAGCAAAACCGCTGGTGGGCGGAGCTTATTAGAGCTTCGCTCCCAGATATAGTCTCGACATCTAATTTATTTTTTATTATTTCTGGCCGAGGATGACAGAGTGTGTGATGATTTGGATGGGGAACAGACGGCTTCAGTGCTGTCTGTGTTGACCTACCCTTGCACTGATGAGAGGCAACAACCTCGAAACTAGTCTGCAGGTGGTCACCCTGTCCAAATCAAAACATAATTCTGCTGGTTGGTCACGATGCTTTGAGGAACTTTGCACAAATATCTGTTGGATTTAATTCAATACCCGTCGTGGTCTTAGTCAGGGGAGTAGTTGTTTTCTGACAAGTATTTGCCATAATAAGCCTACGTATGGGAGTAAAGTGTTCATCTTTGGTCGGCAACGACTGTTCGTTACTGATTATAGGGTGTTTTTGGTGATATCGTACACTGAATTCGGTTCTTCGAGTAGACAGAGACAAACAATTATTTTTCATTAATAAATCTTCAGTTTCGATTCAACATAATATTTCATTAAAATCACGTTATGGTTAATAGTTATACGGTGGGGCTTTTCATATCCCCCTCCTGTTAACTTTTGAACGGTTTGATGTACAAAAATGGAACAATCCATCTTGAATGATGAAAGGATTTCACCGATACTACTTTTTGTTGGTCAAGAACTAATTCCTAGTTGACCTAAGGCTGTATTTATACACTGCCCGTGGAGTTGGAGGCGTGGCTATGAGACCTGGATATATGCGGCTGACGCCGTATGGCGTTGGAAGGTAAAATGGATCATGTGGAAAAAACGATATGTTAAAAAAACGTAATAAAACTCTCGATTCGATTTTTTGGCGAAAAAGACTAAAACATGGCTCAACACACAAACTGTCTTTCCTGATTTTCTTTTGGAAACATAAACTAAGGTGAAGTGGGGCAAATGTGATCTACTTTTTGAATAGTTCATCTTTCATTCAATATAAAGCTGCAAAGGAATGTTTAAAAAATTAAAGAAAAAAAACGTATACTTTTGGAACGGTTTTGAATTGACTGTTTACGAGAAAGTTAAATGATGTTTAATGTTGTTAATGTTGCGCGATGTTTTTCAAATTCATATTAATATATCACATTTACCCCAGGGACTGGGGCAAATGTGAAGAAAGTTTATATTTCTGTAGTAAATAGTATATTCCGTAGTCTGCTCTCTATTTGTGTAATTTTTATAATTTATTTTGGTGAAAAATACTAAAAATGTGAACTTCTAGAAAACAATGCCAAAACAAAGGAAACAAAAAGCAAATAAAATCAAACACAAAACACTCTTAGATGTCTCAGAGTTAATGTTGAATGTTGAAGTTTTTGAAGAAAATTCAAATTTCGTACATTCCACGTCTATCAACGATAGGATCAGGTAGCACTTTTATATCCTGTTCAAGTACATTATCAATGTCGGAATTTATTGGCCATACAAATTTGTTTCCTTCAGGTAGTGTGAATTTAACGATCCACCCATCATCCGTGTATTCTGATACATATACTGTCTGATTATCTTTTTTGTGCAATATTTTACCAATACCCAACTGCCTTATAAATAGATGATCGGCTTGCCGAAACATCAGACATTGCAGTGTTGAGATCAGTTCCCGAATATTTTCCATGAGTTTTTTTTTTTGTAGCATCGAACCATGATATCTATAACAAATAAAGCTTGTAAAAGTAGCTCTACAACTGTTTAAATTAACTGTTTGAGTAATCCAGGATTGAATCCAAGAAGTTAGACGAACGGGGTAAATGTGATATACTGTGACACATTTGGCCCAACCTGTATTAATACATTTACACCAACAACAAAATTCCAAGGCGCAAATGTGTTATAGCAACATTTTGAGGTCAATATTGCGATTTTTATTTTAATACATATACCATACGTTTTCCCAAACTACTATGAACTACTGAGTATATAAAAATTACATCAATATTCCTACACACCGAAAAAATAATATATTATTTCACCAAAGGGGTAAATGTATAAAAAAATCTGCGTTAAAGTGAAACGCACTCTTCGCTTATCAGTACTCAAATGAAATCGAAGTTTGGATTTCGACGGCTTCTAGTGGTGGCTCACTAGACTAGCATATTTCGGGCTCCGGCTAATAGGTGGCACAAGCATATTCATACAAATAGCGAGTTTCAAACGTACTATCGCAATTGCCCCATTATCACATATATCCCACCTCACCTTACATGTTTTTCTTGGTGTTCTCTTTGTAGCATCAACCGCTTCTATTATGCTATGCACGTTTTTAGATACCTTATACTTCATTCGACGTAGTATATCAGACAATAGCTAAACAGTAATCATGTAAAGTAATTTTTCTGCCAGAGTACTTGTAAGAATTGAACAAAAGTAGTTGCAGGATATGAACACCAAGTTTTCTATACCAGAATAATGTTTTTCTCAGAAAAGGGTAGTAGGACTGCATCTGGTCCTAGCGATCTATTTCGCCCATATATTACAGATGGCGCTGAGCGGCACTTCAACTTAGGGTCACTGAATCTAGGAGGTCGTGCCGTCCTTACGGGTATGGCCAATGGGCGTGGTCTAGTACTTGAAATAGTTCCAGTGTTCAAATAACCCACAAAACTTGCTCTCTAATTGGTGATTTTGTGGGTTATTTGAATACTGGAACTATTTCAAGTATTGGACCTCGCCCATTGGCCATACCCGTAAGAACGGCACGGCCTTCTAGATTCAGTGACCCTACTTCAACTTAATAATCCCAATAACAATGGTGGGTCCATTATTGCGAAATTCGAAAAACTTCAGGTGGTTGAAAGGAGAATTGAATTTTTCTTTAAACGATGTGACACTTCACCCCCCTTCACCACCATGTTATTTAAAAATTGTAAGTTGATGTGCTTCCACGTGCCATCTATCGAGCAATTACAATGTCTTTTATTTCATAAAGTAGATAGATAGATAGATATGTTTATTTATCCTTGGTAATCATTTGCATGACATAGGATAGGTCAATATAAATAGGTCAGTATAAATGTAAATAAGTCAAAATAAATTTGAAAGGGCAATATTGGGACATATACAATATAACACAATATCCAAGATATAAAAGCAGTGACATTTGAAATTATCAATACGTATATATAAAGAATTACGAAGAGAAGTATAAATAAAAAGTTATGTTAAAAATAAACATGTAAAAAAAAAGTAGAGATGAGAATAATGAGTCAGCGCAGTGATTGAATAGCTTGAGTGAATTCGTCTAGCGAATAAAACGGATTTTCCTGGAGATATTTTTTTAACTCACTTTTGAATTTTCTTTCATATGGGATATTCTTCATTTTAGTTTAGGTGATATTATTCAAAACGGTTTTCATCCCATTTTTGTACGTCGAACCGTACAAAAGTTAAAAGAGTCTCACTATGTACTGTTTACTTTACTCTCTTACCTGGCATTTCTTATGATTAGGAGATGTTTCAACTAACTTTGAATTATGAGTATTTCGAGATATCTATTATGATTGATTGTGATTTAAATTTTCGGGTGTAAAATGTTTCTAGATAATAACATCCCGAGAAGTAAAATCCCTGGAAAAAAATCCCCGTATATAAATCTCTATGAAAGTAAATCCTTTGGAAAATCCTCAGGGCCAGTTTTTTCAGTTACAGTTAAACTCCATTTCAATTAACTGATGGTTAGAATGTGATCCTTCAAACGTCATTTAATGAATGTCATTAACCATCTAAACTATTAGTTACTTATCTGGAGCTCAACTGGAACTCAAAAAACTGGCCCTCAGAAATGAATTTTACGAGCAATAGCAGTCAAAAAGTTTTCGATGCTACGTGGTTCACTAACATATTCCTCGATCAATTTTTTTAACTTGTCTTGCAGAATTTTAACCTGTGATCGTCTAGTAATTTCATTGCCAAGAAGATGTGTAATTTTTGAGTTATGTTCTAACCAGAACGAACTAAGCTCACGTAGACATTTGAGAGCGTGGAAATTAAACACTGCTCTTGTTATTTTTTTTATGTTTTGGTTCCCACAAAAAGGAAATCTTGTATCGATCACAGAACATCGTGAGGGCCGAGGAAAAAGAAATAGGAATTGGTGTTATTGTTGAATTGTGAGATCAAAGCTTTGTCGTTCGTTGAAAGAACTAAACCTGGGAAAGGAACGGGAATAGGTGATTAGTGAATAGTTCCTATACCCTAATTGGAGATCTTAGCGAAAAACTGAAAAGTGGGAATTTCTTTGTCTACCCTCCACCCCTCCGGTTCACCTCCTACACCTCAGAATTTTCAGTATGTTCACTCCCTAAGCACGTCAAACAAGTTTCTGAAGGAATCGCTCAGGTCCCTGCTTACGCACTCTACACCCCCTCTATTGGCTGGACTAATACCAATACTCAATCAATCTAAAGAAAGATAATTCTGAGTACTTAGTGTACGCAGTAAAAAAATATTTCCAATGAAATACGATGATATTTCTGATCAAAATGAAACACACTGTGTATAACAACAGCATGAAGAAATTGTCGAGTACTGCAGTCGGATATATATTATATCCCTTCAGTTCGATCGAACACATTACGTTTATTTTCGACTTGCCTGAAACAAAAAACGAGACCCATAGACACAAAGAAATGCGAGCTCATCGCACAGCACGGAAGAAAATCGATGTCCAACACTAATCATGTGGAGCGACTGATTCACAAAAACTTACATGGGATTTCGTCGGATTAATCTAATAGGCCATGTCTCTGATGGGCGAAGGCATTTCATCGGATTTTCTATCGATTAGGGTTGTCGAACTATACGGTATGTGTCATATTGTACAGAGCTTTCAGTTAATGCCGTAGCCCACTTGCTTAGGTTGTCGAGATAGACTACTACTAAACACTTCATCAGCGTCGTTTATCTTGAATATGTTTCGAATGACTGAATATTTATTTGAAACATTTGGAGTGAATTGAATGTAAGAAAAAAACTACCCAAACACCAAAGCTACGTCAAAATCACACTCGACGCGCGTTTCGCCAACAAAGATAGCATCTTCAAGAGCTGAAAGCTTCCTAAACTACTTATTCTTTTTTACTCTTATTTAAACTACCGTAAAGCGGGGCTACTTTAACATCGAGGGTTACTTTGACACTTTTTGGGGCTACTTTGACAAAGTCCCTCGTATAAGCAAAAATGCGAGAAACGTTGAGGTTATGTTACTGTTATTATTAGTAGGCGCCTGTTTGAGAATTCCGCTGCGTATTGAGGTGTTCTATTGTGCCCTAAATATTCAAAATCATAGTGTAAAAATGGTGAGAACCTACAAAAAGAAACTGGGAGCTCGTGCATACAAAAACTACAGTGAAGAAGACTTAAAAAAAGCCGTGTGTGTAGTTAAAAGCGGTAGGCTATCACAAAAGGCGGCTGCTGAAAAATATAAAATAAACAGAATGACGTTATTGTACAAAGTTCGTGGGTCTCATGAAAATAATCCTGGACATCCAACCGTTTTATCTAAAGTCGAAGAAGAATTGATAGCAGAAACACTGGGATCTGTTAGTGATTGGGGATTCCCGATGACTAAATCAGATGTACGAGGTGTGATCGAGAAATGTGTTAATAAACAAGGCAGGGTTGTACCACAGTGGGAAAATAATGTGCCGGGTATTGACTTTGTGAATTCTTTTGCGCCAGAAATGGACTTTCCGTTCGTCTAGCTACAAATATTAAGAAGCAGAGAGCATCGGTAGGGAAAACTGAACTCACCGAGTTTTATGAAAATATTCGTAATATTCTAACCACTACGACACCTCATCATATTTATAATTACGATGAAACGAACATTACGGATAATCCAGGATCACTTAAAGTTCTTGTGCCACAAGGAAGAAAAAGAGTGGAGCGAGTAAGAGAGCATTCAAGAACATCAATCAGCGTGCTGTTTTGTGGAACGGCGTCAGGAGTTTTACTGCCGCCTATCGTGGTATATAAGTCCAAAAATTTATATGAAAATTGAACCAAAGGAGGGCCAGTGGGTTCTATATACAATCACAGCGAATCGGGATGGTTCGATATGGAGTTTTTTGAACAGTTGGTTTTTAAATTGTTGCTACCGCATATTGATGCCAATCGGGAAGAAAATGAAACGGTCGTTGTTTCGGGTGACAACCTGGCTTCACACTTTTCACCAGAGGTTGTGAGGGCATCAATACAAAACAATATTTATTTCAGTGCTTTTCCTCCTAATGCCACACACCTGCTACAGCCAGTGGACGTTGGAGTTTTTGGGCCCATTAAAAAGCAATGGCGAAAGGTTTTGGATAGATGGAGACAAGAATCCAGGCGTCGAGGAACGATTACCAAGGAACAATTCCCCGTGCTCCTGCTGAGACTATGGAATTCTATAGCACCCAAGATGGAATCCAATCTTCAAGGTGCTTTCCGAGGAACTGGCCTCTATCCATATGACCCTAATATAGTTCTAAACAGGCTTCCTTCCGGATAAACCAGTACTGGTAGAGGTTTAGACGTCAGTTTACTTGAATTTCTGAGAGAAGCTAGGGGCTTTGATGAAAATAGATTGCGTCATAAAAGAGGGAAGAAAATGACCATAAAGTCAGGTACTCGCATTTCATTAGACAATTCCAAGAATGAAACTCAGACACAGGATCTGCATCTAGGCACTTCTAGTAAAGTTCACCCTACAAGTCCGCTTTACTCTTCAGATGACGACCTTCCACTCATTAATCCCAAATTCATCCTCCAAAGCACAAGAAAATTCCAATATTCAAACTCAGGCGAAAGATCTTCATCAAGCTACTTCTAGTACACCTCACCAGATAAGTCTGCTTGACTCTTCAGATGAAGGCCTTCCACTCAAAAATGTATCCACCAAGCAGACCAGGAAGCGAGAAAAAATAGGAGATAACGAAAACCTTTGTTCGATCTGCTTATGTGACTTTCGACATAATGTTGGAAAGGATTGGATTTGCTGCGTCAATTGCACGAGATGGGTTTGCGGACATTGTAACAAGGGCACCAAGAATCCTCGCTACCATTGTCCAAGATGTGAGGATGATGAATAAAGGTGTTGATGGAAACATTTTTTTTTAAGAATATTATTTTTGTTTTTGTTAGCGTTACCATTATATTGTTAGCTGTCATTTTCTTAACATTATTAAAACTTATATTTAATAAATTAAGCTTGATACAAACCTGTATTTTTAATATTTATCCTCTTAGAAATATTGTTACATTTTTTTTGGTGTCAAACTAGCCCCCGAATGGAACTAATTTGACCTCCAGTACAAAACAATGCCCTGTCAAAGTAACCCCGAGCAAGGGGCTACTTTGACACCAAAATTTTTTTTTTTATATCAAGGAGTGCTTTTGGAAAGATGTCGATTACAGGCAATGTTGCTAAGACATCCATTGGTTCAAACAAACACTAATTTTTTTATTCGGATACCTAAAAAAAAAGTTACGATAAAACAACTCTCTAAACTATGTCAAAGTAGCCCCAGTTTACGGTAGTAAAATAAGAGTAACTTAGAATAAGTAGTTAAGTCAGCTTTTAGCTCTTGAAGATGCTATGTTTGTTGGCGAAAAGCGCGACGAGTGTGATTTTGACGTACTTTTGAGGTTTGGGTAGTATGTTTTCCTTGAATTGAATAATATGTTTGTTGAAATGTATGTATGGAAAGAATTTGTTTTGATTTTTTAATTCAAATTACCTGAAATGTGTTACTTTCTATCATTATATTATATTGACGATATAATAATACATAATTGAAATTTCTGATTGATTCGGCCGTTACTTGATGAAGATCCATAGTAATTGTATAAACTAAAGACGATTTGATCTTCACAAACTTTTATTTCACCACGACATGTTTCGTTATCACAGTAGCTTCTTCAAGTGATTATACAATAAGCTACGTACATCCATTTATATACCCTGAACATTAATTACAACTAAAAACACACTTAACCAGACAGTTGATAATTCTAATTAACAATGGTATACCTGCCCTACCTGCATTAATAAAATTGTATCCGAGATGACAAAAGTAAACATTCTAGTCTTAAAATAACAATCAAGTGAAGGAATTTCTATTCAAAAACATTAATTATAACATAACTTAGCAGATTGATTATAAGACTATATGCACATTAGTTCTCTCTAAGAAAACAAATTCAACAATGGTGAATTATTCAAATCAAGTTGGTCATTGAACAAATTCAACATATTCAAATCATCTTTTAGAAGAAAATCACACTTTTGATGAAGAATTCGAGATTTTACACATAGAAAATAAAGGATTAAAGCTAAATCATTTAGAATCATTAGAAATAAACTTAAAAATACAAACCTACTACTCAATGACCAACTTGATTTGAATAATTCACCATTGTTGAATTTGTTTTCTTAGAGAGAACTAATGTGCATATAGTCTTATAATCAATCTGCTAAGTTATGTTATAATTAATGTTTTTGAATAGAAATTCCTTCACTTGATTGTTATTTTAAGACTAGAATGTTTACTTTTGTCATCTCGGATACAATTTTATTAATGCAGGTAGGGCAGGTATACCATTGTTAATTAGAATTATCAACTGTCTGGTTAAGTGTGTTTTTAGTTGTAATTAATGTTCAGGGTATATAAATGGATGTACGTAGCTTATTGTATAATCACTTGAAGAAGCTACTGTGATAGCCAAACATGTCGTGGTGAAATAAAAGTTTGTGAAGATCAAATCGTCTTTGGTTTATACAACATAATTGAAAACTGATTGCAAGAAAAGATATCTTGAAACGTAAAACTGAAATCTTGATGGTTGGTAAAATTTTTGTAATTTTATTTGTCGTTGACAAAAATCTGTGAAACAAATGGTTAACAATTTTTTTTTCTACGGCAGTGCGTAAACTGAGATTTCACGCACTGTTCATAGTGCAAGAAGTGATACTTTTTGGCATAAGTGCGTAAAAAAATCAACTATGCGTAATATGAACAAATGTGCGTCAAGTAATGTTTAACGCACTGTTCATACATTTTCGAAAATACAGCATTTTGCGATAGATTGTTCTCGAAAGTCATCATTGGGTAATACGGCAAAATTGGAAAACTTCGATAGGCAATAACCAAGATATGATGAACTCAGTCGTTTGATATTGTAACTATTATTGAACTGATATGTGGATATGTGATATTGTTTCATTTCATTTCATTCACATCAACAATAATTATGTTATCAGGTGTACAACTTCCGCTTTAAGGGACACTTAATTTTTTTTCCCAATAAATGTTGGATAATGTTTCATCAAAAAGTCTATTTATTCATCAAGAAATAGTTATTTGTATGCTAAGGCCGCGAAATACCTTTTTAACGTACCGAAAGAACAGTTATCGCCGAGGCCGCTTGCGGCCGAGGCAAGATAATCTTGAGGTCGTTAAAAAGTTTCGCGGCCATGGCATACACACTATTTTTCGTGCAATCGTTAAAATTATTAAAATAGATAGTTGTAAATAAATATATTATTGCTCTAAAATTACCAATATCACCGTGTGCTATGGAAATGATATGTTTCAATATATACAAAATATTTTGACAGTTCTTGTCAAAACGCAAAATGTCTGATACTGATAGCGATATTTCAGTACCTTCCACTCCTCCTGAACTCAAAAGCGTTGTAAATTCGGCGCTTTCCGTTTTAATACCCGAAAAATCTAAACGGCAGTACGAAAAATGTTACGGCGAGTTTAAAGATTGGTGTGACAAACAGAATGTTAAGACGATGTCTGAAAACATTTTTGAAAATGACGTTTGGTTTCGCGGCCGTTGCTATGGGTAACGGCCGCGAAATTAAATTTCGCGGACTGTGCTGAGAACGCGAAGTACTGACTTCGCGTGCGATTGCACGAAAACAAACTTTTTCCAAGAGAAAACTTCAAAACAATTGTTAACAAACTTTGTTCAATAATGGGTTCATTGGAAAGTGGTGATTTAATAAAGTGGTAAAATAAAAAAAAATTATCGTCAATTTCTAAACTATGATGAATGAAGTATATTTCATAAACAACACAAAAAAAAGAACGCTTAAATCGGAGTAATTTTGACCAGTTCCGAGATAAAAGCATATCGCTCCTCCACTATTCGTGAGGCGTATTTAATGCCTTCTATGGATTTATTTTTTTCGGTCAAAACAAAGGAAAGGGAATGAAATACATGTCGGAATCAATTTTTTTTCCTTTGTGTTTCGGCCATTAGCCATGTGTTCTGGATAGGCCTTGTTACTAACTCCATACGCCACTTTAGGAGCAGCTGTTAATTTTTAACGCAACAGTGAATCGTGGAGGATTATTCCCAGCCGACACGAGCCTCAGTCATTCAGACTTTCACATCTGAAAATGAAAAAAGATCACACCGTCTGGGAATCGAACCAGCAACCTCTCGGTTACCAGGCGAGCGCTTAACCACTGCGCTAATCCCCGCCCTCGCAATCAATTATTATAGCGTATCGTGTTTCATTGTATTAATCCAGTCTTTGATGAAGCTATTTAATTGTCCTTTTCAGATTTGCTCATCGAAATGCTTGGCGTGTTGGCGAGCTACAGCATCACGGTCAAGGAATTGAAGCTGTTATTTGGTGCAATGAAAGCCGTCACTGGGAAATGGGTGAGTCATTATGGCTTCTTTAAGGGAAGCACTGAAATGCCTCAAGAGGTGGGAAAACGGTTTTACTTCCCAGAATATATAATTCGATGGAATGTTAAGAATGAAAGAAATCGAATGAAAAGAGAATGCAATTTTTCGAAATATCTGCTCTATTTAAAAAAACGCTCTAACTTGGGCATACTAATCCATTCGATTTCTCGTCATACAATTATTATTATTATAACCAACTCATTTGCTAATTTGATTATTTTTTCAGCCACGTCATTCGGCCAAACTATTGAATGTTTTGAGGCAGATGCCCCAACGATCAGGACCCGACGTTTTTTTCAGTTTTCCCGGAAGGAAGGGATCGGTAGGGTCACACTTCAAAAATAAATATACAGTGCGGCTTTTTTTAGTCCCCCCCTGTTAACTTTTGAACGGTTCGACGTACAAACATGGATAAAAATCAGTTTAGAGGGTTTCACCGATACTACTTTTTGAAACAAAAAAATGGTGATTGCTCGACAGGGGGCGCGGGGGGGCACATCAATTCAAAATTTTTAAATGGCATGGGGGGTCGAGTGTCACATCGTAGAAAAGAGAATTCAATTCTCTTTACAACCATCTAATTTTTTTTTAATTCCGTTGATATTTTTTTTGCAATTCAAATTCGAAATATCAAATATAAATGCGGATCTGAAAAATTTGAACGGTTTGTTGTGGAATAATGAAACCAAAAACATTGCGAAGGGTATTACCGATACTACTTTTTGTGAGAGGAAATATTGCAATTACACTACAGATGGCGCTGGGGCACATCAACTAGAAAATTTCGATAGACATAAATAGAAATTGGGAAAAAATTCCTCAACCAAATTCAAAAATATTTAGATGGTTGTAAAGAGAATTGAATTCTCTTTTCAACGATGTGACACTCGACCTTCCATGCCATTTAAAAATTTTGATGTGAGTTGATGTGTCCCCCCGCGCCCCCTGTGGAGCAATCGCCATATTTTTTGTTTTAAAAAGTAGTATTAGTGAAACACTCCAAACGTTTTTTTCTTCATGTTTGTACGTCGAAACGTTCAAAAGTTAACAGGGGGCGGCTAAAAAAAGCCGCACTGTATACATAGTCCGACATATATATAGCTCGTAGCATTTGGAAAAAATGTGTTATTGATATCTCAAAAATAATCATTTTTGATAGAAACCTCTGCTTCATCCCTGAACCTGAATTGCTACCACCAAAATTGAATTTTATACGACCCTATACGAGGGAGATTAAAAAGCATGGCTTGTTTTCAAAATATTTTTAAAAAAACTTACAATTCCTTATTGTATTCGAAGAATAACTCCAGATACTGAGAGATGTCCACAATGCTTTTTTATAAAAAATGTTATTCGTAGTATGAAAATAAATTCATTTTAATTCTGGTGGCATACTTTGGAGATAGTTAATGTGTATATACTATTTGCAGATTTGGAGATTTTGTGACATTTTGTCACATATTTCAATTGATGTGATTTTCCGATGTGAAGAAGCAAAGAGAGAACATCCAGAGAGTGACTTCACCATACCTAATAAAATACCATTCGTCTAGCATAGAATTCCTTATGATGAGGAGAAAATGGAAAAAAAGTTGAAAAATTAAATTGGTCACAGGGTTCGAATTTCTGGACCAACATTCGATTCTAAACAATAACCGTGAGAAATAAAGTGATGGAATCATATTATTTTGAAATCAAAGCATGCTTTTCAATCTCTCTCAAATATAAATGCTTGAAATTCAAATTTGAGGTTTGAAATCAAGGTTTGGAATGAAGCAGAGGTTTTTAATCACGAATGATTTTTTTTGATAAATTAATAATAAAATGATGATAATTTAATGAAAATTCTCATAATTTTTCAGGCTATCGTTCTTCCACCTCTCGCAAAATGGCCGTATGAAAATGGCTTTACTTTCACTACATGGTTTCGCTTGGATCCAATCAATTCTGTAAATATTGAAAGGGAAAAACCTTATTTGTATTGGTAAGTTTTTATACACATATTTCACGTTACTAAAATTCTGGACACTGCTATGTAGGTTCACGGTCATTCACTATAAATTCTCACCCCTTATTATCGTTATTATTGCCTATAGAAAAAAAATTTAAAAAATTGTGTAGTTATGACTGAATTTTGATTGAAATTTCAGGAAGATACAAAATAGTTATTTATGCAACAAGTGCAAAAAGTGAATATTTATTGCACTCGACGTGAAATTGTCCAACTCGGCCTAACGGCCTCGTCGGACAATTTCACGTCGAGTGCAATAAACAATTTTTGCACGAGTTGCATACAACATTTTTTCTACGTTCATGCAAAAAGCAAAAAATGATTTATTGAGGTGCGGCACTAGGTGTAGGAAAATGAAAAGCGCAACTTGAATACTTTATTATTAATATCGATTTGCATTGAAACAGGAACTAATACGTTACGAACAATTTAACTCAAACTTTATTTTTACCCTCAATGTTGAAAGTGAATGAACAATTGGTGCAATTTTCAATATGAATATTTCGTAGTGAAGTACCTACTGCCAATCTCACAGAATATCTGCTAAATATGTAGTAGGTTTAAACATTTATGTTTGTCATGATGACAGCACGTTGAAGTAGAATGACAGATGAGTGCAATAAAAACTTTATTGCACTAGTGCAATAAAGAACTTCTTTTTCCACTGAATATAGCTCAATAAAGTTTTGCTTTTTGCATGAATGTAGAAAAATTGTATTTACATTTTTTAAAAGGATAACCTGTTCATTATTGAATTTTTGGAAGGATATTTTTTTCATGATTTCAAAAATATACCATATTTTATCCCTATCTTGTACCGTTTTTGAGTTAATTAACCAAGAATAACTTAGTTAAACTACTTGTTACTGTAAATAACTATCCGACGATAATAAAAAAAATTAAAGTACGCTATGAAAATAACATCAGTATCAAGTTTGTTTAGTGACATTTCTTTATTGAAATGATCAAAGTGGTTTACAATAGTGAGGTAGAAAAAGTTCAAATATTTCTACAAAAATAGATTATTACAAACATTTATTTAGGAAATGGTGACTCTCAAAAGATGTTCAATATGTCCACCATTATTATTGTCAATGCGTAATAGAACGTCTTCTTATATTTATGATTGTTATTAATTGTATCAATTACTTGAATATTATTATTAGGTAATAATGTTTTTTAGAAATCCCCAGAAAAATTAATCCCCTTTCCATATTGGGAATACATTGCCCCATCATGCATCCAAAGCATATTGGCTTTCGAAAAAATCTGTAATAGAATTTATTCCACTTCTGGGATGAGTTTTCTTGATAGGTAACTCCTGTCATCATATAATCATAAAATTTGATTTCTAATTATTCCTCACCAAACACAGTTTCTTTCTGATTCATTCATTCATTTGTTTTACCAATCCTTATCTGTAATTTTTTTTCCACGACCTTCGATTTTTCCTTTTGAAAACTCCTGCCGTAGAAAAGGACCACTCATCAGTCCGTAATATTTCGGTTACATAGTGAGTCTCTAAATTAAAATTTTTAATCATCTGTTGGCAAAATTACATTGTTCATACCACATTTAGAACTTTCTGAAAAATATACATTGTTTCGAATTAATATGAATATGCTTCCTTCCCTTCGAAATGAAACAGTATATCTATCTGTTGTTTCTGGTTTTCCTGAACTACTCGCATTCCTCTACTGAAACTGATGGTGTGTATGATTCACCCTTTGTTAAAATGTTGAAATTTATTTTCTGACGGTGTTTGACGATTTGGATACAACATCCTATATGCACATTTTCTTGCTCGGTTGTTTCTATTGTTTTGGGTATAGCAAGTATATATTTGAACTTTTTCTTCTTCACTGTAAACCTTTTGATTATTCCATTGGAGAAATGTCACGGAACAAACATAGTTGTCATTTTTACTTGAAATATGTTAACTTTCATAGGATAGATATTTATAATGACATCTAGTCTAAGGTTGTAAAGGGAAACATTCTCAATTGAAAATTGAACCAATATATGACTCCTCTGGAAATGGAAAAACCTACGATAAAATGAAGTTACTTTTTTGTAATATCTAACAGAAAACAACTACTCTAGAACGGTATAAGATAGGGGTGACATGTGGTATATTTTTGAAATCGGGAAAAAAGATTCAAAAAATTTAATAATATAAAGGGTATCAACTAGAAAAAAAACTGTTTTCTCTGAAATCAGCACGCTACTATAGTATTAGTGTATAGCATTTTACCAAAATTCAGTCATAACTGAACTTTCACATTCAACTTTTTTTTCTATAATCAATAATAACGATGATTTGGTATGGGTAATTACTAGTGCATAATCTTGAACCAAACTCTAATTCATGGAATTAGATTATATATTCAATTGAAGTTTCCATTGGTAATAACTGACCTGTTACATTCAATTGAACATGGCATATTATTTTGCATGACGTTCCTGCGAATATAATGCAATCAACTCGTATTGTTCGCATTTTCTGTGATCGTTGCATGAACATGTAAAAGTTGAAATGGACTCGAATGGCAACTGAAAAGAAACTTTATGAAAGTGTCTGAAATAAAACGAATCTGGTAACAGGTGAGAACGAAAGGAGTTAAACGGCGCAAGAACTTCAGAACTCGAAAAGTTTGAACGAGTTTTCACCATTGAACATGATTGTCAGGGATTTTAAAAATTCAACGTCGAGTGTTTTTTAATACATACCCTTGATATTTTTACAATTTCTCGAACATATTGAATTGAGCTACTATGTTCTTCCCGCTGCCTACAATGTGAATAGTCCATACATGTTCAACTATATAACCAATACCATTCTTTAACTAATTTACATTTACAACGGAATGTAACTAGTGTCATTGACATGCCTAGGAAAATAAAAACAGTAAGTCAGAAATTGGGCATTGATTTGTGATGAAACTGTTTGAATATTATTGCTTTATTTATAGTCTGCTTATTAGGTAACCTAGTTTCCCGCACAAGCAACTCAGAATGAAAATTTCTGAACGAATAATCATAAAAATAAACATGAATTTAGACAAGTTTCAAGCAACAATCCCTGGCTGTGCCAAGGCTCCTACTCAATAACCTCAAATATTAACACGTCTTTACCATTTCTTGTTACTTAAATAACTATTATCTGCTCCCACTATAGTTTCACTGTATTCACATTGGTATTAAGCTGGTAAGTTATTTTTTTCGGGAAAGTGTCAACGAAGATATTTTGTAGAAAAAGTCAATGAAAGTCAATGACTTTGACAATATAGTGCATAGTAACACAATGTAGATATTGACTTATATAAATGAAACAAAGATTATAACAAAACAATATTTTGAAATTAAATAATCGCAGTTAAATCTCAAATCGTAGGACTAGAATTATTGATATGCAAAGTATTCTTAAAGAAATAAAAATAAACAGTTCTGTTTTTATTTGTCCCAAATTATAGTAAAAAACACAGTAATTGATTTTTTTCGACACTTTTTATTGAAACTCAAGTTCAGTTGAACTTACACATTATTAAACAAATTTTGATTCAAAATTACTATATTCAATAAAATTATAGCTTTTGATTAGAAAATGATCATGAATCGAAATGGATGATAAAATATAGGTGTTGCAATTGAAGGCATATTATTTCATGGGATATTTCGAGAATGTGACTGTCATTTTTATTTTGCTTTCAGCATCGCTATAGCCATGAAAAATACCACTAGTCTGCCATCAGTTAAATTCATAACGTCAACAATAACGGTGTTGGCAATGGTGATGATTCAATTTTCAACAGGCAGTATAATTATATTTAAGTGATTCAAGTGATAAGAACTGCTTATCAACAAAACTTGTCTGTTCCGGATTATTTTGATTACTTCTCAAAAACAACACGAACGTTTCATTATTTTGATCTTTACCCAGAATTTCAATTTTATTCTTTCCATCTAATCCTTCACCATTTCTTCCTCCTAGCCCTTCACCATTTCTTTCACCTATCCCTGCACCATTTCTTTTACCTTATCCTTCACTTATTCTTTCACCTAATTCTTCGTCATTTATTTCACCATAACCTTCACCATTTTCTCCACTCAATCCTTCGCCATTTTTTCAACTTTATCCCTCACTATTGTTGGGGGTGTGGCTATGGGAACTGTTGATATTCTATTGGCTACTGGCCAATCGATGTTTAATGGAACTTTCCTAGCGTTTTCGAGAATCGGATTCCAGGTTTGGTTTCTTCCTTCCTATTGAAATTCTCCGTGTGTTTTTGGATTTCTATTGCTTCTCGTACAAGTCGGCTGTGATACTCTGAGTGGTGGCAAGAAGTTTTACGACCTCAAAAGTATTTTGTGTTTTTGTCTGTTTAACCTTACCTGCAGTTTATGCTGTTTTTTCAGCCTCTTACCCATAGATCTTTCAGCGGTTCTGATGTACACCTTCCCACATGTGCAAGGTATGCGACTCCGGCAGCTGATCCTTCCTATATTTGGCTGATCTAAGACTTGAATCTTCTTCGTTGGCCTTAAAACTGTATTGATTTTGTGGGCGGTGGTTTTGCGGAAACATGAGGTTCTTGTTGGGTTTCGGAATCTTAATGGCTGTTGCTTGTTCCAGTTAGATGAAAAGTGTCTCAGTACAGCGTTTATGATGTTTGTCAGGGCCACTAATCCTTTCCTTGGTCGGGCTTTCAGTGCCCTGATTGATATGTCGTCTGGGCTTGGTGCTTTTCTGGTCTTGGCGTGTCTAAGTAATGTCTTGATTTCTTCTGGAGATGTGGGCTCCAGGAGAATGTCTGAGTCTTTTTTTTTCAGACGTTTCATTGCTGTTAGTATTGATTGTCTCAGTCTGGTCACCGCCGCCTCTAGTTGGCGTGGTGTGTCTATCCTGGAAATGTTTATTTCGTCTTGTACCGTCATTTGAAAGCGTGACCAGTCCACTATTCGCTTGGTCGCGTGAACCATTTTAGCTTTTTCTTTCCCTATTGTTAGTAGGATTAGATTGTGGTCTGATGATCCTTCGTCTTGTACAGATATATCCACTAGGGTTAGAATACTCTGTATGAGGGATATGTACAGGATGTTCGTAGGTGTTGGTCTTCCCCCCAAGGATAATGTGTTTGTTCCTGTGTTGCCGTCACCGCAATGTCGTCGAAGTCTGGTAGATAGTTTTCTGCTAAGTCTCTGTTGCGGGTGTTGTTGCTGCATCAGTTCCAGTCTCTGGATTTCGCGTTGAAATCTCCTATTGTCACTGGCACAGGAAAAGTTTCCCCAAGTCCATTTTCCTGAGGTTGGAGTCAGGTGGAATGTAGACAGAGGAGATCCTTATGAGATTGACGCCATCCACTTTCACTCTGATCGCTACCAATTCACCGAATGAAAGCTCTGGAAGTGTGTCCTTGTTGTGTTCCAAATCCTATTTTACCTGGAGGATCGAGCTGTCGACTCGAGCTCAAGATCCTGGTCCTGGTCCTGTAGCATGTGTATCCTGGCATGCTGAAATCCTTGCTTGGGTTTATCCTGGTCTCTTGTAGTGCCACTACGTCTGTCGGGATTCTAGAGATAAGCTGGTAGATCATTCTTGCGCTGGATTGCAGGTATGAGCACTCCAAAAAATCCGCGATTGCTGAGCATGTTCTACTAACTGAGGACTACCACACAATCATGTTTAATGAAACCCAGGTAATAGAACTACAGGGTATTATCTGCGAATATTCAGAGAGGCCAAACTCAGAGGTCAAATTCAGAAACACCCAAAGAATTTCAACCGAAAGGAAGAAGGCCTCAATCTGAGTAAAACTTGGGCACTAGTAATCAGAAAGACCATTACAGAACCCTTTCCATAAACAATGTTTTTAGTAATTTCAAAACCAACAAATAATTGAATTCAAATAACATTATATCACATGAAACATTTTTTTTTGTATTCAAAAATGTATATTTCTAAATAGATAAAAATATAAATATAAATAGATGAATATGAATAATATATTAATATATATATATATATATATATATATATATATATATATATATATAATAACTGAATTCAACAAAAAAATTAAGATTTTCTTTGAGTAGGACTCGTAGAATAGAACATATGCCTCTCTGTCCACAATAATTTTTGATGAAATTGCTGTTACATAATAATCATTGTACTCATGTCACGTATTTCCATAAGGGTCTACAGTAAGCCGCCGTGTAGTGACCAAAATCGAAAATACCGCTGTGATTGGACAATGCATAAAGGTTGTATCGATGAGGGGCTACACTTTACATTATTTACAAGCAATAATAATCAAAAACATAAACATGTTCCGGAATTCCGTGACCATACGGAATCAAGTCGAAATGATTTCACGCCTCGTATGAAAATGAGCACAATAAAAGAAGAAACCAATGCAACAAATCCGAATACCACCGAAAGTTCAGAGAGAAAATTTATTTTCTCAGATATCCATAGGGTTTGAATAGTATTCTTTCGATTCAACTAATAGTCGTCGGTCCCAATACCGAAAAAAAAAGATTGCCTAACCGTGAAAACTTCATTTATCTGTTCTTGATGTCGATTTGCACAATATGCTATTTGCAGAAATCTTTGTAGCGTGGCGTTTCCTTAGGGCCCCCGAAAACTTTTGCCGAAGCATGACGCCACGAAATTCAGTCCCTATGATTTATTCAGAATTGTCAATTAAGAATATAAGAAATTCAGTGGTAACAATGCCGACAACATTTTTTGGGCTTTCTTATTGTCGGATAGTCCCAAAAGTATGCGGGGCACTGGAAAAATGCCCCACTACCTAGAATTTTCGCAAATAACATGACACGAAAAACAAGTATAAGAAGTCTCAACAATTTTCATTTCCGTATCTGGTCCAAGGACTGTAAAGAAAGGCATATGCTTGAAACTGATGTAACACTTATTATTTCCCATTCTTTGCTGGAAGAATAATAACGAGTTATGTTCAAAGATATCGATTATAGTGCAAAAAGTGAAACAGGTACTTTAGGGAGTTTACATACGTGAATAAGTAAATAAAAGTCCAGAAAATAATTCAGCTGAGAAAATGAACCAAACCAGGATTCTAAATGAACTCAAAGCAACACCAGCATTTATGGCACACTCCAAAAAAAAACTATTACCTAATTTTGTACACATTTATTACAAATTTGCGTCATTATCAAAAAGTATTTTTTACAGTCCCCATTTTCCAGGAAATGGGCGTGGGCTAACTTTAAAGTAAAACTGCACCAAACACTCTATATTTTGATCAAATGGCTGCTAACATTTCTTATACATTTATTACAAATCATTGACGTGTTGAAAAATCCAAAATTTGCATCCCCTAGGGGTTAAATAACCCTTATAGAGAGAAAATTTCCTAATAAATATAGATTCCAACGTGGTCGGTGCCAGAATTGCTCACAAGATTTATTATAATTTTTGTACAAACTATGTAAGTATAAAAAAATTCCTAATGAAGGGCCCCCAAACTTTTCAAAATTCCTATTACATTATGTATCACATTGCGCGTATCACTAAAATTTCCCACAAAACTATTTAAAGATCATTAGAATCTATCGACGTGTTGAAAAGGACATGGCACTGGATACATGTATTCCTGGAGCTCGACAGATTTTTTTTATTTTTGGATATATCATTCTATAGGTCAAAAGAAACAACTTTCTTCATTAGACTTTTTTCTGGCCCTACAGGGTGAGCCAAAAAATTGGGTTGAATGTCTAATGTCAATTATGCAAAATATTGTCTGTAAGTTGTTTTTACTTAATTTTTGGGTATAATATGCTGTGAAAAATAACAATTGACTTTGAATGGTGTGCATATTTACAGGATGAGGCAGAATAAGCGATTTTTCTAAAAACTGTTTTTTACCTTCTCTTTCCAGTGTGGACTTTTCATTGAATTTCTCGAAGCCAAAAATTGTCCCGAAGTTGCTCGTGTTAGCATTTTTGTTTTTAACTTGTTTACACTCATATACAGTGTATTTCACTTCTCATGGAAACACCCTCGTATCTTCCGTAATTTTTGACGTAGAACCATAAAATTCAGAATCGATAGATGCACTAGGAATGAACTCACTGCACAAAAAGGGTCATCCAACGTGATATACACTGCACGCCAGCAGCGATGGAAAAATGGGTGGTTCCGTCGCTGCTGGCGTACAGTGTACAACACGTAGGATGTCTGCTTTTGTGAAGTGAGTTCATTTCTAGAGTATTTATCAATCCTGGTAATTTCATGGTTCTACTTCGAAAATTACGGAATTTCCATGAAAAGTGAAACAAATTAGAATCTTTGAAGAATGAAAATTTTTCAGGAGATAGGTGTAATAGTAGTGATTTGGGGATCCTAAACACGAATCCAAAGGAATTTTGGGTCAATTTTGTCCCCTAATATAACTTTCCGGTAAAATGGGTGGTCACATCGCTGCTGGCGTGCAGTATAAATCACATGGTTCTACGTCAAAAATTACGGAAGATACGAGGATGTTTCCTTAAGAAGTGAAACACACTGTGTATATGGGTACAAACATGTGAAAAACAAAAATGCTAACACGAGCAATCTCAGGAGAACTTTTGGCGTCAAGAAATTAAATAAAAAGTCCAGTCTGGGGCGAGAAGTTAATAAACAGGTTTTCGAAAAATCGCCTATTCTGCCTCATCCTGTAAGTATGAACACCATTCAAAGTCAATTAATATTTTTCACAGCATATTTTACCCAAAAATCAAGAAAAATCAACTTACACACAGTGTGTTCCACAATTGACATTAGACATTCTACCCAATTTTTTAGCTCACCCTGTAGAGCCAGAAAAAAAGTCTAATGAAGAAAGTTGCTTTTTTTGACCTCTAGAATGATATATTCAAAAATTAAAGAAATCTGTCGAGCCCCAGGAATACATGTATCCAGTGCCATGTCCTTTCAGAATGATGATTTCCATGGGGTTGAACACCCCACACAGCGCATAAACTTAATTCAATGCACTGCAAAGTAAACTGTTTCAGATTTTCATATTATACCGTTAAAAAAATATCCTTCAAGGAGATAACCGCTCATTAATAGGCTCCACGTGTTTTTTTGTAAAATTGAATAATTGCTGCCAAAAAGTATTCTCTGGTCGTTACGTTAGAACATTATTATACGTCTATTCAAAAGACACGCAGTAGAAGCGTGTGGGATACTGTAAATAATTGTTATACTCGATGAAATAAGTTCAAATTTGATATCCTATCATATCGCAACACAAAAATTTATTAACACAGCCCACTCTTCAAAATATTGATTTCCTTGGCTGATATTGTCCACGAGCAACTAAAGACAAGCAGTACAAGCGTGTGGGATACTGAAAAAAATTCTAATACTCGATGAAATACAGTTCACGTCTTATTTCCCATCATATCGCAACACAAAAATTTATTTACATAGCCCACTCTTCAAAATAGTGATACCCATGGTTGATATTGTCCAGGAGTAACTAAAGACAAGCAGTAGAAGCGTGTGGAATTATGTAAAAAATTCTAATACTCGATGATATACAGTTCACGTCGGATTTCCTATCATATCGCAACACAAAAATGTATTTACATAGCCCACTCTCCAAAATATTGATATTCATGGTTGACATTGTCCATGAACAACTAAAGACACGCAGTAGAACCGTGTTGGATACTGTAAAAAATTCTAATACTCGCTGAAATACAGTTCACGTGGGATTTCCTATCATATCGCAACACAAAAATTCATTAACATAGCCCACTCTCCAAAATATTGATATCCATGGTTGATATTGTCCATGAGCAACTAAAGACATGCAGTAGAACCGTGTGGGATACTGTAAAAAATTCAAATACTCGATGAAATACAGTTACGTCAGATTTCGTATCATATCGCAACACAAAAATCTATTAACATAGCCCACTCATCAAAATATTGATTTCCATGGTTCATATTGATCATGAGCAACTGAAGACAGGCAGTAGAAGCGTGTGGGATACTGTAAAGAATTCTAATACTTGATGAAATACAGTTCATGTGGGATTTCCTATCATTTCGCAACACAAACATTCATTAACATAGCCCACTCTCCAAAATATTGATATCCATGGTTGATATTGTCCATGAGCAACTAAAGACATGCAGTAGAACCGTGTGGGATACTGTAAAAAATTCAAATACTCGATGAAATACAGTTACGTCGGATTTCGTATCATATCGCAACACAAAAATCTATTAACATAGCCCACTCATCAAAATATTGATTTCCATGGTTCATATTGATCATGAGCAACTGAAGACAGGCAGTAGAAGCGTGTGGGATACTTTAAAGAATTCTAATACTTGATTAAATACAGTTCACGTCGGATTTTCCATCATTTCGCAACACAAAAATTTATTAACATAGCCCACTCTCCAAAATATGGATATCCATGGTTGATATTGTCCATGAGCAACTAAAGACATGCAGTAGAACCGTGTGGGATACTGTAAAAAATTCAAATACTCGATGAAATACAGTTACGTCTGATTTCGTATGATATCGCAACACAAAAATCTATCAACATAGCCCACTCTTCATAATATTGATTTCCATGGTTGATATTGATCAGGAGCAACTGAAGACAGGCAGCAGAAGCGTGTGGGATACTGTAAAGAATTCTAATACTTGATGAAATACAGTTCACGTCGGATTTTCCATCATATCGCAACACAAAAATTTAATACCACAACCCACTCTTCACAATTTCAATTTCTATGGTTGATATCCTCCATTTGCTCGAAAAAAATGTAGTAGAAGCTTGTGAGACACTGTAATAAATCCTGAAACTCGATGAAATAAGGCTTGTTGCGGATTTTTTGTCAACTCCTTAGAGGTTATTTTTTTAACGGTACAATATGAAAATCCGAAATCGTTCACTTTGCAACGCGGTGAAATAAGTGTATGCGCTATGTGGGGTGTTCAACCCCATGGAAATCATCATTCTGAAATTTTCAACACGTCGGCGTCGATGAATTCTAATCATTTTTAATAGTTTTGTGGACAATTTGAGCAATACGCACAAAACCGCAATAGATAATGTAATAGGAATTTTGAAGTTTGGGGGTGTTCAACCCCTTGGGGGCTCTTCATTCTGTAATTTTCCACAATTCGATAGTTTGTACAAAAATTATAAATAATCTTGTGAACAATTCTGGCACCGACCACATTGGGATCTATATTTACTAGGAAATTTTCTATCTATAAGGGTTATTCATCCCCTAAGTGATGGAAATTTTGGAATTTTCAACTCGTCAATGATTTGTAATAAATGAGAAAGAAATGTTAGCATCTATTTGATCATCAATAACTGCGCATTTTTTCAAAATATAGAATGTGTGGTGCAGCTTTACTCAAAAGTTAGCCCACTCCCATTTCCTGGAATACGGGGACTATACAAATTTTTTTGGTTGGGACGCAAATTTGTAATAAATCTGTACAAAATTATGTATTAGTTTTTTTTTTTAGTATGCCATAAATGCTGGTGTAGCTGGTGTAGTCAATCAAAACGATGGAGTTATTGTGTATATACACAAAAAACATAGAATCGAGTACAATATTGAGGAAATTGGAATTCTAAGGGTTGTTGACCATTATTCAACTGTTGGTGAAAAAATGGCACAAAAAATCAGACAAGAAGCACATGTGATAATACCACAAAATGTGTTCACTGTGGGCGATACAATTTTCTTGACACCATGTGATAAGGCTGAAATATTGAATATAATTAAAGAGCTAAAATCAAACACTGCACCGGGGTATGATGGAATTTCTGTGAAAGTTATCAAAACATTAGCTGATCATATAGCGCAACCTTTATGTACTTTGATAAACACCATTTTTGTCACTGGCATTTGCCCTTCAAACTTCAAAATAACAATTGTTAAACCTGTAATTAAGTCTGGTTCAAAAAATAAAGTAAACAATCACCGTCCAATAAGCATAATATCCAATCTTGCAAAAATATTTGAAAAATTTTTCAAAAAACGTTTGACGGCTTTCACAGAGAGACATCACATAATTTCAGATTTCCAATATGGTTTTCAAAATGGGAGATCAACTTCTGATGCCATAGTGAACTTAGTCACCCAAATATATGGTCATTTAGATAAAAACGACCCTGCCTGGGAGTATTTATCGATTTGGCCAAGGCCTTTGATACCATTAGTCATGAAAAATTACTATGGAAATTGAATAATCTTGGTATCAGAGGTCTGGCGAATGATCTCATAAGAAACTACCTAAATGAAAGGACACAAATGGTTACAATAGACGGCGTATTGAGCGTCCCATTAGAAATCAAATATGGAGTTCCCCAAGGTACCGTCTTGGGGCCAATACTGTTCATACTATATTTAAATGATATGCTATCCACTGATATTTCTGGCAAAATGATCTCCTATGCTGATGATACAGTTTTATTAATTGATGGAACAACCTGGGAAGATGTAATATCTCATACAAGGAAAGATATCTCTGTCGACGTGGCAACCGTGTGCTTATTCTCGGAGTACAAATGAATGATAAATAGTGAAAATAAAGTGAAAAAATTAGTGGATTATACAAACATACCATCACTAAGGTCAGTCAGTGATAAACAGTCTAAAATTTGAAGAAATACCTGTATGTAATACCATTTTTCAACAATATTCCATAATCTGAAATGCTGTTCTACTGACACATAGTTCAAACCATGTTGCCAAATCAAAATTAAATTAGTAGATCTTCAACAAAATGTCTCAAAGAAGTACTAGGTCACAAAAACTCTCTGAGGTGAAATCCACAGTAGTTCTCGAAAAAAACTCATTTAGAAATAGTGATCAAGAAAAAATACAAATTCTCCGGAAGAAAATTGAGACCTTGACGAATGCACTTGAAATAAAAGAGCAGGAAATGGATGACCTGTCAAACGGTTTATTACAAGAAATAGAAAATTTGAAAACGGACAATGCATCGAAAGATGAATATATTAACCGACTCAAAAGGAGGGCCCGGGACTATGAAGACGATGTACTCGAAAGCGAACAAAGCTTTGTTGCTGAAACTAATAAACATAAAGGAAAAATAGCTGAACTGAACGTAGAAATATCAAAGATTAACGAGAATAACAATATGCTAGAGAAAAAAATAAATACAGATGAACTGAGAATGAATAAACTAATAAAAGATATTGAAGAGCTCACTTGCATAAGAGAGAGCATGTTGACCACAATTGAAGTGCTTACCCAAGAAAATCAGCTCTACTCTGAAGAAATAAAGAAGTTGAGAAAGCAAGTAAACGAACTCAAATGCGTGGAAAAGAGAGACCTGAGTTATGAAACAAAACCGTGTAAAATATACAAGAATCATGCTCAAAAATCAAGCATATCAAATCCAACAAGCCAAAAGGTCGCACAGAAAATGAATAAAATTGTCTTGGTCGCAAATCACCGCCACGGTAAAGATTTGGCTGCAATCCTACAGAAGCAAACAAACAATTATGAAATGCAATCCACCATAAAATATGATGCCGACTACGATGAGATATCCAAAACTGCACTACACAACTCTAAATCTCTAAGAGAGCAAGATATTATAATTTTATGGCTAAGAAAAACAGCTGCAGATAACATAAACAGAATTATTTCGAATTTGACCCACACAAGAGTTTTAGTCTTGACAGAGCCATATCGATATGATTTGGGTAATATAAATAATATAATATACAAAAACAACTTAGCGATAGCCAAAACTATGCATCATTCAAGTTCTTCAGTTGCCGGAGTATTGGATAGCAATAACCACTTAAGGAAAGCGAACTACTGCAGAGATGGCTTTAATATCACAACAACCGGGAAATGGTTTTTGGGAAAAGCTATCATAAATTTTATAAATACTCATCTCAAAATCAAATCTCCAAAAACTGATTGTCATATAACCTATCAGGAAATAAGAGGTGAGAATTATCAAACAAATAATGTAGTTGAAAACGAAGCAAATAAACATCAAACCTGCACCCGTCTTGTTCCGACTCAGATAACAGAATTGGAAGAAATAATTAAACCAAATCAAGAACAGTCAACATCTTTTTTAGGGTAAAAAGACCCTTTGAAAAACGGGGCCTGTCAAAAGAGCTCAAAATCACCTTGTTGCTCTTAAATATACAATCTATAAGAAATAAGTCTGACGAATTTTTCACATTCTTGGAAAGTATCAATTTCCCTGATTTAGTCTTGCTCACAGAACACTGGCTGCAGCAAAACGAATCGAACTATATTGAAAATTACACTGTAGTGTCCACTTACAACAGAAGTGTATTATCTCATGGTGGGACACAGATTCTCATAAAAAATTGTTCAATTGAAGGTTTACAATTTTTGGATGTAGAGAAATTTTCTTACCTCCTGGAAGAAAAACAATTTGAATTCTCACTCATATACAGCAAGAAAATAAATCTGTACATTTTGTGTATTTATAGAGCCCCATCCAGTGATGTTAATGTGTTTTTAACCAAGCTCGAACTGATATTAAATGAATTACCAATAAAATCTTCCATTATACTAACTGGAGATCTAAATATAAACTATGATGAAGTCTCAACATATACAAAGTCACTAAAAAATTTACTATTATCTTTTGATCTTATCATGCATGTAAACGATTCAACTCGCCACTCTATGTACTCAGCAACCAAAATTGACTATGTATGCAGCAATATGCACGATAATTTCAGTTCATGCTCGGTTATAAATGCGGGTTTATCAGATCATGAAGCTGTATTAAGCACTTTTAATGTTAATTGTACTCCTCCAAAAACTAAGTATGGTCGATTATATAGCAAATCAAATTTTGAGAAATTCAAAGAAGCTTCTATTCACTCAAATTGGGAATCCTTCGTTGATCTAGAAAAACCTTTCGAAACATTTTATGAACATCTTGTAACTCTATTCAATAAGTCCTTTCCGGTACAAAAAATTAAGAATAAGAGAAAGAAGAAACCTTGGTTGACGCTGGGAATAAAAACATCTTCTAAAAATCTAAGATGTATGCACTATATCAGAAAATACATCAATTCAGATTTTTTTAACGAATATTTTAGTAACTATCGAAGAATTTATAGAGCATTAATCAAAACAGCTAAGGAAAGCTATTATATAAATAAAATAAATGAATCTGATAAGAAATCTAAAGCTAGCTGGAGTATAATAAATGAATTAAGAGGAAAGCAGAGCAAAAATAAATCCGAAGTAACTCTATCTCCCAATGAACTAAACAATCACTACTGTACTATTGCTGGTACACTAACTAAAGACCTACCAAGAAACATTAATCCCATGGACCACTTTTTAAATCCCCCTATCCCTCAATCATTTTTACTTTATGAGACTGATATTAGAGAATTGAAAGAAGTGATAAAATCAATTAAAAATAAAAAAACCTATGGGTTAGATGAAATTTCTATAAAAATCTTTGAAAATCTCCCAGATCAGGCTCTTGATGTTCTGGCCAAATTGATAAACGACTCATTTAACAGAGGAATTTTTCCTGATTTCCTGAAAACGTCCATTGTTATACCTATACACAAAGGGGGAAACCAGGATGAGCCGGCAAACTTCCGACCAATATCTCTCATACCCACTCTAGCTAAAATCATAGAAAAATTAGTTAAAAATAGAATTACAAAATACTCTTTAAAATATAACATAATCTCGCCAAATCAGTACGGTTTTCAGGAGAGAAAAAATACCAGTGATGCCATCTTCTCTTTCCTACAGGGAGTATATACAAATATTAATAGTGGTGAAGCTGTTGCGGCAGTCTTTTGCGATTTCTCAAAAGCATTTGACTGCGTTGATCATGAGCTACTTTTGGCTAAGCTTCACCACTACGGATTCAGAGGTGTAGTTTTCGACTGGATGAAATCATATTTAACCGATCGTTACCAAATAGTGAAAACAACAACCTTGTCAGCTACGGCACCTGTAAATTGTGGTGTACCACAAGGATCCATATTGGGCCCCACTCTATTTTTATTATATATTAATGATCTGCTTGGAATAAACATATCAGGAAAGTTCACAGTTTTTGCGGACGACACAACTATTTTATGGCAAGACAAGAACACAAACTCTCTGCAGGGAAAAATCCTTACTGATACAAAAACTTTAAAACAGTGGTGTAATTCAAATCGTCTGATCTTGAACGTAACAAAAACCAACCTAATCTCTTTCAAGTGTGAAATAAACAATATCAAATTGGATAATAGTTATATCGAGAGCCGTGATAACACCAAATTTTTGGGCATATTCATCGATAGTAAACTGAAATTTGAACAACATGTTTGCAACTTAAACAAAAAATTAGCTTCTGGATGTTATTCTGTGAGACGTGTTACAAAAGAGCTAGGACTCTCAACAGGAAAAACAACTTACTATGCCTTGATAGAGTCCCACCTAAGATACGGAATCCCATTTTGGGGAGTATGCAATAAAACTCACCTGCAAAACACACTCATCTTGCAGAAACGGGCAATTAGATACTTATCTACAGCAAAGACACGCGATCCCTGTAAACCATTGTTTGTATCCCATAAAATACACACTGTCTTCGCCATCTTCATCCATGAAACAGTATGCTTAATAAAAAAACACTTTAACCAATTCAATAGTACTCCTTCCTATTACTCTATACGCAAACAAAATAATATTAACCTACCAAGGCCAAATTCAACCCTAGTGAAGGACTCACTTATTTACAATGGTTGCAAGATGTTCAATCATTTACCAGAGCATATAAGGAATATTAGCAACACCGACCATTTCAGAAAGGCTGTGCAAGTGATATTAAGTGATCGACCTTACTATAGTCTGGAAGAATTTTATTCTGACAAATTTTAACCTCTGACTCCTCTAATTTTCTTTATACTCCTAACTTTACAATCATATATGTTTACTGTTTTGTTTTGTTGTTCTCTCAATGTCATGTCATGTCCACGTTATATACCTATAGATATAATTTTTAGATTTAAGTGAGCACTTTGTCCATAAGAATGTTTTTTTTTCTTGATGACAATAAAGTATATCTCTCTCTCTCTCTCTCTCCATAGTTAACTGGCTTGATGATAGTTTACTGACAATAAATTGATAAAACATCTTACATTTCATTTTGTAGTAACAGTCGTGATTTTCCCAATGCACAAAACATCAATATTCATTTAAGCAGGAGAAATAAAAACATAATGCTGAAACAATCCAATTCAGTTAAATATCTCGGAATACACATTGACCAAAACCTCAAATGGAAAATTCATGTAGACTATCTTTGTAAGAGACTCAGAGCCCTTTTATATGTTTTCAAAACACTTAAAAATGTACTGAGTATAAATGATTTGCGTAGTATATATTTTTCTTTAGTCCAGTCTCTCTTGATGTACGGAAATCTAGGATGGGGTGGCGTCTTTAATACAACTGCAAAACCGCTTATGGTACTCCAGAAACGATTTTTGAAAATTATATATAACTTAGATTTTCGTTTCCCATCGGAGTTGATGAGTTTGAAATATCTTTATTTCAAACAAGCTTTAATATTTGTATTCCAAAACAGAAATAAATTCAAAAAGCATCAACAAGGACATGGAACCCGCCTGAAAGCGAATAACTTAGATATACCAAAAATGAACAAAACTATTGGACAAAGATCAATCACATATATTGGACCCAAATTGTTCAATCTTGCTCCAGATGAGATAAAAACGGAACGAGTATTTAGAATATTCAAAAGTTTACTGATCAAATGGCTCAAAAACGTAAATATAACAATACTTTGAATACTGACATATCGTTTAACATTCTTACCAATATTCTAGTATCTCAAATATTTCAAACACATATATGTATTTTATATTTCAAGGTTACAATATCTCTTTACATGTTTACAAATCTATCTTTTACTTTTTACATTCCACAATTTTATATTATTTACAACTTTACATTATTTTTAACTTTACATTATTTACAATTTTACATTATCTACTCTTTTATAGTTTTCGTACTTTTACATTTTATATATTTTGTGTCGTTTTTATATATCTGTTATTTATTTATATCATATAAGGACTTATTTATTATTATCATATCATGGCCATCTTCAGAAGAAGGATTCTTAATATTGATGTTCCACAGACAAGTTTTCTAAAAACTTAAGTGAATCATCAATACCTATGTTACCGCCGATGAAAATCAATTAATATACAAAATATGTTTTGAGAAACTCTTTCTTCTGCCTGTATTAATCGCCCATTTTTTTATTTTTTATTGTATACTTTATAAATGTATGTAATTTGGTGATTAATAAATACTACTACTACTAAATACTACTACTACTTTTAGTTCATGGATTCGAACATAATATTGAAGTCTCACTGAATATGCATGTGTTGCGAAATATCGTTATTAAAGTAGTTATGATTCGAAATTGGGTAGTCCTCATTTTTCATTAATTTATTTATAATGTATGTTTCAAATGTACATGAAACCATATTTTCGACCCTTTTCCTGATTACTCATTAATTATTCTTCCACTCCACAGTTTCAAAACCAGCAAAGGTGTAGGATACACCGCTCATTTCGTAGGGAATTGTCTGGTGCTGACATCAATGAAAATAAAGGGCAAGGGCTTCCAACACTGCGTTAAATACGAATTCCAACCGAGAAAGGTAATTAGGCTAAATCGCTGCTTTCTCCGCTTAATAACTCTGATTCTTCTTATCTTTTCCAGTGGTACATGCTGGCTGTTGTTTATATATACAACAGGTGGACGAAAAGCGAAATCAAATGTTTGGTTAATGGTCAATTAGCGTCGAGCACCGAAATGGCTTGGTTCGTTTCGACAAATGACGTGAGTATGGCTTACTCGATGTGCAGGTAATTTATTTAATCTATTGTTTACGCGACTGAGCGGCGAAATGGCCATCAATTGTTAATGGAAGGGATTATACTAGCCGCTGGCATGCTAGTTTTTGCTCCGACTAATTATTTATTTCGGGGTTTGTCGCGTACATATCAGAGGAAATTGAGTCGGAACTCGCGATAGCCAGTAGTTTATTCTAATTACACATCGAATTGTTTTCGAGTTTCGATTTACTAGTGAATCGTTAGCCATTTTGGGCCACTACATTGACGGAATTTGCTGAACAGTTTGTTCCGCAGTTTTCACTCAATCGCATCGAAAGAATTTTAAATTCCAATTCAAAAGTTACCTTTTTTTAAATTATATTTACGCCTACCTCGTATTAACATGTTTGTTTAATGTTCTTCAATGCAAATGAAATCGACCAATAATAACCCTATTAATAACCCCTATTAATGGTCGATTTGTCATTGATGGTCGGTTTCTCTATACAAGAGGTCCCTCCAGGAACTTCATCAATCAATATATAGAAAACCATAGGTGGGATTTCACTACTGTTGATAAGTGCTATCCGGCTAAAATATTTTGAAGATTGTGGCACTTCCGGTTGTACCGGAAGTGGACCCCAACTTCGTTATTTTACATGGGACACCCTGTATATTATCAAAGTTTTAAATTTTACGCATGATTCTGAACATGTTTCATGTATAATGTCCTATACCCAAGTCTAACCGTTTTCGAAATATTTCAAATTTGAAGTTGAAAATTGCGTTTGCAGAACGAAAAATATTTTTTTTTTATTTCTGGACATGATCATTTATTTTCGATTGTGTATCGATTTATTCGTAGGAGAGAACCCAGTTCAGTAGAATTTCGATATCAATTCGATTATAGTTATACAGGGCGTTCACCAGAAAATGATATAGATCCGGTTGAAAAAATTATTGTAAGTCCATTTTTTCAAATGGAAATCCCCCAATTTTATATTCTCATTCGATTCGGCATCGAAAATGAAAATAACTTTGAATAAGGTTATCTATGCCTACGCTCAATAGTTTTCGAAATATTGGCGAATTAACATGTCTCAGTTCCAGAAAATCTCCTATTTTTGAGTTTACTTATTCTTAGTTGGCCATGGCGCCCGCAGTTGCGTTGGAAACAATCAACTGCCACGAAAATGTCATTGTAATCAATCATGCCGGCTCGTTTGAATTATTCGAATGAAGATTACTTAAATCTATTTATTATTTATAGCGAATGTAATAGGGTTATCCCAAGAACTTGTGATATATTTGCTATTCGGTATCCGCAGAAGCAGAAGCCCTCACAAAACACTGTTAAACGAATTATAGAAAACTTTAAAAACATTCCATCTCTATCAATACAAAAATATAGCTAAAAAAAATCGAAAACAATTCGAATGAAAGAGAACAATTAACGATATTGAGAGGTATACAACATTTATTTGGTCAGTAAATGTTCGAATTGGCGCCCTTCAACTTTCAAACATTTTTCACATCTCACTAATAATTCTTGATGTGTGACCTTTCGTATTGAATCGGGTCTGAGATTCTCAAATGAATTCCTCACTCGTTGCATACAATCTTCCATGGTAGTCAATTGAGTTTCATAGACTTGATAAATCTGGAGAGCGGGGCGACCAAATAAATGGTCCATTGTTGGCTATGCACTGGTCATGAAACAATTCTTGTAAACGAGTATTGACTAAGTGACCATTATGCGGAGGTGCCCCGTCATGTTGATAAAATAGGTTTATATAATCAGCAATTGGTAAAGTGTCCAAGTACTCATTTTCGAAATTATGCAAAATATTCAAATCATCCTATTCTTGTTTCGAAATTGACATCTGTTTTTGGTAAAGGTAAGCTTATCGGGCTTCTGCGCAAATAAAAAAAAAGTGATGTTACTTACGTAGTTTTGTCTCCTGAACACGAATCTGAAATTATTTTGCGGCGCTCTCTACTACTTTCCGAGATATGGCTCTCCAAACATTGAAAATTGACCGTTTTCAAACACGAATTTTTCAGTCAAAAATCACTCAAAGTTTTTCCTTCTTTTGATAGGCCCTTTCTTTACACACTAATCAACCCATATTTCACAGTTGCAAGCACTAAAAACATATTTTTTTTAACAAAAAATCCATCCTTCTTTAGGACAACACATAACCAACAAATCTGGATATTTTTATTTTGGTAACTGCGCGTGCTGACCATTCATTGACATCGATACAACAATTTATCTTTGTCCAAATGTATTTCCTTTGCACTGAACCCAAAAACACTCCCAATTTAATTAAAAAGTTAATAAGTGCCAATCTATTGATTTTTTGGGGAATTTGGCGTTTTGTCTTATCACAATAGTTCAACTTTAAATTTGGAGTCATGAAAGTCTTTCATAGTTCTGGTTTCTTAGTTATATTTTGAAAACAAGTTTATTTCCTATATTCTAATTCTATTATTGAGATCAAATTGTTTTGTTCATTTACTATCGTTCTTTGGATTTTTTCCTACGAATCCCATAGTCAGTTTCTGAAAACGCCATTGTTTGAATTATGTATCTAAATAATTAAAATTTACCCTACTAGAAACCATTGCTTTCAAAAACACCCAGGATGATCGTTAAAAATAGAATTGGGACTATCTATCAATTCTCTAGCTGATACAATACAGACACTTCACAGACACGTTGGCGTCAGTATTAAATTGCAAGTTTTCAGTAGGTAAACTTTTGAGTCACAATAGTTGTTCAAATGTCGTACCGTCTGTTAGTTATGACGTCAATAGACCCTGTTGGCAATCGATACTTGAACATAAAATACTAAGGAGGTGCAAGACCCATATATCTATTAACTACAAATATTGATAACACGCCATAAGACGCAATGTAATCAAATTGAAGCCAAAAATATATATCTTACCTTTTCTCAAACGGGGGCTGGGAAACTATTGCGCATGCCTCGCATGCCGAATTCTGAATCACGGGAAATGTCATACATTTTTAAGGTTATGCTTCTTTTAACATTTTCAACCGTCCCATATTGAAAATGGGCTAACATTTTTATAATGTGGATAAATGAAGAATGAGAATTATGCAAGACGGTCAATTAAATTTCGTGTCATTAAAAAAAAACGATTCATTGATCCATTTGTAACACAATGTCTGTTACCTGCTACTAGAGTTTTATCAATCTATTTTCTGCCGAAAGCGGATAAAAACTCACTAAACTTGAAGAAATATGGATTGGGTATGTGACAGACAGTTGTTTGAAAAGCTAAATCTCGTTCCACATCGGCCTCATAACTGCCGAGAAAAATAGTTTGCTGGTAGTGATGTATTTTTTGCCTCCTGAAAACGAACTCCAAGTAAAACGCGGCGATCTTAAATTCCTTCAGGCATGAATCTAGAAATGTAGAAATTTATAAATTGTGTCATATTCTCAGGAACAAAACCCATATAGTGCCACCCTCTTATAATTGGCACAATCTACACTTGCTCTCTGTAAACTTATCCATATTATGAGGTTATGTTGGAAAGATATGCTTCTCATATGTTCGATAATTGTTGCTGCCGAATCATGCATGCTAGAAAGAGATGAAAAAACAAAATCGTGTCTTTGAATAGTAATTTCTGGCGCAAGCGCATTAAATTAACAGCGTCCAATTCGAAGTCGATGCTCATTTTTTTTGGCATCACATAGGCTATCTTTATTATCCATATTCGTAGTTAATAGATATATGGCAAGACCTGTTCAAGGTAATAATGATCGAACATGCATTTAGTTACAACTGACGTTGGTTTTTATAACAATTAGGTTACTGATAATATTTAAAATCCACTAGTTATCGTCAAGATTAGGTACAAATATAATACCCATAATTACTGAAGAGCGTTATGCAAATTAAAGTTGTCATTTGATAATTGCAGTCATTGTCAAAACAAGGCATTAAACGATATTTGATATTGGTATTCCATATTAATGAGACAATAAGATTGATTGGAAAGAACGAAAATTTGAGTATCTGAATCCAAGATAATGTCTGACGAGGTCATAATTCATCAGAAAAAGTGAGTGACCTGTTTTTTCTGGAAGGTTTTTTAATTTTATATTTGGAAAAAGTCATAACTGACTTCTCGTTCTACTTTCCTACTTCGTTATATTATTGGATGTTGTTCTACGAATTACTACAAATACCTTTTTATACAGGGCGTCCCTCCGGGAACTGCATCGATCAATATATAGAAAACCATAGGTGGGCCGAATATTTGGGAGTTCACTATTGTTGATAAGTGCTACCCAGCTAAAATATTTTGATGATTGTGGCACTTCCGATTGTACCGGAAGTGGACCCCAACTTCGTTATTTTAAATGGGACACCCTGTATATTATCAAGGTTTTTAGATTTTACGCATGATTCTGAACATGTTCCATGCACAATGTCCTATACCCAAGTCTAACCGTTTTCAAAATATTTAAAATTTTAAGTTGAAAATTTCCTTTGCACTGAACCCAAAAACACCCCCAATTTTATTAAAAAATTAATAAGTGCTTATCTATTGTTCACCTAAATCAGAAATTCGTAGAATTTTAACATTTTCAGTTTATGATATTTACGTTAAATAAAACACCAAAATGGCGAAATTTAAATAATTGAACATAGTATTGAAGGGCAAGTTATCTGCCCAGAATCAAATTGAATAGTTAGAAAAAAATTTATGGTTGGGCTCTGAAAAAAAATTGGTAATAGGGCAATAAATTAGCCTCAAATAATGGCCTAAAGAAAATTTGAAAATATAACCTTCTGTGCAGAAATTGAACTATCGAAGTTGTGTGGCGATTTGTTATGCGTGGAAACCCATGGCAAAAGACCGCGTTAATTGATCTTACTTATCTTGAGTTAGTGGTCCCTAAGAGTCTGGCTCATCTCAATGCTCATAGAAAATGACCAACGCTCTGTATATGAAACGGTGTTTACGGAGGGTCAATACCGTACTTCCTAATGCGAGCTTTCGGGGAAAAAACACTTGTATAATGTATATACAAATTTATTTATAAGTAAGTCAAAATGTAGTCGACGCCTGCAAACTTTCTTAAAACACCCAGATGGATGTGCCGTCGTAGTAACAAAAAAAAGGAATTTGGTCTGTAGTCAATTCTTCCTCAGACTGCAAAAACCTGAGTAGATCTAAAGCATTTTTTTTTAAATTCTGGTTCCCAGAAAAAGATGAGGGAGCTGGGTCATTCTTTCTGGTTTTCCCAAATTCTGCCTTTTGTCTTTTGTCACTATAGCAAGGCCCTGTACACTATTGAGGACCTCATTATCTATGTGTGTAACCAGCAAGAATGTGTGGTCCATTGGTGATGTCTCGACCTAGTCAACAGTTTTTTAGACACAGGTGTTTCGACTCTAGGACATCTGCAGGATTTCACCGAAAATTGTCTGTGAGGGCTGTGAGGGTGGTGAAATAAAAAAGGGGTTAAAATCAGTGAAACCTTGTTTTTGGAATTTGGAACACTCTCTAAATTATAAGTCACTGCTTCGAATAACTTTAACGTGTATTTAATAAATTAATAGTACTCTACTCTTGAGCCACTTTCAATTTTTCTTTACCTCGTATACGAAATGAGATAATTGAAATCTGTATGGTACAATTTGAGTTTGGGAGAATGCAGGCACTTTTACGCAGAATAAAAATTTCTGTGAAATCTGAAATATACTTTTTCCCATTTGTTACCAAAAATATGCCGGTCACTGTACATAAAGCTCAATCGCGATCAAAGCTGCCGTTATACACGTTGACATTACCTCCAAACATATTTCACTTTTATTTGGTGTTCGCCAATATCTCGAATCGTACCGACACATTTTTTCGAGTCCGTATGTTACAGTAAACAATCCTATATTTTATATTTATGTTCATTTTATTGACAGGTAAATTTTTGTCGGTAGGTTTTTGATAAATGTTATATCGGAGCAACGCCTGAACTGGATGAAGAGCGAGTATTTTGTGGACAAATGTCGGCCATTTACCTTTTCAGCGAAGCCCTAACAACACACCAAATATGCGCGATGCATAGGCTAGGTCCCGGATATAAAGTAAGGGAAATCGGAATTTAATTTTCATTTTATCTGAAATATTAATTGACAATATTCCACGGGCTACCGGTGATCGGTTTTTTGCTGTCAGGTTGGTAATAAATTTTGTTTTTAAATGTTGGGAATACTGATTCAAGTTAATTGTAATTATGTCATCTGTCTATTTCAACGGATAGGTAGTTTTGGGATATTTGAAAGTCAAATTAAAATACATTTAAAGAAAAAAATAAGATATTCTTGTTTTCTAGACAAACATCTATATCGACATGCCCTGATTTCACAAATTTTTATATTCATAGATCACATGATATAAGAAGTAGAAAAATATTGATAACTGAAAAAATTGTGTTCCTATTCTTATATATATATATATAAGTGAAAATAGAGTATATTTCGTTTTAATTCCGAGAGCTCTAACCTTTGACAGCTGTTTCGTGCTAACGCACTCATCAGAAAGGATTTATGGAGCTCTCGAAATCAAAACGAATCCACTCAAGAATTAATACCGTGAGGCAAGACAGAATACAACAGGAAGTTATTCATGACATCTACAGTCACTAGTTGAAACTTAATTTGACACGAACCAAGGAATCCAAAAGTAGAGGTTTGTCCACAAATTGACAGGTAGCCAACAATTCGTTGTTCTGACCAACCCAAGGTTCAATCAAGTTTCTAATACGTTATGAGGAACGCAAGCAGAATCTAAGTGAAAATAGAGTATATTTCGTTTTAATTCCGAGAGCTCTAACCTTTGACAGCTGTTTCGTGCTAACGCACTCATCAGAAAGGATTTATGGAGCTCTCGAAATCAAAACGAATCCACTCAAGAATTAATACCGTGAGGCAAGACAGAATACAACAGGAAGTTATTCATGACATCTACAGTCACTAGTTGAAACTTAATTTGACACGAACCAAGGAATCCAAAAGTAGAGGTTTGTCCACAAATTGACAGGTAGCCAACAATTCGTTGTTCTGACCAACCCAAGGTTCAATCAAGTTTCTAATACGTTATGAGGAACGCAAGCAGAATCTAAGTGAAAATAGAGTATATTTCGTTTTAATTCCGAGAGCTCTAACCTTTGACAGCTGTTTCGTGCTAACGCACTCATCAGAAAGGATTTATGGAGCTCTCGAAATCAAAACGAATCCACTCAAGAATTAATTCCGTGAGGCAAGACAGAATACAACAGGAAGTTATTCATGACATCTACAGTCACTAGTTGAAACTTAATTTGACACGAACCAAGGAATCCAAAAGTAGAGGTTTGTCCACAAATTGACAGGTAGCCAACAATTCGTTGTTCTGACCAACCCAAGGTTCAATCAAGTTTCTAATACGTTATGAGGAACGCAAGCAGAATCTAAGTGAAAATAGAGTATATTTCGTTTTAATTCCGAGAGCTCTAACCTTTGACAGCTGTTTCGTGAATCAGTCGTTGCTCTTTCAATAGGATTTTCATGATATAGCAGAAAACTTTCTTCATTTTCTTTGATGATCTCCACAAATTATTTTACGATGAAAGAATTCTGGTACTTAGTTTTCGAGAATCTGTGAAATATTTTTTTTTTATAATCACACAGATTCCAGCAAAATGGTATACAATATTTTCAACAGGCTCGATTTTCAACCCATAAAATTTTTTGCAAATACACTCAAATGCAAAAAAAAACGTAACAAGTTAATATTTGGTAAATTTTGAGGTCTTACAGTTTTTTTTTTATTTTTAGTCCGATTTTCAAATTTTTTTCAGCAAACTGATAACATTATTAATTTTACCTTGCACATTCAATCTTTTGTTAATTGCTGGCTCATCAGTCAGTATACAGGGTTAATTAGAAGTTTGTTGTTAAACCTTAATTTTAAAACATCCTGTGGAAGAATTTCGTGGTCAAATTCTTTCAAAATGCCAATTTTTGTTAAGAACCATTCCTTTCCAACATTTTGTTTTTTGGTTCATGCCTTTAAGTGCACTATTTCATTTTTAATAGAGAAATTAACTCCAAACAACAGTTTTACTCAAATTTAAGAAATGTTATTTTTTGACGAGAGGGCTTTGCTCATTGCGCCATTATCAGTTTCACATCTCAGTTTATGAGTCTATGGCTAGTTCATTTTTCTAATACCTACTTCCGCGAGGTACTGTGTAATACGCCTTGCTGTATGTGGCCGCGCATTATCCTGCATCAGGATAAAGTCATCTCCGATAAATCCACTAAAAAGGAACAACGTAATTGCTCAATATCTCCTCAATATATTGGTGGGCCGTCAAGGATCCATCGACGACCACCAACTCAGTGCAGGCCTCCCGAGATATTCCTGCCCAAACTATTACTGAACCTCCTCCATAACTCAGACGGGGACTGAACGTGCACCAAACTCCTTCCATCTTCGGCGAACTGTCCACCTGCTAACATGTGTACCTCGGACCTCTTGAAGTTTATTTCTACACTATACTGATGTTGAGTGACGATCCTGCAGAGTATTCACCTGAAGAAATCTGTTATCAATAGCAGTGTTTTCCGTTTTCTACCACTACCTGCCCTACGCTCATTTCTGCCAGTTTGTCTAAAACGTTCGACTACTCTTTTGATGGTAGAGCGATGAACATGAAGTATTCTTGCAACATATTCATGGTTTCTTGGTGTTTCTTGGTGTTTTGGCATCGACTGTTATGGTAATAGTTACGTCCATCTTCAACAAGAGCAACAGCTTTTGCGCAATTTTCCGCACTCAAAACCATGATTAGAGTTCTTTTAGGTCTCTCACTGTCAAACTGACATTAGGGCAACAACGAGCAAAGCCACCTCTTCAAAAAATCACATTTCTTAAAGTAAACCGTTGATGACAAGTTCATTTCTCTCTTAAAACTGAACTAGTGCACTTAAAGGCATAAACCAAAAAAACAAAATGTTGGAAAGGAATGGTTCTTGATAAAAATTGGTATTTTGAAAGAATTTGACCACGAAATTCTTCCACAGGATGTTTTAAAATTAGGGTTTAACAACAAACTTCTAATTAACACTGTATACTGACTGAAAAGCCAGCATTTAACAAAATATTGAATGTGCGAGGTAAAATTAATAATTTTATTTACAGTTTGCTGAAAAAGTTTTGAAAATCGGACTAAAAATAAAAAAACTGTGAGACTTCAAAATTTACCAAACATTAACTTGTTGCGTTTTTTTTTGCATTTGAGTGTATTTTTTCAATAAATTCAAATTTAAAAAATTCATTTAGATTTGAGCAATTATGAAACCCAATACGATGCGACTCGAAACGATAGTAAGTGCTTGGCCCTTTCTATTCATAGCGTCTCTTCTCTACCTCAACTTAATTTGAAACTTCATTTCACCATTCATAATCATACAGTGTTCTCGATTCATAGAATTTTCATAATTCCGATTTCGTTTTTAATCGAGTACAGACATCGTTTAATCCTACGGATCGTGACATCTTTCGTATCTAGTGTTCATAATCCAAACCCAGATATCTTCGTTTTTTTACAAATTCTGGTCTCATGATCTATGAAGTAGAAAAATATTGATAACTGGATAAATTGTGTGTTCCTATTCAATTTCCGGAGTTAAAAAATTTGAAGAGTTGGAATTAACTGAATAAAAACTGCCAAAGAGGTTTGTAGAATCATGAATATCTGCTTTTTAGTAAAATATGATGTATGGTGTCTCTATAGACTCAAAAAGACCCAATTCCAAAGAAAACAATCTATTTACGCAAATGTCAACAAATATGTTCTTGGCCAAGATGTAGTACCTAGTGGCCAGAATCAACTCCAGAACCACAGTGAACACCTACTACATAAATCTCATAATTGGATTCAAAGGATTCAAAATATAATCTTGTTAATACTGGTTCAAAATACTAATCCCAGTTATTCTCAAAAAGTTAGAGCTGATGGCCCTTCTATTTGAAAATAATGTTTGTGTTTTTTTTAAAGGTAACACTTCATTATTTTTCTCAAGAAATTGAGTATAGCCTTGTTCTACACATTGTTTCACAGTCAATTTTTGGACGTCAAGAAAGGTGTTCCTGGGTTAATAACAAATCCACGTGCGAAACATCTAAAACCTCCATTTTCTGTTTCATATTAAGCTGCAGTTGCATCCTCATCATCCAACCCAGCTTTCATGGCTGCTTGTTGATTGATTTAGGCCTTTGAAAAAGAAAATTTCATCGACTGATACCTTACACTTATACACTTAATTACTGATCCAAATTTGGAAGATGTAATCCTAGTCATTCGTTCTCATCTGCAAATTTGGAACGCACTCAGGATTTTTGTTTTATTTTCTATATCGAGTGCTTCACTCAGCATCAGGGAACAACTATCAAGTAATTCCGAATAATTATAACCATCTTCAGATAGACAACAGTAAAAAGACTCATCCAAGGGTAAGGTGTGATATGGGCTATCTTCCCCTTCATAACCAATAGTATTACTGTCATCAGTGATAGTTCCTTACAGAAAATGCATCAAATGTAGTAAACTCATAAATATCAGAGTTACAAAAGTAAATGTTACAAGAAACAGAATCACCAGTTACTCTTTCATCTTCTTTGGGGATTATTTTCGGATAATGAGGTTTAGAAAGGCAACATAATGAAAGTATTTTCTCAAATTATCAATTTTACTTACTCATTCGAACATCACAGGGTTTCAACATAAACGTATTTTTCCAATTATTTTCAACCTTTCACTTTCCAGGAAACGTCCACAAATTCTTACACGATGCAACGGCGGTCCTAGCCTAGCCTCAAATTTTGGGGGGGGGGGGGGTCGCCGTTATGGGCTTTAAGTTTTCTGATGGAACCAATTACAAGTCCTCATACAGTATAAGCCATACATATTCACGATTTTGGGGGGGGGGGTCATGACCCCCTTGACCACCCCACTGGGACCGTCCTTGACACGATGAAAGAGTTCTAGTTCGTCGGTGGAAAGATTCAAATGGAACAACCATTTTTACGCAAGTTCATTATATTTCGGGTACCTTTGAAATGTTAATTTTTACATTCTTAAACACATCTTCAACAGGCTCTATTTTTAACCCATAACATTTTTTGCAAAAAAATTTTCAACAAATCAAAATAAACAAAATTGAATTTGACACTTGACAGTGTTGACACATGTCAGTGTATCAATTCCGTGTTGCAAACATTTGAAAACAAAATGTACTACCAACCTGACAGCAAAAAAAGCGATCATCGATAGCCAGTGGAATATTGTTAATTCAGAAAGTCGTCATGACAATAATAATAATAATAGTGCCTCATCTGTGTTGAGTGGCTGCGTGTTTATGAGAAGGGGAGACAGTATTATTATCATTATTCTCAATACATTTAGAAAATTAAATGACTTAGGAACTAGTATATAAGTTTTTTCCAAAGATAATATTGAATAAACTCATCGATATTATTTTCAGAGTCAGTTTAGATTTGATAATGAATGTAATATAAACCTGCCAGACAATCACAAAAGGGTGAGTGACAATGAACAGATTCCAGCACCTAGCATGCTCCTGCCTCTGCCTTTGACAACTACACCAGATGCACGTTCCGTAAGCATTTTTGTTTTTTATATTTTGCACAGTTTTTCTGGAAATTATGTTGGAAGACAAGACGCACAGTGTTTTCTCCAAATGGACTTGAAGTATTTATAACAAAGTTTTTTCTTTTTCAGAAGGTATTAATCAGTTCAAATAATTTTGGTAAAAATTTGCGATAGGCACGACTACAAACTACCAATTTTAAAAGATTTCACAAAAAAACCTAATGCTCAGTAACTTATAAATTTAACTTTCGTAATACTCATTGAAGTTCTCTGAAATCCACAGCAATTTCAGACATTGATTATTGAAAAAATAATCATTAATCACGTCTTGGTGAATTAATATTTCACCGCCTTGGATATGGTTCAATAATCTATAAAAGAGGTAGTGTATTTTTTTATTTATTTTTTTTCACTAATCTAAATTACTCGGGAAAGTATTAAGGTTTCCCCAAACCAACGCGGGAACGCGGGAGCAGAAGCGGGAACGGGATGAATGCGAGACTTAATTCGATGGTGGGATATGTAAGAATACATACCGGTGTGAATATTCGTATTACGAAATGCAGACAAGCAGAAAAATATATATGGTTTGCTTCGTTTACTGTTTTTCTAGCAATTCGCACGGTTCCCATATTCCGTTCCCGTTTAGGTTTGACGGAACCTTTATTTTTTACAATTTTTTAATTATGCTTTCAAATGTTTTTTAATTTGTCTGTGGGAATAATGAATGTAATTAATTTTCTTCCGTAGTTTTTTTATTTGATGCATTTATTGTTGTTACAGCATGTGATGGTTTTTACATAGATATTTTATATTGGGTAGAATAAAGTGAAATGTGATTTTCTAGTATTGATATGCCATGAATAGTTTTGGTTTATGATAATGCATTGTATTTATCAATATTTAACACAATTCTCAAAGAATCATTACAGTGTATTGGACAAAAAAAAGAATATCTGCGTCTTTACTAAGACTTTGCAAAGACGTAGAGATATATTATTTTTTTCATCAAATACCCTGCAGTTCATTGGAAATAATTTATGTGGACGCAATCAAAGCCGATGTTCAGTAAAAACTAACTAAACCAGATTTTCAGATTTTTGAATTTACTCAGAGTAAAGTGTACTCATCAAGATACATAGGAATGATGCCGATGATTATGAAGTTTGTATTGCATCAGAAGATTGCATCTAAGCATACTGAATGCTTCTTTTGTGCTTGTTTGCAATCCTCCAGAAACATTGTAAATTTACAAAAAATCATTGATGGTGACAGTTTTTGATAAATACAAGAGATCCCTATTCAGCGTACCTATTGAATTGAAAGAAACATTAGGTTATTTTTGAGTGAAATGTTTTTAGGAATAGGTGGGTTCTGAAAACACTTCAACTAGTTTATTATTTGTAAATTTCTGTTGGATTTTTTTTGAACGAAATGTTGTGTTTGTTTTTCTATTTGTGGAGTTTTGCTGTGTTCAGTTCAAAAAAGAAAATGATCTTTTGTGTGTATGGCTCTTTTCGAAACCTCATGAAGTTTTTTGTTGATAGGATGAAACTGAACAATAGTAAAATATAACTCACACCAATCATGTATTATTTTATATTGTGTGGTTTTTCATCCTGTAATTATTTCAGAAAGACGTCTTTGGAGGAGTATCATAAAAACATTCCTTTATATTTATTTAATTTTTAAATAAATGATTCTTGTTGCGTAGATGTATAATTTTTTTGTTCATTCTAATATAAAAATGAATTTCATTTCTGGTTCTGAAAATATGTTTTAGAATTTCATATCTTCTGGAAATAACTAATTCAAATCCATTTTTTACTTCCTTATAGGTATGAAGGTTTAAGTTATCATGAACATTTTTTATAATATTGACTTTCCAAATATTGTTTTATATAATTTCCAGTTTCTCAAAAAGAAACTGCCTTCAGAATTTAGGAATGACAAACACACATCCAAAAAACTAACGACAGTTCTAGAACCCTACTGTCTTATGCTGACGTAGGAAATATGTATTTTATTTTGATCATGTTGTTCACTGTAAGTTCTCATCAAGGATAAAATTTGCTGCCCACATCTTTTCTTGTTTACCTATTGACATGGCCTTCTACACGTTGTGGCTCATTTAAAAATATGTTTATTCTCTATCAGCATTTTTTGGATTTGGTTGTTAACAAACGTCAAAACAGATAAAAGCTATCGGACATAAATTCATTTCAACTCATAAGCTATCCAAACTGCATCTTGCAATGAATCTGTTGTTATTCAAGAGATTTTGGTGGATAGTCGTTGTGTCTTAAAAAATGTATATGGTTAGGTTTTTTGTTTACACAAGGTTAGTCATGTCAGGTCAGGTTGGCTAGTAATTTAAGCATTTTCAAGTCAGTTTGCATGTAGCTGTCTTGCCATTAGAACTTCCCGCAAGTACCCGAAGTTTACCTGGAGCATTTGTGTCCGATAGAGTTTATCTGCTAGTGCTAACGTAAAAAAAGAATAAAGCGTAAAGTTTCGTTGTATATTCGTAACGAATACCTCTCCTAACTCGACGTATTTCTCAAAACACCTCTGACTAAAGCTAACGTTCTCTTAGGAGAAAGTTGAAAATACTATTTCTTCTCATTCGTAATATCATTGCTGATTATTTTGCTCCTGTAATGTTTTTATTCCTCATTCTAGGATCGAAGCAATTTTGATTTTATGTTTGAGAATGAGGTAGAAACGCTATATATTGAAAAGGGAAATAAGGCCTCATGTGCCAGGAGAGAAAAACAAAAAATCCTATGTTGCTTGCTCTGAAATTACTAAAAAGTATTCTAATCAAATCTAACACTTACAGAAATATCAATGCTCACTCTTTCATTTGTTTCCAATCACTTATTAATTTATTTTCTTCAGGATCACACACAAGAGAAACTCCGTATATTCAAAGAACTTCAAGAAAATAAATAGTGTTTTCAAGCAACTTAGGGTCTCAACCCTAACGAGTTTTTCAAAATTTGCAAAATCTCACGAGTTTCAATTAATTACAAATTTCGTATAACAGGAAGTGCGTACGTTTTTAATGTCACTGTATGTGCAGATGTCCCAATAAAGTAAATTGAGTTGGATGGCATAAGTCCCTGTCGTCCACAAAATGATCGAAATTTAGGTTAAGTCAACGACAACAAGCCAAACACCTAGTTTATGATTTCTTAACTTTTACGGTGTGATTACCAGACAGTTCGTAATTTCACTTTAAAATCACAGAATCTCCAAAAGGTTTATCTGATACACTACTGTTTTTAATCTCTTTGTAGACGCTGCGTTTCTTGCTGCGAATTCATTTCAGCTCTAATTTCCAACTCGAAACTAATCTAATACTCTTCTCTAATCCAGGTTTTGTATGACGGCAAGCTGTCTAGTGCCATCGTGTTCATGTATAATCCAGTAGCAACCGACACTCAACTGTGTCTGCAATCGGCTCCCCGAGGAAATATGTCTTTCTTCGTCCACACGCCTCATGCTCTCATGTTGCAAGTAAGTTTTCAAACGTGTTTTGAGTAATTGGTTCGAGTTTATGGTTGTTTGAAAACAATCAGTGTTACGACAAGTCAATTAATTATAGTGTAAATAGTATATTAATATGATTGTATAAAGTACACACAAAATTATTCGATCTGCAGTGGTCCAGTTGAATACTTGAATCTCCATCGCGTGTATTTGTTATTTTTTGTACTAGTCGACTGGGTACATGAAGTTTCAACCAAATGCAATGATATGCCGCTAAATTTCTTCCGTTTCTGTATATCCTTTGAATCATTAATAAGAACAATTTTTTTCAGGTAGGTACTAATCAAAATTACCGAGAGTATAATCCCTACTATAATTTACATTAAAAAATTACCTCAAACATTACATTAGGATTCGAATTATTTCTACTTCCAAGAAAATAAATTCAACAAAGTTGAGTTATTCACATCAAGTTAAGTAGTAGTAGTAGTAGTTTGCATTTTTAAGTTCATTAACTCTTAGAGCGAGTTGTACAAAACAAGTTCACCAACAGTTCAACTAAGCTGAGTTCAGTTGCTAATGTACAATGAATTTCATTGGCTAATCCCTAGCAACTGAAGCGAGTTTACTTCAACTGTTGGTGAACTTGTTTTGTACAACTCGCCCTTAATGATTCCAAATGATTCGGTTTTAATTATTTATTTTCCATAGGAATGTAAAATTTTGAATTCTTCATCAAATCTGTGATTTTCTTCTAAAAGATTATTTAAATATGTTGAATTCATAACTCATATGATGTTCACGAGTGCGATTTCTGAATGTTCTACCAGTTTGGCAAGTATACAGGTTAGTTCAAATTCCACAGTTATATGCTCCTATCTAAAATTTGAAAGTTCTGCCTCTGATGTATTTGAAATATTTTCCCAACGAATTATTTGTTCTATATTCGATTCTTATATGTATTCGAAAATTAAACAAATATACGTTCAAAGACATATAGAACAAATAATAGGTTGGGAAAGTGTATCAAAAGCAATACAGATAGATCTCACAAATTCAGGAAATCTAGATTATATAAGTTACATTGTGGAACTTGTCCTAGGTATACATATATTGGCCAAACTGGTGAAATATTCAGAAATCGCTCTAATGAACATTGTATGATTTATATGAGCAAGAAAACTAATCATATTCAAATAATTATTTAGAAAAAAATACACTTTTGATGAAGAATTGAAAATTTCACATATTATATGAAGGATTGAAGCTGAATCATTAGGAATCATTAGAAGTTAATGAGCTTGAAAATTCAGAGTACCTAATGACCAACTTGATTTGAATTTATTGTTGAATTTATTTTCCTGGAAGTAGAACTAGTTAGAATCTTAACCTTTGAGGCCATTTTTTCAATGTAGATATAACAGGGGTATCGGTAATTTTTCAATTGCTGCGAGTTGTGTTTAATTTGAAAGACTGGCGAGTTAAGCTTCAAGTATAGAAATTTATTTTATTTGATTTTCGTCATTTCTAAAGTGATGCCAAATTCATTAATAAAAAAAATCATCGAACTACTACATTTCTAACCAAATAATAGGATTTTAAACGATTATTGATGGTTGTAATACTTTTCTCTTAGGACGTGAAAGCAGTGATAACACACTCCATCCATAGCACTTTGAATTCCGTAGGGGGAATTCAAGTTTTATTTCCACTATTTTCCCAACTAGACCTGCCTTACGAATCCAACGGTTCTTCGGATATCAAGAGGGATCCTACCCTATGGTGAGAAAGTTTTTTGGGTTCCATAAAAGTTGATTAGTTTGAATTCAATGTATCTTCGATAATTTGGGGAATACCCCCGATTTTCATCTTTTATACAGTGTCCGCCAATGAGTTAGATACAAATGGGAACCTGGGTTTTTATTTTTTACTTCTCATGAAATTCTATTCGTGCTAAAAGTTGATGTATTGTTCAAAATTTACACTGTATTTTTAATGCATAGCCAGTGGCGTGGCAATAAGCGGAACATTGCAAATATTTGAAAATAAGGAATTACACCATAATAAAAAACGTTTTATTTGTAAAAATGATCTTATCTGTATATATGATGCATCTAAAATCATTTCACGAACCTATTTAATTACCTAACATGTAAATTGGCAAATTATCGTGAATAAGGCATGAAACGAGAAAAATAGCGCTATTGCCACATCGTTTCCTTCATTAGTAACTGAGACTGTTAAATACTTGATGCATGTTTTATGCAACGCATCTGGTATTTAACGAAATATCAAATTTGATGTGACTTAATCATATGATTAATATTTCTTTATGCAAACGGTCCGTAGTTTCGTTTTTTCCCATTTTCAGATATTTGCAATTTCACGTTTATTGGTACGCTACTGGTATCTCAATAAGAATTACATTTTCTGAGGAATAAAAAATAAACATATGGTTCCAACTCGGCGGTTAGTATATAATTTCGTAAACTAGCTACTAGTAAACAATATGTTCTCATATAATATTCCAGATATCTAATTATTGTATTCCACCAATTTATATCATTGAATAGTCTATAATTATTTTCTTATTTCTCGTAACCTATTTCAGCTCAAAACTCCTGGGATTCATTTGTGAACTAGTCGAAACTTCGCAGACCGTTCAGCAACATATGATTCAAAACCGAGGATTCTTAGTCATTAGCTTCATGCTCCAGAGATCATCAAGAGAACACTTGACGATAGACGTTCTAGGATCGTTTCTTAGTTTGACGAAGTACCTAGTTACTTGTTTGAGTGCCAATAGCGAATTGCTTCTGAAGCAGGTATACTCTTCATTTTTATAAATTTTATGCAGCTCCTGTTTCATAAGTTGCGATGAACTAGTAGTTGACTGTGAGTCAGTGAGACGTGAGAGTTTAATTTTGATTTGAGAGAAGGCTAATCAAAAAGTTCAAATATTTCATCATTTTCTTCAAAAAGAACTTACCTCAATAACAAATTAAAGAATATGAACTCATGTAGGCAATTTATCCCAAGAATTCATTTTCACCGAATTAAGATAGTGCATACCCATCAAATCAAATAAAAGTTGATTTCAATCAACAAATGATACATTTACGTATGATGAAAAGAGGAAATTTGTGTACAAATGAATTGAAAAAACTAAAGAGTAATGCTTAGCACTAGCCTTAGTCTGTAAAAGTAAAAACCATAAAAAATTATATCAGATTTAGGTCAAAATAAGTGAAATACTATTGTGAGAATTAAATACTAGTATTTTTTTATCCAGACTTCAAGCATTAGATATTTGTAGCACGTTGCAATTTGTTTACCGTAGAACTTTTGGTTCTGCCTGATTATATTTCAATCTTCATTTTAAATGATTCAAAGCCTTGCAACTCAATTTGTAGGAGCTGTATGAAAAATGAGCATGTGGTGTATTGCATTATGACCTTTATAGTTTAGTTGCATCATGGATTTGTATGAATTTTAATGTCAAAAAGTAAGTGCCAAAAAGTGCCTGTTATTCCTTCACGTGATAATTGAATATCTAAAGCTTCTAGCCAGTAATATCCTATATTATACAGTGTCTGACATGAAGATCGCAGCAAGTGGATTACTTTTTTATTATTGGTTTCTCAGAAAATTTCATTCCTTATGAAAAATCTGCTTCATCTGAAAACCAAAATATATGCATCACAAAATTTTATTTCCTATCAGAACTATTAGTACCAAATCCTGTAATTTTTAAATTGACAAGCTGTTCAATAGTAAAGGAGTTCTGTTTTAGGTCTAATTTTATATTTATTATATTCAAAATATTTCCAGAATGGGTAAATACACCATTTATGCAGAGGTTACGACAATTTTATATAAGAATTTCAAACCGTTAATGTTTGAAACTACGATCAACGAAGATATAATAAAATAAGATAAAAAATAGTATTTCAACAAAAAAAAATAAACAAATATTATATGTGAATTTAAAAATAAAAAATTAGATTTCAAGGCAAACCCCACAGATAAGGTATCTGGGAATATGGACTGAAGCGGAACAAACATATTGAAGTGCTTATGAAAAACAAAAAATATCTTCCCCAACCTGCCTTATTGAAGAAGCTAAAAGACAGTATTATCAAAAACAGATGATAACAGATAGTAGTGATTCACTTGGAAATTCATGGAAGTGAATAAAAAATATCTGTAATGAACATAAAACCGTTGAAGGAATAAAATCTATGAAATTGAGTGATAATTCAATAACAGGCAAAGAGATTATTTCAGACCATCTCATCAATTATTATTCGGGAGTGGCAGAAAAAATGAAGAAAAAAATTATTCGGTCTAAAAAAACACCCAAATTTGAACCACCCAGATCACTGAAAACATTTCATCTAGAAGACACAAACCCGATTGAAATAGAACAAATAAAGAAATTGAATCTCCAGGTATTGATAAAATCACTTCAGAAATACTAGTATTCTTAAATAAAATCATTTCAGAACCATTGATTCATCTGATGAATTTTATGTTGAATTCAGGTCAAATTCTTTCAAAGTGGGCATTATCAAAACAATATATAAATGTGGTGATAGATTTGAAGCTAAAAATTATAGGCCTATTTCACTAATTTCAAGTTTAGCAAAAGTTTTTGAGAAAATTTTGAAATATAGAATGGAAACATTTTTGGAAAAAAATCATCTGATTTCAGAAAATCAATTCGGATTTAGAAAAAACGTTTCAACCCAGGATGCTATCTGTCATCTGACTAATAATATACATCAACATCTTGATAATCAAAATTCAACTATGCCTTTTTTTTGGACCTAGCTAAAGCTTTTGATACAGTTGACCATAAACGACATTAATGAAATTAGAAAAAATTGGACTTCGCGGAAAAGTTTATGGTCTTCTCAAAAATTACTTAGAAAATAGAACTCAATGTTGAAATTGATGAAGCTAGGAGTGAACAAAAAATCTTTCAATTTGGTGTGCCACAGGGCACAGTTTTGGGACCACTGCTATTTTCTATCTATCTCAATGACCTTTTTTATATCAATACTATAGGTGAAATTCATAGTTTTGCAGATGATACAGTTATATTATATGGAGGAAAAAACTGGACTGAATTACAGACTGAGAATACATTAGATTTTAAAAAGATTAAAAATTGGTTTGATTATAACCTACTCACAATAAACTTTGAAAAAACGAAATATATGCCATTCACATTTTATAATAATACTCTTCCAGACATGGGGCCACTAATAATTGATAATAATACTAGAATAGAAGAAACAGATAGTATCAAGTACTTATGGATTATGCTTGACAGGCATTTTAAATGGGACAAACAAATAGAATTCCTTTTGAGGAAATTGCGAAGTTTATTATCAAAATTCAAGTATCTCAAAACATTCATGGACATAAAAACTCTTGACATTCTTTAATTTTCATTAATACACTCTCAATTGAATTATGGGATTTTGGCTTTGGGAGGAGTCATGAAATCCCACCATAGAAATCTTGATTTTCTTCAGAAATGGTTTTTGAAAATCATATATAGAAAAAGTTATTTATATCCAAGTGATAAACTGTACAAAGAATCAAAGAAAATGGATATAAAACAATTATTTGGATACAAAATAATGATTTATATCTATAAACGTAAAACGAATATAAACTTCAATAATCATATTTATAATACAAGAAATACAAATAGTGTCACAGTGAAAAATAAAGTTAAAAAACAAGGTCTCAGAAATTTTTTAAATATTTATTGCCATTTTACTATGATTTAATTCCAAATCTTATAAAAGGGATCGAGTCATTATTCTCATTCAAAAAACAATTGAAAAAATGGATTCAACAGTCTCATCGAAATTTATTTCATGATATCTTTCACTTTAATTAACCAAGGTAGTTTATTTTTATTATCATTTTGTTGAATTTTAAAAGATTACAAAACATATACCTACATGTAATTCTTACCTAAAATTTCTCGCAACAAGTTTTTAACTTCGCGGGTATAATGGAACCGTTTATTCACCTTTTTATACAAATTGATGTACTGCTTTTTAATTGAATTTTGAATAAACTTTATTGTTATTATTATTATTATTATTATTATTATTATTATTATTATTATTATTATTATTATTATTATTATTATTATTATTATTATTATTATTATTATTATTATTATTATTATTATTATTATTATTATTATTATTATTATTATTATTATTATTATTATTATTATTATTATTATTATTATTATTATTATTATTATTATTATTATTATTATTATTATTATTATTATTATTATTATTATTATTATTATTATTATTATTATTATTATTATTATTATTATTATTATTATTTGGAGCCCTGGGAGAAAAAACTCAATTTGTTCTCGTATTATATATAAGTAGATAGATATACTTTTCTCACAAACAGTTGTGGATCATGTTTTAAAAATAATTTCAACATTTCCACTTTATATAAACAATCCTTGAAAGTTTTTCATCGTCTTCCATATGATTACACCAACCAGTTAACTCTATATTATTACAGAAACATTTTCGTTAGAAGAACTCTACATATACAATAGAAACTTTCATATCTTTCAATATTGTGAATAAAAAAGTTAAATTAAACTTCACAATAGCTACACATTGAGATTTGTCAAATTTTATAAGATTGCCGAATGAAATCAAGAATTCCAGATACATCGTACAATTTAAAAATCGATTGAAAAATGGATAAAATAAAATATTATCCATTGTGTGATATATTTCAAGCCTCCTCTACTTCATGATTACCAACGACTGTTCTATGTGGTTCTCCTTTTTTTAATGTCATTAATTAATCCGTTTTTAATTTTTTTACTTCAAATTATATTGCTAAAATTTATGTAATTAAAATGGTTGAAATGTTTATAATCAATCTTTATACCAGTTTTACGTAACTGGTTTATGTTATTTTTTTAGAAATGTTGTATTTGACTTTTAAGTAATTTTTTTATATTCCTTCTATTATACAAATATTGATGTGCGAATTACTAATTTAATATAATACAAAGGTTAATAATTCTGAATTATCACCAAGGTATAATGCCTGGCTAAAATTTGAAATATGTTCACACTGCAAATAACATTTTTTATGCAAATATGCCAGGTACTTTATTTAATGAAGATTCCTGCATTATTCATAGACTTTTTTTACATTGTTCAATCTTGGAAATGGGAAAAAAAAATCAAGTCATAAAATTGGTATTTTTATATTCTGAATATTCGATTATGAACAATATTTACCGTGGACGTTTTTTCTACATTAAGAACTGATGAAGTTTCAGGATCATAACTTATTGAAAATTTTCATATTTTTCTATTTCTGTCGTATACGGATGTAGACAATTAAACTTTAATGAAATTTGGTTATTGGATGCAGCAGAGGTTTTTATCAAAAATTATTTTTTTTCAAGAAACCAATAATAAAAAAGTTTTTCTTATTTGCGAATTTTATGCCAGTTATTTCATATTCTTTCATGGATAAAATAGGTTTGAAAAATAATAAAGGGTTGATGTCATTTGTTCTTGTTTCAACAGTAGCATAACCATCCATTATTTCGCGTTTCTATACATTTGAAAAGTATAAATAGTGAAATATTATCCTCAGATCAATTGGCAGTAGGAAGTTTCTTGCAATAACGTTATCATAATCACGAAATTTCGAATGTGAAAGAATTTGGGTTCGTTCATGGAAAACTGAACTTAACTTTGATCTGTCCTATGTCAAAAATATTTTACCCTCTGTACATAACTAAATATAATATTAATTTGAGTGCATACATCAGTTGTGCTGAATTTGAAAAATTAAAACTCCCAACTTGTTCCTTCATAATATACTATTCTTCAAATTTTGGCCATGATACAGTTAATGATAAATCTCACGAATCATAATAATTCAGACCACACTATTTACCTTTCTCGGCGAGATTACATTCGACTATAATAGTTATAATTCACAAATTTAATGGTTGGGAAACTGGCAAACAATAGTTCATGTTTACAATAGATCAAACTTGTTCCAGTTTTCCGCTTTCATCTATTCTACACAGCAAGACTAGCTCGAACAAGCTAAATAATACAAGTAAATAGAAGTAAATCTTACTAATGCTTTCATTTTGTTGATTAGAACAGTTTGATATTGATTGGTGATGGTAATTATATTTTGATATGGAATTAACTATTCGCAACAAATAAGTCGGATAGTTAGAATCTTGAGAATTGAAACTGAGAGTAAAAATAAGAAAATGTTTTGATAGAAATAGAGATTTCAGAGTGAAGTTATTTTGAAATTAAATGAACTGGTGTGATTTTAATGTCAATACAGTAGAGTGAAAAGATTAAAAATAGGCTCAGTGAACGATATTTAAAATTTCTTATCTATGTTTCAACTACTTTCTCCACTTTTTTTAATATTTGATGATTTTATTTACGTCTTGAGATATTTGAATTCTACAAAGAGTTGAAAAATATCTAAATAAAAATTTGTGTTGTGTTGACCGTTTGTAAATTTAGTTAAGTAACCTGATACTAAAACCAATAAAAATGATTTTTTGTTACACGAACAGTTTTTGAGGAGTACTTTTAGAAAAAAAAATGTTCTGCAAGCGAGCACCAATGGAAAGAGTGGAAAATTACCGGGAAATCACGGTATAAGACGTAAAATTTCTCACAAAAAAGGCATCGTAATGTGACTCCGGAAAATATTTCATCTGCTGGGATTGAAATTTTTCTGGTTAGTCATAATTCTGCGCAAAATGTAAAGGATCTTAACGAGCTGAGATATAATAACTTTAGAAAAGGTTCCTCGAATAATAAGGTACTTAAGTTTTGCCCGAATTTACCCCCGACATTAAATGCTGCAAGTTATCCCAACATTTAGATCCAGAAAAATGAGGTTGGAAATGAAAATGACACTCAATTTCAATACCAGTGACTGTAGATTCAGCACCAAAAGAGCTACTGGAACTAGTATTTTGTAATTGGAAAAAAAGGATGTGACAAGATGACATGCAGTTGTAAAAAATCTGGTATTTTTTACTCATCTTTCTGTGGGGCTTGTGAAGTTGATGGTGTTTGCAAAAACTTGGCTCCCATTCCGGATGGAGATGAAAATGGCACATACGATGAAGAGATTGAAGGTGTTTTTTATAGCGAACAGAATTCACAGTCCGATACTTAAACTGGTGAACAAGAACTGGATCATAGCGATAATGTCGATGATGGTGATGATAATGTTGATGATTGAATAATGATAAAGATAATGGTATTCGTATGATTCATTACCATGATTTAATAAATTCCACTTTCCATAGGTGCTCGCTTGCACAACATTTTTTTTCTTAAAGTACTCTTCAAAAACTGCACGTGTACGAAAAAACATTTCTATTGGTTTTATTGTTAGGTTTTAGAAACATTTTGGCTACATCGCCTGGACTAATTCGAATCTCACCATTCCTTCAAGTTTCTCTTAAACATACAATTTAATGCATATGATATCTAAATATAATTTTGTACTAATAGAAATTAACTGTAACATACATCAGAGTATTAATCGTGACCAATTTGACAGCTGATAAATGGCGTTAACCAACCGTCTGTATATATGATGACTAATTGTCGAAGCTGTAGAGATTGCAGATCATCAAATACAGACATATTATGCTGATATATCTCTGAGTTAATATGTTTACCAGTTCATTTTCAGATAATGTGTACGTTCACAACATTCCACATTTCATGAAGTTCAAGGGGTTGAGAGGTAGGGTGGTTAGTATATGCGTTTCGGATAATAATATCTAGATGAACCACTCCTAAACTCTTCATGAAACGGGATATAATTTATTTATCATAGCTTTATTAATCTATGTATTTCGGCGGTTTTAGCCAGGAGAATGAGTAGTTGTTCTCTGACCAATATTTGCTATAATCACTGTTTTACCAAAAAACAAAATAATCAAGCATTCTTGATCATATCCTAACTAACTGCCACCAGTTGGATTTAAGAATGAAATTAGAACAATTCAATAACGGATATTCGCATAATATATACCTCAATTCAAAATGCCAATGTCGCTCTGACACAAATTTAAAAAACGTCAAATTATAAATGTTGATACACTAATTTCAGTAAACTTATTGCTGATGATTTGAAGAGAAATCAATGTAAAAATTTTCAAGATTTATTAAAATTACTTTCAGAAGCTAAAGGTCAATCTATTATTAAAACATATTATATAACTCGTGAAAATAATGGTTGGATCACCAGCTCTATTGTTCATGAAATTGAAATCAAGAATAAAAAAATCGAAATTATGAAACAAAATGTTAATGATCAAGAACTTTTTTCAGAAGACAAAATTCAAAAAAATAAGATAAATGCAATGATTAGGAGAGTAAAATCTCAAAACGTCAACATACAATTTGAAGAATCACAAGGCAATCCAAAGAAAATGTGGGATGTATTCAATTATTGAATGAGAAAGAAATCAAAATTTTATCAAATAGGGATATTGAGTCAATACAATTGAATGGCAATAACCTGGAAATAGCAAATTTAATGAATATACACTTTTCCCGCATTGATGAAACAGCAAATTACTAAAAATGTTCTATAACAACATGCATAATGAACATATTTTTCCTCTTCATAACAATTCCTCAATGCTTCTATTTCCAACCGACGAAACTGAAATATCAGAAATAATAAGAACTCTTAAAAGAACATGCCCTGATCCAGTTAATGTTAGTAGGGATATTTTTGAATTGAAAGACATTTTGGTAGGATCTCTCACTAAATTAATTGATGATTATTTCATAAACGGTGTTTTTCCAGACGAACTGAAACATGCATCATTTAGACCTATTCATAAAAGTGGGGATCCCCAAGAACCTGAAAACTGCAGATCAATAATAGCCTTATTGAATATTTTCTCAAAAATTTTCGAAAAAATTTTGAAAAACAGAATTGTTGATGTCATCAATAAAACATGTCATTTTGATCTGAATAAGTTTGTTGTTGTAAGAGTGGATCGCAAACAACTGTTTTGAAAGTTATTGATATAATTCAAGAAAATCTTGATAAAGGAAATTATGTGGTAGCTGTTTTCATGGACCTAAAAAAAGCCTTTGATATATTTGACCACTCAATTCTTCTTAAGAACTTAGAGTCGATTGGTATCAGAGACATTGTGAATGATGTTTCAAAATACTATTTCGAAAATAGGACTATAAGGACCTACTCTAATAACGTGGAGACTGACAGATTGAATATTAACAAAGGCGTTCCTCAAGAATAGGTTTTACCTTCAATTTTATACTTATTTTATATACAAAATTTGTCCCAAATCAACTTATAATGTCATTACACCAAATACGCCGATGATACAGCGCCTTTATATGCAAACGAAAACCCTTTAGGTCTAGAAAAAAAACGACAAACGGGGACTTACATAAATTTTAAAAATAGTTTCATTACAATCTTCTCTCTTTAATTCTAAAAAAACAATTATGATTTTTCAACAAAGAAATGAACAAAATTAAAAATCAAAATAAACAATTGAAACGAACTTCTCTGATGAAGAATCTTGGCATTTGGATTTATGATATTATGTTGAAGTGGGAGAAACATTCTGATGATCTGATTTAAAAAATTATATTTTTGGCTCTTTGGAATTCTAAAAGTTTCATTTAAAGAAATATGTAAATCGATTAGTCTCATACCAGTTTGATAATGTTTGACTGTTCATGCTATTCTATCATAGAAATCATAATAATCATAATTTCATAATTGTTTCTTTAAAAAAACATTGTGATTGATAATGCTTACAGTTTCCACCATTAAAATCGAATATGTGATCGCTCATAAGATTGAATGATTTAGATGTGAGACAGAGAAAGAGAGGGAGAATTAGTTTTGTCCGTCTTTTTTGTATTATCTCGTGGGGATTAAAATTACAGAGAAGAATCGCAAAAAGCATGAGAGTAGATATGGGATATGTATAAAACTTTAACACTATTAACTGATGAACTAATCTAATTTTGATTTAAACCAAATAGATGAACGGAAACTGTACAGTGAGCCCATCTAATATTATTACCAAAAATATTCTTTATCATAAATAATATGTTTAATTACTCACATATTTTTGGACGAAGCTCGATCTGAAATAAAAGTAAAAATAATTATCGCCTGTGGTTTTTTTTCGAATTTTTGTGTGCATAAGGTTGTTTGTTCATTGCGATCGATACCAGGATCTAGTTGCATGTGCATGTTGATTTTATTATGAGTTGCATCTTTTTCCACACAATTCTTCATTTATTTAGATTTCATAGATTAGTGGAATATATTAAAAATATATTTGTGTAAATGAGAAAAAAAATTACTGTTATTGATGTTAATGCTGATCTTTTTAGTTTGAACACATGCAATGATTGTCAATAATCAGTGTTAGGTATTGTCTTAGGTTTAGAACGTATAAGCGTTTGACTCTGATCTTGTATATCATGGAATAAAAATGTTTCATAGTGAGAATTCGATACTCTCAAAATAATCCCGAATGAAACTTGAACATGAATTGAATGAACTCGAGTCTGACATATAATTCTCATCTGTTTTGATATTCGTAAACATAATGCCATAATAGGTATATATTATGACTATTTTCTCCTCTGTATTTATTATTGTTTCAAACTAATGATTTTTGATCCCATTTCTTTATTGCTTTCACAGTACTGTCTCATTTCTGTTTGCGAAAGAAATAGGATGAATAAATCTTCAACTTGATGCTTTTTATTCGTATTCACTCTTGTACTTATCCATGCATGTAAAAGTATTTATTTTACCTCAGCTTTTTGGTTACATACTTGAATTAATAATAAAATTCATGTTGGTAATTGTTTCGGCATTCTAAGGAAGTTACAGCAGAAAATTAATGACTTTTTTATATTTGGTTTAAAAGATATGAATCATGGGATATGATTCAGTTACAATGAATTTAGTGATTATAACAAATGCTATTCCTCCAATTTCAGAAAATCTGGAAGACTCCAGTCCCAAATTTTAACTTTAACTATTTAATGTTATACAGTTTCCGCTTTTAATATGTGTAAGTTCATTTTAAATGAATGGGTCGCGTAAAAATAATACTTCACAATTTACACAACATTAAAATTTATTGCTAAAAATGGTTTCGGCTGTATCATCTTCAGTGCCAGTTATAAACTAACCTAGGTACAGAATGTCATCTCCTTAAATACTGGAAGTTACATAGGTAGGTTGAGAGAGGTCAAGGGGCATTTGGGAAATTACTAATAATAACATTATTGATAATTGGTGAATTATACAGGTCTATTTGATCATCCAGAACCAACTTGTTTTTATTAGCCGGATGTTTTTTGATTTCTATACATTCCAATATATTTAATTTCAAACCTTTTTGTAGAATGTGTAGAATTTCCGGATTTTGTGTGGAATTGTGAATATTTTCTATGAGATGATTGGCGTAGTTTGAATTTCGTTCATTTGATATGTAACTTTGTAAATGCTCCTCGAATCTCTGGTTGAAACTTCGGTCTATGTATTATAAGACTATGTAACTTCCAGTATTTGAGGATATGACATTCTGTACCATTGTTAGTTTATTTCTCGCTCAGAAGATGACATAGTGTGCCGGAACAATTGTTAGCAATAAATGTTAGTGTTGGATGAATTGTGAAGTATCACTTTCACTCGACCCATTCATTTACCTACTATTTACTATTTCAAATGGACAAACTATTATAAATGTATTGAAATAACAGGAAAGTATATACTGGTATCAAATTCATTTAAAATTTATATTTTTGTGATGGACCAAATTTAAAAAGTTTTGAGAATCGTTGTCTTCTTTGAAGATGATTATTTTTCAATTGCATCCGCTTTCTTGATTAGGAACTCTCCCTAGTCGCACGCTATTACCGATATACAAGCTAATTACTACAAAATATTCACATTTCCAGTCTATCAATATCACCCAAGATCTGGTACACCAACGCGGATCTTGTTTCTTGGATATACAAGGAAGACCTTGTATTGGAATCAATCAATCCAAACTCATATTATTGGAGAAAAATTATGATAAGGACTAATCATTTCAATGTCGACAAATTCAGAGACTAAAACTACTTATATTTTACTCGATGCATGTATATAGGTAGTTTTGTATGCCTCTGAATTTATATTCATACCAATGGTTCCAAAAATTCATATACAGCGTGCCCCAAAAAGTACGAAAAAATCAATTAGGAATATTTAGTTAACATCTGGTGAACTATTCAGATTTTAAAAATTGGAGAGATTCTTATTGAATTGATTTATCATAATCACTGAACAGTAAAAACATAGAGCTGTTTGAATCGGATAATTTTTTTTTCAACGAAATAATTTTGCCATTCAGTAATTTCTCGAGTATAACTGACATTAAAAAATTTGCGAGATCGTAGGTCAGATTTTATAGTAAAATTACGGTCGGAAACATTTTGAGATGAAAAAAGAAAAGTTCGAGTGTTTTTTGGCATGATAAACCAACGTCAATACAGTGAGCATGTAAAGGTCACTAAAATGGCTTGGACACGTCAATTTTTATTTTCAAACGTGCACTTTTTGACATATAATTTTTTAAATTGCAATTTGAAAGTGTCAGTAGTTTTCATCTTTTGAAATTCCTCTCATGAAATTATCCCTCACATGACCAAAATCTCGGAACTTCTTCTCAACTTTGCTCACAGTCGATTGTGTGATATGATTTATTAGGGTACTTATTGAATATTTGACAAACCTGAGCTTGTTTGTGTCCGATACCGCTCTCCATAGCCAACCATCATCAATATTTTAATTCACTGAGTCTTATTTAAATATTTAAATGAACTTTTGCATTCTTTGCCAATACTTTGACATTTAAATAATAACAACCAGGTCCACGTTGCTAAGTAACACAAAACATAGAACATATAAACGTAACAAAAAATGTATGTACTAGAATGATGTCAACAGAAGTGGGTGCTTTTAACATTCAATCGATTTTTCTCGGCAATTTCGTTGTGTGTTATGATATGAAATTATACGTATTGTATGCAGCAAATGTCCTCTTTCAAACGACACTTTCGAAAATGGGTTTTTTAATTTAAAAAAATAATTGGATGTTGTCAAAACTAATACTCATAATGTGTCATTAATACTGAACAATCATGGCTGACATGACAGAAATTGAAGTGACGGCGCTTACTAGATGAAGTCTGCTTTGAGGAACAGAAATTTTTAACTCGATAAAAAGGGTGCACTTTTCTTATCGCTATCAAAATGATTCCGACGTCATTGTTAAATGGTTTTCTTTCTACAGGAGTTGATTTATCACATTTTTTCCATCCATCCCACTGGTACGACTGCGCCATGTCATGACATATATCAGTATCTAAGAGATATATTTCTCTTTATTTTTTTTGTTTTTTGTTTTCATCAACGGTATTGCACGATATGTAAATACCGTAGCATGCTGATGAAAATTTGAATCTGAATGGTTCATTAGATGGCAATGAAATATCCCTAATGAATTATTTCTGTTTATGAAAAATAGAGGTGCTTTAATCTTGAGGACTTCTCGTAAAAAAAGAGTTTCCACAAATTAAAGATTTAACATAACTTTTTGATAGCTCATTACGGATTTCGCAACAAGCACCAAGTTTCGTCACGAATTTTTTATTGTGAAATGAGCAATAAACAGTTTTCCATTTTTGCTTACTTTTTGGGACACCCTATATGTGTCGGCGCCAAAATTGTGTTCATTCATACATTGGGTAGTATTCATAAAAGGTAGCTAATGCTTTTACTGCAGGTTTGTCTCCCTCATAACTCAAGAAAATTAATAAGTCTGTTTCAAGAAATTGAAGTAAAAGCATTTGCTCAAGGTTTATGCATATGACCCATTGTGTCCAAAATAAGGTCGGGATAGCTTTAGGATTTCGGAAATGAATTGAGTTACAATGTTGGTTAAATTAGGGAAAAGTTGCACAATCCAAAGTCCTTTTACATGGAGTTTGCAGAAGTGGAAGATAACCAACTACAAGTTATAAATGACATATTTCAGAACATAAAATGGCTTTGTCATAAAAATAACAGGACCGTATTTAAAAAAAGTTAATGAAGGTTCCTCGGAAACGAAACGTTGTAGTGGAAATCTGAGAAAGTTAACTAGTTAAGCTCAAAGCGCGGCAATGAAAATGTGTTTTTTTATTCTTTGATATATTTTAAAATAACATCAGAAATAAATAAAAACCAATATCGAAAATATTACTTTATTCAAAATATCTCGAAATCCGAAATAGATAGCCCACTTTTGCAAACTCCGTATAAAATGACTTTGGATTGTGCAACTTCTCCCTAATGTATCCAACATTCTAACTCCAACCGTTTCCGAAATCCTAATGGTGTCCCATACTTATCTTGGACACACTGCATAAATAGTATGTTACCAAAGCTCCTAGCTTCTAGTTAAAAAATATCAGCTGTACTTCCTTCCCTCTTTTGTCCAATCTGTCTAGTTTTTTCATCCAGAAAAATTGAGCAAGCTTTTAAAAGTTAACTTTGTGTCCACACATTGGAGACATTTTATCAGCTTGTGAAATGTGATGAAAACTGGATAGGCCATTCAATAGAGCATTTTTTCCTAACAAAATCACTAGTAGAAAATCGACTGTGCCATCACATGGAAGACAGTCTGTAGTTATATTCTGTTATGTTTTTGACTCGCCACTGTCATTTATTAATGTATTATGAACATTTAAATAACAAAAAGCGTGTTTTTTAAAAATTGTTTTGATTATAAAATGAAAACCAATAAAGCAATGCGGTTGCTCCAATGGAAAGAATTGTAGATAATTGAAATACAAACAAAATGAAGTATTTTATGACCCGATCGGATCATTAGTAACGGAAGAAAACCGGAAAAACCGAACAATTTTACGAGTTTTTTAAAAATTCATAACTCCGCCATTTTTCAAGAAATAGGGTTGGACTTCTCATGACAGTATTGAATCATGTGTACTTTATTTGTGCACAATACAGGCTCTGACGGATCATTAGTTTTGGCACAATAACAATTTGATTTTTTTTTGCACTATCTTGCAGCGTGCTTGGATGCTCTAGTGATAGTCCGATTTCAATTCCTAAAACAGATTTTGAAAGTAGAAGTATAGTACCACAACCTGTATATTCTCATTTTGCGCTAAAATGCTGCGAAATGGGTGAAAAATTCTTGCAAACATGACTGAAAACGGTCGAGCTCGGGGAAGCGGTCGAGTGGTAGGAGACAGCAGGAGATGAGGGGAAGCGTATTATCACGTAAACCGTTCATTAGAAGAATTCCCCTCATCTCCCGTACTTTCCTAACACTCCTACCACACGCTAACGTGTGCTGGGCCGGTTTGCATGTTTGTATGCATTTTTCACCCATTTCGCACCAGTGTAGCGCAAAATGAGGATATACATTTTGTAGTACTATATTTCTACTTTTCCAGTTTTTCTCCGTTACTAATGATCCGACCGGGTCGTAAAACATCTTCTTTTTATTGGAGCAACCAGATTGCTCTGTTAGTTTTTATTTGAGCAAAACAATTTAAAAAAACACGTTTTTTGTTATTTAAATGTTGATAACAAATTAATAAATGACAGTTGCGAGTCGAAAACATAACAGAATATAACTACGGACTGTCTTCCATGTGATGGCACACTTGGTTTTCTACTAGTATTTTTGTTAAAAACTCACTTATTTTATGCTCTATTGCTTGGGCAACAGCCGACACCAGTAAGAATGCCACAGAAATTAACCTAACTTTTTATTTTATCATTGAAAATACAAATATGAATGGGTAAGTACAGGAGCAGTGTGAACTATTTTGACTTAGTTATTTTGCTTTTCATTCCTGACATGGCAGCTGCTAGACCATGTTCTGTTCAACCCGGCGCTCTGGATTTACACCCCTGCTTGCGTTCAAACCAGGCTATATTCGTATCTGGCAGCAGAATTTCTGTCCGATACCCAAATCTATTCCAACGTCCGGAGGGTGTCGACCGTTCTACAAACTGTGCACACCCTGAAGTACTACTACTGGGTTGTCAATCCTAGATCGAAGAGTGGAATTTGTCCCAAAGGATTAGGTAAGTTTGATTAGAAATTTTATGATCGCTTGATTGAGACATATTGGTAAAAGAAGATTCTTAATGAGGTCTTATTATACGTATTTTGAAAAGTAATCTAGGGTGAAATTGAAATTCTTTAAACATTGGGTTATTCAATGATCTAACTGTTTCAAATATTTTTAAGAGGAAGTTTTGTACTTACTTAAAACAGTGTATGCAAGGGTTTGGTAGTCCCTAACTTTTTTGGTTCATTTTTCACTTTGAGTGAATTAAAAAATAGGTAAATATTGGTAAAGATGTAATCTATGTTCCCTGTTTCTCACTTTTTCAAAATTTGATTCAGACTTATCTTGAAAAATATCGCCAAGGCCATGTTTTTCGATGATTTCCCCATTATTGTCTTTTTTTTTCAAATAATCAAATCAAATTTCGAAAAAGTGAGCAAAAGGGAACATAGATTAGATCTTTATCGACACGTTCAATTTTTTTCATCAAATAATAATGAAAAATAAACCTTGAAAGTTAGGTACAACGAAACCCTTGCTTGGCAACATTTTAATTGTATTCGGATAGTAGCGCCACAGTCTTTCAGTTTGTAGGGTATCACTTCCACTTTTCACTTCTGGTTATACCGAAAATTGACAGCAAATATTTTATTTTCAACAGAACGCCCTGTATTCTTTATAGTTTTGAATTAAAAATTCAATTCTGAACTCAATTTAACATTTCCTATGCCTAAATGATACCGTTTAGGAAATAAAGAGGTTTTTTTCAAAATTTCGACCATCACACTCTTTTTTTACCAAAAAAAAATACAGTCATTTATTCATTTTATGTTCCTTCGTTGAGAATACTTCGATGTAGGCCATTCATTAATAATATTTTGAAATCATTACCTATACAGTCTATTCAGAAATTACTAATCATTGAGGCCATTTAAAAATGATGGTAACGCAATTTTTCAAATGAAAATAACTCTCTTTTTTAAATAGAAACTCCTTTTTTAAATTTAATTGATTCCACATTCAGTGGTGAAGATTCCCTGATATCTAGAATGAACGGTTTCCGAGATATTCGGTGTTTTAAGATATTGTAATAAAAATGCACTCAACTGCGTTTAACTGATTAATTTCAACAGTAAAAATATCGCTCATTTTATATCCACAAACTAAAAATAACTGATATATTTCGCACCGATAATGTTTGTTATGCAACCCTGTATTCATCTATGTTAACAGTGAATTGTCTACTAGCTGTCCATGCCTTTGTTTTTCGATCACGGAACTTAGTTTTTCAAAAAATTTTATTCAAAACTTCAATTGAGAAAAAAAAAATACAAAGAGATGTTGAAGCCAACACCGTCTCTGCGGGTTCCTGGAAATCTGCATGGGCAGCAATGCTTCGTTTAGCGATTCCCAAGGGACGGCACACATAACGATGCTTCATTATACCGGGTGTTCTTCTTTGTTTTTGAATTAAATGGAATTAAATATGAAGGATATGTATATGACTGACATAAAACTGCTTCATGCAACTTACTGTTTCACAAGAAGTACGTGACACAATCTTTCGATTTTTAAATGGGACAACCGGTATATTTTCACTTCTTTTGTCTCCATATCACATACAGAACACTTTTTTTAACCAAATGTATTATTTATTTTGAAATTTATTTTTTATCCTAAGGTACTATGGATACCTTCAAATCACCAACTTCAGTTGTGAAATTTTGGGAAAAATTCAATTTTACTGTTTCCGATCAAAATGTATCAGATATGTAAAATTTCATTTTTAAATTTCCATTACTAATTTGTTTCGAATGGCAACATGATGCTTCATCGGATTAGGAAAAAAGAGTATTTTATTATGATTAATTTGATACTGCACACTATTAGGTTTCAAACTCCATAATAACAGTACAAACACATAGTACACAATAATAGTTACCTAATTTAATTTTGCAGAAGCGAGGTAAAATAAGATGTGGACCTCCTTAATGATTTTGTTTTATCAGGTTATTTGATACATTTGGATCTTATTTAATTACCAAAACATGATTTAATTTCAAAAAGATTTAACGTAAATTTTTTAATGGAAGTTTGTTTAAAACCTGTTAGCGTGTGGTATCAAAAATAAAATAATATTTTTTCCTAACTCAATTTCAATTTAAACATTAAATTTTACATAGAACATACATTCTGACCGATAACAGTGAAGTGTTTTATCAAAAATTTATGGTTGATATTAGTGATTTGAACATATCCATTGTACCCTAGATTAAAAAATAATTTTCAAAGTAAAATAAATAGTTACAAAAAGTAAGAAGACGTGATACCTGGTTGTATTCAGAATGTCATGGAGATAAAAGAAGTAAAAATATACTGGGTATCCCATTTAAAAATGAAATTGCATGAACTTGAGTTACTTGTCAAAAAAAGAAGTATTATGTCATATGCAGATCCTTCAAATTTCATTAAATTTTCTTCAAAAACAAATCGACTCATGCACTGCTGAACCATAGAACAACATGAACAAGTGGAGGTACTGGTCGCAATCTCTTTGGTGGTCAGAGACTACCTTGGACAGGTGACGGTTTATCGTCCTATTCATTTTTCCTATTTTTTTTTTAACAATTCATCTGCTACACCATTCCATTTAGCTGTGGATGTAGAGCTGTGGTTTCAGATTCAGACACTGATCACAAAGCTCAAGAGTTTTTTTGGTAGATCTTTTAGTTACGATAGTCGTTGCCGATGTAATTTTTTTACGAATCTCTCAGATTTTCGGAGAAAACTCCTCAAAAGCATAGCTTGTGCGAACAAAGGACCAAGGGATCCGGGACATACAGCTTACGTAAAAGTGAATTTCGAACCACTTTACCACCGTGATGTTTGTAACAAAGGTTATTTTGACTGCATACTAATATTTGAGAACGTTGGGTTCTAATTGCCAAGGAACTTTCTCAATAGTTGACTAATGCCTTTCTCCGCATGCTCCATTTGTTTATTTCTCCTCTCAAAGACTGGGAACTCATCGCAAAACTTACTAAACTATGATTGCGACTTTAGCACTCAATGAATTACTCTGTTCAACTCTGTTAATTAAAATGATTTCTCTCAACTCAAAAGGGATTTGTAAGCCGGGATGTGAACTTTTGTGAATGAAACGCCAGACTTTATAACATTTAGATAAATATTGAACAAAACAATAAGAAATAACTACTTCCAAAGATGTTAATTAGGGACATTCGTCAAATTATTTGATAGTAAAGTGATTCTGACATATAATATAATAAATGGATAACGTTTAACTAAAAGATACCAAGCGCCAAATTGTAATATTGAGTTATGACTTGAGTCCAATAATTTTTAAAAACTACACAATAATTATTGAAATGGCGCTTGGCACTTTCCTCTATAGATGGTACCACATTCAATAAATCACTTGGATAGTTTTACATTGAGTAGGTTCCAGCTTTTGGAGTCTTATAGTACCCTCATCTCAAATTTGACGAGTTGGCACTTGGTACCTTTTAGTTAAATGCTATCCATATTATGGAATAATATAAATGAGGCGAAATAACTTATGCCCATTTCTGCATCATTGTCTTCATCATAGTCCCAATCACACTCACTGTCTTAATCATGAAATCCAATTAAAACTGTACATTTCAGTAGATGCATTTATGCAATTTCTTTAGTTTTAGTCTCAATCATAGGGCATGTTTTTATATCCACCACATTGGTGTGGTGGATTGTAAACTCGTCCTTTGATTTGTCCATTCAAAAATAAATATGCGGTGATTGGTCGAATGGAATCCACCACACCAATTTGGTGAGTATGCTCATATAAGACGAGATGCACAACGCGCAAGTGCGTCGATACTTATTTGACAAATGACAGAAATAATTATTTGTTTTGATTTGTGATCCTTGTTATTTGTTATTGTTTACTGTGTTTCGGAAAAAAATAGCCTTTGGGATAAAAAGACACTAATGACAGTGTTGTCATCCGTCAATTTTGTATTTTCCAGCTAATGACTATAGTGTTTTTGACCATGATAATGATATGTTGCATAAATTGGCCCTTACATTTCAACAAGATACATGACTTGATATAATTCAAATAGAATGGATTCACGAAAAGTTGATTAGAGGTTATTTAGGTCGACAAATTAAATGAAAAAATATTGATATTACCCCGGATTGGCTATTGGAACAGAGTTGAACTATGACACGAGAATTTACCCGACATGACTGCAACTACATGTTGACCAATGGAGATCAAACAAAAAGTACTTAATTTTTAAGATTCTCTCCAGTTTCATAATTCGGCCATCTAAACCCTCCCTCTCTGAGAATTCCTTTCGGGGTGGCCCATAAGGATATTATAAAACATGTCATCAAACGAAGTGGTCGTGGTGTTAGGGCGTTTGCCTTCATTCCAGGCGGACTGGGTTTGATCCCACCGCCTGTCACGGAGCTGAAGTGGTTCGGAATCCACTTTTATGTAGGTCCCGGATCTCCCTTGCTCGCACAAGCTCTGCTTTTGAGGGGTTTCCTCCAAAAACCTGAGAGAATTCGTAAAAACAAATTTTACAATTTTTTTCTTACGCGTTAGATGGAAAATCGATTGGAAGAAGAGGCCTAATCAATGCACCGCAAGATCACCGACTCATTTCTCCTTGTTTTCTTCCTGTGGGACGTTCAAAGTCAGAAATTCAGTCAGAAGATTTACGGTACCGCATAATTAAATGAATGTTAACTAATTACTCTAGATATTATTCACTACGTGAGAGAACACTTCAAACAGTTGTATAGGGGTGAACGGATGACATTTTGAACATTCACCAGGTAAAACATAAGTGCCTGCCATAATCATGTAATTTATTTGATCATTTAATTAAATGGCAATCCGTGGCTCAAACTTAACAACCGAGGTGGCGTTTAACTGAGAATGTAATGCCCTTTATGATGACACACACCCCTTGCGATTTGAGGAAAAAAAAGGGTGAATTACACCCATTCTTGGGATTGAAGTTAGAGCTACAAAAATTGACAGGATCGAGCAATTCAAAAAATATTCGCATAAAGGGATATAAACTTTTGATCGACTCTTTTCTGTAGCCAACCCTATACCGAGTGGCCGCCAGAACCGGGCCGGGCCCTTCTAACTTTTGAGTAGTTCGAGATTGAATTTTAAAATTTGGAGGGCTTATATTACTTCCGGTTTCACGAAAACATCTTCAGCTTTCAATTTTCAAATAAGATATTGTGTATATTTTCACAATCAAGAATTCTGGAGATCATTCCACATACAGTAGTAAAATATTTCCTGTGGAAATTTCATAAGCGTCAATTTTTGGCGTTGATTTTTGGAATCGCACAAAGGTGGCTGTGAGTGCTACAAAATATGTTTGTTTCTTTATTTTACTCCTTCACAAATTTTCTGTCATCGGCTTTCAAAGTGACCATAAATGATTTTTCTGTTATTACTTTGATTTTTCAAATATAACAAAGTTGGGACAGGTAATTTTTTTTAAAGAAAATTATTCAATTAATCCATTAATAATACATTTGTCAATATCCATTCGAAATCCGAAGGACAAAATCGAATAATAGTAATTCAAAATATACAGTGTCCTTCAAAAAGTTGGCATCATATGGGAAATTTTTTTAATAATAATTTACTTCGAAATTCAACTTTGGCATTGAGTTTGTATTTAAAACAGATGAAAAATTCCCTACTCAGAAGTTGTCACGTAACTTTTGCTACGTGTCGTAATTTCTATTTTTTTCAAAATATTCGCTCAAAACTACGTGTCGTAATTTCTATTTTTTTCAAAATATTCGCTCAAAATTTGTGTAAGTGAACTAAATGCTCAACGATACATCAACTTTGTACATCAAACAACCGAAATTTGAAACGGTTTTCTCATTTTATTGAAGAAAAACATAATTTTATCAATAACGACGAGAGAAGCCGTTCTTACGTTATTTAGAACATCAGCCTCGAAGGTTCTTTATTCCGCGCTCTCGTCTGGTTCATGGTGACGTAACACTTTCCTTCGAATCTTGTCTTAGCCAAAAAGGCCCGACTCCAGCTCAATACAAAAAATTTAAAAGATGCAAAAACTAAAAGTTGCAATATATCGTTGAAATTGGAGATATAGTTGTAAAATCGGGATAGAAACAGCTTAAGTATATTTTTTGAAATGTTAACAAGTCTATTTAAGCGATTATTTTGAAAAGAATGCTTTTGACAGGTAGCGAAATTCATGTGACCCCGCCCGAGTAGACCATTTTTCACCTTTTAATAAAATTTTACATTTGATGTCAAATTTTTGAAGGACACTGTATTCAGTCTTTGTCAGGACTATACAAACCACTAGCTTCGCAGAAATACTGCACGCATAATTTGATGTGTCCATGGTCCATGGTAAATAGCTTACAGGGAAGATAGTTGTGGAATAGTAATGATTATCACTCTTTAAATTAATGCCACTTTTTTGGATTGTGATTGTGATTTATTTTATTGAAGTTAATGAATCGTTTATTTAGTTCTCTAATCGTGATCAAATCTAACCGATAATAAATTTCAGATGGTCCGAGACCAGCCCACAAAGACATCCTCGCCATCCGCTCCTACATCCTCCTGTTCCTGAAACAACTGATCATGGTAGGCAACGGCGTCAAGGACGACGAGCTGCAGAGCATCCTCAACTACCTGACCACCATCCACGAGGACGACAACCTGCACGACGTTCTGCAGATGCTCATCTCGCTGATGTCGGAGCACCCGTCGTCAATGGTACCGGCTTTCGACGCCAAGTGCGGCGTCAGGACGATCTTCAAGCTGCTCGCCTCCGAGAGCCAACTCATCAGGTTGCAGGCCCTCAAGCTGCTCGGGTTCTTCCTGAGCCGCAGCACGCACAAGAGGAAGTACGACGTCATGAGTCCTCACAACTTGTACACTCTGCTGGCCGAGAGGTTGCTGCTTAACGAAGATACGCTGACCCTGCCGACGTACAATGTGCTGTACGAGATTATGACCGAGCATATTAGTCAGCAGATACTGTACACTAGGCACCCCGAGCCCGAGTCGCATTTCAGGCTGGAGAATCCGAGTAAGTGAACACTATAACTTCAACCTAGTAAACCTAATATCACAAGAAGAAGTTTCGAAAATATAAATACTAATTTATTCATTTATTTCATATACTTAAAAAGTACATATTATTTAACACACAAGAAATATACGTTGCTATGCGCTGACATCTTTTTAAACCTTTCTTACTTTGTTTATATCCAAACAGAACAAGTCAAGGGTCTGTAAACATTTGTTAGAATTTATTTAAATTCTGTTCATTGGAAAATATTAGGCGTAATAAGTTACATATTATTTAACACACAAGAAATATACGTAGCTATAGCCCAGTTCCAAAATTGTAGATAGTGACTCATCGTCAGTTTACGTGTATTCCGCACGCTGAAACCACGTAAACTGACGATGAGTCACTATCTACAATTTTGGAACTGGGCTATAGCTAGGCGCTGACATCTTTGTAAACCTTCCTTACTTTGTTTATATCCAAACAGAACTAGTCAAGGGTCTGTAAAAATTTGATAGAAGTTATTTAAATTCTGTTGATTGGGAAATAGTAGGCGTAATAAGTTACATATTATTTAACACACAAGAAATATACGTAGCTATAGCCCAGTTCCAAAATTGTAGATAGTGACTCATCGTCAGTTTACGTGCATTCCGCACGCTGAAACCACGTAAACTGACGATGAGTCACTATCTACAATTTTGGAACTGGGCTATAGCTAGGCGCTGACATCTTTGTAAACCTTCCTTACTTTGTTTATATCCAAACAGAACTAGTCAAGGGTCTGTGAACATTTGATAGAATTTATTTAAATTCTGTTGATTGGGGAATAGTAGGTGTAATTAGTTGTACGGAATGAACTTGCAAATGTCTCAGGTATACGAGTATAATAAACAGGAGCTTCCAATGCTATAGTCTCAAGTATTTGTGGGCAGTAGATATTGCCTAAAGGTGGGATTTCCTAGCGACGTCCAGCGTTCGCGGCCCGCCGCGACGTCTGGCCGTTAGTGACACATACAACGAATTTTCAATGCAACTGTTATGTTTGAAGCGGCGCGATTCAGCGTCTCAGCGGCCGGCCGTCGTCGGCCTCGTCCCGACTGCTCAAAAACATGTCAAGACGCGAACGCCGACACCAGCAGTAACATTATTTCAATGTGAAATGAGCGTGGTGGATATTACTACAACGTGTCACAGAAATTTACCAATACAGACGACGAAATTTTGATTAATCAAGTATATGAATATCCCTGCCTTCATGACCATTCACTCAAAGACTTCAAAGATTGTCAAATTCGGGAAAATATGTGGAACGAAATTTGCACAGTATTATCCATGGGCTGCGAGTATTAAATGAAAAATTCTCTGTTTTTTTTAATAGTAGGGAGCCATGAAGTCAATTAGTTTCTTTGTGTTTCCCTCAATATTTTTATCGATTAGTTAGATAATTGTCAGTTTATTCAGATAATTATTGTCAGTTCAGTATAGTCGTCATCATTCTCTTCTCTCAGTAAGTCTCGTTCATGCCCTCGCGAATTTCGCAATTTTTTTGCGAATAAAATGGCTATGGACATGATTCTGCATCAACGATTGGTCCAGCATAACTAGCAGCCATTTTATTTGCAGTAAAATTGCGAAATTCGCGAAGGTATACAATACTGTAATAATGCTGTTAGAACATTCCCATTCATTATGACAACAAGCAATTTTCACTTTTAAACTGTAGTCAACCAGAACACAAAACGCACTGGGGGTATAATTTCATTACAAAAACGTGGACGCCAGATGCTTCAAGCAAATCCAACAATTGTCGCGGCCAGCCGTTACTGCTGAACGTCGATGCGGGCCGCGAACGCTAGACGTCGCTAGGAAATCCCACCTTAGAGTATTTTTTGTAGAAATGTTACATCACTGTCTTATCTTTTGTGATAAAGTGTGGTCGAATATTGAAAAGGAATTATTTTTCAGTACATTCATATTATTTCCAACGTAAACCTAATCTATAAGCACAATACCTCAAGATTTTTTTTGCATCGTTCCAATCTGTTTGACATAGCAATCATAGTGTGGAGACCAGATAATTGACCCATATTCTAGAATGGACCTAATATATGAGCAGTAAAGTATTTTCAATGTGCTGTGACTGGAACCTCTGCATGTCCTGTAGGTGATATCCTACATCTTATAAGCTTTTGCTGTGATTTCATTTATATTGTCAGTAAAAATGAGTTTGGAATCAATTTTAATTCCCAAATCTTTGATCTCATTGACCAGTGATAATTGATTATCAAGGATTGTATAAGAAAAGTGGGTAGATGTTTTTATGCGGGAAAAAGATATTACAAAACACTTTCTGACATTTAAATCCATCTTATTGAGTTGACACCTGCGGGACTCTGTGTCATATAGAATTCTATCTCTCGTTTTCTTCAGTCGATTACTATCACAAACGACGATCACATTATTTTGCTCTCTGTGCTACAGTCGCCTACACATCGAGTTTGTTTGGCAACATACTTTTTTTTTCTTTTTCTTTTGGTATCTTGGCATCGACTGCTATGGTCATTAGCCATGTGTTCTGGATAGGACTTGTTACTAACTCCATGCGCCACCTTAGGTGCAGCACTGATAATTGGAACGTAACAGTGAATCGTGCAGGACTCACCCCAGTTCAGCCACGAGATTTAAATAATTTAATTGGTCAAATTAAATTAAAAAATCCCAGCCGCAACTGGGGCTCGAACTCCGGACCTTTCGACCCAAAGTCGGACGCTCTAACCACTGCGCCACGCCCCGACATTTGGCAACATACTATCCGATTTAAAAGCAATTGCCAAAATTTGATGATATTCCAGTAACATTTCATATTCTTCCAAAATTACTTTCATTGTCAAGCATTTTTTTTAACTGCTGGCAGATTCATGTGCTTTTTAATTCATTTTAAATAAATTGTGATATTATTGCATTATATTGTATATAAAAGGATTACATGTATTAGCTCTAGAGGAAGAAGAAAGGATGGCACATTCATTTAGGAAATATTGAGAGAAGACTCATGAGAGAAGAGTCAGATCCATTTTTAATAGAAGAAAGAACTCTTTGAAGTAAACAAGGTTATGGCTCAATATATTTTTTAGTATTTTGCCTCAGATGAATCATTTGAATAAACCTGTGGCTATACCATCGATAATTAGATGATTTTTTGTGTCCCAAGTTTTTATGCAACAGGAACATACCAAAGAGTAATAGGTAGAAGTCATGATCATTCTATAGCACAGCAATATGTCTCGAGGGCCATAGAAGAGGTAACCATTGCTATTGTAAATACTTTGCCTGTCTTTAGCTGATCTTTCTGCAATTCTGCAGCTTTTGTCTTCGTTTTTGACTTCAGGTCTACCAGTTCCTATATTTAAATAAAACAGAAGTAATCATAAATATACACCTGCAAATGGATTATGGCTCTGCACTGTACTTTTCTGAATACAAACTCTTCATTATTCGATAGATTTTTCTGCAAAACCTAAGCTGTTAAGCTTGTAGCTCACATTTTGCTTTGCCGTCTATTCCAACTAATTTATTTGTTATCAATTTGGGTTTTTTTTTGCTTATATCGAGCATTATTTGCAGTATTCACTCCGTACCCTCATTATTTAATATTTTATACTATTTGCTATGGAAATTGTTACATAAATATATTTGATATACAACATTGACAGAATAAATCACAGAAAACGACATGTCTGGACATCTTGCTTTCTGGCTACCGGGATAGTCGAGTTTAGGCGATAATTTTTCTGCACAGAGTACAAGTTATTTGTGGAATTCAGTCGACAAGTGGAATTCAATATGACACAGAGTCCCGCTGCAGTCAATTAAGTTATCTTCATCTTGCAAAAGATTAGTATCATGAAATGAGTTCACAGGGCGGAATAATTTCAGATCGTCAGCAAATAACAAAAATTGGGAATTTCTTATTGAAAGAGGTATAATACTTATAAATAAGTTTAAAGGGAGTGGGCCAGAATGTGAACCTTGTGGTTCACCAAAAGATACCGTTATGACATGTGAAATACATCCAGCCACCTTCACACATTGTGTTCGTCCATTCAAGAAGCTCTTGAAACTGTGCAGCTGTCCATTGAAACCAAGAGACGTCAACTTGGATGCCAAGATATCATAGTTGACCCTATCGAAAGCCTTGGAAAAGTCTGTATAGATAGAATCGACCTGACATTTGATAAAATAAAATTTTATAAAATGAAACTTTGAAACAGTAACAAATTAGTATTTGTGGATCTTCCCTGTGCAAAACCATGCTGTTGATCATTAATTATGTTTCTGCACATCCAAGAGACATTTTTTGTTTCAAAGTAATCCAACATTTTGGGAATTTCTGATTGCATGCAAATTGCTCTATACTTAGTTTTCAATTTTATCTTTTTTCCTGATTTGGAAATAGGTGTTGAGAAGTTGTGTTTCCAGATATCTAGGAAAATGCCAGATTTCAGGGACATATCGAATATTATGTGATTGGGTTCATTTCCGATTTTATTTTTTCTGACCATGTCGATAATTAATTGTTTTTCAGTTGTATAGAGTAAAAAATTAATATACCTTCTTCCCAAAAATGCATCCATGACATACATTTCTTGTTTCAGTGATTCTTAAAGTAGTGGCAACCCTAGTTCGACAGTCGAAACAAAGCGACCAACTTTTGGACGTTAAAAAGTTATTCTTATCAGATATGACCCTTCTGTGCAACAACAACAGAGAGAACAGAAGGACAGTGTTACAGATGTCCGTTTGGCAGGAATGGCTCGTAGCTATGGCTTATATCCACCCGAAAAATGCGGACGAGCAGAAGCTTTCGGATATGGTGTATTCTCTTTTCAGGATGCTATTGCATCATGCGATAAAATATGAGTACGGTGGATGGAGAGTTTGGGTCGATACTTTGGCCATCGTTCATTCGAAGGTGAGTTTTGAACTATAAAATATTCTAAATGAAAGAATATCATTACTATTCTGTGAAACAAATCATTTCGACAATGAAGAAAATACCCTCTTCTCCACACATTCCCATAAAGTGGGAAATATGGAACAAATATCTGACAAAAAACAACCACTTGCCCTTAAGAATATTGAATTGTATCTGACGTCCATTTGTATTATCTGCCAAAGATAATAATGAATTAATGACGAACACAGCAACAAGATCTCTCACTTCATCTTAAGAAGCACACAGTATACTGGGTTTTTCTTCAGATGACTTATTAAATCAATATTACTTATCCCGGCGATACCATATTTTGAAAGATTAAACCAAAAAATAGTTATGTATTGACAAAAAAACTCCACCATATGAGCAATGTGACGAATACTTCTTTTTATTAAAAGCGTTTTTCTACGTTCATGCAAAAAACTAAGTCTTTATTGAACTCATCTGTCATTCTGCTACAGCGTTCTGTCTGACAAACATAAAAGTCAAATCGACGCCATATTTAGTCTATTTTCTATGAGATTGTACTAAGTTTTAAACAGTTGTATATTTTATATTATTGTCAATCACATTTATTACATACTGGGATTACAACATTACTTGAAAATGCAATTTAATAATGAAATTTGTTTCTTTGAATATTATATTACTTTTATCAGCTACATTTCAACACTTTAGTTCTACCTAAATGGAACAGTTTTTGCTTTTGCACAAACGTAGAAAAATATGGTATGCAACTCGTGCAAAAATTGTTTATTGCACTCACGTGTTGTCCAACTCGGCCTGACGGCCTCGTCGGACAATTTCACGTCGAGTGCAATAAACACTTAGTTTTTGCACTTGTTGCACAAATATCTATTATTCAAGTTGCTCTGTGTGTGTGTGTGGTGTTTGTTAGATGGGTACAAATCTTGCAAGCTGAATCAGAACCACTTCCTCTTATTCCATGGTATTGAAATTTTACATATTGGTTCAGTTCTGAAGACAATACATTGTCGAAGAAATTGTCCCCTCCTGCCCCGTGAAAGCTAGATAGAGAACGCGTAGGGTTTCGGAAGATTCCTTGGTGGATTTGGACGTCAAAAATTATAGCTCGCCACCCCCCTATTTTTCTCCAAAAAAGTTGGAAATCAAAATAGGAAAAATCCGTAAAAATAGTGAAAAATATCTGACCGTCGAATATGATGGTTTAAAAAAATTTCACCCACTCTTTCACCCCTCAAAAAAATATGTCTGCTGGTGGGCTCGCTCCTTCCCCTCTTTTCCAATAATGTTGCGAAAACAAAATCGGAAAAATCCGTAAAAATTGTGAAAAATATCTAACCATCGAATATTATAGTTCTGAAAAATTTAATTTCCTTATCTAGATTGAGAATGCGTAGAAAATTGGAAAATTTCCTGATTTTAAAGTGAAAACCAATCATAAAAGCTTGTCGCGAGAATAAATATTGAGGTAATTTTAAATTTAATTCACGATAAGAAATACATACATTCAAGCTTTTATATCATTTATTTACTGGTTAAAATAAAAAGGAAGATCCCGTAGTGTTCAGAGAAAATCCTGGGATCCAAAAGGGTAAGAACATAGGAATTGGACTTTTTTAATTATTGTAATTATAAGCTGAAAGAACTTGTCCTGAAAGAGAGACACGTTCCTCAAGTCTCTTGAATGACGAGTACATAAAGGGGTGGAAAGACAGAACTTGTTTGTACAATCCTGATAAAAATGCCAACGGTGGAACGTGGGAAGTTACAGTTGTGTCTACACAGTGAGTACCTACTTGGGCTTCGTTTGTTGTTTCATAACTTTCCGAAAGTGCAAAACCAAATCTTACTAGAAATGAAAACTTTGGCTACTTGAAATCATTGAAAACATTACTAACCAGGATATTACGGGATACATTCTAATCTACGATGGATCGTTATGAACGAATCATAGATTGTTGAAATAGAAAAAACATACTATAGAAAATATAGGTTCGATTCATGCTTGAATTGTGAGTCTGAAAACCCAGCATAATAGAATTCTTGCAAACTACACTCTTTCAGGCAACTTTACATCCTTTCTAATCCGAAAATGTAATTTGATACTTCTAACACTTCTACAAATTCAGGTAGATACTGTATACACCGACGTCAGCAAAGCATTCTTGTGGAAAGGCTGGCGGAGGTCGGTGTACATAGATCGTTGTTGAAATGGATGAAAGAAACGGAAAATATTTCCATAACTCTGAAACTATCATCTCTCTATATTATGCATTCGTCAAAAGCAAGATTACTTTTGCGTCAGCTATTTGGAATCCTCAATATGCTGTACACTCAAAAAGAATAGAGAGTGTTCAAAATAATTTATTAAGATACCTAGACTTCCAAAACAACATTATTGTGCAGGACCACTTAATAAAAGACGAACAGTGTCAGATTTATCTATTCTCTTCAAAATATTTAGACGTGAAATTGACTGTCCACACTTACTCGTAAAATAAATTTCATTGTTCCTGGTAGAAATAATCTTACTATACTCCATTCAATATTCCCTACTGTAGGGCCAATCTGGAACAAAACTTCCCACTCGATCATATGCAAAAACCATTCAATACACACTGTCATGATTTCAATTCACCTCTCGGCATTTTCTCGATATCATTGTCTCGTTTCAAAATTTTGTGGAAAAAAATGTTTCTGAACTCAGATCAATATATGTATAGATCAAAATGTTTTTTTTTTCTCACCCTGTACTTACTCTATTTTTAAACTAGACTAGGAGTATAAAAACATATTATTAAGTAACAAATTTGTTTTACTTGCTAGATAGTAATATTTATTATTGTGGAAATAACTTGGAAAAATTATTTCATAGCGGATGCTAGTTTTTGAACTATTTTCTGTTAGCAACCTGAAATTGTAAATAAACAAATAAATGTTTTATGGAAAGTTATTAAACAAACATCTTACATCCATTATTAATTACTGAATTTTTGAATACAGTAGAAATTGCCAATCCCTAAAGATTGGCAATTTCAATTCATTTTTTTGTCTTGTAATGTGATCAGAAGAACTACCAATGTGAGATCTGTTTTATGCTTGTATATCAAATACACAGTTTCAAGTATGAAAATTGCAACAACTGTTAAAATGTTGTTCGACATGAATCCTGCCTTGCTTTGCATCAATATCGTGGAGCACGCTTCAGCAAAATTCTGAAATCTATAATCACAACAAACTCCCTAAAATGCTTTTCCATACCGCAGACGTGATTCAGGAACGATACGGATTCAAATTTCATCGGATTTTACAAAATTAAATAGAATATACCTCTTCATGTATTGCTAAATACGTATTATCAGCTGGATGGTGCACCTTACCTACATAATTAACGTTTGGTGACTCATTTTCCTAATGAACATTAAAATGATCAGATATTTTACTTTTATAAACTATGCACTCTGATATATTTGTGAAAATGTTCTATCATAGTTGATGAAATCTTACTGATTCTAGTAGGTGAATTTACTTTTGGAGTTAAAGCATATTGTAAAAACAATTGCTACACAGACAATGAATCACATATTTCGTAAAATCGACATTGAAATCACCACACACTATGATGAATCTAGACTCTAGAGCGATTAATAAAATCTAAAACTTGACCCGTACTGTCTAATGAAATAGTCGTTAGTCTCCTGCTGTAGATGATATTAGTATTTCATGTAATGCTCCGAGCAATAAAAGATTATTCCTCGGAGATGTAATGCTGTAATATTTCAATGGATTATATTTTTAATTTTTACAATGTTTAGTTCTATAATGTTCTATAATGTCTTCAATAAAAAAAAAATACAGTTGTCAAAAAAATTCAAAATAAAAATTGTCCTAGATCTAAATGGATTACATCTGAAATTATAGATATAGCGAATAAAAAAAATGAACTCTATAAGAAACTTAGAATCTTTCACGAAAACATAGACCTCCGCGAAGAATATAAACAACTAAAAAATAAAATAAATATACTAACAGAAACTGCTAAAAAAGCCTATGCAAATAAAATCATTGAACAGAACAAAAGCAACACAAAGGGGCTCTGGGACAGTGTCAATGAAATCTGCAATAAACAAAGAGCAACTACAAGCATTCAACAAATCAAAATAAATGATCAGATAAAACACAATAAAATCGTTATTTCCAACAGCTTCAATAAGTACTATAGTGAATTGGGAGAGAAATATGCCAACAAAATCACTGAACCAGTAGATTTTGTTCACAATGAAACTAAAATTGAAAATACATTGTATTTGTACCCTACCGATGAAATAGAAGTGGAACAAACCATAATGGAATTGAAGCCAAAAAAAACTCCAGGTGATGACGACATTCGCTCCGAAACTCTCAAACAGATAGTTAATGAAATCAAAACTCCATTAACCTTTTTAATAAATCGGTGTCTAGATACAGGGTGTTTTCCAAAAATTCTCAAAACAGGTCTCATTAAACCATTATATAAGAGCGGTGATAAAACAGAAATGGTAAATTACCGACTTTCTTTAATTTCAAATGTGGCCAAAATAATAGAAAAAATACTTAAAAGAAGGATACTGAAATTTTTAAATAGATATAATATCATTTCGAACAGACAATATGGTTTCAGGGAAGGGAAATCGACGGAAGATGCCATACTTGCCCTAACGTCTTACATTTATGACGCACTCGATAAAAAAAGAAATACGTTATGCATATTCGTCGATCTATACAGTCTACGAACCATGACCATGATACCAGAAACAGAAAAAATAATGTATTGCCACCTCGTTCTTAAAAAACTATTGCTCAACGAAATGCATCTTACCTTGGACCTCGTCTTTATAACAGCGTACCAATACAGATTAAGGATATCAAAAATAAGAATAGTTTTAAAAAATCAGTAAAAATATGGATAAAAAAATCTGCTAGATATTTTTTCGGAGATTTTATACATCAAGTATGATTCTGCCACTCAATGATGTTCACTACTTCACATAGTTGTGTTCTTTTTGTTAACTCTAATTTTCTTACAAACCACAAAAAAAATCTAAATCTCTTGAATTTTGTAAATATTTACTACTAATACCATGTGTTATTAATATTATATTAATGAATTTTGTATTAATTTTATTGTCATTATACGATATCTATGTTCTATGTAACCATATATTTAATTTTTAATTACGTCACTTTTAATTATATATTATTTAACATTTATAATATTACATTCATTCTCATGCGTTCAATATCATGAGAAGTCACACACAAGTGGTATAGCAGCTGATAACTGCTATACACACTTCAGTGAACTGTTCATGTTTATTTGCCATAACGGTTATTAACTGATATGTAAACATTGTACCCATGAATAATTATGCAAATAAACATTATTATTATTGTTATCATATGGCTGTTTATACCAGTATAAATAAATACAAATTGTTGCTAACCGTGAGGTGATGTCTTTTGTCGGTTTTTATAGCAAAACTTGGTCAAATGTTTTCGATAAAACAAAGTGTGGTCACTTCCAATAAAAAAGTGATGATATCTTGCTTGTACCGTCAAAATGAGCATATACGAACACCACAACAATCGCTTTTTTTATTAAAAAAATCGGGTTCGGTTGCTACTGTAACAGTAGAGGAGCGTGGACATGTTAACACGGATTGGTATACAGTTTTAAGTTAAGTTATATTTACAATCTGAATTTTCCTGCACTGATGACAACGGAATTTGAATTCAATTTTCTTCGCAACTGCTTCTATATTTGATTTTTTTTTTCAGTCTCCATATTTTTTATTGTATCGTTTTGTAAACTGTTTCTTATTTGCACACATTGCATTCTGCATTGAATTTCTAGATTCATTCTTGCGTGCGTTGTTCTCTTCAATAATTTTTACTCGTAATATACAGGAAATGGTAAAGCATCTCTGGACTCAGCCGAAGTTTTTCAAACTGGATGGTAGACTGTACAACATGATAGACAGCAAATCCGGATTTATCTCGACTTCCATTTCGCTCAACTTTTCAACTGCGTCAAAAAATTTGTTCAAATGATTACGAAAATCGTCACCATCATTCATTCACTGTAAAGTGAGATATTTCAATAGTGTGGCTTTCCGATCTAGTCCTTTCAACTGGTATATATTTTCCAACTAAACAATCCAAACTTGACGAGAAGATGTGCACCCTTTGACTTGTTTCAGTTTTGATGGACTGATTGACAGAACGATATCGGATTTCGCTTTGTTATCGTTCTTTATCCAATTTTGCGAACTTGTCACGGAGACTGTGTCATCTTCCATCAAAGATGGTTTCAATACATCACCGTTCACGTATACCCATGCATCATTATTGACAAGTAAGGCCTACATTTGCCTTTTCCAGGTATCGTAATTATCTTTGGTGAGGGTTTCATTTCTGGATATATTCGTATATTCGTCGAATTCATACTGGATCACTTCTTGGTATATTTCAGTTGATTTACAATTTCTATACTTTTAGCTCTAGAGTTTAGGTCCATAAACTGTTCAGTAGAGAGTTGGAAAGAATTTGGTTGTGCTTACAACTTGCACCAATTTAACTAAATGGACGAGACAATAACATACTTTTTTATTCCGATATAACAGATGATAAACAACCTGACATTCGATAACAACAACAAAATTTGTGTCCATGAAAACATGGCTTGCATTTGTCTTGATTCCATTCCAACATATTGGAATGTACGACTGCTGAGAAGCAGCAATGTGCGACACGAACCAAAAATTCACTATATTTGGCTTCATCTATCGCCAAATTTAGTTACTACCATAAATTACTCTATTATATTCTAAACTAATTTTTAAATTTGTATACATTGGTGAAGCAATCAGAGTGAAAAAGTCAGATAACGTTTCCGTTTGAGCATTGAACACATTTGTAACACCCTATAGAACACTACATACGTAACGATACTTAGACGGAACAGCGAACCCTTATTTCGCTAAGAGACTGATCTGATGTCGAAACAAAGAAACTTCTGATGCGTCACAGTATCAGAAATCAATACTCGAGCGGCTGAGTAAGATTAATTAGATTGTAAGATACTCGCGAAACGTGTATATAATGCTTGGTAATTCAGGACAGTAAAAAAACTCAGAAAATCTTTACTCAATCTCAATTTAATTAAGTTTAAAAATGGACATATACGATTCTTGACTACAGTAAGCCACAATAAAATTCGTCTGGTATAAGAAGAAAAATGAGCTGCAACAGCTATAGATTATGGTTCGCAACACACTGTATTAATTTATACATTTTTTTAAAATAATATGCGATACTCAACACATCATATGTATATAATTGATGAACAATAATCAAGTAACTTTCTTTGATTCTAAAAATAAATCGATGGTTTTCGATGACAGGCTCTTCCCCGAAGGGAGGGAAACGGCACAACCGAGGATTCGGGACATTTCACCTTCTTTGTAATATTTGGACTGAACTTAATTTGATTTGCAATTCGACAACATACGTCTGTTTCATCTTGAAACTTGCGTTGTGCTTTCGGAAACTTTTATCATGACTTTTGAAACGACTTTCGAGTCTTGATAAAAATGGTGTATTAACTAGCTCGAAAAACTAGTAGATTCGACTACAATTGCTGATTCGTCGTAGACTTTCCAACGAATATTTGGCAAAACTGAATCTGTCTCTTAACGACCAGCACACTGATTCTCTTAATTAGAAGAAACGCTGACTTTCTTATTATCGGGTTTTGGCACTAAGAAACACGAAACTGGACATCACGAACTGTTGATTCTGACTGTTGTTCTGGAACTCTAACTAAAAACTCGCTAACTTGGTACTGGACATCGCGAACTATGGATAAGGACCACAAACTATATGAATAGTTGATTCAGAACTGCCCAAGAATACGGTATGGGTCAGTTTATATCCTCGAGAAGCTGTATATCTTATTTTAATGATCAATAAACTTGACAATAGCGACATTAATTACAGATTATTAACATTTTAATTGTCTTTTTATCCTATATTTCATGATCTTAATCGCTCACACGTGGGTTTTAATGAGCTCAAATCGAGTTTTATTGCCAGGCAGTGTCAAGAAACGCGCATTATAATTATATTTATTACATCTATAAATATATTCTTACGACTTTTATAGTCTATAAATTCGCAATACAATCATTATTTTTATGTGGCTTGCCAGCTGCAACTTGATGACTAATCAATTAAAAACATTTGTGCATGTAGAATACATGTATTTACGTTCGATTTTTCCCTTCTGTACTTTGTCCTACGATGGGGTTTTTATTGTTTAAATTATTTTCCCTACGTTTAGACATTATCTTGCATCTAATTAATGATTAAATTATTCTACAGGATGTAGGCTGGAGTTCCATCACACATTATTGAAATAATCTTATTTTCAGGTATCTTATGAAGAATTCAAGTTGCAATTCGCACAAATGTACGAGCACTACGAATTGCACAGAGCCGACAACATAACCGATCCGTTGCTGAGGCAACAACATCCAATCAGCACCATCTCGGGTTGGCACGACACCACTCAGAACATCCCGAACGGATGTCACCCGGACAACGAAAGGTGGCAGCACTCCCGCGCGTCCCTTCAAGAAATCGAGCTCAACGAAAACGACAAGTCGGAGCAAGTATGCAGCTGCGATTACAATTCGACCCTTTCGGACGGCAGCCCGGTGTCGTACGTGGCCAAACACGAAGACAGTGAAGTGGTTTCTCTAGACTCGAGGACTAGTGACCTGTTCAGTGACGGCAAGATCAGCAAAGAGTCGGCCTATTCGCAGGACTCCCCGTTGAAGTCGCAGCTGGCTGAGGACAACATGGACGTCACCGCCGATTCTCCCTTCTGCAACGGCGTGCACACGGAGAGCAGCCCGAGCTTCGGCAGTCCGATCAAGGTCAGCTCAGAGCGCGTCGAGGTCGTCGAAGAGATATTGCGAGAGATCCTCTCGAAATCCGAGAAACTGCTGGAAGATCGCGTCGATGTTTGCTCGTCGGACTCCAGAACGATCTCTCCCGTCGTTCAAGACCAGGAAATAGCTCAAGCCGCCAAAGAGGTTGTGAATAATGTACCCGAAGTAGATAGGGTGAAGATCCCAGTAGAAGAAGTAGTCGAGAATGTGTCGAAGGATTCGCCGGAAGTGCCTGCCAGTCAAACGCAAATGCCGAGTGCGGATGCGGAACTGTCGAGTCCCGATATGGATATTCCGAGCCCGACGGAAGAGGTGTCTAGCCCCGAACGGGAGGTGCCAGATAGCGATCTGTCTGAAAGGTATGTGTCCATTCACAGTGTAACTGAAATTTGAAGAAAAAAATGTGAAATTGTATTTACACTTTCTAAGATATACTTGTATCGATAGCTCCTGCAGACAGTCGACTTTACGGGTGAACTGTGATTTTTGTAAAAACGGAAATCACTTCTGAAACAAACAAAGGACCCTGCACATTTACTACATAAAATGGCTTTCGGCTAATTTTGATCAAATAGCTCAAATAAGTGATAGGGGTGGCTGGAAATAAGGGGAGGTGATGAGGAGAATGACTCCATGAGTCACTTCTAACTTTCATATCCTAGTAACAGTTATGGACAATTTGTAATAATTATATCATTTTATTCATGAGATACAGCATTTGTAAGCATTCAAATTTTCACACTGTACATGGAAAACTATATACTTTTGGACATGCCGTTTGTTTTATAGTTTTAACGGATTGAGTGATAATCAAAACGATTATGCAAGCGCGATTCATGGGGGGGGGGGGGGGGGTCATGACACCCCTCCTGGGTCCAGCTCAACCGGTGATTTTTCATTCTCTTCTATGAAATTCCTGATCAATTCAACAAACAAATGTACTAAAAATAAATTAACTTATACTGACTCGCGCCACCACTCATTCGTTTCATTTCCCTTGGCAGTTGTGTTTTTGTGGTTACGATTTTAGATTTATAATAAACTCTTCATTCATCTAATCTAAAGTTAGCCAGTAAAGATTGGAAACTGAATTATTTAGAATTTTTATTTATTTACTTATTGATCAGGTAGACTACTTCCGTATGCACCGAATGTACCTAATCTGGATTAAATAACTTTTCAGCAAATAAGTGAGATGACATTATAGTTGATTTTATGGGAGAGACAGAGACATAACAGTCGATTAGAATTCTATAGTACACGGTGCACACGGGCGTTAGTATATTCACCCGTTTTTAATGTAGCATTTTCACATTGTTGATCATGAACACATCACATTCAGGTAATTACTTACATGAAGATATTTTATTATTATTATTAGTGAATAAGAAAAGCTTGATATAAAAGGCATGCGTTTTGGTAAATTCAGGTATCAGTTTGAAATATAGTTTGTTACTATCCATATAGGACGAAACTGTAGTAATGCAAGCGTTTCAAATATAAAGTGGTGTAAAAACATATTTTTATTTCGCCAGGGAAAAGCGAAAAATTGACTTCGTAATTGGAAAAACAATCCTCTGCATACATCCGACATAAGGTCCAAAAACAAAGTTCAGAATATTTAATGGGTCAGTGTAATATTCAAATTTATTCAGTTTTTTTTTGTTCTTTTCAGCACAAATAAAAATCGAAAAGCACTATGATATTTTCTCTCTATATATGATATATAAAAAATATATGGTATCATAAGTTACTCTTTGTTGATTTCAAAGCCCGTGACCCCCCCCCCCCCCTTACGCGAGGGCTGGATCCGCCCTTGCGATTATGGTATCATTGATATTTATCAATTACTATGAACATTGGTGGATGTGAATAAAAGGAATTTTGAGTAAATGCTCCACTTCCTTGAGACAGACATTACCTCACCCATTGTCTTGCTATGCACTAATGCAATACCCTTTGTGAGATATTGTTTTTGATTCCAATGGAGGGACTCATGAGGTAAAACTTATTTAATATCTATAATGAAACTAAATAAATGGAATGATTTTCACTAAAAAGATTTACAAAACAGCTGTTGTACAGCGAACCGATTATAGTGGTTTTGTAAACCTTCTTAGTGAAACTAATTTCATTTATTTTCATCAAAAATTCGATGAATACCCAAAATAGCAAAAATCAAAATTTTGACACTATGTAGCTCGAAAACTGGTCATAGGATCAATCTGCAAATTGGACTACGTAATGGGAATGCCAGGATCTACAACATATCGAAATTTGAGCAAAATTACTCGAAAGCCGTTTAATAACGTATTAAGTATATGTACGGGGTGCTTTTAGAGAGTTATTAAAAATAATTGGGAATATTGAAGAAAAATATCCATATGTGACATCAAACATTGTATTATAACTATATACATATCCCAAATTTCATTATTCACGAATTCACAAGGATCACAGCCATTTCAGCTAGTTGTATAGACAACATATTCACCAACTTAGAGAAACAGTCTTTTGATAGCTGCGTTTTCGAACTCTGTCTATCGGATGATCGTGCCCAATACTTTATTATGAAATCTTTGTCTGAAATTTCTAGTCAGAAAGATATTTCAGCTTACAAGAACTCGTGAAATAATTAAAATTCAAAATGCGAAAAAGTGGGCCTGCGACAATTTCATCAATTATTCTGAAAGCAAGTCCAACTCGTGTTGGAAAATATTAAACTTTGAAAGAAATAAAAGCAAAACCAGTACCCATACCAGCGATATATCTCCCGATACTTCCAGCGACTTTTTTAGAAATTGTTGATGAAATCATAATATCGCTTCCAAACATCATCAAGTCTTGAATTGAGTAACATGTAATAAAGGGAAGAAAATGAATCTGTTGGAAGCCATGGAAATTAATAAATCAACTAAAAACCCGAAATACAGAACCCTCAACGAGCAACTCGATTTATGTAGATCTCCACTTTTGAATATATAATTTTGACCATCCAGGTAATTTTCATAACCTCCAGTATTGAATTTATATCTTTTCATCCCTGATCCTTTAATCTCATTTAATTACCTCTCCATCCCGTTTTAACTGCAAACTACCTTATAACTAAGTTTTAGAGTTCAATTGTATTAGTTAGTTTTTATACTTGATAATGGGATAAAACCCGAAACCGGTCGTGAAAATAAAAAACTAGTAGAAATAATAAGAAAAGTGTTTCATTCGTTTCATAAACGGAATGTTATTAATTTTTCCAGGTATCTCACTCCAACAGAGGACATGATGGAAAGGCGAGAAGACGAAATGGAGTCATCGGGTAAGACTGACATGTGTGATAAGGAGAAAATTAGAACAGTTGAAAGTGATGTAAAAAGCGGAGATGAAGAAACGAACTCTGAGGGTGTAAAAATAATAACCGAAGAGGGACAAGGTGACGTGAGTGATAAAATAAACATTAGTATTACCGAAACTGTTATAAAAAATTCTGAAGCTGTGCCAATTGTTGAAAATAGTGCTGTGTCTGTAGAATTAGAGCCGTCCAAAACTGATTCTAGTCTAAGTGAAACAAACATTCAATCTAATAGTGATAACGATTCTAAATTAGATAAAGAGGGCGCTGTCGACATTGAAGCTGAAGTGCCTCTGGTTGAAAATATATCAACGATTTCACAATTCTGTGATCCTAGTCATTACGATACTGTTGCTGATGCCGACAGTGATGTTATTGTTAATAATATTAGCGCCAATACAGAGTCCGTTACTACTAATCCAACTGAAGTTCCTTCAAAACCTGTCGAAGGTGTGAAAAGGAGAGTGAGCCTTCCGACGAGTCATTTAGAGAGCCAAAACAATGACTTCAATTTGGACACCACAAATCATTCCATTTCGCCTCAGAGGAGACCTAGAAGTGCTTCGACTTCTACCCAGGTGGATCCCAATCTTTTTGGTGAGTAATAGTCAATTTGAAACGGATACTCAACATTTGACTAAAAACGCACTTACGTATTTTTAGAAATGGATCATTTATTTGAGCTATAGTGTAAAGTCCAAATGCCCAAACCACTTATTAAAATAAATATATTTGGGTTTGGTTGTGGTTTTTGAAGACTCTTATATACATGAATGATATTAATTTTATACTTGTTCTAATATTGTTGATAACGTTTTGTGGAGACTTTTCATATTCTTGTATTGTTTTATTTTTCTTGTTTTAATCGAAGGTCAAACACAGTTTTGAGAATATTAGAGATCTCGATATTCACTTCAGACTTTTTTTTATTATAATCATCAGGTTTGCTAATTTTTCATTTTATTCCAGAAACGAAACATTCCAAATCTGGAACATCAAGGCCGATGTTCAGTCCAGGACCAACAAGACCACCTTTCAGGATACCAGAGTTTAAATGGTCTTACATTCATCAGCGACTTTTATCAGATGTTCTGTTTTCTCTGGAAACTGACATACAAGTGTGGAGAAGTCATTCAACTAAATCTGTTCTGGACTTTGTCAATAGCAGTGATAACGCCATTTTTGTTGTTAACACCGTTCATCTGATATCTCAGTTGGCTGATAATCTGATCATTGCTTGTGGAGGTCTTTTACCTCTATTAGCTTCAGCCACGTCACCAAATGTGAGTTCCTACCAATTCTGATTTCTCTCTCTCTCCTCTCTCTCTTTATGAGGTACCATGAAAATTACGAACAAGACTGAAATGTTCACCATTGAAAATATTTATAGCATTATGTATTTTGAAATTTCTATTAACTCTCATATTTGAACATATATTAATCTTCAGTTTTCAGGAGGGGCAAAACACCATTTTTATACAGTAGCAAAAATATTTTGTTATATATATTCAATGTAAATTACGAAATTATCAAAATTTGATCTAGTTTTGGAGAAAAGCTATGAGTAAATAGAGACACATTGTCAGGAATATCAGGAACTGTTCATAATCGAAAACAAAATTATTTGTTTATTTATTGTTAATAATACAATATCGATCTATTATATAAAGAAATACATTTCTCATGAAAACATTATCAAATAAGTGAAAAACTTGTCCATGATCATGTATAATTAATTATGAAATAATCCACATCAAAATACACAATATGATAAATATCCATTATACAGGGTGTCCGGTAAAACTTGTACAATATTGAAACTGGTGATAGACCAGCTCATGAATGTTCAGAATATCGGAATTTCACCTCAGTAAAAATATCACTGTTTTCTTGATAATGGGCATTTTAAGAATATCTGGAAAATCGCTACCTAACCTTGGATTTTTGAGTGCCATGTATACAAATTGAGATGAATTCGAATATCTTTGCTGCTGAAGATTACTGCTGAGTGATGCTTTTAGACGTACGAAACAGTTTTTCAGAAATATGACAGATTTGAGTTTCATCAATTTTTTTTTAAAAACATAACCAAATGGAAGTGTACATTAATTTCAAAAGAATGCTCATTTTGTCCAGATTCTACCATGGTATAAAACAAACTATAACTGTTTTTGGAGGAAGTGATTTCCATTGAATTAGGTGTGGTTTTATTTATTCTAGGCTTCCATCAACTTTTATACTTACGCCCAAAAATAATTTTATTTCGATTTTATCAAGATAAAATGTGGAAATGTCCATTAATAATAAAGAACAGACTGCTTGGTAGCGTCAATAATATTAACTTTTCATGAAATTAAGCCTAATTAAATTATCGAAATGAAATGTTGATTATCCGACATGGCACCGATTAATACGAATTTTTGTAATAAATGTCGCAATTGCCTAACATCCAGATTCCAACGAAGTTTCAGAGACCGACAGATATACAGGGTGTAACCAAATGAGTGCAAAATTTTTTAGGAGGTGAATCCTTGTCGAAAATTAAAAACTTTTCTAACTCCTGTGTTGTGTCCGCAGAAGCAATAATTTCTCAATAAAAAAATTAAATACAGCATTGTGCAGATCTTCTGTAAATAGAATTGAAAAAATTCTTTAGGGGGCTGTCACATTTTGTTTGAACAACTTGTGACTTCGGTCGTAGTTTTTTTAAATTATTCCGCCTGTTCCATTCAGTGGTATTTATTTCTTTGTCATGCCGTACACACGTTATGCTCCCCGAGAATATGCGCATATGCACTACATTTTTGGTGAATGTGGAGGTAGTGCTACTGTTGCAGAAGCGCTTTATGCAGAACGACATCTGATTGCACAATGCCGCTCAGAGAATCGCTGATTTGGGGGGCTATAACCTATCACGCATTTGAAAAGGTTCTTCTTCAAAAGATGTCGTTTCTGCGTACGAGTGGATGGAAAATAACATTTTTATAATATTATTCAGTGCGATGTTGAATAATCGTTGTTGTGCTTTATAGTCTATGTTGATTCAAAAAACCTTGAATTAGTATTTACTTCTTTACATCTCATTGAATGCTTCTAAGCAGTTGATTCGCTATTACTCATAATTATTTTATCATTTCATCTTGATAGGATGAAAGTAAAAGACATTACTGACAGAGTCTAATGGAGTTGATTTTAACTCAGAATAACATCACACTCTAATATAATCGAAATTATACTTCTTCCAATAATAATTATCGAATGTTTTATACCACGGTAGAGTCTGGACCAAATGAGCATTCTTTCGTAATGAATATCCACTTCCACTTGGTTATGTTTTTTTTTTTTCAAAAAATAATGTCAAACTTTTGTTAAAAAACTTAGTGGAACTCAGACCTGGCATTTTACCCTCATTTCTTGAAAAATTGTATCGTTTTCTGAAAAACTGTTTCGTACGTCTGGAAGAATCACTCATCAGTAATCTTCAGCAGCAAAGATATTTGAATTGGTCCCAATTTGTAGACATGGCACTCAAAAATCCAAGATGAGGTAGTGATATTCCAGAAATTTAAAAAATGCTCATTATCTCGAAAAAGGTGACATTTTTACTAAGGTGAAATTCCGATATTCTGAACAGTCATGACCTGGTCTATCACCAGTTTCAATATTGTACAAGGTTTACCAGACACCCTGTATATACTTATAAAGAAAGAAAAAAATAGCAAAACAAACTTGAATGTATGCTTAAATAACATTGGTCACATTTTGTATAAATAAAAACAATAACAAAAAACTAAGTTGGTACTAATTAAAACATGAAAATTCGAAATTATTTTACAAACAAATAATTTTCCAATAATAATAATGTAATAAATGTATTCAATTAAGAGGAGAATATGTTGAGTAATAAAATATTTTGACATTGAAATTTTGTTTGGTACTATAGTAGGCTAAGAATTTTTCAATATATCCTCGTAATTATAAAACAAAGAATAAATTGGATTGTTGGATATCAACTGCAAAGTTCTCTACAACTTTGATGCAACAACATGCTATTTATATAGGTAAAAATATTTGTAATAATTTTTCAGTTTCTTTAAAAAAGAAACTAGTTTTTGGGGATTTAAAAATAAAATCAAATTCTGGTTGATTGCGAATTCTGAAAAATTGGAAAATTATTTGTATGTAAAATAATCATCTTTGAAAGACCACTATTTATTCTATCCAGTAGCTATCGAAACTTACGGCGTTTTTGGTTCATACGCATCCGAGTTGTTTAACGAAATTGGAAAAAAAATTATCAAGAATATCAGACGATTCCAGAGCCACCAAATTTTTGATTCAAAGAATCAGTATCGCGTTACAAAGGGGAAATGCTGCATCTGTTTTAGGTACTATTCCTAGCTCCAATCGCCTAGATGAAATATTCATGTTTCCCCAATATTCCAGTTTACCTTCTTCAAATGTCAATGACTCTCTCATACCTCCATCAAAACCTATTTGCAGCAACCTGATAGAAAATCCAATTGCAGATAGTTCCACCGAGATTTTTTATCTTCCTAAATCTAAGTGGAATCACCAAGTTAAGTTTGGTAAAGATACAAATGAGTCAAGGAATGATAACAGCTACAATAGCACACCAGTGCATAGAACCGACATGCCAGCATTGATTTCAAAATCAGCAGAAAATCAAGAAAATGTATCATCTTCGGCTCTGCGCAAAGATACTGAGGGAAAATTTGGTTTGGTCAACTTGGGCAATATATGTTACATGAATAGCGTCATGCAAGCATTATTAATGACGAAGACTTTCCGAAACGATGATTTGTTGCATAACATGATTTTTTCCGAGCTGTTTTTGAAGCTTCAAGACCTTTTTGCCTTGCAGCAGTTCTCCAATAGGTCTTCCTTTTCACCAGATGAAATATTAATCATTTCAAGGCCCTCCAGCTTCCTTCCAGGATATCAACAAGACAGTTCAGAATTCCTGGGGCACCTACTGGATTCGCTGCATGAACAACAGACCGACTTCAATGCAGTCTTCGCTGAAGATGGAGCAGCATCAGAAATACTAACCTTAGTGCAGCATTCTTTCGAAGGAAAGACGTTGAGTATCTCATGTTGCGGGAAATGCGGGTACAAGAGCGAGCAGGTGGACACTTTCAGGGACCTGCAGCTTTCAATTCCGAACCTCTCTGAGAAACTATCTGTACAGACGTTGTTGGATAACTACCTGCAACCGGAACAATTAACGGGCGATAACAGGTATCGCTGTGAGTTATGCAATGTTTTGACGGATGGCGAAAGGAGAGCAAAGATATTGATAGCGCCAGCTATATTGATATACTCACTCTCAAACATTTTCGATATGATCCAGCATCACATCAGCTCACCAAGCTCCTGCAGTCAGTAACTTTAGACGAACACCTCATTCTGGAAACCCGCTATGAACTCTATGCGGCTGTGGTCCATTGCGGTTCGAGCTTGGATTCCGGTCAGTATTACACACTCGCTAAAGATCAGCAGATGGTTTGGTACAAATACAATGACTCAAACGTTTCGAAAGCCACACAGGAGAACTTGTTCTTTTTTATAGTAGGGAAAACCTTTCGGATGTTGAGAACCTGCCAGCTTCAATTCTTTCCCAAATACTTTTGAGTGGAGAATTCCAAATCAGTAAATTTTGAAGAATTTCGGCCTCTGAAAATAATTGGTACCAGGCAAGATAGTGATGACGAACCCCTGCCAACCGGCTGTGGAGAAGGCGGTTTCTCTACCAGTTAATCTTTTACATTACATTTTATAATTTTATTTATTTACTGTACATATAATTTGTATATTTTACTTCAATTTTAGTTGGAATTCCATCTTTATTTACATTTCAACAACAATTCTTGAGTTAATTGTGTAATAAACGTGTGATAAATAAAATTTTTATTTATACAAAATGTGACCAATGTTATTTAGGCATACATTTAAGTTCATTTTGCGATTTTTTTCTTTCTTCATATGCATATATTATGGATATTCATCATGTGTACTTTGATATAAGTTTATTTCATAATTAATTTTACATGATCATGGACAAGTTTTTTACTTATTTGATCATGTTTTCATGAGAAATTCATTTCTATATTATTATATATTGATATTGTATTATTAACAATAAATAAATGAATTTCGGTTGGAATTACTATGGCTACTATAGAACTGTAATAAAGGTTAACCAAAATTGTTTGTTTGACAATGCTTTACTCAATTTTAGAATGAACTTGATGTTATTGAGCCAACTCAAGGAATGCCCATTGAAGTTGCTGTGAGCTTTCTGCAAAGGCTAGTCAATATGGCAGACGTTCTTATTTTTGCCAGCTCGTTAAATTTCAGCGAATTAGAAGCAGAAAAAAATATGTCCAGTGGTGGAATCCTCAGACAGTGTCTTAGATTGGTGAGTTTGAATTAGTACTGTTTGATCATAATGTCATAACGATAATGTATTTTATATATTATATTGATGATGATCAGATTTATCAAATTTCACCCTTCCAATTTTAAATAAAAGCAGTTCAAAATGAATTAGTTATAATTATCATTGAATTCAGTCAGTTTTCTTGTTGGTTCAGTGATTGTTTTGAATGGGATAATTTCAAATTTGAACAAATCAAATCAAAGTATTTTGCCTGTTTTTCAACTATTTTTATTCTGTTATTTTCAGAAGCTTGTACATATAGGTAGAGGTCTACTTATTACTATTTTTCTTATTCATATATAAAACATTCAGTCATTTCTTAACCAAACTGGCATTCGCTTCTAATCCAGATTTCACAGGTACAATCTCCCCGTCTGCCACAGAACTAGAGTGTCGGAATCCACCCTCTTAGACGAGCTCTTAGATGAACTCCTGATTAGTATAGATGAATATCAAGGTTTAGTGTTCATCAATATCTGGTAACTAAGACCTGGTGAACGATTAAAACCACATTATACAGAGAACCACACAAATCATTTGTTTTTGATGATCGAATAATAAATAAGTACATACACTCAAAATAAATATACAAAAAAAATATTGTGTGGAATTCAAAGAAAGATTCCAGTACCCTTCACTGCTACCAATCAGAATTAATTGAACAAACTTTCTTGAGCATATGATTTTGAGCTAGAACCCTCACAGAAAGGCTATTGAAGTTTTTCTGTTTTCTCATTCAGAGAATAGACAGAACTCTAATAGTTAGGGATTATATTCAAAAGTATTTAGAATGAATTTCAGCACTTAATCTGAACTGTTTCACACTTTGTAAAAAAACTTTTTATTGTGCTTGTATTAGGTATGCACTTGTGCAGTGCGCAACTGTTTGGAGTGCAAAGAGAGGAGTCGGCCACACCACACTATTGCACTTAATTCCATAAACACCAACCACAAGGCAGCGCACTTGCAGTCGTTTATAAGAGGTGTTCAAAATTCTCCCAAGGTACGTATAGTGCACATTAATTTGTCAGTTTCTCTTATCAATAAAATAGTCATCACTTTTCCCCCTGGAAATATTTGAATTATCTCATAATTTCTAATTGATACACATTATTGTAATAATCATTGAATTAAGTCAGTGTAACCAAAAACTTCAAACAAGAGATTTCAATAACTGGATAACTCTTCAGATAAAATGAAAATTCGAGACAAATTATACAAACAAGTAAAAAAATATCCGGATCATGATGACTTAAAAAATTTATACAAACAGATAAAAATCAGATCAATACATTATGTCGAAATTTTTTTTAAAAAAACAAGAACTCAATAAACAAAGTATGAAATAGCTGATAAAAACCTAAAAAATGGGCTGTTATTAATAGCAATATAGGTAGACAGAAGAAGAATATCAATTCCTAAGTGCCAGTTTCACAGGTTCCAGTTAAGCTCCACATTAATTAAGTAATGGTTAGAATGTGAACCTTCTAAGACCATTTGAAGACTGTCATTCACAGTCTAAACTATTAGTTAGTTATCTGGAGTTAAATTGGAACCTGTGAAACTGGCGCTAAATCAAATAAGAAGTAAATCTGGAACACTAAAAAGATCTGACAAAGACATATGTAATGAATTCGTCAACTTTTTCTCAGAAACTGGATTAAGTTTATCAAAAATTTTTTAAACCAAACCAATAATATCATCACTTTGTAGTAAATCCATGTTTTTTGAAACAATTTCGGAACAAGAAATTCATGAAATTATAATATCACTCAAATACAACATTGCTCTTGATGAAGATCAAATAACATCAAAAAACTTGAAAGATATAGTTGATTTGATTCGCCTACCATTATCACTGATTATCAATGAATGTATTGAAGGTGTCTCCAAATTACCTCAAAAACCCATTTATAATGGAGGAGAAAAGAACAATGTTTCTAACAATCGCCCAATGTTTTTTCAAAAATCTTTGAAACAGAATTGAAAGAATAACTGATTAATTTCATTAATGCAAAAGTCAATCAATCAGCGGGAACTGATTTCATGGCCGTGGTGGTAAAGCGTTCGCCTCGCAAGCGTGGGGTCGTGGGTTCGATCCACCGATTCACCGGTCTCGTGCATGGCATCACACGTTAAAAGGTAAGGGCTGCGTCTTCCCTAGCTGACACAAGTCTCTCGAAGAGTTCCGAGGGTTGCGCGTAGGGGTGCAATCGATTGACGGAAATAACAATTTTAACAACAAAACTGATTTCATGAATGATATTATTGAAACGTTAGATGAAAGTAAATATGGTTTTGCTATTTTTTAGATATAAAAAACATTTGATACAGTAAATCATACAATATTACTAGAAATTTTAAATAATTTAGGAATGAGAGGTCACTTATAAACTTTTCGAAAATAATTTTGAAAATCGTATTCAACATGTTGTTATTGTTATAAAAGTATTGAAAAACAAACCACACCAATGGAGTTCTCCAAGGTTCAGTACTGATTGCAATTCTATATTTGATCTATGCGAATAGTATAACCAAAATAAAATTGATTGGTAAACATTTTTGTTTTGCAGATGATACTTTATTATTCTGCCAAAAATATAAAAAAATTAGAAAATAATATTGAATAAGATATTCAAATGTTTGAAAAGTGGAGTGATGAAATGAGTCTAACTATTAATTTTGAAAAGACTGCTTACATGATATGAAGAACACAAATATTTAGGTCTGAAGATTGATGAAAATTTAAATTTTTGATGTGAATAAAATTAATTATTCCTTCAATTGGAAGAATTATTATTAGAAGCATCGATTTTCTAAATACTCAAATTCAAAATCTCATTTGTAATGCCCACATTGTCTTACATATTAGATGTATGTAAAAGGGGTGGGTTAACATTGGATGAATCCATTTGCCACAGACTTTTGACATATTAGATATTTGATAACAAAATGGTCATCTTGTAGTAAAAACCAAAAAGGTATAATTTATCATTAGATGAATTAGGCAATGAAAGCAATTTAAAAAAACGCAGGAAACACCTTCTTAAGGATTATACAAGATGCTTAAAAATTTATATTAGGTAAACTAAAATTTGAAAAAGCAACATTTACATACGAACTGATAATTCATAAATAAGTAATAGTAATAAAAAAAAAAAAGATTATAATATCAGAAATGCAAATAACTTCCATTTAAATAACATTCATTGATGTAGAGGCAAGAACAATTCTGTATCTAGTTCTATATAAACTTACAACAAACTTTCAGACGATATATGAAAACATAAAAGTCAAAATGTATTGCTTTTATAGTGATGGTCATTAATCTATAAATCTGCAAAGTTGTAAAATTTGTTGTTTTATTCATTTTAAAATTTTCGAAACTTATATTACCATTTTATATATTATTTTCTGTATACCCGAACTTCTGTTTGAAAGATGTATTTTCAATAAATAAGTAATATATCGTCGTTGATACTGAAATGCGAACTATTTCACAAAACATTTACTTTTCATGAGAATGTAAAATGATAATAAGTACTACATAAGAATTTCTACATGCGATTATTTTGGAATTTAAAGCATAAATTCCAAAAAAATCGCCTGTGGAAATTCTTATGTAGTACTTATTAATATCATCTGTAAAATGAATTTTTCGTAACATAGCTCGTATTGCAGTATCAACGACGATATGTTGGTTTCATCTGCATTTGATAATCGAGGAGACATATTTATTGATGAGTGTCGTTAGCTGCGCACAGGTTTATCATTCTGTGGAAATTTCTTAAGTATTAAAAGTTGTAAATCTGTTACTGTTATTTTTAATATTATGATTTATTGTCAATCACTTTGATTAGAACATTTTACACATTTTACTTTCGAAATTTGTACTCTGACAAATTAATTGTGATACATTTCTTGACTTCTGTCGTCTACTTCCAAATAAATCACTGAACTCGTTCAAATTGGTTGTAATCATTCAATATTAATTTATTAGGGTTAAGTTTTTCCGTATCATTTGAATCACTAAGAAACCGAACCTTTCACTAGTTAGAACTTATAATAATTAAAATTATTACATTTTATCATATCATCTCATTCTCAATTTGTCCTCTTGCTCAACAGAACATAGCAGACAATATGTCCAATAGTACCAGCCCAGTAAAAGATGCAGAAAAACTCCTACAAGACATGGACGTCAACCGGCTGAGAGCCGTTATATACAGAGATGTGGTGAGAACGTTTATACAGGCACTACATTTTCAGTTTCTTACTAAAAAATTGTCTAACTCTATTTATTACAGGAAGAGACGAAACAAGCGCAATTCTTGTCTCTCGCCATTGTCTATTTCATTTCTGTGCTGATGGTATCTAAATATAGGGATATTTTGGAGCCTCCTGTTTCGATAAGAGTACCAAGTCCAGTTCAAGTTGTCCATAATAATGGGACCGCCTCACATCATTCAGGTAGTCCTCAAGGTAAGTTTTTCTTCATATTGAAAGGCTGTAAATTTGGAGAGGTCATTCATTCAACTGATGGCAAAGTTTAATCTGTGAAATACACATACAGTAGAGCAGTCTAGTTTTTTGGGGAGTATTTTTTCAACAAACCGTTTTAATTTTATAATGATAAACGACGCGAAGATTTTTGTATATAAGTGTATACAATTTATTTATTGCAAGCGCTTGCAATAAATAAAAAAGTGTATTCAGCTTTCCACATTCATTCTATAAAAATACATTCCTGAAACTTTATTTGTTGGAATTTTTTTTTACAATATATAATATGTAATACAATATAATTTGCCAAACCGAGTTTACAATATCTTTCTGAAGATTTTTTGAAAGTAATCAAAACTGTAATCAATAAAATCTGTTACAAGCTGACAAATAAACAACTCACCATATAGTGACAAATTTTCATTCAATCATTGAGAAAGGGAGGTGTAGATTTCATTATTTCATTTATTGATTTTAAAAACAACTGTTAGTAGTAGTCATCTCCAGGAAGAAAAAGTATACCTTTTTATCTTTTTAGAATTGAGTCAATAAAAATCAATATACAGATGAAATATATTATTCGGGTTGAACTTTACTTCCCAATGAACTAGTGGCTTGTCTATGCAGGCTTCAAATTGAAAGGAACAATTTATCAGGTCTGTCTCTCTTTAATCGAATTGTTCAGTTCATCTTGAATCCTGATTGATTCTATGCGCCAGCAAAAATCACATCCACGCTTCTCACTTTGCAGTTGTACTTGACAAATATTTGCTTTCTTGGGATTTGGTTACCGAAAAATATTGAAAATTATTGATTCCATAAGCTACCTTCTTATACTGATTTTATACAATTCTTACTTGGAAACATCCTCCTAATATAATTGTTTTTGCCATAAGCTCCTTGATAGGGTTGCTGTTATTAATTAATTAACAGCTATCCTTATTCTAGAAGGACAAACCTTAATCATATTATTTCTATAAAAATTCACCAAATTCTGATGAAAAATTATAGTTTCAGTTCTCAAGTAGTATGCATAAATCCTTGTTTTGAAATAATAGGAGATTTTGCATCATAAGGGTCAAAGTCAAAATATACTTTAATGTCAGAAGTTTTTCAACTTATCGACGAAGCTTTTCAAATATATTATAAACCATACTGGTGATATAGTGTCCCCCATTTGAACATAAGTTCAGGCATTGGCAATTTCATTATATTATTTTGCCTTTTAATATGATTAGAATAGTGAATTTTGTTTTATGCTTGTACTGTTAAAACTTTATGTTTCAAAAACAGAGATGGACATGAATCCCGATACTTTGCTTGCCTATATATCAAAGAGCACACTTCTGCAAAATTAGAACATTTTGAAAACGATAACTACAACAATCTCCCCAAAATGCTATTCCATACTTCAGATGTGATTCAATATACAAAAGTTTGGAAGCTAAAAATTCATTCGATGCAACTCTCAATGCATAACAACCAGAAGATGGCTTTTTACATAGAATTTCAAAGTGAGGACAAAATTTCAATGAAGTATCAAGACCTAGGAACTTCAAACCTATTATTTTCAACAATGTTATTGTCCAACAGTATATCTTCAAGATTACATCTGAAGGATAAGATGAAATATGTATAATAAATATTTCACTACGGGCAATAATTTGTTGGTGATGAAATATTCCGGATTATAATTTACGAAATGCTCAATTTTTTTATCCAAATACTTTTTTTGTATAGAATTAGATTTTGAAGGTAGCCATTTAAAAAAATATTTGATTTCCATGAAACATTTTTTCATGGATTGTTTCTCGTAGTCTCTTCCATCATAAATCATCAATTTAACTCATACATGTTGTATTTGAAGTCCAGTATAATACACTGAGACATGGGAATTAGATTTTCATTGTATTGTTGATATATCTTACATCACATCATTTATAACAAAAAAAAGTCAGTGGGAAAATGAAAAGTGAAAGTCAATGTTTAAGTCATTCTAATGAAACTGAAGAAATGTAATCCATATTAGAAATAAAACTATCAACATCGTCCAATAATAATGTACTAACGAAGTTTTTCCTCTTTCTCGCATGCAGAGGGGAGCGCTAGACCTCTTTTTCCCCAATGGTCCCACCACGTGTATCCTCAATTCCTTCCCGGCTCCCATCCAAATGCAGTGGCCCATAACAACTACGTTCGCCACAGGCATTCCTACCTCAAACACAATCATAACCTCAATAACAACCACCATTCTCATCACCACAATCACAAAATTGACCACCGCTATCACCGAAACTCTATCGTGAGTCGTGCAGGTAATTTTCCGAAAAACAGATCTAGGTTCTATTATTTCGTTTTTTAGCACGCTCTTTCTCACCGTATTTTATAGTTTTGATGTTGTCATGTGGGATGCTTAGTTTTTGCAATAGGGGACAATCGCTTAGAAACATAGTTACAGATACAGGAATATATTCAGCATTTAGCTTTATTTTAATCGTTACTGTGAAACGATCTGTGACATGGTTTTCAAGTGTATATGGAGGTGAATACAGGCATTTATCAAATAGTACTGATATTCACTGACCAGTAACGTTTTTCATTCTGCCCCTGGCCCAAATTTTGGTTATCAAAACATCCAAAGGGCACATGGTATATTGAAAGTGGTGAACCAGTGAGGACAGTAAATGGGATCCTAGCTAAGGAATATACATTGCTTCTGTTCATAATGACATATAGAGTAATTGAATTTTCAGGAGTCGAATATTAACTCTGATGTACATAATCACTTATACCTGTAAAATCGTTGACTAAAAACGCTTTATGTAGGTACGGCGAACAGATGTAGTTATCTCATCAGAATTACTAGGGTTACTGAATCCTAGAAGGCTTTGGCCTTCTTACGGGTATGGCCTTCTTACGGGTATGGCCAATGGGTGTAGTCTAATAGTTCCAGTCTCTTCAAATAGTTCAAATTTTCCAAATAACCCACAAAGACGCCAATTAGAAAGCAAGTGCTATCAGAGAGAGAAAGAGAGAGAACGGATAATTTTGAAAGAAAACGTTGGGTTATTTGTTATTTCAAAAAAGAAGATTTGTTCTTTTTAAAAGTCAGTACCTATATTATGTTCATATTATTTATTTATTTATATTTATTTATTGAAGGTAATTCAACAGAACATAAGTTCCAATTACAGAATTACGCATTGTGACAAAAATAATGCGTGTGGTAAAAATGATTCTTAAAACTATTAAATAGTATAAAACTAATACTAAAATAAAACCAGCTGAAATTGAACTATAAATTGAATACATCAAAAGCCATTTCTTTTACCTGAGCAGGGGTGGTTGAAAACAAATCAATATATGTAAAATAATTATTGTAGAATTCTTGAATCGACGTTATGGGTGAATTCTTTGAATAGTTGGTATTTCGGAAGCCTGTGTAAAATAACTTAGGTGAACGAGTGATATGGGGTTTTATACTGAAGTCTTTTATCACATCAACTTTTCACAAGTTGTTATTATTAATAGCGTATTTAAAGACTATGGTATTATGTAATCTGGAAAAAGTTATTTGGCTACATTTTTGAGCGTTCAGAAAAAGTTTATTAGTTTCGCAGTAACTTTGCAATCTAATGAGGTCTGCCTGCAAATTTAAACAATCTGTATCGTCTTCAATAGCTTTCAAAACTTCTAGGTCATCTGCGTACAAAAAAAAAACTTGCAATTTAGAAAACAATCGCTGATGTCGTTAATGAAAAGGGGATACAGTAGAGGTCCAAGATGTGAGCACTGCGGTACTCCAGACGAAACATTGTTGGACTCCAAAAACCAACTATTCAAAGTTACAGTTTGCGTTCTATCCCTTAACTGTCTATAAATCTGAGTAAGTTGCCATGTCTACCGATATTTCCTAGTTTTATAATGAGAGACTCATGATGAACTTTGTCAAAAGCTTTTGAAAATCGGTATACACAGCGTCTACTTGTAGCCGAATTCATGTGATCGAGAATATTCTGAGTGAAAAATGCTAGATTGGTAACAACCGAACGGCCTTGGAAAAAACCATTCTGACTATCATTAATGAAATGCTTTGTTGCAAAAAACAATTCAAATGTAATAATGGCCTCAAATATTTTTCCCGGGGTTGAAAGCAATGATATTGGACGATTATTTTTAACATCGTTTCGATTTCCACTTTTGAAAATGGGAATAACATTGGCATGTTTCCACTTATCAGTATACACTCCTTTGGATAGGGATTTGTTGAAAATTATGAGTAGTGGAAATGATATTGAATTACAGGTATTTTTCAGAAAGTCTGGGGTATTCCTTATTGATATTGTGTTCGCATAACTGGATGAACAATGATGAAAAAGGAAGTGTAAATATTGGTCCATATTTAAAAGAATATGCAATACGTTGTCACTAGTTATACAAAAATATTAAATAAAATATCATAATTATAAAATATAAGGACATAAAAATTGACACTTGACATGTGTCAGTAGTTCAAACATCGGACCTAATTTTTATTCCAAGATGGTGGTATTATTTGGAACAATGGATCTATTAGACTCCACCCATTGGCCAGACCCGTAAGAAGGCCAAAGCCTTCTAGGATTCAGTGGCCTTAAGAATAAAATCATTGCCGACAAGGCAGGCTTAAGATGAAGCTTCGATGGTTTCATGGAATATTTTGATAATATACCATTAATATTTGTCATTCTAATATTCACAATGGATGACGACGATAGAGTCACACTCAACCGTATAAAAGTAAGAGACGAAGAACCCATGTTCTTCTAGTCGATCCTGGTTTTGTTGTGTTAGTCAGTCATAACATTTTAAAAGGTTATTGGATAACCCCAAAAAAACGACCTTTCTCACAATATCGTGTAGGAAGAAACATAACTTGGGATGGTACTTCATAACCAATGTACGCTTGATTACTTTGACTTTGATGAAAATCTGCTAAAATATTAACTGAGGAACCAAAATAAAATGCTATCCTATTTTAGTGAGCCACCAATTTAAGAGATTTAGCTCGATGCGTATAATGCATAACATTTGATTAATTAGTTGCACGTTTCCTATCATATATTTCATCTTATGATAAGTAGAAGTCAAGGAATTGACATTATTGACAGTTTGGGGAGGGGTTCTGCATAATCCAAGAATTATTTCATACTATATTGCCTATGATTTTCATTCAATAATAGAGGAAGTAACATTTTTATTCGTGTCGATTGATTTTCCTACTTAGATGCATAATTTCACTGTGCGCATGGCGACTATTTTTTTGAAATCGTTAGATAGAACCTTTATTTTTTCTCAGCAACGAGGTCATTTCAAGGACACGAAGATAATGACTATGACATAATAACAGCATATGTTGAAGACAATTCTCTACACCACGAAAATGAGCTTCATTCCGGTCCAGCATCGATTAAGGTAAGATAATCTTTTCAAAAATATTGTGATTCACGTAAAAAATTAATATCAGAACTATGTGCAGTCGAGAACTTTCACTTATTCAAAAATAATGAAATAAACTTTTGAAACGAACTTGGTCAACACTTCGAAAAAACGTAGAAAACTACTCAAAAAACGCCGGTTCCATTAAACTGTCCATTGATTTTCACTGTTTTCTGAAAATAACTCGAAAATCAAAAGAAACACTCCAAACTACATAAATTTCACATGACGTGCATTTCACCAACAAAATTAGAATTATCAGGAGGTGTGAGCTTTGTTATTGACAATAACTTATTCCAATGTCTTAATTACTTCACTTAATTATATTTAAATCTAGATTTGTTTTATCTGACTATCTTCTACAAGCAGTAATACTTGAGTAAATAACTTTTGATGATTGATGACTTTCAATAAGAATTCATTAGTCTTCAAATGTCATTTGATCAAGGAATGAAAATATAGAAATCATACTGATGAAGATAACTGAGTTATCGAAATGTCCATTTAGGAATATGTACAAAAAATAGAGCGTTAATAACCACACATTATTTGTTCTCATTGTTGGACAGCACAAGCCTCCGTCATCCCATTTTTCATAGTCAAGGACTGTTCTCTTCAAATCTAAATTAGAATAAGTAAATTAGGCTATTAGGTACCTGGAATGAGTGGAGGTAGGTTAGATAAAACTAATTCAATTAGAGTTTTTTCCACTTAGAAAGCTTGTAGCTAATAAATAATAATATCATTTATTTCTTTAGATCACGTTGAAACGATATGGAGAGTGTCATTGCATATTACTGAATTACTGAATAGGTCAATAGATACTGAAACTGTTTGTTCAGTATGAAACTAATTTTGCATGTGTATCCTATTTCTTGTAGCTTCTTATGTGAGATTTTCAATCTTGTGACTATTTTTATAAGAAGTATAAAATCTTCTGCATACATAATTATCACTTTGGAAATCAATTACATATATTATATACAATAGTGGTCCTATAATAGAGCCCTCAGATACTCCTGTTGTGGTATATAGTTTTTTGGATTCTTTACCGTTTTCTATAACAGTGAACTCTTTTTTGCAGGTAACTGCTAATACACCGAAGGGGTATATATCCCTCAATTTCCATATTTTTCCAATATGTTTAGGAGTATTACATGGTCGTCGAATCCGAATCTTTTACTGAGATCCACAAACAAACCCAATACTTTCTTTCCCTTAATTGGGTTTTCTGTTATCATGTCCAGAATTTTTTTTTTGTGTCTTGGCATCGACTACTATGGTCATTAGCCACGTGTTCTGGATAGGCCTTGTTACTAACTCCTTGCGCCACCTTAGGAGCAGCACTGTTAATTGGAACGCAACAGTGAATCGTGCAGGATTCACCCTACTCGAGCCACGAGATTTGAATAATTTAAACGGTCAAACTAAATTAAAAAATCCCAGACGCAACTGGGGCTCGAACTCCGGACCTTTCGACCCAAAGTCGGACACTCTAACCACTGCGCCACTCCCCGACATCATGTCCAGAAATATTATGATTGCAGTTTCAGTGCATTTACGTTTTCTAAAACCGAACTGATTATAATCAAATGAAAGTGAAAAATTCAGTTATTGAGTTGGCAACGATTTTTTCATAAACTATTGCCCCTGATGATGCTACCTTTATTGGCGAAACGCGCATAGAATTGACGTTGTTTTGGCAGTATTCTACGTTTCTGTAGTTCCACCGAAGGTTCTAATTAATCATACATATCAACAATAAAAGTACTTTATGTCACTAATGGTGCTTATTTTTTACTTTGACAAATTTTTATTTGAATGCAAGCAAGTTCCAGACAATTTTATAGCGATGTAGAAAGATTAACCATTGACAAAAGTTCTACTACTGGTTGAAGTATTCATTCATGGTTAATTTTTCTCTAAAATTATGGAATATCAAAAGGATGTTTGATATATATTATGCATTGTAGATAGCATTTAACGATATTTCACTAGAGTTGGTCAGTTCATTGCAACCCACCGATTTAAGTAGTTTCGGCATTTTTAAGACACTTTTTTCATGAAAGTTAATTTGAAATCGAATGAATCTCAAATAAATATTAAATATTTGTTGATTTACCAACTCTAGTATAGATAGTCAATTTCAAAGACTTTATTTTCAGCACTGTTTGAGATATAGATCGCACCGTTTTTATCGTGTTTGTAAATTGTACGTATGTAAAATTGTAAAATATTGTTAGTTTTAGATTACTAGCCAGAATTAATATTGGATCTGAAAACTGTAATGAATGCAGTTTTTCGTTCATCCGGCAGATCTGTTCGAAATAACAGCTATTGCTTTTCCTAAAATGAGACGAAGGGCCAATAGAATCATTTCAAATTTCCCATTCAGTAAAACACATATTTTACAGAAACTTTTTTTTGTCTAATTTTGAATTGAAGGTGTGTGTGTGCTGATATCTTTCAGCTTAAATAAAGACACATCAATTAGTACAATAAATTGTTCTTCAGTAATTTTTTTTATTTTTAAAAATTTGTATACATATACAGTGGCTGTCAGACTGGGGATCTCGAAAATGATGAGCGTAGTAGTTACAAAGATGGTTAATTACGAAATTTTTCTTACAGTTAGTGTCCATCAGAATACTAAATTTCTAGCACCTTTCTGAAAAGAATTGAAGAAACAATGTTGAAATGTTGGGAATCTTATTTGAATTTTTCCTTGCTTTGATACGAATTGAAAATAGAATGAATGTACAGGGTGTCCCAAATTCGAGCCTCATCATTGGGATCTCGTAAACCAGAATAGATGCGAGGTAGGTTAAATGGAAGCAAAGTTGCGCAATTTGGTGCTCATTGTAACGCCGCTTTCATATTTGAAAAATTCCGAATACTTCCGAAGATTTTTGGAAAAAACCGATTATTTGCGATTTCATTTTTATTTTTTTGTGACTCTATTTAAATAGATATAACAAAACAAATTTCACATTCTCATTGCTACTTTTTCTGTTCTACAAGATGGTGTTATCAGATTTTCAAACAGACGTTTCGTATTTGAGCTGCTATCATCAACTTTGTTTTTTTAAATACGGCCCTGGATTTTTTATTATAGATTTTAAAAGTTTTTAATGTCCCAAAACGAATGATGTATCGCACTTATTCTAAAAGTTTATATTAATAGCATTTTTCATAAGAACTCATGAGTTAGAAAGAGACAAAAATTAGATTTTTAGTAGAGTTAAAACAAACTTTTTTTGCAATAACGCACTGCATAAAACTCAAAAACTAACATAAAAGTGGGTGGTTAATAAATAATATAATTGAAGTGTCGTCCCACAAACTCTAGGCCCTAGGCTATATTTACAAAAATAATTGCATTTTATCAAAGTGGATGTGCATCGTGCATTCTGGCTATCTTAGTTCATTTGTTAATGTTTAAATTATCCAATATTTTGACAGTTCACTGTTCGTTCACTAATCGTTAACGCTTATTAAACGAAAATGACTTTTTCTAACGAAGAATAACGAGACATGATAAGGATTTATTATATTTCGAATCGAAATTCAAAAACGGCTTGTGAGCGCTATTTGTTGGAATATCCAGAAAGACGGCAGCCGCATTATTGTTATTTTGCTAGTATTGATAATAATTTAGCTCAGTACGGAAGTTTTGTTAAGCCAAGGGTTGAATATGGAACACGAATCGATCCAGAAGAGGAACAAATTATCTTGAACACTGTAAGTTTGAAAACTGTTACAAAGTAGAAAGTAAAATGAATAATTTTAAATTATTTTTTAAGGCCAATAATAATCCTCGAGCTTCAGTTAGAGTTTTCTCAGAAGAAGTAGGATTACCGCGAATGAGAGTTTAGAGAACTTCAAATAAGCGTGGATATAAACCTTACAAAATCCATATTAGTCAAACACTAAGACCTGGCGCTGCTGAGAGGCGATTAGAATTTTGTAACTGGTTGCAAAATAAAATTAATGAAAATGATGACTTCCTAAATAAGACTATATGGACAGATGAATGCAGTTTTTCAACAGATGGACTATTTAACAGACATAACGAACACTATTGGTCAATAGAAAACCCAAGGCAGAATCAAGAAGTAAGACCTCAGGGACGACAATCATTTAACGTATGGGTCGGTATGTGGCACAATAAAATTATCGGTCCGTTTTTTATTCAAGGAAAATTGAATTCCGATAGATATACAGAATTAATAAGGACCAATATATTGGATTCCTTAACGGAAGAACCTTTGGGCGTATTACGTCAACTATGGTGGCAACAAGACGGTGCACCATCTCATAATGGGAGATGTGTGTAACTTTCATTGGGTATTCAATTTTATAGTTTTTGTTCGACTTTTTTTGAAATAATTAAAACATCATGCCTATTGTTGAACATCACACATTGTTTTATATCAATTTTTAGGAGCTTCTGAGGTCCTTAAAACATTGATGTATCGTTCTTTTTCGAAAAAATTATTTTAACGATGTCCTGCTTAGATCTTACCAAAAATATATTCTCTATCTCTCTCTAACACATGAGTTCTTGTGGAAAATGCTATTAATATAAACTTTTCGAATAAGTGCGATACATCATTTGTTTTGGGACATTAGAAGATTTTAAAATCCATAATAAAAAATCCAGGGCCGTATTTAAAAAAACAAAGTTGATGATGGCAGCTCAAATACGAAACGTCTGTTTGAAAATCTGATAACACCATCTTGTAGAACAGAAGAAGTAGCAATGAGAATGTGAAATTTGCTTTGTTATATCTATTCAAATAGAGTCACAAAAAAATAAAAATGAAATCGCGAATAATCGTTTTTTTCCAAAAATCTTCGGAAGGATTCGGAATTTTTCAAATATGAAAGCTGCGTTTCAATGACCACCAAATTGCGCAACTTTGCATCCATATAACCGACCTCGTATCTCTTCTGGTTTCCGAGATCCCAATGATGAGGCTCGAATTTGGGACACCCTGTACAGCACTCATCCACAGCATTCTTTATGTACCTAATCCCCGAGTTATTAGAATTGAAATTTCACATTTAATTTTTCCGCATCAGCTCTTTTTTATAATCACAGCTAGATAAAACTTTCATGTATGAAACTTATATTGAAATTCCATCATTCAAAATATTTCTATTCGTTTCTCAAAATCTCAGTTACTTTGCTCCATTTAGACTGCTCAGAGACATTTCAATGCTCTCTTAAATACATAATTTTGCTAACTGATGAGTATGGGGTCTATATTTAGTTTTTATTGATTTTAGGCCAATTAATTAATGTTTTGACATGAATAGGAGCAATTCATTGAAAGCTTCAGTTATTCTCATAGTGAGTGGGATACACATTTTTGAATTATTCTTATTTAGAACATCCGTTAGAAATAGCTGATTCATAAAAGCCAAATGGTAGTCCGTTGAATTATAAACATTAAATTCCATTAAGCAGAAATTTCATTTGGGTTTTATTTCAGAAAAAAATGTTGATGCTTGCAGAAAAACGAAACGTCGATTTATAATTCTGATGACTACTAGAGAATACGTGAAAAGTTTCTGTGTATTATTTTATTATCAATAAAACAAAAAATTTTAATGAAACAAAAATTTTAAATCCCACAAATTTTTTTTATTATCTCAGAAACGGCTGTAGTTATTTTCCTAATATGACTTTGTAAGTCTCACTGTTTTTGACATTCCTATGCAGACAGCCGTACTTCAAATTCAGTTTCAATGCCGAATAATCCAGCCTTCAAATTGAATTCGTAGTTTCAAGTATACTGTAATTTTCAATTTAAATGGGTAATTGCTAGATGCTGTTTATCTGCTCTTCCTGTCTCACAGACAGAATTTCTCAATATTTGCCACTTATTCGAGTAGAAAAACTTATCAATTTTGTTTTTGATAGGGCATTGTTGTGTATTCAACGAACGATTGATTGATTGATTCATTGATAATTCAATTTTATGAACTAGATGAACAAATTGAAAGTACATAATAACACAAATACAATATACAAGTTGAGAACTATAAAAAAAAATTATGTTTTATGTAATAATTTTTTTGACTCCACGAATAGTTCAAAATAATATAACCCACCAACAAATTTCCCAAGGGAGGTGTGCTACTTCACATGATTCAGTTCATGAATCATTTAGATTAGCGATGATCCTAAGTTACTTGAAAAAAATCAGTATTTGAATAGTAGGAATTCTTAGCATTACGAAAAGATTGCTTTGGAATGTCGCTTTGAGAAACAAAACGTACGGATTTGTATGGACTAATGTCTGATGATAATAATCTGATTATAAATGCAATCGGAACAGTGTAAGAACAGCTCAAAGTTTACCCTGAAAGGCTGTTCCACGAAAAGTTTCCGTGGCAAAGTGCTTTTGGATTTTTGATATCGAGAAGCTGAGAAAAATGTAATTTATCTGTTTGAATTCGTTTAAAATTAGGAAGTTGTCCTCTACTTCCGGTATAACGGAGATAGACCAGAAGTTGAAAATATTTTAGTTGAGAGGGCCGTATTGTAAAACCCATTACTACAAAATATCAAGTTTTTATTTTGAAAGGAATCGTGAAATACCCTGCATTCTCTGAGAAATGTCATTGAAATGATTTTCCGTTTATATCTAAATTCTGCTCGTCACTGTATGCTATAATAATAAGTCTATTTTGAATTAAATTAAACAACCTCCTTTCCAATATTCAATACTTTGGGAATAATCAGTACTTACTGGGGAAGTTTGATAAACCGTCCTTAAGTCAATCCATCAATCAATCAATCGATAAATCAATCAATCAGTCAATCAATCTTTGAATCAGTTTGCCTACCAATAAAATGCTTCTACTTTGCTACTCGGATAAACTGAACAAAATTGAGTTTCCTTCACATTGTAGACCAATGACACTGAAAAAATAACTGATTTGCTAATGGAGGCTCTTCTTCCATGGATACTTGGAGACGATCTGTCTAATAATCACAAAACTATTGATTTTGAAGATTTTATTTTATTCTGTGCTCATATACGTCAGTAGATTTCTTTAAACAAAAAAGTCGATCATCTCCAAGGACCAGGAAAGCTTCAAGAAGGTCTAACATGTCTTTTCGACTAACAAGCTTAGGCGTTTCCACTAACTTTACATCTCGTTTGCCTTGTGGCCTTGCCTCACATTAGGTTAACGCCAGGCAGCGAACTTCTCTGGCTCATGGGTTCTCTGTTAATTACTCTTTGGATGGGATAAGGCATGCGAGAGGTTGTGACAGTGCTCGTATTAAGAAGGTAATGCATTTTGCTAGTTTACTTTTATTTGTCTTGAAGGAAGTGTACGTTACTTGCATTTTGCTTGAAATTCGATCACATGATCTTGAACCTTTTTTATCAGAAGTTTTGACACTGAAGGTATTTGTATTTCTATATCAGACCGCACTCACTGGAAGGTAAATGTTATATCCTAATTGATTATTCAGAAATATCACCAATTTATTAGCAATACAAGTAATCTACAGTTCCTCCATAGTAGCCTAGGTTGGTGAACCCCCGTAAAGCTAGCAGAACCACTTTGGAATTTTCTTTTTTTTAGACCATAATTTTAGGCATATTTTAGGTTAATTTATCACCCTATGGTTTTCTCTTCAATTGTGGGAGATATCGCGTGTTTTGCTAGCTTAACGTTAAGCTGGTAGAACCAAACCACCAAACGAATGTTTATGAAAAATCTAATCACACCATCATTTTAGGCTCACTTTATGCTCACGTTTGAACCCATCTCCGATTTTTTTGGAATGTGTCTTTTTTTAAATCCTGGGTTCTTATAGCTTTGCCGTTAAGCTAGCAGAATCCATCCATAAAAAAAACAACTCAGAACAAATCCAGTTGAACAATAATTGTAGGCTCTATTCGAAATAATTTATTACCCAATTATTTTCAATTACCAAGCTTCAGTTACCAAACTGTTCACTTGTACAATAGTTTACCAGTGAAACAGAAGTCTTTGAATAAGTCATTCAAAGCTAAAATAAGAAAAATGATTGTTGATTATAATTGGAGTCTTTGAAATTCAAATTGTTGTACTTAAGTTTTGTGCTAATTGTGTTTATTTTAATACCATTATTCTAGTCATGGTACATATGAAAATATTCTATGTACTTTTTGTGACTAATGCATGTAGTTGTTACCTACTTGTATTTTGCAACAATAAACGTTATTATTGTTATATATATTTTTTTGCTCTTCAGTTGGAGCAGAAATCGTAGGTTGTGTTAGCTCAACACTGAGCTGGCTGTACCAAAATGCTAACCGTATCGTTAAAATCTGATCACATCATAATTTTAGGCTCATTTTAGATTCACTTTTGAACCCATGGCCAAATTTTTTGGAATGCGTTTTTTTTCAAATCCTGGTTTCTGCTAGCCTGAATAGAGCTTGACGGTTAAGCTAACAGAACCCAGGATAAAAATAAAAACACATTCCATATGAATCGACGATGGGTTCAAACGTGAGCGTAAAATGAGTACAAAATTATGGAGTGATGAGATTTTTCATAACGATTCGGTTAGCCTTTTGGTGACAACTCAGTGTTGAGCTAACAACCTATGATTTCTCCTCCAACTGAAGAGCAAAATAATATATAATTGGGAAATATATATGGACGTCGGAGGTGAACAACACTATGTCATTTTGGTGTAAATTTGCAATATAGACATAATGTCAATCTCTTCAACATGCTCTTTCCGTTGGTATGATCCACTATGTCATAGCTGTAACCCATATGTAACCAGGAGGATTCATACTTCAGTGTTTATGTTAGGAATTCTCAACAAATGCTGTAGTCGTTTTTCGGTTTAATTGGGAGAACTGGTCATCGCTGATGATTGGCAAGAACCATGAAACCTGTACGGAGGTGTTTCCCCAATATTAAAATGAAAAATAATTCCAGCTGTGGTATTTAAAGAGCACTGCCAAGTAGTTCTTGCCAATATTCTAACAGATATAATCCAACTGTCGTAGGGGGAAGTAGTTGTTTTCTGTTACAGACTTGTTAATGCGGGAAAATGGATTATACAATCCATTTTTCATTATTAGATTAGCAGCCTAGTAGCATTATTTTCTCATCTAAATTTATTTTTTAATTGGATTTGTTCTGAGTTGTTTTTTTATGGTTGAAAATAACGCATTCTAAAATAATTGGTGAGCCTGAAATTATGGTGTGATCATATTTTCCATAACGATTCGGTTAGCCTTTTAGTACAGCCAACTCAATGTTGAGCTAACTGAATCTTTGAATTCTCCTCTAACAGAAGAGCAAAAATATATATATATATATATATATAATTGGGTAATAAATTAGCCTGATTAGAACCTGAAGTAACTGTACAACTGGATTTATGGGTTCTGCTAGCTTAACGGCAAAGCTAGCAGAACCCAAATTATTTTTAAATACGTCTTCCAAAAAAATCGCGATTGGTTCAAACATGAGTCTAAAATTATGGTGTGATTATACTTTTCATAAAAATTAGTTTAGCGTTTTGGTTCTGCACAATGACATATTACCGTTAGGTTAGATTTTAGGTTTGAACGTGAGTGGGCCTGTATCAGGCCAATGGCCTATTTTCATTTCGAGCTCTGGTCAAGACAGAGTCACATTCTAGGCACAATTTTTAATGTCGCTTATTTCGCGGCAATTATCTGCTTAGATACTATATATAAGCAGATAATTCAGCAGAAACTCAGCTTTGCCGACTTTTGGGTTGACTGGCAACTAATTTCCGCGAAACAAGCGGCAATAAAAATTGTGCTTAGAATATGACCGTAACGAAATGAAAATAACTCTAGCAGTAATACGTTATTGGTTCTGCCAGCAATATCTCCCAAAATTGAAGAGAAAAAAATCAGGAATTGGTTAATAAATTAGCCTAATATTATGGCACACAAAGTTTTTTGAAAATTCCGAAGTGGTTCTGCTAGCTTCACGGGAGTGGTTGGTAATTAATACAAATTGCTCCATGCTGCATGTTCTAAATTTAAACTCTGGATTGAAAATTCAATAGTGCTCTTTAATTGCATGCATAGTCAGCAAAGTTGATGCAAGAACATTTTTCGAAAATGGTGTAAGGTGGGAGTAATATTTTTGGTTATAACAAGGTACATACTATGTAAGATTTTGCACGCATACAATGTACTTTTTCGAAAAACCTCTAATAGTACAAGCTTCCATGATAAAAATGTATACCTCCTATCACACCCAAAATTGAAATTCTGAGAGAGATAGTAAAATATGTGAGAATCATTTGAAACTTGGGAAACGATAAACATTTTGTTTATTATAATTTCTTTATTTTCTAAATTACCGAAAAAACACGACTAAACAACTCAAAACTTCTAATGGAAATTTTCACTATTTATTGGAGATAATATAGGGGTTAAAAAAAAAAATTCTTTAGACAAGCCATGGTTTCCAGAGTACGACATTCAAACTTGACTCGATTCAAGAATAAGAAAGTTTACCAATATTTCATACTCCTCCATCACTTTCGGTTTCGTCGAAAACAACCCCAACCTGAGAATTACAAATGGAACACCCTATACATTTTTACTTTTTTTGTCGTCTAAGAATCCCAAGATTTTCCCCTTACTTTCAAGAGAAAATAAACCGTTAACATATATGTTAAATAATAAGGGCCCCAAAACAGTAGCGGAAGGAAGTTGCTCAAAACTTTGTCCACTCTCACACACTGAAATCGTCTACTGAGATAACTTTTTAATAAATTTAGAGGACTGCTTCTAATTCCGATCTCTTCCAAGGATTGTAAGAGCAATTCATGATTGACCGTATCGAAAGCTTTCGACCGGTCGATAAAAACGCATGAACTCGGCTTTTTCTCATTTAGAGCCGATGAAACTTCATTTGTGGGAGCTAGTATTGCATCTTGAGTTGAGATTTTTTTCTCTGAATACGAACTGTCTATCCGATATTAAGTTATATTTTATTACATAACCTGTTGTATGGTAAAATTTTATTTGGTTCAAATTAACACGCAAAAAATCAGTAAACAAAATAATGAAAAACGGACTGTAACTAAATCGGAATGAAAGATTCAAAATATCTTACCTGGATGTCCCATTGATATTTCAAATTCCACCATTTAGGAAAAGGGAAAAAGGAGGAAATATGGATATGCTGTCACTCGATTTTAGCAACTATATTCGTAAAACTACCGGTTTGAATTTTTCAATGGTACTACTACCGCTATCAATTATCAAGGCACGCGTGTACAACTGGGTACATGCGCAATGCAACGAACTTATGAATAGCTTCATTATAGGGTGAAGCGACATGCAACCAACAATACACCTTCGCTCCGTTATCAATTTTGAAATCGTTTTCAGAACCAAAGCCGGAACAAAACCATTCAATTTTAATATTTTCTTCAGAATCTTTTCAAAAACCTCAAATGAGTTATGAGTGATATGAGTCTATAATTAGTCATTTTCTTAGCACTTTTTTTTAATAAGTACATCTATCACAATAGTTTTTTTTGAAAACTTCGAGCCAAGTTCCTGATTCTAGGCATAAGTTGAATAGATAACGATAAAAACGAAAAGTTTACATCACTTTGATAATTAATCAATTAAGGCACATTTTCAGTACGTAACTCAATCAAACTTTGAAATTCTTGCTGAAACACTGTGTACAATTGTACACTTTTCGACTCCGCAAAGAAATCCATGTAGGTCTATTCAGTATCGGAAACGAATAGTGCTCACTCAAAGTTGCATATTTATTCCCATTCTCGTCAAAGAATTCTCACTGGTAAATGAAAAGTGTGCTATGGAAACAAACATAACTTTGACAAGTTAGAAATCAGTGTACATCAATAACTTAATAAATTCGTATACCTAGTCTGCTTTAGGTAAATACATTTTTCAACAAAAAAGTATACAAGTGATGAAAAAGTGGATGTGCTATTAATTTTTGGCGAATGCAAGGAAAATTCGAAGAACGCAGCAGTTTTGTATGCTGTCCATCATCCGTTTTCAATATTTCCCCTTTGTGCAGAAACAACAAGACGAGAAACTTCCAACCATGAAACTTTTATCTTTGATGAGGTGACAGAAATCAATGTATTGGCATTTCTTACTAGGAAAATTAGCTATGAGTTACAAGTTAGTCATGAGTCAGAGTCAGCACGAAAGATTTTGAAAAAGCATAAGTAAGTACAAGTCGTTCAAGTATCAAGTGCACCAGTGTGTATGAAAGTTGTGGAAACCAAAGTTTAGTTTATTGCGATTGTTTACTTTAGAATAAAGGCTCGTTCATACCCTTGCGATTATTCACAATTTTTTTGCGATTTGATTAATATGGTGAAAAAATTTGGAGAAAAAATTGCCGTGAATGAAGAATCATCATGTCATTTTTCGGTAGTGTAGTAATATCTAACCCCAAATACTAAAAAACGATATGTTATGATTCATCATTTATCTCAATTTTTTCGCTTTATGAGTCGAATCGCAAAAAAATTGCGACTATTCGCAAGGGTATGAACGAACCTTAATAGTGCTAATCCCGATTTTTTATCTTCGATATTGTTTTCTGACGACTCAAGATTCACGAACAAAAGAATGTTTGGCAAACAAAACTGCAGATATTGGGCGCAACAAAATAAGAATTTCATGAAGGAAGGTAATTTTCAGGAAAGATTCAGAGTATGGGTTGGTGTTATCGGAAGTAAAATAATTGGACCAATTTTATTCCAAGGACAGTTGACAGAGATAAGGTATTTATAATTCCTTTAGAATTATAGTGATGTATTTTAAATGAGATGGGACTTCATAACGCCGACCAAGTCACGACCTATTTAAAGAACATTAGAGCCAGACAATTTCAGGAAGTTGACGGAATACACTTCGAACACTTACTTCCTTTCAACTAATTCTGGTAGTATGATTGTTTTTTCCATAGAAATATAATACATTATTATATATATATATATTATTATATTTCTATGGTTTTTTTCTTTGTTTGAACGCATTAAATGGCTCGTACATTTCAGTCTTTTGCTAGCGATTCCATTGCTAGCACTTGTTTTGACATTTGTACTTTGTTAGGTTAAGTTTTGAAAATTATGATATTCTTATAATTCTTATTGATAAAATGGATTTGCTGAATACTGACGCCATTTTAATAATGAGCTGTTCCGGGCGTGTATCGCAAGGAAAATAAGGAATCGTAAAATAGAAGAAACCATGGCTGATTTAATGCAGAATTATGTGATTTGAATATTACTAACGAATTCAAAAAATTTGATAGATAATATGCGAGCTTATAAAAATTTCCTCAGAATAGTCAAGGTCACATTTAATAAATTATTGCTACTGTTTTTGCTAAAAAAATCTACAAATAAAACCAAATTATTTGGAGTTGACCTGGAAATGTAAAATTACATTCGTAGTGAAAAAATTGTCATTTGAAAAAGTTAGCTCTTTCAACAATTAGAAATTAGAATTTTCAAACCGCCGCCGTAGGTGCTCAACTAGGCGAAAAAAAACTATACAATATTTTTTACTCATCAACGCACTATAGATGCAAATTTTGTATTTATTTTTTTTAAAATCAAGTGTGTACATTTTTTGTCTCAAAACTATGTGTTCCTACTTAGAATCGTTACTAGAATCTAAAAAAGTAAAAATATCCAGGGTGTTCCATTTGGAATTCCCAAGTTTGGGTCGTTTCCGGTGAAACTAGAAGTGATGGAGAATTATGAGATATTGGAAAATTTTCCAATTCCTGAGTCCAATAGCATAGCCTTGGAACTTTGAAATTAAGGCTTGTCTATAGAAATCGTTGACATCCGGTATAGTTCTGAAATGCATCGTTCATTTCGAAAATAATTGTTAATCACCACCCGACGTACCACTTCATATATAACTTACATTTTTACAATTATTCTCAGAAAAAAAATTCTCTTTGTCCGAGAAGGTGTGGAAATTCTACAAATAGTCATAAATTCAGGTCTTCATTAAAATTGTAAATCATTTCAATGAAAACATTCTCAGGGGGCTCAAATTTAAATTGCAATGCACATCAATTTTATTACCAGGAGATATTGAACAATATTACGAAAATGAAGTAAAAATAGGGTTATGACGGGTATATTTGTTGTGAATATTAGTTAATAAAAAGCGATGTGTTAGGTAGATTGATTCTAAGCAATGGAGGATATTTTGAAACTTGTTTTTTTTTCATACAATTGTGTTAAAATTTTGTCGGCAAATTTTTTTATCATTATGAGAGTTTTTGGTGTAGCCATCTGTCGAGTGACAAAGAGTAACCAAAAATGAAAAAATTCAATTTATTGTTATTTCAATATAATTACTGAAATGACTATGAGAAATTACTCCATCATGAACGACACGATATAAAAAAGTAGGGCTTGAATGTACAAGCCACTATTACCCATCATGTACCACCCAAGGTTGAGGCCTAGAAATAAACAACATTTTTATAGCCTCTGCCGGGTTTCAAATAATACCAACATATTTTACTATCTCTTTCACATTTTTCATTTTGAGTCTTATTACACCCATGTATGAATTTTTGTATTGGAGCTTGTAGTATAACAGAAATTAATAAAGATTGAGAACCATCTCCCTGATAGAGGCACAAAAATAACGTTATTTATCAGTATGAGAATTATGTAGATATACTTAATTTTTTCCTTGCAGAGTCCATCAATCATTGCGACTTCAGAGTTACTGTAACTAAAAACTGCTTACTTTGCTTCAGAGTGTTACTAAAAAGCACATTTCAATAATACACCAGCTATAAAATGATTTACTATTTATTATCCGTTGTCAATGCAGCAGCTCTTTTTATTTATATTTATCGAACCCGATAATGCAAAAATGTCATTGGTATTGTTGTTCAATCTAGCCCATATCGACTGTTATTGAATATTGAATATACCTACTCAAATCATTATATTGTAACCATTATTCACATTACAAACCAGGGAAATTCATAATTTCTTCGCCATCTGCACATATTTTGATGAAGTCAAGAAATTCTTTATAACGATTTGAGAAAGCAGGACACTATAACGCTCACAGATGCTTATGCGAACAACCCCTATATTGTTCGGATATTTGCCAAAAGAGGGCGAAACAGTTGTCGCTGGAACATCGATATTTGACGTAAGATCTTGGTAACACGTAACTATTGCTTATTTGTTTATGTAAATGACCATGGTAAAGTAATGAAGTATTTCATGCCTGAAACTGATGTTCTCAAATTAAGATTTTGGAAACAATACTCTTGAGTTTGGTAGTCCATCTCTCATTGAAATATTGGACCACACGAATATTCTTCAGTGAGACCACTGATACCTCAAAAGTCTTTTCAATTGTGAATATATAGATATCATTGCAGATTAGTTCAAAAATACCTACAGCCAACTTGTCCAACATTTAGGCCGCTAGACAAAAAAACATGAATAATATACTGTTGAAAAAATCGTGAAAAACAGATTTTGGCGTAACCATGGTCGCGAAAATTCAGTACATGGCGGTACAGTGCACATAATAAGAATGGGAGAGACTGTCATGATGCAGAAACATCATTTTATAGGGATGCTATAATAATTATCCTCTTCCACTTACGTAACTATAATGGAATTTACTGTACGAATATGTACCGCGTTAAATAATAATAATAAGTTTATTGGTATAAAAAAGGCTACATTCAATTCAATTTGAATGATGCCGATAACAATTTTTTTCACAAATAAACAGTAAACCACAAAGCGAAAGACTGTCTATGGTGTGAGTGTAACCTATGGTAATAATAAATACTGAATGAAGATAATGAAAAATATCTGTATTTAAATCCAAATGATTGATTTATTACATATTCACATTATGTGTTTGATACAAATGTTTTAAAACATTACCATGGCAACACCATTCTTCAAATACATCACAATGATTAGTGTTTGATTTCAGTGGTTGAAAACTCGCCTGGCAGTGATTTGTTAATTAAAACTGTCATGATAACATAAGAAAAATTTACTTGAAAAATACAATTTTGTCACTTTAAAATAAGTTCGTAGTAAAAGTAAGGTATGTACTTAAGGCGTTCATCTCGAAGAATACAGATCAATATATTCAGAGTATTTTCATATACCAGAGTTTGAATGGGGATGAAAACTGAAAATGTCTGCTTTTTATAATAAACTAATAAATTCTGTATTTTGTTGAAAATATTTTCACGATGAGATCCATATGTTACCCTATGTATAAGATAATGTAATGTAAGTATTGATGTAGATTTCACTTTGCAACAATTTTTATGTGACCCACGGCTCCATCTGTTGCACTAATGCTAAACGACGAGAATACATGGTTTTTTCTACTACAATGCGTAAACTGTTCACAGTGCGTAAAGTGATACTTTTTAACACAAGTGCGTAAAAAAATCAACTATGCGTAAAGTAAGGTTTTACGCATTGTTTAAACATTTTTCAATAATACAGCATTTTGCGTCAGATTGTACTCAGAAGCCATCATTTCATAATACGAAGAAAATTGAAAACTTCATAAGATAAAATATTCAACAATTGCTACAATTTGTCAATATAACTTCCGTAGAAAAAAATCACATGAAAGATAGTCCGTTTAAATTAAAAAAATTTGTTTTTTTAGTGTTTTAGTTTCGGTTTCCTACTAGTAATTTTTTTTAAATCATTCATTTTATGCTTAATTGAATGGAAAGAACACTAACTATATAATAGTTATAAAAAAATTAATGTACAATAACTAAAGGTATTATTACAAGAAAAACTCTTCTGATTAGGAGTTTTTAAAGTCTTGATTTAAAAATATGAACATGGGAGTATGATTTTATATGTTCAAGTATTTTATAGAGCGTACACCCAATTCAATAAAAGTTTCTTTGGTAAAGTGATGTGCGATAAAAATCAGGCTGCAAGAGATATATTTCTATTGCGAGTTTTATAACAGTCATATATAATTTCTCCTAAAAATATCTGTAACAAAGTTATAATAGCGTAAAAGTTTTCATACGAAGGAATTGTTGGTAACTGTACTGGGTGTCCACGAAATGTGGCTCTTCCCTATAACTTTTTTATTTTCGAAGATAATAGAATGCAATTTGGAGGATCGGGTTAAGGCATAAAACTGCATTTTTTGACATTTAAATCAACTTCACGCAAATTCCGGATTCACCGGAAGTGACATAAACTTTCGATTTTTAAATGGGACACCTGGTATATTTTCAGTTTTTTTTCTCCCTATAACATTAAGAATACAACCATGTACCATTTGTTCCTTTTTGTAACCATTTTTGATTTTTTATTTCAATTTATTTTTAATTCAAGAGGGAGGGCTATGGATACGATCAAATAACTTGTTTCAGTCCTAAAATGTTTGGAAAAACATAACTTTACTGTTTTCGGTCAAAATGATTCAGCTATGTGAATTTGAACTTTGAAATTTTTATTACTATTTTTTTTTCAAATGGCAACATGGTGGCTCATCGGGTTAGAAAAAAAGAGCACATCATTGTTTTGAACAAATTTCTGATAAAACCTTTGGAAAAATTACGTTATAACGTTTCAAAAATGAAGCACCTGTTGAAAATGAAATAATTATATTGAAACCACCTATTTATAGACTACAAGCCCATATAACAATTTGGGGGGGGGGTCATTTGAACCAGCATGAAACATACTCGGAACGATGCTGCTATATGAAGAAATAACTTTAGTCACTATGCCGTCAATTCTTGGTGGTGCAAATGACTGTAATAATAATAATAATAATTTTTCATCTGAAGATAAGCTTTTCCGACAAAATAATAATGTACGGCGTTCCTCACGTTGGTAGATTATGAAATAATAATCTCCTAGAACCTACTACCGTGCAAAAATAATGGGACTGGAAGCCAGGAAAAGTTTTCAATTTCCGAAAATAAAAAAAAAAAATCCTGGATTCAGGTCCCATTATTTTTGTACGGCAGTAGGTTCTAGGAGATTGATATTTCATAATCTACCAACGTGAGGGATGCCGTACAGGAATATTTTGTCGGAAAAGCACATCTTCAGATGAAAAATTAGTATTATTATTACAGTCATTTGCACCACCAAGAATTGACGGCATAGTGACTAAAGTAATTTTTTCATATAGCAGCATCGTTCTGAATATGTTTCATGCTGGGTCAAATGACCCCCCAAAATTGTTATATGGGCTTGTAGTCTATTACATATCTCTAGGGTTCCAGATGTTCAAAGTGACCTCCATCTTGTTGCTCAGAAAGGCGAACTTTTCTTATTGTTGCTCCTACAACGTTTCTCAACTGTCTTGGTGTAATTCTATGAATAGCTGCCCTTACTTTGTCCTCTAATTCATGTCGTGTGGCAGGAGGTACATCATAAACCTCGTTTTTAATTTATCCCCATAAAAAAAATCTAGAGGCGTAAGGTCAGGTGACCTGAAACGTTTTTTAGAAAGAAATAAATAAAGATATTAAGTGAAAACAACCCTATGTTACCTCGCCGGCCCCTTAACTGGACCCATATTTCCAATCCAGTTTTCGTTGCATGTTTCATGAAGATATTCCGTAACTGCCCTCATGTTGTGTGGTGGAGCACCATCTTGTTGATAAAATAATCCAACTCGATTTATTACTGGAACTTCGTCCAAGAAATGTTCAATTTCAATATCTAGCCCCTGTCAGGGGACCGTCAAACATTATAGGGCCCAAAATTCTGTCCCCTAAAATCCCAACCCAACAATTGAAACCGAACCGTTCTTGGAAATTTCCTTCCTCCATCAAGTGTAAATTTGCATAGAACCAATATCGCTTATTATTTCTGTTGAAATGTCCCAAATTAGTGAAACGGCTTTCGTCAGTATACAGAATTTTGTATGGAATTGTATCATCCTCCAAATATTTTCCAAAGAACCAATTGCAATACTCAAGTCTCGTTGCTTTATCGTTTTGGTACAGGTGTAGTTGATATTTAAATGAATGATATTTATGTTTCTTCATAATGTTAGCTGCAGAAGACTTCGAAATTTCACATTCTCTTGCGATCTCCCTGAGTGACGTATTAATATTTACTTGAACGTATTCCAGAACATCTATGTCTTTTTCTTCACTCACAACAAACGAATCGTTTCCATCATTATCAGGCTCATTTCGCATTTTTTGAACCAGTTTTGGAAAATAATGCCGGGTCGGGTGACGCCGATCAGGATATCTCTGTGCGTAGAGACGAGGCAGCATCGGTTGAATTTTGCCTACACTCTCCAAAAACTTTTTCCGTTATTGTATAAATATTGTAATTTTCCATGTTTTTCAAACAATTAGGTACCCAATAACTAGCTAATTGACTTTGTAGAAGAGATGTCAGTTAATATGTCGACACGTCAATTTTTACCGCAACAACTTAATAATTTTGTTCCAGTTGTGTTGGTCACAGGCTACTCGATGATTTTAAATCTTATTTTAACCTCAATAAGATTCTTCATTTAACAAAAATTACTACATTATTCGTTATATTTTTAGTTTTTATCAAATATTCTCTAACAACCTAATAGAGTGCGGTATCAAATTAATCGTATTGAAATGCTCTTTTTTTCTAACCCGACGAGCCACCATGTTGCCATTTGAAAAAAAAAATAATAATGAACATTTTAAAATTCAACTTCACATAGCTGAACCAATTTAACCTAAAACAGTAAAGTTATGTATTTCCAAACATTTTAGGACTGAAACTAGTTATTTGATCGTATCCGTATCCCTCTTGAATAAAAAATAAATTAAAATAAAAAAATCAAAAATGGTTACAAAAAGTAACAAATGATACATGGTTGTAATCTTAATGTTATATGGAGACAAAATAACTGAAAATATACCAGGTGTCCCATTTAAAAATCGAAAATTGATGCCACTTCCGGTGAATCCGGAATTTGCATGAAGTTGAATTAAATGTCAAAAAATGCAGTTTTATACCTTAACCCGAAGCTCCAAATTTTATTCCATTATCTTCGAAAACAAAAAAGTTATAGGGGCGAGCCACATTCCGAGGACACCCTGTAATTTTAATTTGTCTTAATTTTTAAATCTTTGTATAGGTCTTCAAATTTACTTATATATTTGTTTGGAAACAACTAAAAAGGTACAAAAGCTGACTTGCAGACGTTATACTGCAGGTTTTAGGCACTTTATAAAGTGTTTTTTGCCTTTTTGGAAAGCGATTTGTGCTACTTGAGATTTAAATCTTCATTTTTCGTTGTTGGTTTGAAATAACCGGTGTAATATAAAGTAATAAAAATATTTTCATTGGGCGAAAAACCCCCTCCATTAATTTTCGAATTATTCCTGTATTTCTTCTTCTCAGTCAAAGACTTTCTTTATTAGGCTGTTTTAAAATGTATTTTTTATTGTTGAAAACAAATATGTATTGCTCAAACTCCAATAATAGGTTGCATTTATTTTTCATTAAAAACCTTCACATGAAAATCCGTTACTTCCCCAGCAGATTTCAATCCATAATGCGTTTCATATCGAATGTACAATGAACTGCATTGCCTCATCCATAAAAATTCACCGTTATACATCTATTCCACAGAGCACAGATTCCATAGAAGAACTGAACTCGGTCCATTCCGCCGAAACTAACAACCTCGGATCAAACAGTGAACTACCTCTAGACGATAACGACAAAGTAAACGCGGACGAAAGCTGGACGGACATCAACCTAAACGAAGACGGCGACACCAAAGAAGAAGAAAGAAACATCCACAACATGTCGCATTCCCACTCAACCTTGGACACGGAAGGCAACCTAGACTCGGAACGAGGAGAAAAGCACCACCCGGAAATTTCGGTGGTGAGGGTTCCCGAAGGAGTGATCCAAGCTCCGGCTCAAATGAGGCCAGACGACTTACCCGTGAACAACCTGGTTGACCACATATCCATTCCAACGCCATCTAGAGAAGCTTCGTTGACTCAGAAGTTGGAGACTGCCCTGGGCTCGGTGTGTCCCTTGCTCAGGGAAATAATGGTGGATTTCGCTCCATTTTTGTCGAAAACCCTCGTGGGTTCGCACGGTCAGGAACTGTTGATGGAGGGAAAGGGCCTGACCACGTTCAAAAATAGCAACTCGGTCGTGGAACTGGTCATGTTGCTTTGTTCTCAGGAGTGGCAGAACTCGCTTCAGAAACACGCGGGGCTGGCTTTTATCGAACTCATAAACGAAGGAAGGCTTCTGTCTCATGCGATGAAGGATCATATTGTGCGAGTTGCCAACGAGGCCGAGTTCATTTTGAACAGGATGAGGGCTGATGATGTTCTGAAACATGCCGATTTTGAGGTAAGTTTCTTGAAATGCATTTTTTTTGGGACAGTTTTTCAGCTCGACTGCCAACATTAAGAAATATACTTCATATTATTCTGAGATGTATTTCTTGAGTTGTATTTTTTAAGATAAAATCGTCACATATTATTATGGGGTGAGTCAAATAAAACCAACATTTACATCTGCAGATTGTTTATCAATTTGTGATGATTCCTGGCTGAGCTTAAGACTATATTTCGATGTCAGCTAGTATGTACCAAAATATATAACGGGTGATTCAGCCAGGTTTTCGTGTCCAGTAACTTTTTTATTTGAAGAAAAAACATAAGTTAATGATTCAATAGGCGCGTTCGGAATTATGATCTCAGAGTTGAGCAGATTTTAATCACGTGGCCACAAATTAATTGGATCAATCGGTAATAAACGAACGAAACGGACGTTGGCTTGACTTTGACATGCTTATAACTAATAACCACATCCAAATGAGGCCAGGTGTCCGAATGGTTAAAGCGACATTGTTTCAATCACTTTGGCTGCCAGTCGGCGATGGTTCAAACCATGGCGACTTCAGAAATTTTTCTGATTGCCCGAGAAAGTGCTAGGAATTGCACGTAAAAAGGTAAGACCTCGTTAATTCTTGGCTCGCACAAGTTTCGACTTCTGAGGGCTGCCGTTCGTAATGGGACGACAGCTGGTTAACGGAAAAAAACCAAAAAAAATATGCATCTTTTTTTCGTAAAGAATCTTCAAGTTTGAAATTGAAACATTTTGAATATTGCAATAACGAATATACAAAAAATAATGCTAGTTTTTGTTTCGTAAAATCAAATATTATATCTGATGATGATGAACATAACATCACTCTATCAAACTAATCGTAGGGGAGAATGGGGCAATGGCGGTCAGTTAAGCACTTTTTGGAATAAAACTCAAATTATAAACCACAGCTTTATTAGGAACATAACATCGTAATTCTACATTAAAGGGCTATTATTAATTGAGGTCAAAACAATCATCTTTGGAGTATAATTCTCATAGATATAAGAATAAAAAATAATGGCTTTGACCACCATTGTACGCACATGAGGGTAATGGTAGTCATGATGTTGACAATAATGGTCAAATACTTCGAACACACCCACACATGTCACATAGGTATCCTGTAGCGGAATCCCAACCAGTGCAAGCAGAGTGAGCCCAAAGCCCGCAGGAAGTGCACCGGTACCATACCTCGTTGTTTCGGCCGAATTCTCCGCATATGAGACAATTATTTTGTGTGTCCTCATCATCATCATCGTCTACGCAGAGGTCACCAATATCTTCGTCATTCAATGAGGAATCATTGTCTTCCTGAAGAACTTTGCTTTTAGCCTTTTTAAGACTTTCCTTGTACTGTTTCGTATTTTTGGCCTTCCCTTTGCCTTTTTTTTCCCTTTTCTTTTAAGAACTTGTTCTGCTTTTTGTTTTCCTTTTCTATGACACTGTCTTTATTTGGCGTGGAGGTCAGAATGGTAAAATGTTGCTTTTCTCGACCTTTTCGTGTCCTGATGGATAGGGTTTTAGTAGGCAATTTGATAAAATTTTCAACCTTTGGTCGTTTTTCTGGCGTTAGTTCTTGCCTAGATGTGCATGCGACTACCAGTTGTTCTTGGCCAGATGTTGATACAACCACCTGGGGTTCCTGTTTAGACGTTGATGCAACTACCAGGGGTTCTGGTACATATGTTGATGCAACCACCAGGGGTTCTTGTGCAGATATTGATGCAACCACCAGTGGTTCCCGGGATGTCAGAGTTGCAGTTCAGTGACTCTAAATCCAGACTCTCCCTTACTTATAGAAGCAACGTTTGAATATGCCTTGTTAAACAACGATGCAACACCGTATGGAGTTATTCATTCTGCGAGGTAGCTCTTCATAAAGCAGTCAGACTCTTTTTTGTAGGTAGCCTTAAGTGGTCCGTAAAACGTCACGTCTAACGGCTGAATTCTATGGGACGTGTGTGGTGGTAAGGACAGCATGTGAATGTTGCGGGCAATGGTGGTCACTTGACCACGATTACCCGCAACGGACTTCATTGAAAAAAAAATTATAACACAAACAAATACATATTTTGATTCGAAATGAGTATTACTACAAAATAATGATGAACAGTCTCAAATAACAAGACAGCGATTACATGGATTTCGGAATATTTCACAGCTTACCTTGTTAATTTGTTGCGACGTGAAATTACATCAAGTTGGCGCGAAAACATTAAACACTCTCCTCGTACGAACGCCGCGAGCGGAATGACGGTGCAGGGCGCTCGTTGCTCGGGGGCAGTGAGGAGCGAAACGTAATACACATCACATGCACAAAGGACTGTTCTTGCTTTAGTTGTGTGCGTGACCACCATTGTCCGCTGACCACCATTGCCCCATTCTCCCCTACTCGTCTGCCAAAATTCTCCGAGCAAATAGATCAATCTCGGACTGAACGGATTTGAAAAATGTAACAATCAAGATTTACCTCCCTTACAATCGGTGGCAATAAACGAATGATACAGACTAATATGATCAGACCGACGTAAAAACCGAATCAAAAGTAATTGACTGACTGATTCCAATCATCCACACATTGTCATCTATCGAAGACAAGTCAACTTTCTATTTTATTTCAAATGAGTTGTCTTCTTATTTTTGTGAATAATAGAGGCTGTCTTTCTGAGTTCAACCATATTTATAGCTTGCATTTTCAAATTTTCAAAAAATAATTTTCAACAGAGTTTTTATTATTAATTATATATTATAAAACAATTTAATTCATTAGAATAATAACTGATGGTAAAGTTTAAACAATAATGAAGACTTCAAATATAAATTCCCGAAGATGTTTCACCTTGCTGCTGCTCAGAAACACTACATATTTCAAGAGCTTATTCCACAATTGTATCAGATATCTCAGTTTGTATTAGAAGCCGAAGGACAATTCAGTATTGCATCAGGAATCTTTATTTTGTTATTCAAAGTGTCTTCTATATGTGATTCCTCTACATTGGCAGATTTACACATTCATATTTCATGCACTCAATACAAAAATTGCTATTTTTCGACGTATTCATTCATAATGCTCCATATGGTTGAACTCAAAAGACAGCTATTATCATCATACAAAAAAAAATATGACAACTCATTAAAAAAAAAGACTTTGACCGGTGACAAAATGTGGATAATTGTTTAAACATAAGCTGTGTTTTTTGCGAGTAACGAGTAACCAGCTCACTAATAAAACTGCTGAAACTATTTTAGATCGGATATATCATTATCTTCATTACAAGCCACCATATTCCAACTCCACCCATTCGGTGTTCAAACATCGAATCATTTAAGTATCAGATCAAATCAAAATATGGCAGATAATTTTTTCTAGCAGATATCTCTAGTGGTCTAGAAATACAAAAGATAGATAGATAGATAGAAAAGATAGCAGGTTTGATAACGGCCTAGGGTTTCTTTTATTTATTTTCATTCTACTTTTCATTGTATTTTTCATTCATAAAAACCATAGACGAAGAGTTGTCACTTGAAGAATAATCACTTGGATTTAGTTATAATTCGAATAAAAAATTTATATATAAAAGTTGCAAATTGATGCTCTTGATGATTCTAGACAACTTGGAAATAATTCTATATTTAATACAAACATTACAATTTATTCAGCTTTGAGGGTGTGTGGCGTTGCCTAAATCAACAATTGTAAATGTTGATTTCAAATCTAAAATTAATGCCTTCATCATTAGATACCTACAAACAAATTATGATTTGACAATAGTTTCAACCATAAAAATTTACTGGTTAACTGAGGAAAATGTACAAAATAGTGGTGAAAAATTGGTATATTTTTGTAGTATACTCACATTGTACCCGTACTGTATAACAAATGTAAGATGCTTGTCTACGAGTGGTTGCCAAGGCAACGAGTAACAATTAGATTTTGTTAAAGTAACGTTTTGTAGTTTTCTTTCCTAGATATATTTGCTAGTAGGGAAAAGTGGAATACAGTTTCCAAAGTAAAAACACTACAAGTGGCGACGAGATTGTGCGGAAAGTGCAAATTGCAGTTTTCGTAAGTGATACCACGCGAAATAGTTTGTTTATTCAATTTCAAAAATATGACAGATCACATCGGTCATTTACGAGAATTTGATCCGTCAGTGTCAGATTGGTCAATATTCAAGAGACGCATTGATAATTATTTTGTGGCAAACGACATCAAAGACGATTCACGTAAAGCCGCAATATTACTGAATGTTCTCAATGAAGAGGCGTATAAACTTGCACACAATTTGTGCATGCCTGACGAACCAGAGTCAAAGAAATACCCTGAGCTGATAACTTTACTGACAGAACATTTCAAACCAAGTTTGAGTGTTTTCGCTGCACGTTATAAATTTTACATGTCGCGGAAAATGGTTAATGAATCGGCAAGAGAATGGTCTGCACGTTTGAAAAATGTAGCAGCCTTATGCGAATTCGAAAACGACCAGTTGGAAATGGTTTTAAGAGATTTTTTCATCATGGGTTATGATAAAGGAACAGTACAAGACCGTCTTTTTGAAGAAAAGAAGACAATAACTTTCAAAGGTATTGTGGAAATTGCTACAGCTAAATCTGCAGCCAATCTTTCTCCTGTTTCTGTAAACTCAGGAATAATTATGAAGAGGGAACAAGATATGTATTATGTCAAAACCAAAAATGACAAAAGGCAACAAAAATCGTCTGGAGGAGAACAGTCATTGTCGTCGGGGAGACAGCAGTCATCATCGGCGGGAGGACAGCAGTCATCGCAGTCAACGTCTAGAGGGCAACAGAATTCGTCAACTGGGAAGACAAAATGTACAGTGTGTGGAAGGAATAACCACCCAGCAGATAAGTGTTCTTTTCGCGAATGTTTTTGCCATATTTGTGACAGAAAGGGCCATTTAGCTCCAATGTGTTCACAGAAACGAAATAAAATTAAGAGGAATTTCAATAATACTCATAATAAGAACTATTTAGAGTCAGAATTTTCACTATATAATTTGCAATCAAGAGTTGATCCAATTTTGATAAACTTAAAACTTGATGAAGTTCCTTTTACTTTCAACCTCGATACTGGGTCCAGTTTCACAGTAGTATCTAGACAATTTTATGATGAATTTTTTAAAGATAAGGTTTTATATGAAACTGACAAAATTTTCAATTTATACAATGGAGATACAATTTTTCCAGAAGGTTATATTATTTGTGATGTAAATTTCCAAGGAAAAACTGTTCCCATAAATATTTATGTTATACAGGGTGCATCTGGTCCACCTTTGTTGGGACGTGATTTTTTCAATATTTTTCAGCTTAATATTGCAAATAATTTTCATATTGGTTTATCTGATGATTTGAATTTTTTACTGAAGAAATTCAGTTCAGTATTTGAGCCTGGCCTTGGTACTTTTAATAAAGGTGTTATATCCATAAATTTGAAAAATGAATCTGTCACTCCAAAATTTTTCCGATCTCGACCTCTTCCATTTGCCATGAGGGAGAAGGTTGAAAGGGAGTTAGAGCGATTGAAAGGTTTAGGTGTTATCGAACCTGTAGATTGCAGTCCTTGGGGAACACCAATTGTTCCAGTTTTGAAAAAAAACGGATCTGTCAGAATATGCGGTGACTTCAAGGTAACCCTCAACCCTTTCATAGAAGTAGATCAATATCCCCTTCCTCGGATCGAAGAATTATTTGTTAAATTACAGGGTGGCGTTCATTTTAGCAAAATAGATTTGGCAAATGCGTATACTCAAGTGTGCCTCGATGAAAAATCTAAAAATTTGGTAACTTTATCAACTCATAAGGGGTTATTTCGTTATAATAGGGCACCTTTTGGAATTTCTAGTATACCAGCTAAATTTCAAAAATTGATGGAATCACTTTTGGAAGGTTTACCAGGAGTAGTGGTTTTTTTGGACGATATTTTGATAAGCGGTTGTGATCGCGAAGAACATTTATCCCGATTGAATCAAGTTCTGACCAAATTGAAAGATTCTGGTTTGAAAATATCTCTGGATAAATGTCAATTTTTCAAAGAAAAAGTTGAATACTTAGGTTTTATCATTGATCGGGAGGGATTACATACCGCAGAAGAAAAAATTTCGGCTATCAATGATGCCCCCACTCCGGAATCTGTTTCTCAACTTAAATCTTGGTTGGGTCTTATCAATTATTATGGTAAGTTTCTACCTAATTTGTCAACAATTCTTCATCCTTTATATAATTTGTTGAAATCAAACGTAGAGTGGTTCTGGTCATCAGAATGTGACCAAGCTTTCACAATGATAAAGGAAATGTTGACTTCCTCTAAAGTTTTGGTGCATTATAACCCGAAATTACCATTGAAGTTGACAACTGATGCATCTAGCTATGCCCGATGGCACTCAAAAACCAATTTCTTATGCATCGCGTACTCTAACAGCGGCAGAAAAAAATTACTCTCAGATAGAGAAGGAGGGATTAGCTATCATTTTCAGTTTGTGCAAATTCAATCAGTATCTTTATGGGAGAGAATTCATATTGGAAACAGATCATAAGCCACTCCTCACTATTTTTCACCCTGAAAAAGGTATACCTCAATTCTCTGCTAATCGTCTTCGCCGCTGGGCAGTTATTCTATCCAATTACAACTATAAAATAGAATTTGTTAGGTCAGATAAAAATATAGCTGATTGTTTATCGAGATCACCAGAAATAAAGGACGAAAATAGTTGGGAAAATGTAGATATTGATTTTATCAATTTCTTTTCCAATAATGAGCATTTTCCAATGCATTTCCAGGAAATCAAACAAGCTACTGAACATGACGAGATAATATCAAAGGTCATGGAATATGTACAGTTTGAGTGGCCCAAAGTAATAACTCAAGATTTTCAACCTTACCATAGGTTGAAAAATGAATTGAGCATTGATTGTAATTGTTTATTATGGAACAATACACTGATTATTCCATCCAAATTGAGGGACTCAGTACTACGAGAACTCCATTTATCTCATATGGGGGTAGTCAAGATGAAAAGTTTGGCTCGGTCGTATTTCTGGTGGCCTGGTTTGGACAAAAATATAGAGGAAATTTGTAAGAGTTGTGAAAATTGTTTAATGAATAAAAAAACACCGAACAAGGCAATACTTACCAAGTGGCCTTGGCCTGGTGAACCGTGGTCTCGTATTCATCTTGATTTCATGGGTCCATTTTTGAACAAACAATTTTTAATTTTGGTTGATGCTCACACAAAATGGATTGAGGTTTTTCCAATGAGCTCAATCACCTCTAAATCAACAATAGAAATTCTACGAACAACTTTTGCACGATATGGACTTCCAAGAAAAATAGTCACGGATAATGCTTCAACTTTTACTTCGAACGAATTTCAAATGTTTTTGAATAAAAATAATATTGAACATGTTACCTCGCCCCCCTTTCAACCATCTTCCAATGGAGCGGCTGAAAATACGGTTAAAACTGTAAAAAACGCTTTAAAAAATGGGTTTGGAAAAAATGAAGTTGTTGATTTGAACAGAATATTAAATTGTTTTCTATTTGACTACAGAAATACCAAACATTCTATTACTGGCTGCAGTCCAGCTGATTTAATGTTTGGTCGTAAACTGCGTACAAGATTCGATGTTCTTTTACCAGAAAAATCAATAAAGAATCAAAATTTGAAAAATCATGTCAAAACAAAATTTGAAAAACAAAAATTGTATCATAGAGGATCTAGATTTATAGAGTTTGAGGAAGGTGATATAGTTACAGTTAAAAACTATCAAAATGTAAGAAATCCTACTTGGATAAAGGGGATAATACTGGAGAGATTAGGAAAATCTATTTATAATGCAAAAATTCCCGAATTTGATGTTGTATGGAAACGGCATCTGAATCAAATTAAAAAACATAATTTCAGAGAAGCTTCACTTCCTTGCAACATGGAAACAGTTGAAATTGATTCAGATCCTACCCTGCTTCAAAGTTATAATGAAAGTGCTAATAATGAAGTAGTCAGTGGATCTTTACCAACAAGGGTTCAACCGAAACGGAATATCAAACCGATTGAACGACTGACTTATACTTGAATAATTTTTTTATTTAAAGGGGGAGATATTGTAGTATACTCATATTGTACCCGTACTGTATAAACAAATGTAAGATGCTTGTCTACGAGTGGTTGCCAAGGCAACGAGTAACAATTAGATTTTGTTAAAGTAACGTTTTGTAGTTTTCTTTCCTAGATATATTTGCTAGTAGGGAAAAGTGGAATACAGTTTCCAAAGTAAAAACACTACAATTTTAAAAATATGTTGCTGGTTCTTCGTGTATAATGACGTAATGTAATCAGTGTTTGGACTTGTGCCTATGTTTCAAAATCGTCTTCATTCATTGACATTTAATGAATTGTCATTTGGGAAAGTTTCAGTCCTTTACAGTAACTTCAATTTTGAGAGAATTTTTTTAGCTTTCAGCTGTAATATATAATGTGATAATACGCTTCCCCTCAGCTCCCGGTCTCTCCTTCCACTCGACCGCTTACGCGAGCTCGGCCGTTTTCAGTCATGTTTGCAAGCATTTTCCACCCATTTCGCATCATTGTACCGCAAAATGAGAATATGCGTCTTGTGGTACTATATCTACTTTCAAAATCTGTTTGAGAAATTGAAATCGCTGCAAGATAGTGCAACAAAAAATCCAAATTACAGTTGTGTCATGTGATGGCATAGTCGGTTTCCTACTAGTTTCGTTAAAAAATCACTCATTTTATGCTCTATTGCACTCGTATGGACTTCCTCGAAAATCTTTTTTTTTTTTCCATTTTTATACTGTGGAAGTATAAATTACCCAATCCATGGCAAAAAATTTATGTTCTGCTACCGATTTATTAAATTTACTACAAAACCACACATGGAATTATTCGATATCCTGTTCGGTTGATGAAGAATACCGTTCGGGGATCATAATATTCCAGTAATGGAATTATTTATTCAGTCCCAAATAATACCAGTAAAAGATAAACGCTTGAAGTGACATCTCGATTCTGTTGTTTCAGTCGCAGTGTGCCCAAACCCTCGTAGATCGCAAAGAAGAAGAACGAATGTGCGACCACCTCATTACTTCCGCTAGACGGAGAGACAACGTTACCGCGAGCAGGCTGCTCGAGAAAGTTCGGAACATAATGTCGAACAAACACGGCGCCTGGGGATATATGGACTCCATCGAGTCCAGATTGAACGAGTTCTGGAAACTGGACGCTTGGGAGGACGACGCCAGGAGGAGGAAGCGGTTCGTGCACAATCCGCTCGGCACGAGTCACCCCGAAGCTAGTCTCAAGGCCGCCATCGAACACGGGGCTCCGGAGGACGCGATTCTGCAGGTATGAAACGTTGTTGGTTGAGTCTTTTACTGAAAGCACAAGGTTTGGCAATTATAGTTTCTTATAGCAATCACTAAATTCACATCAATACAGTTTTTGATAAAGCGGCACAATACGCTTGGTGTCACAATTTTCACTAGGGTTTGAAGGCCGTCGTTTTTTGGAATTTCTTCATAACGTTTCTGAATTAACAAAGGATATCAACGACATTAAGCCGACAGGTAGAAAGGAGTCAATTAGGGTTAGTGAGAATGTACCAAATTCAGATACGGTAATTAACACACAAGACTACCTAAGTCAGAATAAATACAATCTCCGCAGACGGAATCTCCAGTCATCTGAGATTATTCATGATGTATAAGCCTTCGAAGAAGCTAGCCACTCGTGCTAGTGAAACGTTAAGAAGAAATTCCAAAAAACGACAGCCTTCAAACCCTAGTGAAAATTGTGACACTGAAAACTTCGTCCGCGAAAGTCTTAACCATTTTGTCAATACGCTTGGTATTATATTCGTTATTATCAAAGTCAGGAGTATAAAGAAAGCTGGATTACTTGAATTTATCTATTTAATTGTACCCTCCGATATATGTGTGTATTTTCACTCCTAGATGTGCATTTCGATAACCAACCTAGTAAAAAAAAATTATTGTTACATATTGTTTTCAATACCACGGTCTTTTCTGAGGCGATAAGTCCCAACTTTCAAAATTGTATCAACGTCATATTTGATTGATCATATTTTCATCATAAAAATTACGGATTATGCGCAGTATCCAAAGAACATATAATAATAAATGTCAAGTAACTGATTCAAAACTCATATTCCCAATATCTTTTCGTAGACTACTTTATACTGATTATTTTGATCAATGATTGAACATATTTTTTAGGTATTTAACTTACCTTAGGCAAAATATGCAAAAATAAATATTTATTTGGTTGTAAAATGTATCAAATTGAATTATTTTCATTACTATACAGTGTGGTCATTTAAGTGTGCAACATATGGGAATCTTTTTAATGAATTGCACAACCAAAATACAAATAGTGCCAAAAGTTGGTGCATGCTCGGTAATCATTTTAGGTGCACTTAGAATGGCTGCAAGTCAAATATCATACAGGGTAGGTCAAAAATATAAAAATTGCTCAAGAGTAAAGTACCCTTATTTCAGAAAATTCAGCAAAATGTTATTGAGAAAAGTTGTTTACAATTGAAAGTTATGCCCAAATACCAAAACATGGCCTCCCAAGTGATTTTTTAATTTTTTTCGTTAATAATTTCCAAATTTGTAATTTTTTTTATAATCACCCTTAGCACTTCCATAAAGTAACCACAACCAAATTGGTTGAGCATAGCTTTGTTCAAATTCAAGAATATTCGTGAAATTAACTTGGATTTTAAATTTTTTAGGGATTCACAAATTTCATGTTTGTTGCAACGATATTCAGCTTAAGTTTAAAATTTCGCAAACCATATTTTCAACAAGGTAAAACATCATTAATGATAATATGCATATTCAAAAACTTTCATTTGAACTGAACATTTTGTGTTTGAAATGTTTATGAAAAAGCTGTACAAATTAATCGACAACCATTAAATCCTTTTAAAATAATCACGGATACCCAAAGAACAAAACAAATGAGTGTTGACAGTAAACATTATGACAGTTTGGTGACATTACCTTCTCATTCTCGAAGAATTATTGTTCGATTATTGAGTTTATTTGATTTCAAATGCCTCCTCCAAGACAGTTAACGTTAGCCGAGAAGGCAGAATTAGTTTTAATATGTGGAGATAACTATAAACCAGTGCGTGAAGCAGCAGATATATTCAATGAATGTCATCCAGACAAACAAGTGCACTATTCCACTGTAAGCAGAATTTTAAATAATTTCAAACAGACTGGCAGTTTGGATTATAAATATAAAAATGAACGTACGAAACCTGTATGTAATGAGGAAAATCAATTAGAAGTACTTCAGGCAGTTGTTGAAAACCCTAGAAGATCCACCCAAGAAATTTCCAGTTATACGGGTGTAAAACAAAGTTCTGTTAAGAAGATTCTTAAAAAAAATAAATAACATGCCTATAAGCCTATGTTTATTTGCACGTTTCAAGAACGAGACTATGACATACGGTATGATTTCTGCATGTGGATTCAAGGACAAATAGAAGATCAACATGATTTCCATAAACACATTCTTTTTGGAGACGAATCTACGTTCACAACAAATGGCGTTGTCTCTTCCCAAAATTGTAGGTGGTGGTCGGACGAAAATCCGAATTTTGTCATTGACAATAAAAACCAATATTATCAAAAAACAAATGTATGGTGCGGTATTGTTAACAACAAATTATTGGGGCCGTTTTTTTTTTCGCCACAACCTAACTGGTGATTACAGTTTTTAGAAAACGAACTAACGGACTTTTTGGAGAATATGAGCTTACAAGAACGACATAAATTATGGTTTGTACATGATGGATGTCCTGCTCATTCTACTAGAATTGTTTCAGAATGGTTAAATGGGAAATTTGGTGATAAATGGTTAGGACGAAATACTGATCCACGATGGCCTCCTCGTTCGCCAGATCTCATCCCATTAGATTTTTTTTATGGGGATATTTAAAGCAAAAGGTTTACAAGGATCGACCATTTAATAATGCTGAGGAGCTTGAAAATTCGATACGACATCATTGCAGAAATATTCCAGGAAGTGTGTTGCGATCTACTATTCGTGAATTTCATGATCGGACAATAAGATGCATTGAACGAGAAGGTGGACACACAGAGACCCGTCGATAAATCTGTCTTCACACATTTGATAATGGTTAAGTTATGATAAAAATAAGCCAATAAAAATTGTCAAAACCATCGGCACTGCTTTCAAATACAATTGAAATCATTGTATTATTCCTTTTTGAGTATTTTGTTAATATTTATTAATAATAATGTTTCCTTTCAACCCTCATTTTTTTTGTTCCTTGGGTTTCCCGATTATTTTAAAAGGATTTCATGTTTGGCGATTAATTTGTATAGCTTTTTCATAAACATTTCAAATACAAAATGTTCAGTTCAAATGAGAGTTTTTGAATATACATATTATCATTACTAATGTTTTACCTTGTTAAAAATATGGTTTGCGAAATTATGAAGTTGTGTTGAATATCGTTGCAACAAACATGAAGTTTTTGCTTCCCTAAAAAAATTAAAATCCAAGTTAATTGAACAAATATGCTCGAATTTGAACAAAGTTATGCTCAACTGATTTTGTTATGATTAACTTATGAAAGTGTTTAGGGTGATTATAAAACAAATTACAAACTGGGAAATTATTAACGAAAAAAATTGAAAAACCAAAAAATGTCTTAGGAGGCCATGTTTTGGTATTTGGGCATAACTTTCAATTATAAACAACTTTTCTCAATAACATTTTGCTGAATTTTCTGAAATAAGGGTACTTTACTCTTGAGCAATTTTTATATTTTTTGACCTACCCTGTATGCTATTTGACTTGCAGCCATTCTAAGTGCACCTAAAATGATTACCGAGCATGCACCAACTTTTGGCACTATTTGTATTTTGGTTGTGCAATTCATTCCCATATGTTGCTCACTTAAATGACCACACTGTATAACGAAATATGTATAATATTCATATTTTGCCTGCTGCCAGGAAAACTTTGGAAAGACAATGTTTGGAAACATATTTAAATAATAAGTTTAAATTCGATTTTCAACATTTTTATCACCTAGAGATATATTCATGATAATGGTTTTCATTGATTATTTTGATAAATAAGTGAACACATTTTTTCAGGCATTCAACTTACGTCGGGAAAAGTATTAAAAAATCCGTGGTTATTTGGTCATAAAATTTATCAATCTGAAATAAAAATTATTACCATACTATGGGAAATGAAAAACATTCATATTTTGTCTGATACCAGAAAAACTTTGGAAAGACTATATTTGGAAACATGAAAATAACACCATTACATTAAATTTTCGAAATTATCATCACTCAGGAGATGTATCCATGATAGATAGTTCACATTGATTATTTTGATCAATAAATGAATACATTTCTTTAGATATTTATCTCACGACAAGCAAAGTATGCAAAACACTCGAAGTTTTTTATGACATCAGGTATGTCAAATGAGTTTTTCTATCTCACGAAGTCCCATCGGAAGTAATTTGGTCGTAAAATGGATTGAATTGAATATAATATTTTCATTAATGTATTACGAAATATTCAACATATCCAGGAAAACTTTGTAGAGACGATTCTTGGAAACACTTATAAATAATATGATTATATTCGATTTTCAAAATTATCATCACTCAAGAGATATATTAATGAAAAAATCATTTTCGTTGATTACTTCAATGAATAATTACATATGTTTTGGGGAACACAGCTTACGTCTGGCAAAATATGCAAAAATACGTGGTTATTTGGTCATAATGTTGATTCTATTGACGAAGATTATATTCATGATTATATTTTAAAAAATGTTAAATTTTAATATTTTCTTGATGTCTTCGAATTATTGGACAGACAATATTTGAAAAAGTATATAGAAACTGTGTGTATATGCAATATTCAAAGTTATCATCATTCAATTGACATATTCATGATCTTGCAGTTTGTACCATTTAATTTGATCAAAAATTCAACATAATTGAAATGTGTTAGGGTGAACGTTTGATGTGAAATGGGTTAATTTTGATATATCATATAGTCATGAGCATGATCGAATTTTGAAGTACGTGATTGAGAAATGGTAAAAACAAATCTACTGCAAAAGTAATGAATGTATACAAGATGCATGGCATCACACGTTAAAAAAAAAGCAGAATTGAAAATAGCAACTGTTGTGTTTTCAGGCCCGAGAAGAGTTCCACGCCCATTTGGCTGCAACAAGAGGTCAACAACAAATGCAGAATGACCTGATGGATGATAACGAACTCCTCGTCGATGACAGAGATCTGGACACCGATCTGAGCGGTGGGTAATAGTAATTTTGGCACCAATTCTATAAAATGTAGCTAGAGGTTAGGTTAGGTTAGGTTTGAACGTGAGTTAAAATTGTTTTTCGTTAACCAGCTGTCATCCCCTTACGAACGGCAGCCCTCAGAAGTCGAAACTTGTGCGAGCTAAGGATTAACGAGGTCTTACCTTTTTACGTGCGATTCCTAGCACTTTCTCGGGCCATCAGAAAAAGTTCTGCAGTCGCTAGGGTTTGAACCTTTGACTGGCAGCCAAAAGTGATTGAAACAATGTCGCTTTAACCACTCGGCTACCACTCGGCTACCTGTCCCCGAGTGGGCCCGTATCAGGCCCTCCACTGCGGCCAATTGCCTATTGTGGCTCAGCTAGAGGTTAACACAGACTGATGGTAGTGATGGTGGTAGTTTTGGGAAGGCCGCTCCTGCAGCCGGCAAATAGGCCCTTATTGACCCTCTTTGCCATCCCCTGTCTTTCACATATCTACATTCCTCCTCCTAACTTGTTGTGTTCTGTTATTATTCCTATGAGAAGGCGTAATGCTTGACAGTTTTTGCCTAAGAGCCATGCTGTCCGTGACTTACTGGAGCCGGCCACAAAGTCTTTTGACTGCCTGCAGCCGGTAATATCCTTCCAAAGTACATTCAGCTCTTCTTCCGTAATTGTTGATAACTAGTAGTTGCAAAATACTCATCAATTTGGTATAAACCCTTAATATTTCCTATTCTGTGACATGTAAATATTTTTTTTGAACAAGAAATGAATTCCGTTGTAATACAAATAAACTTAGCGGAAATCTTTGTTTTCAGGTCCTGTCAACATTAGCTCTAAAGCAAAACTTATCGCACCCGGATTAGTGGCTCCAGGAATTGTTTCCATTACTTCTGCAGAGCTCTACTTCGAAGTGGACGAGGACGACGAAGAGTTTAAGAAGATTGACAGTGAGGTGAGTACTGTTTTTGCTCACTCTGTCATATAGTTTCAAGTGTTCCTCTTTAACTTGGCGACATTTGGAAAACGTTTTCATTTTCGTCTTAGAAAAAACGAGTATTCTTTATAGAAAGTTCTGCTTGTTCTAGAACCTAATATTGAATAACCAAATCTTTAAATTTGTCTTTTTTATACGAGTAGTGTCAAAAATATATATAAATATATAATCAACTTGAAAGTGGGGTTGCGGAGCTAGTAAAGAGAACTCTCTAAAGTTTGTCCAAGCTTTATGAAATTATATTATATCCATCGACAGGGTACTACAATAAATATAAATTAGTTGTAATGAAAATAGAAATTTGATTAAATATAATGACTTTCATCTTTGCTGAAAATGGTTACAGCTATGTTAATATGAACATTATTGAAGACGAATGACGAATTTATGAAAAGTGTGAACAAAAGAATTAAAATTACAGATTAGAAAATATGATAGAAACTTGACTTTTGATAAATGTTTGAATGTTTATAAATTAGAATTGCTCGCGTAAAAGTTATATTTGGAAAAATTCTTATCTAGCGTCAGTAGATAAGAATATATTTCACCCAGATGAAGATGAAGAATGTTAGTTTCTCGCGCTGTTTTCAATAATATGTGCCACTTATAGAAAGGATTTTTTGGTTAATATGCTCTTTAGATAGAACTTTCATAGAATCATAGTTCATATTCAAATTTGTCAACATGTTCCGCTAAGGTACATCTTTATTGGTGTAATCTGCAGTTAATCTTGTGTTCAATGATTCTGGAACCTAGTGATCTTGAGGTTTGACCAATATAAAACATTTCACAATTTTGACAAGGAATACTATATACATTTACCAGGAAAGTTGGAGGAATTATCTATTTGACTTTGCTGTGGATTTTCTTGATTGTTTTGTTTGCTATTTTGATATTTGGTAAGCCGTGGAATATTCTAGACTGTCAGAGTGTGATTTTCTTGATGGATGAATAGGTAGTACAGCGGAATGGTATATTGTCTTCAATTTCAGTTTCAAGAGATGTTGATGGATTAATACATATTAGTACATCAACAAGCAATTGTGTTTGAGCAAATTACACGCACCAACTTCTCACTAGCCGTCGTCGGTAAATAATCGTCAAGAAAACAGAACATCTGAAATAACAAGTGTTTCATAAATACGTTGTATAACGCCCATATGCACCGTTTTCATAGACTAATCCTAGTTAGCTAATCTCGCTTAAGTTAATCTTCACCCAGTGCTATGCACCGTAAGCCAATCAGGGTGGATTAGGTAATCTTGTGTAATCTTGTGAAGAAGTGGCAACATGGATGTTGGTACAAATGACAAATTGACAAGTATACACGTCAGAAAAAACGAATAACTAGAATATCGTATCGCTGAAAAGTAAAATTTGAAATAGAAATTTTTTATTTGAAATTTTTTTACTTCATGTCAAAGTCACAGAGAATACAATCAATACATCAATACAACCAATTATTTTTGGAATGCGTAAAATATTGTGAAAATCCGTTGCAGATCTCAATATTTCACGTTTACTTGACGGGATGGCAATAAAATTTGGTCTGGTAGGTGCAATGGCATTGGTCACCCTTTTCAAAATTCTGGAATTCTGGATACAGTTGTATGATGACATCCAATAAAATCCGATATTCCATTTTGATGTGTACCACAAGAATAAAGCCTCAATGTTGGTAGAAGTTGGTTCATAGGTGTCAAACTGTTATTTCTACAACAAAAGTTTGTTGAACAAGTTTGAGAACTTTCAAAGTACTTACAAATCATTGTCGTGCTCAATTTCTTCCTCAATCTCTGGTAGGAAATTCAAAACTGTATGTTTTGTTAATCGAAATCTACGAAAAAAAGACAAGTTGTCCATTGTTTCGAAGTAAACACTTCTTTCGTAGTTTTGTCGTGGAAACCCCCAATGTATAATATCCAGGATATCCTGATCATCTTCCAGAAAAATTTCATCTTCCACTTCCATTTATGGACAATACAAAACTCGATTACACACCAAATAACGCCTTTGCAAATTTCTCTTTACAATCCCAAGCACTGCAATGAAATTTTACTTATGATCGTATGGCGTGTGATCATAATTATAATTTCATTTCTGAAAAATGTCGAACAATGAGGTTAGGAAATCGGTCAATCCAGCGATTTGATTTGTTAATCCACCCTTCATGGATGGTTTAGTTTTATACTAGCTTAAGCCATTGTTTCACAACGGTGCATTATAATTTCTTCATCTAATCGAGATTACACATCTAATCCAGATTAACTACACACGGTGCATACCACTGAAAATCTTATAACTAAGTACATACACCAAAATTTTCACTAAAAACCACACTGGTGCTGTAAGTCACATGATCTTGCGAAATCCAGCGCATCTCAGCGACCGTCAACGTAGGGAGCAGCCGATAAGACAAAATATACTTTAATGTCAGAATCTTTCAAACTTTTTGACAAAGTTTATCACCTGTAAATGAAAATGTGAATGGGAATTATTATGTATTATAAACTATAACGGTGATAGTACCCGCCATCTAAACATATGTGCAGATGATATGCGCTCCGGGGCTACTTAACAAAAAGGTGGAGCATTTGCTATTCTACCTACGGGAAGAACCTGCAGTACCATCAGAGGAGTCACTGAGGTGAGAATGAGCACATGCAACCATACGAAAATGAAAATATAAACACTGACATCTTCTGCCAATCCAGCCGAAGAACTTGGTGAAAATGTTCCAGTACATCAGTGATGAGCATGCACATGAAATCATAGCAAAAAATTGCAACTCAAAAGGTGATTCAGGTGAAAAAAATAATAATAGTTATTTAATCAACTAGTGTATTAATGAAGGCGATTAATGATAGAGATATCTTAACGCGCGAGCGAAGCGAGCGCATTCATTTTCGAGATCATTAATCGCATTTTAATATAAGAGTTGATTACAATATTTTTTCGTCTACCTTACTCTTGTTGTAATGAAGGAATACCAATTTTTTTTCTGACAATAAAGATCAAGACGCTACTTTAGGAACAACTGTCAACATTCATTTATCGTCAATATCCATTTTAGCGACCATGCATTCATAGAGAAATCGACCTTGTCACTGCCAATGTATGTTGAGTTGCATATAAAATGGTTCATTATTAGAAAATCATTCATAAATAGTGGTCATTAATCAACGATTTTGAGTGCGTTAAAATACATCATAAATGGACGGTCGACGGAAAAAAATATTTAAATTCAACTATGTTCGATTCTTGCTTGAATTATCAGTTTCAAAATCCACCATTATAGAAATCTTGCAAACTGTATTATACAAGTTTTCAAGGTGCCTCTAATTCCTACCCAGAAATGTCTTCCAGCTCTCCTACTATTTCCAGAAGGTAGGATTTTAAAATCTTTTTCATTGTTCATATTATGGTACTTGTTGAATTAAATTATATTATTCGCATAAAATTACTTCTCTTGTAAATCACTATGATTCGTAATGGTTAATCAGAAATTCATAGTTGCGACAAAACTTTTACGAATCTATTTCATTCTTAATAATCGTTTTAACTGCGTTTGATACAAAAACTGGTTTGTTTCCTACGTTTCGAGGATTTACATAACGTTTGAATGAGTTAATTGGGTTTAAATTTGCCATGTTATTAACGCCTAATTGAATATTCAAAGTTGATTCTGCATGCTATCCTGCGGTACAAATGCAGCAGTTCAAGAAACGTTTAAAAACATTAAGTAACCGTATGAAGGCACTTCAATGAATCGTCCAATATATTTAAGGGTTCTGTGAAAACTGTTTGTTCGTACATCAGGGTTAAGTAACAGTCATTTCAAGTTTTGTAAATGCAAGTGGTTTCATCTAACGAGGAAGCGAAATTACAATAATCATTGTTTATATAGAACATAGTTACTCAACCTTATGGGATTATAATTGGATCAAAATGGATGCGACATGTAGATGGCGATAGTGAGCTCGCATCCAGTCATGTCGTAACTTCAGTGATCTGGCCTCTAAGTCATGTCGTAACTTGATTGATACAATGGGACAGCATTAAAATCAGGGTTTTTTGAAGAAACCTGCATTAAAATGACGTCAAATATTCATGTTTGTAACTAATCACGCTAGATGACTATCGCGTTTGCGTCCAACACCAATTACACAGGCATTGACTAACTATTTTACTTCTATATAAACAATGCAATAATACACAATATCTGAATTATATTTTGTTGTGGTGATTCTTTCTTCCACTTTTACTATATCAAATGAAATATCGTTGAAACATTTAAACAAATATACAGTGAGGTCCTAGAGTAACGGATAAATTCATTTTCTACATAATCATGAATGCAAATAAAATATCCTAAAAAGGTAATTTCTATATATGAAACTACACTTTCTCAATAAAATTATTCACCTGTCTCTTCAACCCCCTAGTGGTTAAAAGAACCCTTATAAAAAAATTTAATGAAATCGGTAGCGTGTCTCTTTTCAGCAATATAGCACGTTTTGACTTTTCAGCACTGATCCTTTTCAGAACAAAAAAGTATCATACACCTATCGGCAGACAATTGAAAGTGCCTCTCATCTGTTGAAATCCCACTGAAATACGTCAACATGTTCCGGAATTATACGACTTTGAATGAGAGCTTCGAAAGGCCCTGTAACTTTTTTCCAGACCAAAATTAAATGTCACATTTTTGTGTAGAATCGTGTGATGAACTCTGTTTATAAAAACAGCAAACAACTGTTTTCTTCATTCGCTAGGAAGTGCTACCCATCACAATATCGATTTGGATTAGGCCATTGTAAAAGGATTTCAAATTCTGACCAGCCACCTTTCAGTGGTGTATCTTGCGGTATAATTTCTGTTTAAAAATATAATGGTATATTGTTTATGAAAATATTTAGGTTTACGCCAAACATTGCTATAGAATGTTGGTAATAAATTTGAAAAAAATAGTAAGATGTGTATTTTCACCGATTATATATGGTATTTTGGAAGTTAAATATCTACCTGAAGTGCAACGAAGAAATAATAGGATCAAAGAAGAGTGTTGTAGCCGACTTAAATTATAACAAAAAATTATATGTATGAAGTAATTGAAGTTATTTTAAATATTAAAAAATTACAATAAGCATATAAGTACAGTGGTTAATAACTATACTATATCAGAGACGGAAAAAGATGAATCATCTTTATTAAGATCAATAATAATTGGATCAATCAATTCTTCAAAAATAACGTCCAATTTCCACGGCATGTTCTATGGTAATAACATGATCAATTCTTGTTGTAAAGGGAAACATTCTCAATTGATAATTGAACCAATACATGACTCCTCTGGAAATGGAAAGAACCTACGATAAAATGAAGTTACTTTTTGTAATATCTAACAGAAAAAAACTACTTCCCCGGCTAAAGCCACGCTGGACACTGAACTACATCTGATAGATATTGTGAAAGACCCTATATAACTTGAGAGAAAAAATCAGATAGTTGAATATTTCTAAAATGTACAGTTTTCATTGGAGATTCTTATCTATAAATAAGATAAGGGATAATCTTATTCAGAAGTATCACTCACAGAATGGCATCTCTTTCGCTAGGCCTACAATACATTTTGGTCGACAAACATCTATTTCACTCTTCTAAGACCATCAGGGAGATCGGAAGAATTGGAAATCATACTCTTCTGAAGAACATGATTTCCAATTCTTCCGATTTTCTGTGAGTGATACTTCCGAATAACATTCTCCCTAATCTCATTTATAGATAAGAATCTCCAATGGAGACTGGACATTTAATAAATAATCAACTATCTGAATGAAAATGCAAATTTTTACTATCAGATTTTTTTATATCTGTCAGATGTAGTTCAATGTCCAGAGTGGCTTTAGCCGGGGAAGTAGTTGTTTCTGTTAGATATTATAAAAAAGTAACTTCATTTTATCGTAGGTTTTTCCATTTCCAGAGGAGTCATGCATTGGTTCAATTTTCAATTGAGAATGTTTCCCTTTACAACATGAATCCCTTCCAAGAGAGATTATCTTGTACGATGGAAAATAGCGACTAAAGTTTTTCTTTTAGTCGCAGATTATTCTACAACTGACTTTATGAACATCCTCTTCATATTTTCAATAAAATCATAATCAATCCATTTTCTCCAATTGTCGCTGGTCACTTCAATAACCGCATATGTCGCATGTCGTATTTTTCGGGGCTACATTCTTTTTCACTTGAGCCCGGGGAAAGCCGAAGTGCTGATATTCCACGTGAAGCGGCTAATTCGTCAACGATGTACTTTTTATACTTGTTTTTGTGGAAGTTCTTTTTTTAGTGGATCAGTGGGAAAAACGATGTTTTTTTGAGCGGTTCGTTTCGATACAAAAGTCAAAAGTGAGTACTCTTTTCACAAACCCTTCTATATGAACGATTATCAATGTTTTACCCTTGCCTGGTGGTGGATTCAAACCTGTTGACAATTCTTCGCTCTCAATACTGTTGTTCTGCCAATACTGAGAAATATAGTTTATCCTTCGTTTATCCACGTTTCGTTCAGGTGATGAATGCGTCGATCTTTGTTTCGGTTTTGTTCAATATTGCGTAAATAGTCTTTTCTCCACTTCGCAATATCAGGTTGTCTCTCATGTTTGGTATTTATAGATGAAGCCGATTTGTTTCAAAATTTTCGACAATGTCATTTTAGAGAAAGTTGAGTAATTAGAACTTCATCAGACATAATTTTATCCAGTGTGGGAATTTCACTTTTTAAGTAAAACGGATGGACTTGGACGCTAACCTCTGCTTTAACGATTCGTCTATCGTGATCTGTGGTCGACCCCGAGATGTTTTTGGTGGTTGAAGAACTCCACTTTTTAGATGGTGGATTTCGCCATGCACAACATAGAATATACTTTTGTAACAGTCTCATCTAAACTGGCACTTTTTTTGTTATTTTGCAACGAAGTGAAGCAGTTTTATATTAATGTTTTTTCATTTAAAGACGATTATACCAATTTTGGCCGTTTTGATGGTCCTTGTCCAGCATCCATAATAATTGGATATTAGTTTATATACGCAAGCTAAACACAGAAGCACACACAAATAATTTCCAGAAAGCACTCTATACCAGGGAACCGACAACCTACTACTACCTACTACTACAATTCTTGCTTGTAACCAATGCTTATACCCTTCTATCAGTACCTACAGTTATAAGAAGGGCTGGTCTTTGAAAGATTATGGGTGTCGTACTTATACCTACCCGGACCGAGAAATTAAGGTACGTCTCAGTGGCGGCGATAAGGATTCGGAGGCCCCCCCGTCAAATTTTGTTGGGATATTCATACATGTGGCAATAAAATCTGGAAATAGCAAAGAGGTCGAAGGGCCCCTTTCTGGAGCTGCTCCCCCCGTCACGGTGGGCTCTGCGGGCCCCTTATCTCCGCCACTGGTACGTCTATAGAATTGGTGCATCTGAGCGGTTTATTACTCCATGCCTTTATTTTACGGACTATAGTTATACTCCGATAATGGGTTTCTCCCGAAAGAGAACAGATAATCCGGCGCGACTGCTGCTGTTGATGTATTCCCATTTTTGCAAATGCCAGTAATGAGCTTCACATGAAAGAGAGACGTGGTTGAACCTCAAAAAAAAAAGTATTTAAAAGAAAATTGCTTTCTTATTTATCAAGGTAGAAGTTTTTTTTTAATAATTACGAACCATCAAATGTGATTAGCGATTAGGTTTCAGATTCATTCTCCACGTTAAATATCTTTGTTTTTTGCCAGAAACCATTTATCAGAGACGGGGTTCATTGAAATTAGTTACGCGCATTGCATATTCATTGCGAAAGTGATAAATCATAACGTTACAGGCGTGGTCCACTGACAGCCTTATGTAAACACGCTTAAAATGTTACGAGTTGAATTTTAATAATGGGTGTTCCACCTTTTACTGGCCGTGCTGGAGAGTTTCATATGGGTACGACGATTAGCATTTAGCGACTACCGGACTGGACTTGCGTAAAGGTTTATTGAAAAACTTGAATTGAATATCAATGGAGGAATAACTAAGCCTAACGAAGTTTATATTTTCCAGTTTATATTTTCAGTTCGAAGGAATATGCGCAATAATCTACGAATACTATCCAACTACTGTAATACCAATTTTGACATGTTCACACAAAAAAAATTCTTTGGTAATCCCACTGGAGTACCAGAGGGAAATGGAGGAACTCATCAAGAAATAAACTCCAGTTCGTCGAGGACGATGTGAAAATTGACATTTAATTGAGTGTTCATACTGAACCTGACTGTCGTGACATCTGATTCCATCTAGCACAAGAACATCTCAGAAATGTTATAAGTAAGAGTTTTTGAGACATCAAACCTCCACTGCGATGTTCTGTTGTTACATGAATAGAGCATGTATATAACAGTAAATGTCCTCCGCACTCGGCTATTTTCAGGATGTTTCTGGGACATCATTAAAATGCATTTTTTATCGATCTTTTCACATCCTTTTTAAAGATACAACGTAACATTTTCAAAACTTTTCGCTCACATTAAATCACTATATAAAACATTGACTATACAAATGAGCAATATTCAAAATATAAAGGGATAAGGCGATTTGAAAAAAAATCATGGATGAAACTTATTTGAATAGGAACTCAAAAAATCACGAAGGAACACATATACAAATTGAACCTAAAATTTTGTCTGATAATACGAGGTGACAACGAAATCATTGACCAAAGCGTCATTCAGTTGCTTTTTAAGTTAGACTTTTGACATGTGGCTCGAAGGGCTCGAAGATATAGTTCCTTGAAACCCATATATTCCATCAAAAAATTATTGAATGAAATAGTAAATAAACGAAGCACTTTGATTACTTTTCTGACGAAATATGCAAAAAAATGTATTCATCGTCAACCAGAATTCCTTTCAGTAAACAGGATTCCTTTTATTAATTCCTTTAATTAATTAATTTTCCTATTTTGAACAGTTACATTGAAGAAACTGGGGGTTAAAAAAACTCATTCAATCAAATGTTCTATCTGCTGGCCGCTTTCTTGCTGACACAATTGAATTCGTTTGATGTTTTCAGTAAGTAAGTTTCTTAAATGTTGTCCCGAAATCATGTCAATAGCTTGTCTTATTCGATTTTCTAGGATCTCTAAAGTTGGTGAAAGAGTTGTATAAACTTTTTCTTTGAGAAAACCCAATATGGAAAAGTTCATTGGAGTTAAGTCAAGCGATCTGCAACGCTATCGGATTGGGCCATTAGAACCTAACCAATTCTCCCCAAATCGTTCAGAAAGTTATTTCGTTACAGCTCTTGCATTATGGGCGGGGGCGCCATCTTGTTGAAAGATGATCCCATCATTTACATATGAATGCAAGTGTCCCGGAAAATGTTCAATTTGATTATAAAGAAAAACCATAGCTTATAATGGAAAACCAACAATAAAACGAATAAAACTGAACACCAAAATTCGACACAAACGATAACGGGAATAAAAAATTATCCTATTGAGAACAAGTATAAGAAACTATGATGTTGCTAATAGTAACCAATTGCCTCTACAATTTGTTTGTTGTGGACACACCCTCGAATGTTTCTGGGTTAGGTTTGGCTTAGGTTTTCAAAAAATACTATTTTTGTAGACATAGTTATTTATTTAGGTGTAATGAAAAAGACAACCTTCAATGATTTTTAATTTAAAATAAAATCAAGAGGCGTAGTGTAGATACTGAAAAAATCATCATCAAAAACTAATCAAAATGTATATAACGGGCGTGAAAACAGCCACGGTTTTTCCATCCCCGGTTTTCAATTTGGCAACATCGCGCAGTTCCGTAGTTGCATAGCGTTCACGTCAGTTATGGCTCTTGGCCTTTTATGAAACCAATGAATTAGCGATTCAAATGGTAGATAAGTTATTCTCGAACTGGATATTGTTAGGAGTTACAGATCATGACAAAAAAGATCAAACTATACAACTCTTTGCCTACAGAACTAAAAAGTATTAGGACAATTCTGAAATTTTAAAACAAACTTAAATACTACATAAATGAAAAAAAACTTCTTGTTCCCTGTTATAAACATAGGTTGTTTGTTGGGAATGAATAATAGTATATTATTCAACAAGCGTATAATGATGGCTATTACCCACGAAGATGAAATTGCAACACGAGCCGGAGGCGAGTGTTGTAACATCTGAGTGGGTAATTGCCATTATACGCGTGTTGAATACTATACTTTATCCACAACTATATACGACAATACCTTTATCATTAGATATGTATGATCTGGCGCTTCTTTTATAAATTTACTGACTTCTTCTTCGGGAGTAAAGGTTTTAGATTTTTTCGGTTGATAGCCCTCAGACTGACGTTTCAAAAATGCCTGCAACTTCATGTAAGTCTCTAGGTGGATAATATGGTAAATATTCAATGTACTCTTCAGCATAATGTGCCCACAATGATGATGACTTGTATTTTTAGCAAGTTCAACAAAATACACTAGGATAACATTTTCAGAAAAAGACGATGTTTTTTTGTGCCAGTTGCCAATCCATAAAACTTTTGCATCATATTTACCTTTTGACTTGTTAGGTAGGAGATTTGCTGTAGCGCTAGCCGCTAATTTTAAAATGTCTGGCGGTGTACAAGACACATCTTCTAAATCAGATTCACTATTAGACATTTCTCTAATGATACCAGGGATAAGAATGTCTCAACAAATTAACTCACAAACCGTCTGACAGTATATCTACAAATACAGTGACAAGTAAATTCACAAATTGTCACATTTGACGCAACGATTGAGTAATATTATTCCATCGAACTGTCATTATTATTCAATTCCTTATGGTAATGCATGGCATTACTTGATAAAAATAGCATATTTAACAGATTTATTAATTAACAGTTGTGGATAAATATTATTATTTAGTTTCTGTAGGCCCTCCCACACCATCTTGTGTTTGATTACATGGGAGTTCAGTGCATTAATGGCTGCTTGGTTATATGACATATGATATAATATCTTGTCTGCCAAATTTCTTTCTATATTAATAAAGCGCGCACTTAATTAAGGAATTTTCGAAATTGTGAATATGTTTACTACCTACCATAACAATTCATTGATACACAATCTTGGTATGGCAATTATTCCTGTACCTCCCAAATTCGTATAGGAATGAAAATAATTCAAAATAAAATGGAAACTGCCTCATAATATTTGATCTATATTTGACTGTAATTTTTTCTAAAGGATAATGTCTAAACCACAATCTGTTGGAATTAATAACCAAATTCCTGAGTATGTACGATGATATATTGAAAAAATTTTAGCCTACTATAGAACCAAACAAAATTTCGTTTTCAAAATATTTTATTACTCAACATATTCTCCTCTTAATTGGATACATTCATTACAGCGAACCTGCAACGTCTCTAGACCTTTCAAAAAAAAATTTCTTCTTGCTCTGCAAACCAGACGTCCACAGCTTTTAAACTTTTTTTTCAGAGATGATAGGCGGACGGAGCCAAATCTGGTGAATAAGGGGGGTGTTCTAGTAATTCAAACCCTAAATCACGAATTTTTTGTATGGCAACATGAAATTTGTGTGCAGTCTTTTCTCTTTAATTTTTTCCGTAGAGTGATCAATAATGTCGAATAGTAATCTCCAGTTATTGTTCTACCCTTATCCAAAAAATCAATCATGATTACTCCAAGGCAATCCCAAAAAACTGAAGCAAGGACTTTTCCTGTAGATTTTTGGACACGAAACTTCTTAGGTCTTGGAGAACCGGAGTGTCGCCATTCCATCGATTGTTGCCTTGTTTCTGGATCGTAGAAATGTACCCAAGTCTCATCCATAGTAACAATTCCGTTTAAGAAGTCTACATCGTTTTCAAATCGAGCACAGATCGAACGCGATGCTACTACCCTTGCACGCTTTTGGTCAACATTCAAACATTTGGGGATCCATTTTGCAGCAATATTTCTCGTGTCCAAATTGACGTGAACTATATGATGAACGCGTTCGTTTGAAATATTCAGTGCTTCTGATATCCATTTTAGCTCAATTCGACGGTCTGTTAAAATCATGTTATGAACTGCATCGATATTTTCGGGGACTGACACAGAAACTGGCCTTCCCGATCGGTCATCATCTTCAATGGAAAATTTACCTCTTTTGAAGCTTGCAGTCCAATTTTTCACGGTCGCATACGAAGGACATTGATCACCAAGGGTATTAAGCATATCTTCGTAAATCTGTCTACCTCATAACCCTTTTAAATACAGGTACTTGATGATGGATCGATACTCCAATTTTTCGATTTTCACAATTTCGATGGAGACATTTTTTCTTTTAATTTATTGCGTAACTCTGGTTTACTTTTTTGACGTCAAAATTTACACTGACACTTCTAATAAGTTATTGTTCGTTGCTATGGTAACGGAATATTTTGTTTATGCAGAGGAACTGGTCTAGGCTAATTAGATATCAATACATCCTCGTAATGGAAATATATCTTCTTTACATGACAAAAACGAAACTGAGACGTCGATGGCGTTTTACGATTTGCATTTCAGGATATTTTTGCAAATTAAAACCATTTTATTTGAAAACTCTCATTCAATTACGATACCATGAAGCAATCTCGAACGTGGTTGGTGCATTCGTACTCGTGGTAGACAAGACAGTATTTTGTGAATTCAATTATCTCTTGTACATGTATTTGCCTTCAAGGGTTACAAGATACATGATCGTACGTTATAATTAAAACGCTATAAAATATGATTACTGGGGCAAGTTGCTCGATAAGAGATTATGTTTATTACCAGTTAAGTGGATAAATCAACTAAACGTCAGCTGTCACGAAACGTTGTTTCGTGATGCACCGTACGATTATCATTTCATTATGTTCGTATTATGCAAACAGATGAATGAAAGTACCTACATTGTCCCAGAAACGAATAATTTTGACATTGTTGAAGTACCATTTCCGCCAATAAAGGATTTAATTAAGAATGAACCATGACAATATTTCATTAATATAATAGGATTGTGATTGAATCGAAGCAAAATAATCGCTAACTCTGCCTTTTGTCAGTGTTATGACCAACATCATGTACTACTTTTATAATACTGTCAATAAAATCTTGTATTATTATTATTAGTAAGATCTTCAACTGTTTAATATGAACTCCATTCTGCTGTAAACATTTCCTCGCTCTTTTGAAAACGAGTGTGATCCTGTGAATCACTTCAATTTGGGTACTTACATTGGTGATTTCTAATTTCATTTCGTCTATGTTCACAATTGTCGAATCATAAACCTGTAATTTCAGAATGTGATGGTATGAGATCTGGCGATCGAGCTGGCAATTAACTGCCTTTTCAAGACATTTAGTAGTAATTAGATTTTCTCAAAATCAGTGGCGAAGATAATAGACTGGGACATATTTCAGGTGACGATTTTCTCGTTTATGCCTCTGAGACCAGTGGAAGAAATGAAAATTCTGACAAGAATGATGAAACATTTGAGCGGTCGCCGTGTGGCTTTCACCTCAAGCAGAACTCCATTTTATTTCAATCAATAGACAAATGAAGGTCATATTAATCGCTGATTAATGTTTTCGAAGTGATATTTAATTTGATTCAATGTGAAAATTTAGAAAAGTTAGATCTGAGGATCGCGGTGGCTAAGGCTGTGGACCCAAGTGTCTTATCCACCGATCTTCAAAGGTTGTAGTCAGTTCTCTGCTCACTTCTTGTCTACAGAGAGGGGGGCACCATCCAACTGCTACCAACAACTTCGATATACATGAAGCGACAAATTGCCAAAAAGTCAAACTTTTGTTCTCATATTATTCAAATATTTTCCATATAATTTTCTTAAGGAAATTTGGATGGTTAATTGAATGTATTGGAATCTTTCCTTTATATATATTGATTAAAATTTTAAATGCGAATAACTTCCTTGTGTCGTAGTGCATCACTGGAAAATCTGATATTTTTGTAAAAATTATTCTCAAAATCCACTTTTGAACAACGTGTATTTTTTCTAAAAGGTTATCTGTTACTCCGCCCCAGCCTAAAATACCATATGCCAACAAGCTTTGTATACTAATGCGTAGTAAACAATTTTTAAATGGCAAATATATAAGTTCTCTCTCATTTGGTTAATAACCCTCTTACCCTGTTTACTAAGCTATTGATATGGATATCCCAACGTAAATGCCTATCAATAATTATTCCCAAATATTTGATGGATTCATAGTCTGGGATGGTTAGTGTATCACTTAAAATTCATGGTCCTAGGTTCGGTAAGCCAGTAGTGTATGGAGAGGAGGAGAGGTAGTTTGTTTTTTCTACGTCAATGTGAGTAGAATATACTCGAACCATTTTTTTATTTTCCTCATGTCTAGTTCTGCTTCCTCTTTCTCAACAAGTTCCACGATTTGTTTTTATAAAATATTGCCGTATCATTAGCGAAACTCAACGGGAACAGACTATATATATATTGTGAATAAAATGGGTCCCGGTACAGTTCCTTGTGGGACTCCGTACTCAAGTGCTTTAGTTTCACTGATGTTATCGTCCGTGCATACCTTTTGCTTTATATCTGAAAGGTAATTTTTCATGAGTCTATAACCATTTCCTCGAATTCCATATGAGTGTAGCTTACTTAGAAGTTTATCCTGACAGACAGTGTCGAATGCTTTTGAGAGGTCAACAATAATACAGATGGCTGGAGATTTTTTGTCTATTGAGTTATAGATTTCAGAAGTTAATTTTAAAATTACATCTTCGGTCGTCTTTCCTTCTCTAAAGCCATACTGCCTGTCACTCAGCACTCAGTTCTTGTTGAAGAAGCTCATTAGCTGGTTTCTCATAATCTTTTCTATAATTTTCTATAATAATGTTATATATTAGAGATACTGCTCTATAGTTTGACATTTCAGTCTTTTTTTCAGATTTATACAGAGGTTTTACCAAGCCTACTTTGAAAATATTGGGAACAATTCCTGTCTCAAAGACTTTATTTACAAGGCTAGTTAGAGATTTCTCAATTTCTTCTGTTATTTGTTTTAGTGTTTCCGATCTTATACTGTCTTCACCGAAAGACTTTTTAGTTTTGAGTGAGTTTATTATGGTGCACACTTCATTTTCCGTCGCTGGAAATAGATACACTATTCTGAATAATTGCTGCTGAATTCTCATTAGAGTCTTCCGGGGTATTTATTTGGTTCACCAGTGTTTCTCCGACTTCAGTCGTTAAATATATTACTTTTATCAAGGGGGTTTGTGTATGTTTGATTTTTTCGATCAAGTTATTGGACCTTCCTTCATTACAAATTTCATTGGCGCTTTTCCATACTCCCTGTGAAGAGTTGCTACATCTTTCAATAATTTTCCTTGAGTGTAATTCTTTACTTTTTATAATATGCAATATAAATAAAATTGGACCCATTACTGTCCTCTGTGGAACGCCCATGGTTACTAGTAAAGGGTTACTCAGAGTGGTTTTTACTTTCGAGAATTGTATTTTCAATGATCAGAACTTCAACTTTAATGGTTTAAATAAATGATATTGAATCTCCATTGTGACTATTCCTGATATATTTCGCAAACGTGGATCATTCAAATTATACAGATTTCACAACACTGACTCTTTGTGTGAATCCGTTGCTATTCTGGCACTACCCCTTTTTATTGAAGATGATGTTTAAATACCTTGAACGTTCCATGTTCGTAAATTTTTTCCTACCACCGATCGTGTCACCATCAATCTCGGATGTGTGAAGGTCGAAAGTGCCACGGAGAATTTCTTTTAATAAAAACTCTGAAATTCTACCAATAAAATTTTATGATTATTTCGTTATGGTTAATGGCGATGCTAAAAATTTTAACAAGAGACGGTATCTGGTTTATTGATCTTGATTATATGAATGATGCTGGATCAATCAGTAGGTTGTAGAAATTTTAGTAGTCTCATTGTATGTTTTGTTCTTCCTAACAATGAATCATACTTAATGCTTAGGTTTGAATTGGATTATGCGAAAGCGTAGAAGGGCTACAAAGAATAAAATAAATTATTTCGCCTAATTCCGACTTCGGAACTCGAAATTAGTATAATTCCGACTTCACAACTCGGAATTAGCCTAATTCTGACTTTGCAACTCGGAATTAGTATAATTCTGACTTTGCAACTCGGAATTAGTATAATTCTGACTTCACAACTCGGAATTAGTATAATTCTGCCTTTACAACTCGGAATTAGTATAATTCCGACTTCACAACTCGGAATTAGCCTAATTCTGACTTTGCAACTCGGAATTAGTATAATTCTGACTTTGCAACTCGGAATTAGTATAATTCTGACTTCACAACTCGGAATTAGTATAATTCTGCCTTTACAACTCGGAATTAGTATAATTCCGACTTCACAACTCGGAATTAGCCTAATTCTGACTTTGCAACTCGGAATTAGTATAATTCTGCCTTTACAACTCGGAATTAGTATAATTCCGACTTCACAACTCAGAATTAGTATAATTCCGACTTCACAACTCGGAATTAGTGTAATCATTGCGATTGCACGAGTTGTCATTGGAGTTATGTGAAAATATAAACTTGAACCTTCCAGCAAGAACTTTGAAGATTTCATACAGCGGGTAGTTGGCCCTAAGATCCATGAAAAAATATACCAATTTTAGATATGTTATTAATGTGGTTGAACGCTAGGCGGTAACACTAAGTTTTTTGGAAACTACATTCTACTCATAGCTTGATGCACCAGTCCACCCGACATAATGCATATTTATTTTCTAACATCATCCACAACACCTAGGAGTCCGCAAGGACATACTGGAGGAGTTTCTGTTTTTTCTTTGTTTTTCAATAAGGTACACAGAGCACCGACAATGTTGCCAGCAATGACAACCAAACAGAAACCCTTTGATGTTTAACGCCTTCCAACAGGACCGCGAAAAGTTGCTGCAACACAACACGTTATGTTGATGAAAAGAACTTGTTGTTGAATTTTTGAAGAAAATGTTTTGTTTCTGTTTTGTTGATATGGACACAACATAAGAGATGAAAATGCGTTTTCCCTTTATTTTAATGGATGGATTGAATTTGTTAAATTGTTGAAAAACATTGAGTTTATGTTTTTTCTGTGTTCTTGGTTTGATGAGGTTTTTATTGGAAATGGGAACGCAAAAAGTTGCTGCAACCAAAACAACACGTTTTGTTGATGAATAGTTTCAGATTTGTTGTTAAATTGTTGAAAAACATTAATTTGATGTTTTGTTTCTGTATTGTTGGTTTGATGTGGACACAGCATGAGAGTTGAACACGTATTATTTCCATTTTCTTATGGAAACGTATCAATTAATGAAATAAGAATCTGTCAGATTGACAAAATGAAACAATGTAATGATCAATAAAAAAAGTTTCGCTAAATAGAAAAGTTGATAAGCATAAAACTAGCACCTTTCTTACGATTTTCTCTCAATGGAGTGTGCTCATTTTTTCCATTAAAAATACTTAACAATTGCGGAAAGTAATACTTTCCCGCACGCCACTGCCGATGCCCAAACGACGCGAAGCGGAGTTGGGCAAGAAGTGGCGTGCGGGAAAGATTTTTTAATAATATTAAGTAATAACTGTATACACAAGTACATACAAACTGACGAGTTTGCACGTTAGGGATCAATGTTCATACTTTAACTATAATTTCAAAGGAATCGCAATGATTACTCTAATTCCGAGTTGTGAAGTCCGAATTAGGCTATTTCCGAGTTATGAAGTCGGAATTATACTAATTTCGAGTTGTGAAGTCGGAATTATACTAAGTCCGAGTTGTAAAGTCGGAATTAGGCTAATTCCGAGTTGTGAGGTCGGAATTATACTAATTCCGAGTTGTAAAGTCGGAATTATACTAATTCCGAGTTGTAAAGTCGGAATTAGGCTAATTTCGAGTTGTGAAGTCGGAATTATATATTTTTAATTTTATGTGGCCCTTCTACGCTTTCGTAGGATTAATCTATCGTTAGTTGAAATAATCAATAGATCACTCCACGAACTTCCTTGGTGTGAGGATAAATAGATCATAATCATATGTTGAACACATTGAATTAACGTCAAAAAAAACTTTCCATATCTCTGCTCAACTGAGACATGAACTATATGAAAGTTTTTCTTGAAGTTGGTTGATTTGGTTGATTTTGATCCAAGTCTACCTACTATTCTACACAGATAAAAAGGATATCTTCAATAAAAAATATACGTACTCTTGAATAGAATAATCTTCTGAATAGAATAATAATTTCTAATTGATTTATATACTCCTATTTCAAACTGATTGAGATGTTTGCTTCTCACACACATGGCCTTGAAATGAATTTGCATGCAGTGAAAACTTTCTACTCTTTACCCTAGAAAACACCCACATTAACTCATTGTGAAATATGATCCTCTTGACTCAAAAAGCTATTTGTTTAACTAGAGAGGAAAGTGTCACTTTTCCTCCCGCATGCGAGGGCATGTGAGGGTAGCAAACGCAAAGGCACGAAAAGATACTTTATCGAGTGTAAAGCAAGCATGTGATTTTTTCTGTACCACCAATTAATAACAAAAAATATGGTTTTAAAGAGAAACATTCTCAACTGAAAATTGAATTAATACATGACTGCTCTGGAAATGGAAAAAACACTACGATAAAATTGAAGTTACTTTTTTGTAATATCTAACAGAAAGCAACTACTTCCCCGGCAAAAACCACGCTGGACATTGAACTACATCTGATAGACATTGTGAAAGACCCTATATAACTTGAGAGAAAAAATCTGAAAGTGAAAATTTGCATTTTCATTCAGATAGTTGTTTATTTATTAAATGTCCAGTTTCCATTGGAGATTCTTATCTATGAATGAGATAAGGGAGAATGTTATTCAGAAGTATCACTCACAGAAAATCGCTCATTTCATTGATGCGTGGATTGCATCTCTTTCGCTAGGCCTCCAATACATTTTGGTCGACAAAAATCTATTTCACTCATCTAAGATCATCAAGGAGGTCGGAAGAATTGTTTAATAGGTATCCGTAGTTACATATAATAAACATCTAACATTTTGACTGTGATTTTGACGTTTATATCCATTCGATACTGAGTTTAATAAATTTATATATAAATATATACGAATTAAACGAATACGAAGAAAATATTATACCCGACGACAAACATAAAATATAAACTAAAAAAATACTTTCCACCCTACCCTTAAACTAGGGAGGAAAGGTTAATTTTCAATAGAGGTGTGGGAAAAAATATGATTCCTTGAGAAATATCAGTACCCGGCCAAGTAACACACTCAACCAATGAGCAATCAAAGCAGATCTACGAATGGGACTTCCGTTTATTCCTATTGTGCCATTTGGGTTGAAGGTTATGCGTTTATGAAAGTTGTTGGTTATGTGAGTGAAAATTGTTTCTATAAAGGGTGATTCATTGGGAAATGCGCATACAGTTAGGGTAGATGGAAGACACCGAGGTCCTTCTAAATAACCTATATTTTATGGGTCTATCGTTCTTTATAACCAAGATACAGGGTGACTTATTGATTTTCCCCATTTTTTCAATTAATCATAACTTATGAACCACCCTATACATTTTTGTGATATTTGGTTTGTATGTTCTTTGTCCACAGTAGTGTCGATTAACATAATGAGAAAAAGTCTTATTCCAGGTCCGACCTTAAAAAAATGTATAAGTAGGTTTCGAGTCGAAACAACATTCTGTATATCAATATTTTAAAATTTTATTTACAAATTTGGAAAGAGCAGGAAAAAAATAAGTAAGACTAAAAGTATTTGGTGTTTCCGCATACAACTTTTTTACTTATTAACTTGAGTCAAATCTAGATGTTTCGATAAAATAATAAAAAAAAAATTTCTTCCCCAAATGCTCATTTAAACTCAAACTCCAAGTGATAGAAGAATGGTATCCACTACTGAAATTGCAATATTCTTGTCTCAACCGACTTACCTCATTCAACAAAAAAGGTCCTCAGAATAGAGTCGATAATTGAAGCTAAAATATTACTACCTCAACCAACTCAAGAAGCAATTATTCACTTATTTCCTTGCAAGTGATCAAGAGCAATCCGTCAAAGAGTCAAACTAATATTTGGTTGGACCTATTCAAGAATACCATCTTCTTGAATCAACGCAATTATGCATTGATACAAAAAATCATTTTAATCAGTGTATCTTATCACCATCGCTAGAGCCGCCATATTGGAAAAATGGCACCAACTTATTGTGACTGTTGTGAAATCTATAAAAAGTTTACTGGCAACATTAAAAGATATCAACTTTCAATAAGTTCAAGATGAAACTTGAAAATATGCTAATTAACGCGAATATTTTGAACATGTTCAGTAGTTACCTGTCAAACAGAGAACAGTGTGTGAAAATAAATGATTTCCAAAGTGATTTCAAAAAAATTGAATACGGTGTACCTCAAGGCACCATCTTAGATCCAATATTATTTAATATTAATATAAATGACTTATTTCTATTACCAACCTGTGAATTTTTTTTTACATATTATGCTGATGATACTGCCATCTTTTATGAACACTCCTCCTGGATTTCCTTGAAAAAAAAAGTAGAATATTATCTTTTGATTATTAAGGAATGGTTCTCCTATAAACTTTTAACTATCAATTTTAATAAAACTTATTACATACAAATGCTCGAAACTCTCCTTCCTTTGAAAATCTGAACATTTCTGATTTGTTTACAATTTCACCGGTCACTCACCTGAAATGGGATAGGTATACATATTAACTTCGTAGTGAAAAAATTACAATTTTTGATCTATCGTTTTAAAGTATTGAGAGACATACTTGATGTAAAAACCTTGAAAACTGTACTTGGCCCTCATTCAATCCCATATATGGCATTTTGACGTGGGGGGCAGCAGGTAAAACGATTCTGAATAAACTAATGATTACTCAAAAACGTCTCTTGAAAATAATTTACAATAAGAAAAAGACCTACTATTCAAATAATCTCTATCAGCAAAGTGAAGTTATGGACCCAGTACAACTATAAGAAAACACAAAATGAAGCATGAATTGCAAAAAATAGATCATGAATATCACACAAGAAACAGAGAACATACATACAAAGTACCTTTCATGAATAAATCTATCGGACAAAAAAGTCACACTTACCTAAGTTTAAAATTATATAACACTTTACCAGACATATTAAAAAATATCAAAAACATAAATAGATTAAAAAAAGAATTGAAAAAATATATTTTCTCTAAACTTCGCGCTGAATTACACAACTTAATTTATTCGTGAGTGTCACCTTTTCCCTCGTTATAGTAAATAGATTATAGTATATAGATTATAGGTATGTATAGATGTATAGCGTATAATTAATCGTGTGTACCCTTGTGTGGGTGGGTACGTGTGTGTGTATATGCGTGTGTATATGTTTTCATTTATATTTACACCTATTTATATTTGCACTTTTTTATATTTACATTTTTTTATATTTAGACCTTTTATATTTAGACTGTTTATATTTACAATTTTTTCTATTTGCACTTTGTTTATATTAACACTTTTTTATATCTACATTTTTTTTATATTTACACTTTTTATATTTACACCTTTTTATATTTGCACTTTTTTATATTAACACTTTTTTATATTAACACTTTTTTATATTTACACTTTTATAAAATTTTATGGTACCCCTTGCCTCAGTCACATACAAGCTATGCTTTCGTGACTTAATACCTTTATTACCTCCATAATGTATTTTATTTATATCAGTTTAATGCTTTAATAAACGTCATTTATTATTATTTTATTATTATATTTTGATCATCCTCTTATATCAGCAACCATATTATGATAGCCGTTGAAAACATTAATCGCAATTTCTTTCAAAAGTTTCAATTTCAACAATTCCAAATTATGATTTATCGACTAGTATCCCAATTAGGTAGGTTTTCTCTAACACCTATAAATCACCATTGATTTGACAAAATGCCTCTAATCAGTACTCCTCCTTTTGGACTAACCTTTCAATTAATTCTAATTTATGGTATGGTCAGGTAAGAGCCCATACTGAGGGCCAAATTCTTCGGTTGTGAATTCCAGCGAAAGGTACATTTTAAAATAAATACGCTGGAAGAGCTTAACGTGGTTAACTGTTAATTTGTATGTGATTCATCAACTCCTGATCCCGCATATTTGTTTTTAAATAATTTGTTCCTATTGTATCATTTTATATAAGGATCAAACTCATGAATTGAACATAGTTGAATTCAAATATATTTTATTGTTTCCATCTATTTGAATCAGTTTTCGAGTTATATCTTTTTACCAAATGTAACAACTCTGAATCTGTTTAACTACCAATAAGTAAGTGCGTTCCACAAGGATATGTTTTGGGGCCCATATTGTATTTATTATACATTCAAAATATCTCTTGAATTGGGTATGATTATAATTATTTATGAAATTAAAAAAAAAGAGTTTCTTCCAAACTTGAAGAAAAAAATTACTGATTATGTACAAGAGACGAAAACTACCTACACTTTCTTACAAATTATTATAAATTATTGAAGCTTAGAATTCCTGAATATTTGCATAGAAAATTAACATATTGCACACATGTTCATAATTTAAACCTTAGACAAAAAATTGACATGCCAGCTCACAACAAACAAATCTATAAACGGATTTTCACCTATCAAATATATATCTGCAGCAAATTTCTGGAATTTCTCATTGTAGGTGAAAAACAAATCCACTGAATTTACTTGTTTGATAGGCAGTGAATTTTGAAATATGTTTGAATCACGGTAACCATGATATGCTACAATAGCAGCTTATATAGGAATCACGCAACTTCATTGAACTGAATTCGATGTTATTTTATTTCCTTTTTTGATTTGGAAGAATCGGTACTTCGACTTGACATCCAAACAATTATTTGCCACTTTGTGATGAAATCATAAGCCACTTAATATGTAAAGGGTTCAATAATGTTTGGTGAATAATAAATGCTTATTATAATTATATAATTCAATGTCTGTCGCGGTGTTATCCACAAAAGCAGTTGTTGTCTAGCAGATATTTACCTGGTCGAACACCAAAACCGTTATATACAGTGTGTCCCAGTTGAAACTTATCACCCCCCTAATCTCCGGAGCCGTAGAAAGAATTGAAAATCGCTCAGACCTGTCGATTTATTTCGAGAGGGAACTCTTTCACCAAATACGTCATCATCATTGTGCTGTCAAGCCCCTTATTCCCAGCACCCCTTACTTTTCGGTAGGACTACTCTATACTTGTGATGTATCAATGAGAATTAACGTCTTCAGTTGTGCCTGTTCTCATGTCCATTTAAATAAAAAGAAGATTTGCCAGAAAAGCACACATTGTAGAGGTAATTATCATTACCAATCAATAACTGACTCATTATTTCACAAAACTTTGTAACGTCTGTCAGGATCAGATTCTTTCCATTCTTCTACATTCTGCATTTTATAAGGATGGAATTTTGCTTCTTCCAGAATTCGAAGGATGCTGCTTTCAAAATCTCCAGAAATAGTCTCAAGTTGTCCCAAAGGTTGGATGTTGTCCATCACTGCATGACCAATACAACTGCAATAGCGACTTCTTCGTTTCTCGTAGGCTTTTCTCGTTCATGTTTTTCATTTTGCACTAATACTGATCCAAGAACTTATTCATCAATTGTGTTACGTACCTACTGATATGGTATGTTTTTTTTTTCTGGATGAATTTCATTGAAAATTTCACACCTGTAATTTTGAACCAATCAAAATACGTTATTTTGACAGATCACCATGGCAACGGAGGTATTTTATAGGAGTTTTTTTCTCGTGGGATACCCAATTGCGAATTATACTGGAAATTTTTTAACGTATACAATAACAGACCATTTTTGACAGACTGGTTGTTATTTGTTCACATAATATTTAGTTTTGATACATTTTAATTACAAAGCTAAAATGTTTTCTATATCCTTCGGAGACCTCCTTTCTTCTTAATGGTGAAAATGCAGGACTTTGAATGTTTTCAATTAAGAGTCTATTAAAGTCTTAATATATATATATATATATATATATATATATATATATATATATATATATATATATATATACATATATATATATATATATTGTTATGAAACAACGTTGTATGTAAGAAATAGTAAGTTATTATTATTATTATCACTCTAAAGAAAGGCTAAATACTATACCTCAACTCCTAAAGAACATCATAACTGCATAGAATGTGAAAACACCATCAAAATCCATCCAATGAGCCTTAATATTCTGTTTCCGAAGCTAGAAAGGTTGTTCCAAAACATCCTTCATAGCAGAGTAAAAACATACTGCTACCAGCCAACACCAACTGTAAAATGAATTCAAATTAAAATCTCACTTTAAACATGACTAAAGAGAACAATTTAGAACCATATTTCACAAGAAAAAGTTTAAAAAGTCAACAAAAATTAACAATATAACCTCAAATTTAATGATTATAAACTAAATACCAGACAGTAAAATGTGACAGAATCTTGGAAAGAAACCTCAAAGAATCCAAAATAAGGCAGCAGATAAAAAGATTTAGCAAAAATGTCATTGTAAATAATTAATAATTTAAGTTGTAAAAATTAGAATAAAAGTAGGCTAAGGTTTTTCAAAAAGACACAAAGTGAGAATTCATGAACGAAAAGTGAAACTATTTCTGTGAAATCGGGGAAAAAAAAGTGAAAAGGAGTTTCTATGGTAACGAGGAAGATTATTGATGGGGGAAGCCGAAAAAACGACCAAGAGAGTAGAATGTTGAAAATTTTCTGAAAATAAAAAATCAAAATTTGACCAGAAAAACTTCAAATACCCAGACAAGTTGCAGTCAACTTTAGACAAGTTGCAGTCAACTTTGAGTATAAAGCATATACTGTACTATCAACAAGAACCTACCTCCAGAGAAACTTCCAGATTGAAGAAAACAGCTAGGCAGATCTTGAAGAAAAGCTTTGAGTCCAAAAGTTTTTTCAAAGGTATTTATCAGTTTCAACATTTGTTCCTGGCATTTCGTCGAATTTTCACATATCAAGAGAGAATAACATCACTTTTGGCATTCATTTGCTAGAACTACCCTAATAGCACCATGACGTCCGATGGTAATCCATAGGACATCCTCTCAGGACATTCGGGACGTCCTTAGGATGTGCAAAATTGGTACCGCGGACGTCCATTGGACATCCATGGGAAGCACCAATGTCTCGACTTCTCACCAAAATTGGACGTTCTATAAGGATATCCAATGGACATCCACCTGGGATGTTAATCGGACGTCCCCGAATTACATCAATCGAAAGTACATCTTGGACGTCCTTAGGACGTGCAATATTGGTACGTCCTCAGGACGTGCAGTATTGGTACCGCGGACGTCCATTGGACATCCGTGGGAAGTACCAATGTTTCGACTTCTCACCAAAATTGGACGTTCTGTAAGGATATTCAATCAACAACCACCTGGGAAGTTCATTGGACGTCCCCGAATTACATCAATCGAAAGTACATCTGGGACGTCCTTAGGATGTGCAGAATTATCAGATGTGTTTGTTCCTACATCTTTTTCAGGACTAAGATTATGATATTGTTGTGGATTACTGGAGATACCAATTTGGATGGAACCAGATTCACTTACTAGGTAAGCTCAGCACTCTCTCAGAGTCATTCAATTCGGTTTTGTACATGTTTAAAGGATACACACAACTCTACTTGTCTTACGCCGGAAACACCTTTTTCAAACCAGTGTTGAATAGGTTAGTAATAACTATTGAATAGTATAACAAAACTTTTATTTTCATTTATACATATAACTACACTAAATGAACTCAAAATAACTTACAGATCAGTCACTAAACTAATTAATCACAAAAAACGATAGAAAAGCCGCCATAGCTGGTAAATACTCAACAATTGTCTGTCAATTCGTCAACACTTCACTTGAACACAGAACACAAAACACAGAAAACAACTTTATGCACAGAATCCATACATTATATAATTTCGCACAAACTCGAGAATATGGCCCCTGATGACCTCCATGATAGTGAAAAGGGTTTTATTTCAGATGGGTTGTTTTCTCTACAATGTTTAGCCCTATTGTAAATATGCGATCCATTTTATTCCTCTTCTGTAAAACCACTAGCTGGGTACACATGGATGCCTAATTATTGTAACTGTTTTCGAATTTTGTTTAATTTTTATGATCATCAATCCTTCATCTTTGGATGCACCTAGGAAACATTCCGAAAAATTTTCAATCCAGGACATCCCAAGGAAGTCCTCGCAGGGTCATTTTCTGAAACTCACTGATTTGGATGACGTCCGATTTACATCCATCAAAGACGTTCCAGAATGTCCCCGTACCAGGACCACCATAGAAAGTCCTTTCGAAGACATACCAAACACATGCCAACCAGGACATCCAATGGATATCCTAGAAAATTCTACAAAATATATCCGAACCAGGACATCCCAAGGAAGTCCTCGCAGGGAGATATTCTAAGATTAACCAATTGGGACGTCCAATATTCATTCATGCGGGATGTTCCTAAATGTCCCGTACTAGGACAACCATGGGACGTCCTTTCAAAGACATGCCAGAATACTTACTAACAAGGACGTCCGATGGATGTCCTAGGAAACATTACAAAATATATCCGACCCAGGACATCCCAAAGACGTCCTCGCAGAGACGTTTTATACGATGTACCGATTGGGACATCCATAGGAAGTCCTTTGGGGAAATTCATGAAAATGAACTGAATCGGACGTCCCAAGGACAATGATTTCAAGTCCCGGACATTCGGACATGATTTGTACCAAATAGGGACGTCCCTGGGACATGGTGTGCTATTAGGGTATTTTGAAAAAAAACTTTCTAATTTCGTGCACTACGGTGATATAGAACTGAACTTTACATTCTTATTAATAACTCACTTATTTTCATTTCATTTATTGGACGATTGGTTATAATCATTAATACAAAGTAATAAATTTCAAACATAACCTTCAACTGAACGACAACAAGTTCTCAGTCGAGCAGCGCGTAGAAAGAATCGATTCATCATTCGATACTCGATCGCAGAATATTTGGTGGTGACTAAACAACCACAGGAACTTGTTGGCGATTCAATTTTTGTACAAAAGGAAACAAGAAGGGTTATATATAGGCTAAGGTATCTCGCAGGAAAGTAAAATAAGTATTCTAGATTGAAAATCAAAACATTTTGCTGAATTTAATTGAATAAAAACGCTTATATTTTGAATTCTGAGTTAAACATTTATTATTTTGGTACAACTGTCACAAATATCTCACATTTTCACATTGGAAGCCCTTTCCAAGAAACCAACCCTGATGAGAAGAGACTGCATGTTTCTTATTGGCACCAACTGAGCTGAGAGAGTTTCTGCAACAGAATAAAGGTAAAGGTATAAAGAGGAAAGGTACAACAGTAAGTATCTAGCCTGGGCATTCATTTGAGCCATAAAAATATTTATCTGAGTATTATTATTACCATCTGACTTATATTTCATACATACAACAAATTTATCACCTTTGAAATCGATTATTACAATTTTGTCACTTCAATATAGGGGCAAAATAACAGTACATCTTAATACTACTTTATAACAATATATATATATATATATATATATATATATATATATATATATATATATATATATATATATATATATATATATATATATATATATATATATATAAATGAAAATAGAGTATATTTCGTTTTAATTCCGAGAGTTCTAACCTTTGACAGCTGTTTCGTGCTAACGCACTCATCAGAAAGGATTTATGGAGCTCTCGAAATCAAAACGAATCCACTCAAGAATTAATACCGTGAGGCAAGACAGAATATAACAGGAAGTTATTCATGACATCTACAGTCACTAGTTGAAACTTAATTTGACACGAACCAAGGAATCCAAAAGTAGAGGTTTGTCCACAAATTGACAGGCAGCCAACAATTCGTTGTTCTGACCAACCCAAGGTTCAATCAAGTTTCTAATACGTTATGAGGAACGCAAGCAGAATCTAAATGAAAATAGAGTATATTTCGTTTTAATTCCGAGAGTTCTAACCTTTGACAGCTGTTTCGTGCTAACGCACTCATCAGAAAGGATTTATGGAGCTCTCGAAATCAAAACGAATCCACTCAAGAATTAATACCGTGAGGCAAGACAGAATATAACAGGAAGTTATTCATGACATCTACAGTCACTAGTTGAAACTTAATTTGACACGAACCAAGGAATCCAAAAGTAGAGGTGTGTCCACAAATTGACAGGCAGCCAACAATTCGTTGTTCTGACCAACCCAAGGTTCAATCAAGTTTCTAATACGTTATGAGGAACGCAAGCAGAATCTAAATGAAAATAGAGTATATTTCGTTTTAATTCCGAGAGTTCTAACCTTTGACAGCTGTTTCGTGCTAACGCACTCATCAGAAAGGATTTATGGAGCTCTCGAAATCAAAACGAATCCACTCAAGAATTAATACCGTGAGGCAAGACAGAATATAACAGGAAGTTATTCATGACATCTACAGTCACTAGTTGAAACTTAATTTGACACGAACCAAGGAATCCAAAAGTAGAGGTTTGTCCACAAATTTACAGGCAGCCAACAATTCGTTGTTCTGACCAACCCAAGGTTCAATCAAGTTTCTAATACGTTATGAGGAACGCAAGCAGAATCTAAATGAAAATAGAGTATATTTCGTTTTAATTCCGAGAGTTCTAACCTTTGACAGCTGTTTCGTGCTAACGCACTCATCAGAAAGGATTTATGGAGCTCTCGAAATCAAAACGAATCCACTCAAGAATTAATACCGTGAGGCAAGACAGAATATAACAGGAAGTTATTCATGACATCTACAGTCACTAGTTGAAACTTAATTTGACACGAACCAAGGAATCCAAAAGTAGAGTAGAGGTTTGTCCACAAATTGACAGGCAGCCAACAATTCGTTGGTCTGACCAACCCAAGGTTCAATCAAGTTTCTAATACGTTATGAGGAACGCAAGCAGAATCTAAATGAAAATAGAGTATATTTCGTTTTAATTCCGAGAGTTCTAACCTTTGACAGCTGTTTCGTGCTAACGCACTCATCAGAAAGGATTTATGGAGCTCTCGAAATCAAAACGAATTCACTCAAGAATTAATACCGTGAGGCAAGACAGAATATAACAGGAAGTTATTCATGACATCTACAGTCACTAGTTGAAACTTAATTTGACACGAACCAAGGAATCCAAAAGTAGAGGTTTGTCCACAAATTGACAGGCAGCCAACAATTCGTTGTTCTGACCAACCCAAGGTTCAATCAAGTTTCTAATACGTTATGAGGAACGCAAGCAGAATCTAAATGAAAATAGAGTATATTTCGTTTTAATTCCGAGAGTTCTAACCTTTGACAGCTGTTTCGTGCTAACGCACTCATCAGAAAGGATTTATGGAGCTCTCGAAATCAAAACGAATCCACTCAAGAATTAATACCGTGAGGCAAGACAGAATATAACAGGAAGTTATTCATGACATCTACAGTCACTAGTTGAAACTTAATTTGACACGAACCAAGGAATCCAAAAGTAGAGGTTTGTCCACAAATTGACAGGCAGCCAACAATTCGTTGTTCTGACCAACCCAAGGTTCAATCAAGTTTCTAATACGTTATGAGGAACGCAAGCAGAATCTAAATGAAAATAGAGTATATTTCGTTTTAATTCCGAGAGTTCTAACCTTTGACAGCTGTTTCGTGCTAACGCACTCATCAGAAAGGATTTATGGAGCTCTCGAAATCAAAACGAATCCACTCAAGAATTAATACCGTGAGGCAAGACAGAATATAACAGGAAGTTATTCATGACATCTACAGTCACTAGTTGAAACTTAATTTGACACGAACCAAGGAATCCAAAAGTAGAGGTTTGTCCACAAATTTACAGGCAGCCAACAATTCGTTGTTCTGACCAACCCAAGGTTCAATCAAGTTTCTAATACGTTATGAGGAACGCAAGCAGAATCTAAATGAAAATAGAGTATATTTCGTTTTAATTCCGAGAGTTCTAACCTTTGACAGCTGTTTCGTGCTAACGCACTCATCAGAAAGGATTTATGGAGCTCTCGAAATCAAAACGAATCCACTCAAGAATTAATACCGTGAGGCAAGACAGAATATAACAGGAAGTTATTCATGACATCTACAGTCACTAGTTGAAACTTAATTTGACACGAACCAAGGAATCCAAAAGTAGAGTAGAGGTTTGTCCACAAATTGACAGGCAGCCAACAATTCGTTGGTCTGACCAACCCAAGGTTCAATCAAGTTTCTAATACGTTATGAGGAACGCAAGCAGAATCTAAATGAAGATAGAGTATATTTCGTTTTAATTCCGAGAGTTCTAACCTTTGACAGCTGTTTCGTGCTAACGCACTCATCAGAAAGGATTTATGGAGCTCTCGAAATCAAAACGAATTCACTCAAGAATTAATACCGTGAGGCAAGACAGAATATAACAGGAAGTTATTCATGACATCTACAGTCACTAGTTGAAACTTAATTTGACACGAACCAAGGAATCCAAAAGTAGAGGTTTGTCCACAAATTGACAGGCAGCCAACAATTCGTTGTTCTGACCAACCCAAGGTTCAATCAAGTTTCTAATACGTTATGAGGAACGCAAGCAGAATCTAAATGAAAATAGAGTATATTTCGTTTTAATTCCGAGAGTTCTAACCTTTGACAGCTGTTTCGTGCTAACGCACTCATCAGAAAGGATTTATGGAGCTCTCGAAATCAAAACGAATTCACTCAAGAATTAATACCGTGAGGCAAGACAGAATATAACAGGAAGTTATTCATGACATCTACAGTCACTAGTTGAAACTTAATTTGACACGAACCAAGGAATCCAAAAGTAGAGGTTTGTCCACAAATTGACAGGCAGCCAACAATTCGTTGTTCTGACCAACCCAAGGTTCAATCAAGTTTCTAATACGTTATGAGGAACGCAAGCAGAATCTAAATGAAAATAGAGTATATTTCGTTTTAATTCCGAGAGTTCTAACCTTTGACAGCTGTTTCGTGCTAACGCACTCATCAGAAAGGATTTATGGAGCTCTCGAAATCAAAACGAATCCACTCAAGAATTAATACCGTGAGGCAAGACAGAATATAACAGGAAGTTATTCATGACATCTACAGTCACTAGTTGAAACTTAATTTGACACGAACCAAGGAATCCAAAAGTAGAGGTTTGTCCACAAATTGACAGGCAGCCAACAATTCGTTGTTCTGACCAACCCAAGGTTCAATCAAGTTTCTAATACGTTATGAGGAACGCAAGCAGAATCTAAATGAAAATAGAGTATATTTCTGTAGATGTCATGAATAACTTCCTGTTATATTCTGTCTTGCCTCACGGTAATAATTCTTGAGTGGATTCGTTTTGATTTCGAGAGCTCCATAAATCCTTTCTGATGAGTGCGTTAGCACGAAACAGCTGTCAAAGGTTAGAACTCTCGGAATTAAAACGAAATATACTCTATTTTCATTTAGATTCTGCTTGCGTTCCTCATAACGTATTAGAAACTTGATTGAACCTTGGGTTGGTCAGAACAACGAATTGTTGGCTGCCTGTCAATTTGTGGACAAACCTCTACTTTTGGATTCCTTGGTTCGTGTCAAATTAAGTTTCAACTAGTGACTGTAGATGTCATGAATAACTTCCTGTTATATTCTGTCTTGCCTCACGGTATTAATTCTTGAGTGGATTCGTTTTGATTTCGAGAGCTCCATAAATCCTTTCTGATGAGTGCGTTAGCACGAAACAGCTGTCAAAGGTTAGAACTCTCGGAATTAAAACGAAATATACTCTATTTTCATTTAGATTCTGCTTGCGTTCCTCATAACGTATTAGAAACTTGATTGAACCTTGGGTTGGTCAGAACAACGAATTGTTGGCTGCCTGTCAATTTGTGGACAAACCTCTACTTTTGGATTCCTTGGTTCGTGTCAAATTAAGTTTCAACTAGTGACTGTAGATGTCATGAATAACTTCCTGTTATATTCTGTCTTGCCTCACGGTATTAATTCTTGAGTGGATTCGTTTTGATTTCGAGAGCTCCATAAATCCTTTCTTATGAGTGCGTTAGCACGAAACAGCTGTCAAAGGTTAGAACTCTCGGAATTAAAACGAAATATACTCTATTTTCATTTAGATTCTGCTTGCGTTCCTCATAACGTATTAGAAACTTGATTGAACCTTGGGTTGGTCAGAACAACGAATTGTTGGCTGCCTGTCAATTTGTGGACAAACCTCTACTTTTGGATTCCTTGGTTCGTGTCAAATTAAGTTTCAACTAGTGACTGTAGATGTCATGAATAACTTCCTATATATATATATATATACATATATATATATATATATATATATATATATATATATATATATATATATATAATATTTAGACACTAATGTATTTACATTTTTCCCATTCAGTACTTTCAATTTTGCGTAGTTTAGATGCAAATATTCGTGGACAATTCGGAACAAATTTTCTTTCTTCAAGTTTGCCACAAAATTATAGTTTTGAAAAATGGTCTTTTTTTTCGAGGTTTTCCCTGATTTTGTCAGTGGAAAATGCACCGATTCAGACCTATGAAAATTTATATTGTAGGTTTTTTAAATTTCTACTAAAGTTCCAGTGACTGTAAAACGATTCCTTGAATAATCTTTGAGATGTTTCCAAAAACCCAAAATGTTGTAATTTTGTTCATTGCTGCTTGTTTAAAAAATTCCACAAAGCGATTTTGCTAAACTGGGGTTTTCATTAACGAACTATCTTATAAAAAAATTTCTTTTATTTTGTGGGGAAAAAACCTCTGTAGCTTGGTCTATTACCGCTAGACTTCTTTTGTGGATGTTTTTGAAATCCAAAGTTTATATCAATTATAAGTAGATGCGAACGTCGTGCAGTGATACCACAAACTATGGGAGATGTATGAATACAGTTCGAAAATCTCTTCCGAATGATGATATCATTTCAGGTGATCAAAAAAAATAATCATCTTGATTTACACTTATTTTTCAATAAAACTCCCACTACAATTGATCGATTCTCATTCACATTATACAGTGATGACGTTTTTGGGAGAAGAGTTCCCCCTCGAAGTAAAAATCGACGGCTCTAAACGATTTAAAAATGTTTCTACGACTTTGGAGATACTGGGTCTGACAAGTTTTAGCTGGAACACTGTATACAGTGTGGTCCACTAAGTGTGCAACAAATGGGAAACTTGTTTATTATCGATTTCTCAGAAAATTTTATTCTTGACAAAAGTTGGTGCATGTTCCAAAACTATACCAAGTGTACCTGAAATGGCTTTATAACAAACACTGTACAGGATAGGCCAAAAAATATAAAGTTCGTTCAAGAGTAAAGTACCCTTATTTCAAAAAATATAGAAATATGTTAAGGAAAAAAGTTGCTTAGAATTAAAAGTTATGTTCAGATACGAAGTCATGGCCTGCTATTCGATTTTTTTTTTCGTTTGGAAAATATTGAATTACCCCCGTATGATATATATTTTTACTATTTTGATTTAATATGTATGTGAAGTAGCACAATCAAATCAGTTTGAAGTATTTTTTTATCAAATTAAAGTGTATTTGTAAAATTTACTTGGATTTGTATTTTTTTAGGTGACCGTCAACTTCATGTTTGTTGCAACGATATTTAACAGAACTCTAGAATAAAACAAATATTCTTTTTAACGAGGCAAATACTTTACTAAGTAAATGTTCACATGAATAAACTGTCAATAAAAGTATAAAATTTCTGTTCTTCTGACAACAATGCCTCAACTAGAACAGATATTAATAAACACTCCAAAATCTATCGCGGATAGCCATGAACAAAAAACACATACGCCCGAAAACAATACTGTAGTTTGATAGTGTGGCGTCTTGAAACTTGCCTGTCAAACGTTTTCATATTTGTCCTTAATTAAAAATGCCTCGCCCAGTAGTATTAACGTTAACTGAAAAGGCAGAATTAGTTTTAATCTGTGGTGATGATTATAAAACAATGCGCGAAGCTGCAAATATTTTCAACGAGCGGCATCCAGACAAACAAATTTGCTATTCAAGTGTAAGTAGAATTTTAAAGACTGGCTCACTAGAATATAAACATAATACGGAGCGTACGAAACCTGTATGCACAGAAGAAAACCAGCTTGACGTACTTCAAGCAGTAGTAGAAACTCCTAGAAGGTCCACCCAAGAAATTAGTGATTATACCGGCATAAAAAAACCTCTGTGAAGCGTATTCTCAAGAAACGTAAAAAGAAAAGTATCATGCTTACAAACCTACATTCATTTGTACATTGCAAGAAAGAGACTATGATGTGAGATGATTTTTCCATGTGGATTCAGGGTGAAATAGAAGAACAAAGAGATTTTCATCGATGTATTCTGTTTGGAGATGAATCGACTTTTACAACAAATGGGGTTCTATCAACACAAAATTGCAGATGGTGGTCAGATGTCAACCCAAATTTTATTATTGACAAAAAAAATCAATTCTATCAGAAAACAAACATTTGGTGTGGTATATTAAGTGATACATTACTAGGTCCGTTTTTTTTCGAGAGAATTTGAATGATGACAGGAACTTGAACTTTTTGGAAATTGAAATAGGAGAGTTTTTGGAAGATATGGTATTAGAGAACGGCAAAAAGTATGGTTCCAACATGACGGATGTCCTGCCCATTCTACTAGAAATGTTTCTCAGTGGCTGAATAGGACATTTCGTAATAAATGGTTAGGACGAAATACCGATCCTTGATGGTCTCCTCGTTCTCCAGACCTTACACCTCTGGATTATTTCTTATGGAGATACTTAAAACAAAAAGTCTACAGAGATCGCCCCTTTAATAATGTTGCTGAGCTTGAAACTTCAATACGAGTTCATTGCAGAAATATTCCCGCTAATGTGTTGCGTTCTACAGTAAACGAATTTTATGAGCGAACAATTAAATGCATCGAAAGAGAAGGTGAACATACAGAGACGCTTCGATAATTTTTATTGTTAGCACCTGTTCAGTTACCTACTGTAAGTTTCTGTACTATCGCTTATTGGTTCTTTTTTTTTTGTTCATGGCTATCCGCGATAGATTTTGACAGGTTATTCATATGAACATTTACTTAGTAAAGTATTTGCCTCGTTAAAAAGAGTATTTGTTTTATTCTAAAAAAATACAAATCCAAGTAAATTTTACAAATACACTTTAATTTGATAAAAAATACTCCAACCTGATTTGATTGTGGCTACTTCACATATATATTAAACCAAAATAGTAAAAATATGTATCATACGGGGGTAATTCAATATTTTGCAAACGAAAAAAAAAATTCGAATAGCAGGCCATGACTTCGAATCTGAACATAACTTTTAATTCTAAGCAACTTTTCTCTCCAACATATTTCTATATTTTTTTAAATAAGGGTACTTTACTCTTGAACGAACTTTATATTTTTTGGCCCATTCTGTATGGTGTTTGTCATAAAGCCATTTCAGGTACACTTGGGATAGTTTTGGAACATGCACCAACTTTTGTCAAGAATAAAATTTTCTGAGAAATCGATAATAAACAAGTTTCCCATTTGTTGCACACTTAGTGGACCACACTGTATACAATAAGAGGTGATCAACATTGTATCAATACTCGCACCAGATTTTGTTTGCTTTATTTCGAGTATTTTATCGAGATCTGCCCCCCACACGGCCCGCGGCCGTGATTACAGCTTTCGTCGACAATAAATAAAATTGCGATAAGTTCGGCCATCGATCACAGGTGGCCGGGGTGGACGTGGGGCTCTTCCCCGTGTAATCGAGTGCCGGATAATCACTGGAATTAGCGGGTCCGGTCTCGGTGGTCCGAGGCCCGGACTACCGAAGTCCCACGCACCGTCATAACACCCTGTCACGACGGCCGTATAATTATGTTATAAATAACGGCCGATAATCGGGTCGGACGCCGGCCCGGGACGGGACGGGCCTCGGGCTGTTTGGATTTCATCGGTGATCGCTAATTGAAATCGACTGATGATGGATGCGGTGGGACGGATCGCGGAGGAATGATTCAGCGTTTTCTCCGCAGCGCTCGTCTGTCTGAAAACGGCGAGGAAAAGCCGTGGAATGTTCGCTTTCGATGTGGTTTTTTGAAATTGAAGACTACAGTTTATTCAGAGTGATTTACCACCACTTACACAAAATTAAATGGGATACTGATCTATCATATACGAAAGCACCTGTACAATTTGAGTGCTGTCCGTGATGATTTAACCAATTTTTTGTACATCAACCGCAATGGATACGCCACTGCATCATTGAAATTTAGGCACCATCTCGGTAAAAACTCAATCATGCTTCTGTGAAAGATGCCATGAGAACTGCAGCATTACAATGTTTTCATAGTCGCGGATAACGAATTTTGGGTCAAAATTAGAAAACTCAAATCAGTGGTCCCAATAAGGCCCCACCAAAAACGTCCATTTCTTATATTTTCGAAACTAGACGAAAACTTGGACCAAATGACTCTCAGGGTCGCTGATAACGAAACTGGGCCCAGAATTGGAAAATTCAAGTCGTGGTCCCAATGTGGCCTTCCAACAACTGTTCTTTTTTCGGAATTCTCGAATTTGATGAAATCATGGCTCAAAGAATTTCAGGGTAGCTTCTCACCGGAAACCCTATGAATAATTAGGTTTGAACTAATCTTGTTTCTGGTTCCTAAACAGGCAGATTTTGTAAAAATCACTTCAATGATAATCGAATGAAGCTATATTGATAAATTATTATTTAACAACTGCGGGTTCTTGTTCCAGATCCACAATAGCATCGTTTATAACGTCCAATAAACCTGTATCAGGATATTGGAAGTCTCAACCCTTGTTTCAAAATATTCACCGCGCAACACGTGACCCAGGAAATTTTGGGTCCCTGATCCTCCAGTATGACCGAATTTTTTATTTTACCGAAACTGGATGAAATCTTGACCAAGGGGGATTTCGGGGTCGTTGAACACGAATCTGTAGAGAGCATTTGAAAATTGACTTGTGATCCCAATATGGCCCCCAAAATAGGAACATTTCTCTCAAATTTTCCTGATGATGAAATAGCATTCTCTAGGAGGTTTTACGGAGATAGCCGATTTCAAACCCGTGAATTTTCCAATTATGACCCAAAATTCGTTATCAGCAACCCTGATAATTTCTTTGGTTAAAATCGAAAAAATGTTCTTATTTGGGTGGCCATTTCGAGACCATTGACATGAATTTTACAATTCTAACCCCAGATTTGTTATCAGCGACCCAGAAAACCACCTGCTCCAAGTTTTCATGGAGTTTCGGAAATACCGAGTAGTTCAAACAATCGATATTTAACCACTATTGATAGCTGAAAGTGTCAATTTGATAGCCTTTGACCTTGATTTTCTCAAAAACTGTGATCGTATTTTGACGTCTTTCGTAAATCGGCCCTGTTCAATATGCCAGCGTTTACCTCTCGCGAATATTGTGATAATATGATTTGTTACATAAATGTTGTAGTGAATGAAAATGCCAGGGCTTGTGGACGAGAATACGCGAGAAAATTTCCAAATAGACGCCATCCAAACTTTCGAACAATTTTGGGTGCAGTGCAAAGACTTCGTCGAACGTGTAGTTAATCGTGCTGATATTGTTGATGGAGCAGTTCTGCAATTCCTCTATGAAGATCCATCAACAAGCAGCCGTGTGATTAGTCGACTTGGTTTAACGTAAACTATGATATGGCGTACTATACGCGAAACTCGTTTGCACCCATATCATTTTAGAAACAAACAAGTCTTAGAGCCACAAGACTTGCCACGTCGTTAGGAGTTTTGTGAATGGCTTGAGTGCACCAGATAAGATCCTCATTTTCTCGGAAATGTTTTATGGACAGACGTGGCTGTATTCACCAGGTACGGTACTTTAATTCCCACAATAGTCATGCTTGGGCTCTGGAAAATCCGGATGTCTTTCGCCCATTTCGATGAAAGTATCAATTTTTCATAAACCTTTGGGCATATCTATAAAACATTCAGTTGAAAGGGCCCTATCGTTTACCAACGGGGATAACTAGTGATGCATATTAGGCCTTTTCGAGGAATCAACTCTTTGAAGATATACCTTTGGAAGGTTGAGACGAATGTGGTTCATGCACATTTTACTCATGTGATGAGAGACTTTTCGGACACGAAAGCTCACGATATGTTTTTTGGCCCCCAAGAAGCCCATAGATATACTACTATGTGCTTTTTTTGTGGGGTTACATGAAATGTTTGGTGTCCGCTAACCCCATTGACTCGCTAGAGCAAGCCATCTAATGTTATAGGATTGGCTCACGAGGGTCTATTTCTTATCTGAACGTAATTATAATGTGATCAGACATAGACGGTTCACTCGATACTCTCCAGTTTATCACTAGATCTTTTAGGCTCGTAATTACTGTGAAATCTAACCCTTGCCACACCTTACCCTTGCCACAAATGAGGGAGTACGTTATGTACAATATATTTTAATAATTGCTCACATCTGGTTAGTGTCCTTGCTGCTCGAACAGTGTTGTGGATGTTGTCGTCACATCCTAGAACTAGTGGCAGTTTCTTTCTTTGGCAGAACTCTATCAATCTATGGACTTCTGGAGTCCGTTCTTTTTGTATTCAAGGTATGCTCCGATAGGCATGAGGTGTCTCGTCATGAATTCTAACTACAGTAATTAAAGTTTTTCCATACCATTATGCATGTTCTGGATATATTCTCACATATGTAATGTATAACTGGAGTCCTAACAGGTTTTTGTAGACCCAGAGTTGAATCAGCATGACTCCTAATTGGTTCTTGGAGAACGTTCTAGAGATCACCGCCTAGACTCCCCTGGCGTGATGTATGTTCACTCGGCGATGTCAATGCCCGCCATCTTACTGGTTCTCTGGGGGGGGGGGTGATGTCCCCACAAGTGAGAGTGCGGTCCTCTTCCCCCACTTCTTTAAACTCCATTGTTTTTTCTTCGGATTCTGATGATTCTTCGCTATAGAAGTTGGAGATGTGAAGACTTCCGATGCTCTCCTCATCTTCTTCAGGAGTTCTAGGACTTCTTCCACTTTTTCTTGATCCGTTTTCATCAGGGTGATTTTCACAAACCTATAATGGATGGTGCACCCGTTGTTTCTAATTGTTTGTCAGGATGATAGTTCATCTATCCCTGCCTCAGGATTTGGCCTGTGCCCTCTTCTTTTAAGCTGACGATCTTCCATTGGGATGTCTTCAGTCGTCCTTAATTTTGAGCATCTATTAGCTTCAGAAGCTTTTCTTCTGTAATTTTTTTGCTTCCAGGGAGGAACAGGTATGTGACTTTGAAAGGTAACTTGATGGACTAAAATATTTTTGTATGATTTATAAGAAAATGATTTTCAAAGTTCCATATTCCGATAACGCGATAACGGTTGAATTTATAAAATATTGGTTATTGGACTTTTGCGCAATGGTAACTTTTAATCAGGAAGAGTTCCGTTGAACAGTAGGTTTAAAAAATTCAGTCAAATGCCACATAGATTACTTTTCCATGAGCAACATTTTAGCAGTGCTCTTTGCGAAAGGATGGATTATCAATAATCCATTTTCAGTGCCAGTCTCATAATTACAGCCTCACTCGCCAACTTGATATTATCAAGTCGAAGGTCGAATTTCCTCGTTTACAATTCGAATACGTGGGCGTACATGCAAACTACGCGGCGCGGCGTACCTACGGTAAACGCAAAATTGATCGCGCCGGTAAAATTGAATATTTACTAAAATAAACAAAGCAAACGCGTTGAAGCCGGCACACGCGATTCTCGACGGTCGATGGTTTATTGGTCCTTCGAACCGAATGGACGTTACACGCCTCGTTTCGTGTTTCATGACCGGATTAATATGAATAACCGATATATGCCGGTCACAATCGTTTTGACCGACCGTATATGATAATTCACTATACAAAGTTTGCTTGCGGCATGTGTTGAGAATAAGAATTTTGCGTAAACCAATAGGAAGGGGCTTCAGTGATTTTTGAAAAGAAAAATCATAAAGTGATTAGGGTGCCTCAAGAAACTGTTTTGGGGTCAATATTATTCATTTTATATATGTCGGAGATTGAATATCAATGGTTTTCCTCGGTGAATATTACGGCCTAGACTGTAATTTGATTATTAAATCTAGTAAGATTTGTTATTTGATCTCTTCATGAGATTATTGCCGTAGGATTATCCTTGGGCCTGAAGGACCGGAAATTTCTTCACACACAATAATTTGATTGTATAATATTGTTCAGTTGAGTTGTTGTAGTCGAGCAGAGTGTTTGCACATTGCCGTCCCGATCGCCGAATATTCATTGCCAAGTTCTGAACTTATCACCTTTTAGCTGTTCGGAAATATTGGTACTATTAATTGTGTAATCGTTTTTGGATGAATGGTTGCATGTATATATTCCGAAGAAAGGATGTCTGACATCGATATCTCCCTGAAGAACAAAACAAAATATCTTGAGCCACAACTAGATTCTCACTAAATATGAAGTTCTGACTTGTCACACGTCGCTAAGATGTTAAGATTTTCATTATATATAAATTTAAACAATTGAGGACAAGATTGTATTTACCAAATCTTAAAACAGAATACTATGTACTTGTTGAATCTCATCTAAGATGCAGAATTGCCAGAATTGGTAGATGTTTATTGAGAACTCATGTTCATATATAAATGAGTGTGCATGTGTACATATGCCTATTTTATTTGTACACTATGTGAGTATGTTTTATTTCATTCCTAACAGTGCTTTCTCAATAAGATATCATCTTGGACAATAAAGTATATTTTGATTGATTGATTGAACTATTCCTAGTCATTTGAAACATGTTGAACTACTTCAATTTATGGCACCACATTTATTTAACTTTCTTTCCGAAATGTTTAAAACCTATATAAGAAGTCTTAACTCACTATCCCTACCATATTTAAAAGATAAATAAAAAATGACGATGCCGATAATATTGAGAAAATTCTCGAATTATAAAAAACAAAATAATGTTAACACTGGAAAAAGTACATATACACGATGCAAATAAAAAATACAATGTTATGAATATAACGTTTTACTGGCCTGTGTACCCCATGCTCAACCTTGACGTTCTTAATGGGGTGTACTGATCAAATTATATATATACAGAGTTAGTCAAATGTATGAACCCTCCCATTTTTCTAAGTTAATATGAGGGCTATCGAAAAAAAGTTCAAATAAAAGTTGAAGGGTACTTCACTCTGCACCTTTCTGCAAATTCAAGTCTGTTTTAGATGTTCCATTGGTGGAGAAGTAACGTCATCGGCACTTTTTTTTAAATGGAACCATATGTCATCATGTTTAATGTCGCTAGAACTCGCGGTGCGGCGTTCGGTAATCGCAAAACTGATCGCGCCGGTAAAATAGAATATTTACTAAAATAAACAAAGCGAACCCGTTGATTTCGAGAAACATTATATGAAAAAGATGATTTTTCTCACGTTTTGGTGTGAAATTTTCACCGCAAATGCGTAAATTTCAATTTTTTCCTGCAAAGTCAGCATTTTGATTCTACTTCTTGATAAAAATTACTGTTTCATAAACTTGGTGAAACTGTCAAACACTTTGTTATTTCAATTTTTATGACATTCAGTTCTGTTGGTACCATAGCATACTTCTCATTACAAGAGCACCTTGATCGATGATTAATTTTTGAATATAAGAATTTGAAGGGCAAATTGATTTCATATTTCCAGAGTTATAGCACTTATCTGAAATGTGCTCATGTAATGAAAATTGAAGTGAATTTTTCTATGCAGAATGTTGAAACATATTTGTATTTATTCAAAAATATCCAATTGGAAACATTTTTAAATGGAAAAAATTATTTCACATCTCAACTGGTTTTTTTCAGATTTCACTGAATTTAAATTAGCCGAAAAATTGCAAGGTTAAGAAAACGCGAAAAAAATAAAAGTTGTTCAAACTATTTCAATTTTGGTAGGAGAGTAGAAAGCCAAAAAATAAACAACTTTTTCAAATAATTTTTTTCGAAATATTGAGAAATAACCTAACAATTTTTGCTTTTTTAGAAAGAATGTCAAATTTGACAGGTGAAGCCGATCGATAGGTAGATAACGTACAAGTCATTTTGCATTATTATCAAAGCACAAACTGTTCACAAGCTCCAAATTTGTAATTACTGAATAATAAAAAAATAATCCTATATGATGCGGACTTTAACGTTGTCATTGTATAGGGGTTCTTGTACATTGATGATAGTTAAATAAGTACCCTTTTTCAAAAATAATTAATTCAGTCTTTGGAAGGTTTTAATGATAATCGTCATCATAACAATGAGCCAAACATTTGTGTGATATTCGAGTTGGTTTAAGTTGAATAGAGTTCATCTGAGAGATACTATCGACCGGTCGCAGCCTCTCGGTCCTTATCTCGAGCTCCGAGAAGGACCATTCGAACACACAAGCACGCAGGATCCCCGTGGTTACTCGTTGCCCGAGGAACGTGGTAAATCACGCTGATTATATGGGATTAAGAGTTGTACCGTATTTATAACAAGTTATTATGAAAGAAAAGACGGACGTTATCGGTGGCATTAAACATACAATCGCGATATAAAATGCGCACGCCGAGAAATGTCATGTTAAATAATTCCGCCTATTCACTAAACTCTAAATACAGTCTATAAAATAGGCTGCGGCATTGTTGGAGCGGAATTTATGGCGTGTACGGCGCGATGGGCGATATCCAAAGCGATTTTTCAAAATCGCCGGAGTGCATGTGCGTCGCCTACGCCTGCCTGCGTGCAAAAAAGGCGCGAGTGATCGGCTAAAAGCGGAGGATCTGAATATTTGTCTAGTCTGAAGTTCAAGCAACAACTTGAAAATGCTTAGTTTAACATGTAGTCAACAAAAGCAAAGCATCGTTCATGATGTGCAGAAGAGCTTTTGGAAAAACATGGGGACTGAAACCGAAAGTCATGCACTGGCTTTATATCGCAATCATAAGACCCAGAATAACTTTTCTCCACAATCATCACAGAATTTGCCAATTCTGAAATCAAATTTGATTACAGAATGCTGGAATTATCTCTCTTGAGATTGAAGAAATATTCTGCAACACCTCTGCCCCCATGCAATTTAAATGTATTTACATTCTCTCTCTTGTGATAGAATAATGTTCTCACACTGGTTAGCAATAATAAAATTAGCCTTGACGCAGTTGATTGTCATCGTAGTGGCAAAATTTGGGTGAGTGTCAAAATTATTGCTGTCACGTTTCTTTGATCGTGGAGAAAGTACAGTCTGCTACTCGGTTAGAATGAAAATTCGTGATGCTCGTGGTTCCTCACGCTCGCCTTCGGCTCGCGCTCGGAACTTTCCACTCGCATCGAATTTTCATTCTAACCTTGTTACAGAATATACTATTATGATGGCCCCAGATGAAACAGAAACAAACCTTGGTAGTGTAGGGGTTTTACCAACAATAAAACTCCGACATAATTTTTATTTGCAAAGAAAATAATCTTTATCTAAATATTTCATATTTATTTCTTTTTCTTTCTTAAATTCAAAGATAATAGAAATGGGTCCTTTGTCCGACTATTAATGTTTATTATGGGGAAATAACTGGGAATGCCATAGTTAAATTTCTGGTAATCGGATTACCTACGATACGAAACTTTGCCAGCAAGCAAATAGTTTTATGACTACGCTTTCGTAAGCCGGACAATTTGGAATTACGTAGGTTGGGTTTTTCATTATTGGTGGCCAGCAATGAAAGGATGGAGTTTGAAAGATGAGAGAAAATATTCAGTGGTTCTTAAGTTCTCAATCCGGCATGTTCTCGGTTCTTCGACCACCTCGACGAGCATTTATTTGGTCGAGTTCCAAAAACAAGTACCTGAATCAACATTCACAGGCCTAGAACCAGCGTTTGGAATTAGCAAAACCTGATGTGGAAATCTATGAGTGGAAGAAATCATAACACCAAACATATTGGGACCCTCAACCTCAACAGATCTAAGATACGATCACCGGCTTACTAAACGGACACTGCGGCCTCAGAAAACATCTACACACCACGGGAATGAGAAACCGTGGAGTGTAGACTCTGTGGTGACGAGGAGGAAACAACCTCTCACATCATCTTCGAATGCGACGCACTGCTCAACAAGCGCAACAGTATATTCGGACAGATCAACCTAGAAACAGGCATGAATCCGAAACACTTAGTAAATAGAGTACTTAACTTGGTGAAAAACACAGGCCTGTTTAACTAGCTGCCACTAGCTATCACTGACGACAGAACAATACAATAGACCATAGCTGGTCTCAGTGTTAAGGAAAACCTCTAAGGTAAACCCGGTACCTTGCTCGTCAGTCATTAACCAACTATCCAGGGAGAGAGATTCTTAGGAGGGGCCCTAGAAATCAACCCAAAGTCATTCTCTTCGACAGTTAGGAGGCAATAAAGGCCCTGCATTCATGCAGGTTTTTTTTCAAAATTAGTTTGTGAGACTCAGTGACCTAGGAACACAAAGCAATGTGAAACTTGTCTGGGTACCAGGTCACAGGGGTATCCAGGAGTATGTCAGCGCAGATGTCCTAGCTAGAGCGTGGACAGCATCAACTCTTATTGGACCGGAACCAGCCTGTGTAATCCCGTTTGGAGATATTAAGCAGGACACGAAGAAATGGGTTAGGAACCATCACCAATCCTTCTGGGAGCACGGCTCTGGCAATACTCACGGAACGATGTTGATGGTGGAGCCAACCGACCGGCTCCTCGAACTGAGCCGGAACTCTCTAAGAAAGGTGGTTGGACTAATAACATGTCACTGCCACCTGAGAAAGCACCTGCATATGCTAGGGATACACCAAAACTCACTATGCAGGTTCTGTGGTTCGAATGCCAAACCTTGGCTGACATGAAGATATCTTCTGTCGGAGACTGCGATGCAGAAGATGTCATTCCACAGGGAAACCTCGTAAGGAATCTCCAAAAGTTCATCAGAAAATTCGGTGTACTCACGAGATAGGCCTGACAGCGGGGAGTAGAAAGGTTCTACTCAGAACTACCTGTACTTGGGCCGATAGTCAGCCCCACTGAGCAATAATAATGAGGAGAAGCACCTCAGACCATAATGCATTTGCTGTCAGCATGTCTAGCTCTTGCAGTCTTAGCATATAAACACTGGAATAACGCGGCGCTACGAGTGTTGTACTACCATCTACGACACTCCGGGGGATATTGAGTCCGTTGTGGACAATGAGAAGTACCGAATCTTTTGAAACTACTCTGCTCAGGCAAATACAAGCCAATAAGCCTGATGTTGTTCTCCTCGACCACCATAGTAGGACAATTTTCGCTCCAGGCGAAAAGAATATCGTGCGAAAAGAGGAGCTCCACAGACTCTACTCAAACCATTATGTCAAAATGGTGGTTCTGTTCATAGGAGTACTTGGTAGTATGATGGACACACTGATGTTGAATTTTAAAATAATACCAGCTTGCCGTAATATGGCAGAAATCTTAGCCGCACGAATGCAGAAGGCCGTCATACCTATTCACAACGTCTGCTCAGAGCACCTGACTCTTGGACCCAATAGTCACATACCCTACAGACGCGAGGATTGTTTTTTTGGGTAAACAACATAGGCGCGCCCTCCGAATGTGTCTGAACTCCTGAGAAAAAAAATTGGATTCCTTGGAAATTGAAGTAGTTTTGATGTTCGGTAGTTTTCTTTATTTAACAAATTTTCACATTCAATATTAGCTCAGTAGATAGACGCATTCTTGAAGGGTGTGTATATAATACAGTTTGATTATTGTATCTTTTCCCTTCATTTTTATTATGCATATAAAATAAGCCGAGAAATTTTAGTCAAAACAAAAACTACAATTAAAAGCGACGTGGCTAATATTGAGATCAAATGACAACATGTAAATAGTAAATTAACGAAGTTAACATTTTGAAATATGTGAACAACCTCCATAAAAAAAATGTAATAATCTTAATGAAATTTGTGGAAATTGAAACGTCTAGTTAGTATCTTGTGAGAATGTTTTATGGAACATAGTGTGTCATTAGGTATTTTATACCTGCTTCATTCAATATGGCGAATGATGACACATTATATTTTTAAAAGATTTCAAAGGTGAAAGTTGCGACAAATAAATTTTGTTTTTTGGGGTTTACCTTTTGGAACCACTTCCAGAGTAGGTTTACTGTTAGTTTACTGTTAGTATTCACATCTGGGTTGACATGACATAGATAGTTTCTTTGAATTCAATTAGACCCAGTATAAATTCCAATCATTACGAATCCAGTGATAACAGATTTGATAGGATTATGTCATATGGCCGCGAAGATATATCTGTAAAACTTCCTCATTTGCTAAGTGAGTGTAAAAGAGACTTCTGACCTGCCTATACTCTTGCCCAGTTTCAGTCACACTCACAAAATATATGGGGAAGTTTTTTGCACATATCTCCGAAGCTTTTTGGCATAATCCCAATCATCTGTACTGTCATAACTGTCCATTAATTCTATAGCCACGAATCAATCAAACAAATCCGTATCAATATACATTTTTACATCAGAGAATGCATTATGTGTTGCCCGAAATGGCTCCAGCGGCTGCAAATAACAAGTTGAGCTTTTTTCCTCAGGTGTGAAGAAGAGAAGTCCTCTTTTTTTAAAGAGAAACATTCTCAATTGAAAATTGAATCAATACATGACTCCTCTGGAAATGGAAAAACCGTACGATAAAATTGAAGTTACTTTTTTGTAATATCTAACAGAAAACAACTACTTCCCCGGCTAAAGCCACGCTGGACATTGAACTACATCTGATAGATATTGAGAAAGACCCTATATAGGGTGTTTCTTAAGTACGTGTAGAAAATTTAGGAGCGTATTGCTGACATCAAAATAAGAAGAAAAGTTCATATAAACATATGTTCACAAGTTATCCGTTTCTGAGATACAGAGTGTCAAAGTTGAATTCTTATTTTTATTTTTTGTGAATAATTTCAAAATAATTTTGATATTTGGGTAAAGTTTGGTAACTGGGAGTATTTATTATTACAAATTCCCGAGGGAATGTTTCTTGAATCTGGTTCTGTGCACATCGGGTTGAGGTTCTCATTAGACTTTTCTTCCGGTTTGTCACAATTCCTTAGGTTTAGATTAACATAACTATAAATAGATTTACAGATCAATTTGGTCATTATTCAATTTTCGAAACACAGATCAGGGTTTCTAGAAGTTAATGTTCTAAGCCAAACGTCATTGTCATTGTCAACTTTTGACACAATGTAAATTTCATTCATTCAGTTTAACAGTAGACTAAGCTCCAACAGACATGTGTTACTCTGCCTGTTGAAACTTTTATCCAGGTGAATCCTGGAATAAGGACTTTTTTAAAATGTTATTAATATGATGTCCCGTTTTTAAATTTTACATGGTCCTCTGGACACATGATATTTTTATGGTCTGGCTCTTGTACACCTGACGAGTAAGTAACTTTTCAATTTTCAAAATTCTTTTTATCAAAATTTCTTAAATTCAATTCGATGTCACTTACTTACAGGTACGCACTGATGATGACTTTATAGTCGAAAGCGCTCTGCTATGATTTTATAAATAAATTTCTGCACGAAATACAACTTTTCTTCATTCAATTATTTATTATTTAGTTTGTGTAAAGAATATATTCTTGATAGAGGTCACTACGAGCAACTGTTTTCGAGTTATTGAGATTTGAAATAATCGATGCAAGTGATTTTGAATGACAAGATTTTTTTATTCAATATAAATTTAATTAGAAATTAGTTTTTTCACAATTAACACAAAATTTGATTTTGTCATTGAAAAACCATCCCAGATACCAAACTTTACTCGAATGTCGCAAATATTTTGGCACTTATTCACAAAAAATACAAATATAATAATTAAACTTTGACACTCTGTATCTAAGAAACGAATAACTTGCGGACATGTGTTTATGGGAACTTTTTTCTTATTTCGACGTCAGCAACAAGCTCTTGAAGTTTCTACACGTACTTAAGAAACACCCTGTATAAACTGACTTTATGAACATCCTGTTCATATTTTCTATGAAATCAATATAGCGAAGTGGTCGTGGTGTTAGAGCGTTTGGCTTCCACCCAGGCGGTCCGGGTTCGACCCCCGGCTGCGTGTCACTGAGCTGAAGTGGTTCGGATTCCACTTTTATTTAAACTGTAGGTCCCGGATCTCCCTTGCTCGCACAAGCTCTGCTTTTGAGGGGTTTTCTCTGAGAACCTGGGAGTTTCTTTAAAAAAAACAAAAACAAACAAAAAACAATATGCCATACCCATGACATGTTTTATGTAAGAAAAATATTTTCAAAGTTTCACCGCACAAGAAATAGTCCAACAATTCCTCATTACAGTGTGAAATTGCTTCTGAAGAGTATGTTTTCCAATTCTTCCGACCTCCCTGATGATCTTTCTTAGAAGAGTGAAATAGATTTTTGTCGACCAAAATGTATTGGAGGCCTAGCGAAAGAGATGCAATTCACGCATCAATGGAATGAGCGATTTTCTGTGAGTGATACTTCTGAATAACATTCTCCCTTATCTCATTCATAGATAAGAATCTCCAATGGAAACTGGACATTTAATAAATAATCAACTATCTGAATGAAAATGCAAATTTTCACTTTCAGATTTTTTCTCTCAAGTCATATATGGTCTTTCTAAATATCTATCAGATGTAGTTCAATGTCCAGCGTGGCTTTAGCCGGGGAAGTAGTTGTTTTCTGTTAGATATTACAAAAAAATAACTTCAGTTTTATCGTAGGGTTTTTTTCCATTTCCAGAGGAGTCATGTATTGATTCAATTTTCAATTGAGAATGTTTTTCTTTAAAACATGAATCCCTTCCAAGTCTTGTACGATGGAAAATAGCGACTAAATTCCAACTTTCAGTCGCAGATGATTCCACAACTGACTTTATGAACATCCTGTTCATATTTTAAATGAAATCAGCAGTCCTCTTGTTTTGCAATGAATACTAGGACATGGAAAGCTGTGGCGTTTTTCAAGATTCACCATCAATACATTTCAGTCTGCACCTCAGTTTCTATCTACAAGTGATCTCATCAGATTCAGACCATTTTGACACGAATATTCATAACGAGTAATCTGAGCTCTCGAAAGTCATTTCTAGAAACTTGATATTTTATACAATCTTCTTGGTATTAATTGGGATAGTTTATGATCATGTTCTTTGGAGAATATCAAATTTACCTACCTATATACAGGGTGAGTCAGAGGAAGATCGACAAACTCCGCATACAGATTCCTTACCTCATTTCTAGATGAAAAGTGAAAAGATACTGGGTGTAGAAAGTATATACAGGGCTATTCAAATTCGTTTTTGTACATGGGGATCTCGTAAACGATAAGAGATAGAGTGTCGGTTAAATCGTGGTAAAGTTGCGTATTTTAGAGAACTATTCAATGGTGTAAAAAAATCGAATTTAGCTCTCTTAGTTCTGGAGATATACAGGAAAAACCAAAAAATCCCAAATAATTTTTCTGCCTGTATCTTCTTTATTCGCAGACATATTGAAATTCTGTCTACATTTTGCTATTGGCACACTTGATGTGGGCTATCAGAATATGTCCATGAATCTTTTATACAGGGTGTCATCTGACTTGGGCCACCCCCATCTTTGAATTTTCAAATACGGACCTGTATTTTTTGTTATAGTTTTTGGATCGTCGACGTTCACTTAGTAATGAGAAATCAAATTTAATTTTATATTTCAGGATGTTTCGGTAACATTTTATTATAATTGGGTGAATTATTCCCTTTTAAATTACGGCCCTGGAAATTGGTTGACTGAGTTAAATAAAAACACAATAGCAACTTTCACGTCTCCCCATGTATCATAGTGTTTTTCGAGAGTATTTTTTTCGTATTTTAGGTACCAATTCATATTTCTTCACATTTTGAGGATTTTGAATGCTTTCGCTACAATGCAGCAAAGAAGTGTATTGAGGGCAATAAATAATAGAAAAAACGAGTTAAAAAATGTCTCGAAATGGAGGGACTCCAATTCGAACATTTATTGTGCCATTAAGATTTTGTGTATATAAATTACTTCATTAAAATTATAATTTTCGTATCGGATGTGATTATGGCTATCATTTCTTTTTCAGCTCATCAAAATACATATAATCTATTTTTGTTGTAGATATGTTTCAGATAATCATAAAAGGTTTTGCTATTCGAAGTTCATTGTAGAAAACGCTCAAAGAGGATTGAAAATGTGAAGAAATATGAATTGAAACCTAAAAATGAAGAAAATACTTTCGAAAAATACTATGGTACATGGGGAGACGTGAAAGTTGCTATTGTGTTTTTATTTAACTCGTTCTGCTAATTTCCAGGGCCGTAATTTAAAAGGGAATAATTCACCCAATTATGACAAAATATTACCGAAACATCCTGAAATATGAAATTTAATTTAATTTCTCAGTACTAAGTGAACGGCGACGATCCAAAAACTACAACAAAAAATACAGGTCCGTATTTAAAAATTCAAAGATGGGGTTGGCATAAGTCAGATGACACCCTGTATAAAAGATTCATGGACATATTCTGATAGCCCACATCAAGTGCCAATAGCAAACTGTTGACAGATTTTCAATGTGTCTGCGAATAAAGAAGATACAGGCCAAAACATTATTTGGGATTTTTTGGTTTTTCCTGTATATCTCCAGAAACAAAAGAGCTAAATTCGATTTTTTCACATCATTGAATAGGTCTCTAAAATACGCAACTTTGTCACAATTTAACCGACACTCTATCTCGTATCGTTTACGAGATCCCCATGTACAGAAACGAATTTGAATAGCCCTGTATATTCAGATTTAATTTTTTTTCTTCAAAACTTCTGAAGGAAAAATATTTAAACACCAATCTAGGTTTATCAATGTGATAATCTGAAGTTATAATTTATAATTTTCGTTAACCAGTGGTGTAGTTATTATCAATGCATGTCCTAAATTGCATTCCCTTTGAGATACAGGGTGTCAAAACTTCGAAAAAAATTAAGAATTTTTTCTTTAGAACTTCTGAAAGAAAAAACTTGAAAATTGGTATACCAATCTAGGTTTATCAATGCAATAATTTGAAGTTATAATTTTTGAAAATCAGTTCCTAGTTACGGTGCTATGTGGCCATACTTTCCTTTATATTTTCTTTTGACAAGTTAATTGACAAATGAGTTTGACATCAGTTTGGCTCACCGATACTCATCCTAAAAGTCATGACATTTCATATACCTATAATCAAAGGTTTCTGAGATATTTGCGAAACACTGAAGATATGTCTTGAGTACAGACATAATTTCCTGTGTGCAATAATCGCATAATGCAACTTTCTTGCAACATTTATATAGGAATATTTGTCGACCTCCTGAACATTATTTTATGTTGGTAGGTTTCAAAACATAGTTCAGGTAAGTCAGAATGAGACCGACAAACTACGTTTTTTTCATTCGTCAAATTGTTTGATCGATTCGATGTCGTAAATTCACTAATATGTGATTGTACTTTCTTTCATAATAATTGTTTTGAAAGATCAACTGATAAACAAACCCAGCCTCAAATTCATAACAGATGAAAGGCCTGAAATTATAATTGCGAAAAACTGAAAATAAATACTTTGTTGAAATTTATGTTTAAGTATCATTTTCAAATACATATCTGATTGATTTATCTAGGAAAATATTATCCAATCAACATTAATGTCTATTTAATTTATAGACTCGGTTTATTGAGTACACCTCATAGAAACATAAAAGGCATATTAGAGCAAATATTCCAATGGACCACCATTTTGTTCAACACACAAAAGGCACCTCCGTATCATCGACTGTCGCACACTTTGGAATATCCCTGGTTATTCTGTATTAACGTACATTTTGCCGTTTAATCTCCCAAAAATTCTACAGGTGTTGAATACACCAGAGATTTAAGGTATCCCCACAAAAAAAGTCTAGTGAAGTTAAATTTGGAGAACTTGCAGGCCAGTGTATGGGACGAACGATTCGTTGGAAATGGGCTGGTGCTCCGTCATATTGTATTGTTCTACTACATTCTTTGACGAATCAATAAAAGAGGTACTTCTTCAAGTAGCCCAGGTAAAACATGATCAAGAAACACTCAGTAGTTCTGCCCATTCAAAATGGTAGGAAAAACATATGATTTTGTTCATCCCATAAATGGCTGGTCCTACTATTGAAATATCCATCCCTTGTGAAACATGCCTCATCCGTGAATAGAAGATATTTCTAGGAAAGTCGTTTGGTCCTTCATACATCCTCATATTCCTCATTCATTCATTTTTATTCTTAATTCTCATGAATTAGTGTCGTAGATACGCTGGTATGTGACTATATTCTCCTGAAAATATTTTTTTCGATTCGTGATACTAATTGCAAAGTTGAACCTTTCAGACTAGTTTTTGGTGCTCTAAAAATGATACTCCAACATAAAATTCAACAAATGAAGAGAACTTATCTTCAGTTTTTCCCAAAAATCATTTTGTACCTTAACTCTTGTCTGAGTGGTGAATTATGAATTTGAGGTTGGGTTTGTCAGTTGGTATGTCAAAATAATCACTTGCATGAAAGTATGGTAACATACCAGTGTTCCACGACATCGATTCGATCAAATAATATGATGAATGAAAAGAGGAGTTTTCGGTCTCATCCTTACTCACTCGTACTCACCCAACATTTAAAAGTGTTCAGGAAGTTGACAGATATTCGGATATGTTGTAAGAAACTAGCATCATGCGATTATTGCACATAAGAAATTACATCGCAACTTCAGTTTTTCTCAATTATCTCAGAAACCTTCACTCATGGAATGTTATGACTTTTATGTTGAGTATCGATGAGCCTAACTGATATAAAACACTCATTTGTCCATTCACTGGTCCAAAGAAAATATGAAGGAAAATACGTTGTAACTACGCCACTGGTTTACTAAAATTGAAAATCATAACTTCTAATCATCACGTAAATGAACCTTGATTATTGTAAGTACCAAGTTTCAAATATTTTCCTTCAGAAGTTTTTGAAAAAATTGGATGAATTTTTTTCGTACTTTCAACATACCTTGTATCTCAGAGGGGGTGCATTTTAGGACATACCTTGATAGAAACTTTTCATCTCGAAATGAGGTAAGGAGTTTGTCGGTCTCATTCTGACTCATCCTGTATAAAAAACTTTTCGATATAATGTCAACTCTATTGCGAAACCTGGCCCTTTATCCGCCTGAATTAAATGGTAATTTATTATGGATATTTGTATCTTCAACTTTTATCAGAAAATTTGTAGTAATGACTCGTTGAAATGAGAATGAATAACGAAAATCAACCACCTAAACAGCACGTGGGCTGAACTTTATGGAACTTTTAAAAATGCATAAGACTAGCTCGGTATAATCGTCGAGTGAAATTAATGACCAGCAACATTATGCAAATACGTTCGTTTTGGCCGTTAGTACCAGTTTGGAAGTCAGGTTCCTTTTATTCTGATATAAATATCGTTCGGTACCATTATTCTAAGCGAGTTGATACTTTTATTGCTCGAAAACATTCGATGTGGGTTGGCATTTATGATCCTTCGGAGCGGAGAAAGGAAGTTTAAATGTACGACTTTTGTACGTTCAGTTGGAACTTGTTCATTACTCTTACTTGGTATTAATGAGGTCAAATGTCACGGCTATCTGTGGCGTTTTCAGGAGCTTGAGAATTCCTAAGCTAACAGCCGCTTCACACTGATATGCCTCCTTTCATGAGTTAAAAAAGTAGACTTGTTGAAAATGGTATGAAACCAAAGGAGGAGAAATAATAAATTAATAGTTTAAAAAAACTAAAGAAACACGCTTTCCTAGTAATAAGGACTAAAAAGTAAACTTTAAAAATTAACTTTTATGGTAAAAAAGTACGTGGTGCTTGATATCAGTTATCTTTATTTTCTATTGTCATAGCTCTTAATAAATACTGTGATTATAATCCTATAAAATGGTGTTTCTTCAGTTTTTTCAAAAGTAATAATTTATTTTTCAATTTTTGGTTTTATCAGTCCTTGATATGTGTTTGAAATTTCAAATCATTCACACAGGAAGAAAGGGAAAATTAAATTCAAAGATTCACATTATTATAATCATGTAAGCTATACGACCTTTGGTATTTTAAATTGAACTAAAGAAATAGAGTTTTATTAATTTAAGACCTCAAATCCCTAAAAAAAGAAAACAAAATCTGTCATTGTTATTATTATTTTGAAATTCTTGTATTGTCGTCGGTCCTTGATATGTGTGCTAAATTTTAAATATTTCGGAGAATTGGATGTGAGTGTCTCTAGATATAGCTGTCATTCTCTCATTTTTTGAATTATAATCATCGTTTTTTAATTCTTCTAATTGGTCAACATGTTCTTTTCACTCATTTATACAGGATGGGGCACCGAAAACGAAACAGATCGATTATCTGTTGTGAAAAAAATGCAAAAACACGTCGATTTTTATCCAAGGGGGACATGTTTCTATCATAACCTCAACTGTCATACCTACCTCTCCCCCCACCCCTTGGTCCCTATGTCTAATGTTTTATACTGGGGTAGATTATTTTTGTAACTTGTTATAGGTAGAAACATCGTTTTATCAAAATTAATAGTTGGCAACTTATGATTGAACCAGTCAATTATGTTGTCCATATCAGACTGGATTTCATTTTTCACATTCTCCCAGTTATTGGATTTATGAAATATAACAGTTTCATCTGCGAAGCTTACTATGTTTCCAGATGATCTAATGCTAAGGAGATTGTATATGTAGATGATGAATAGGATTGGTCCAAAAACCGTTCCTTGGGGTACTCCGCATTTTACCAATTCGAATGTACTACACGTTTCATCAATTTTCACACATTGTTTTCTATTATCCAAATATGAACGAAATAATTTTTGTGCAATTCCTCGTATATGCCCACATCCTGCAAGGACTCCAGCAGCTGTTCATGATCAACAGTGTCGAATGTCTTTGCAAGATCTAGAAAAAAACCAATGGCAGGTTGGCTATTATCGATTGTTTCATACACTTTTTCGGTTAAGAATTCTGTAGACTTTTTTCTGTAGACTTTGCGCTATGCCAAGTTTGACTTGCGAACGAGGTCAAGATCCAGAATTATGCCCAAAAAAAAACGAAAATCGCGGTTTTTTCGTATTAAACGTCTAAATTAGAACATGAAAATGTACATTTCCACCAAATTTTGTGACAAACATACAATTTTAACACAAGAAAAAAATTATAACGGTTTTTCCGGTTTTCCTGGAAGATTTGAGGTTATATGGAAAATGTTGATGCAAAAGTAGTAGACTTTTTATTGCCAACAACTTTTTTCTTTAACTTTTTTTTGTAGGAGGTTAATTGTCGCTGCAAATCATCCAAACAATTTGCATAGGGAAAGTAATTAGTGTGACATATCATTAAAAAGGTATTTTCATAAGGAATTCAGCCATGTCAATTTTTGCTACCTAACTTTTTATTTTGGCGCCCTCTTGCGGGAAAAACAACTGTTCCGCCTTCCTAATTATGATAATTTATTTACAAGCTGATTATAATGGAATTTATCCAAAGGAAAAAAACAAAAGGGCGGTTCCAAAATGGCGGACAAGATTTGCAATTATTGTCCGATCCGATTGAAAATTCATATGTGGTGGTTTCCAGAGTCAGAAATTATAATTTGTTTGTCAATGCAAAAAAACAAGATGGCGAACGACATTTGTAATTGTGGTTCGATACGATTCAAAATTGGCATATGGGGGTATTGCAAGTTTCCAGTATGACTAAAATGAAATAATTGAAGTGATAAAAAAGCTTTTATACAAATGCGCTAAAAAAAATAATAATATTTTTTTCAGATGTGCGACGTAGGTAGAATCAAAATTCTACCGCGCAAGAATACCTATTTTGTACTCGAGGCAAGCTTTTGAATCTGTTACGCACCGAATAACCTACGTCACACAATCTTTTCATCGCATTTGTATACAATCTTTTTTATCAATTTTATTTAATTCTTTTCAGTCATGTTGGAAATCTACACCTAAAACATCCACAATTCAATTTTGTATCGAATCGGACCATAATTACAAATCTCATCTGCCATCCTGGAGCTGCCATTTTGTTTTTTTTTTCACCAAAAATTTATAATGAATTGTCATCGCAATTATGACCACCTACCAAAGTTCAAGTAGAAGTGGGCCAAAAGTCAACTGCAAGATTTGTCCCACACATACATACATACTAACCAACAGGGCAAGTTGAATAAAAGTTTTGAAAAATAAAAAGTTTTGAAAAATAAAAAGATTAGAAAAAATTCATAAAAATTGGAAAACCTTGCATAAATTCAAATCATTCCAAACTGCAATAATTCACAGTAGATGCTCAAAGTGTTCGCTATGAACTACCATACATGAGTATAAGTTAGTCTCGAAACGCTGTCTGACGGTTTCGAGCAAAGTATGCAAAATTTTCCAATTTGTTAGTTCATACACTGGTAATTTTTTCAATTTTTATAAATTGTTCTCATTCGTTTTCAAATCAAATATCTTAAGTTAGAATACGAAACAGTTGTTTTTCCCGCAAGAAGGCGCCAAAATGAGAAGTTAGGTAGCGAACACTCACATGTCTGAATTTCTTAAGGAATTACCTTTCCAATGCTTTGTCACAATTTGTACTTTCCCTATTCAAATTGTATGAGTGACCAAGGGGTGGGGAGAGTGGTATGACAGTTGAGGTTTTGAAGGATTCATTTTCGGTGCCGGGTCGAATTGAACCATAATTGCAAATTTCGCCAGCCATTTTATTTATTGCATCGACAAAAAAATCATAATTTCCGATCCTGAAAATTCCCACATAGTAATTTTGATTCAAATCGGACTATAATATCAAATTTCGTCCTAATTTTGACTCGAATCGGACTATAATAACAAATTTCGTCCGCCATCTTGGAGCCACCATCTTGTTTCTTTGCATTGACAAACAAATCATAATTTCCGACCCTGAAAACCACTACATATCTATTTTGAATTGAATCGGACCATAATCATAAATTTCGTCCGCCATCTTGGAGCCAACATCTTGGAGCCAACATCTTGTTTTTTTGCATTGACAAACAAATCATAATTTCCGACCCTGAAAACCACTACATATCTATTTTGAATTGAATCGGACCATAATCATAAATTTCGTCCTCCATCTTGGAGCCAACATCTTGGAGCCAACATCTTGTTTTTTTGCATTGACAAACAAATCATAATTTCCGACCCTGAAAACTACTCCATATCAATTTTGAATCGAATCAGACCATAATTGCAAATCTTGTTGCAATTTTGGAGCCGCCATTTTGTTTCTTCACAAAATTCCATAATGCATTGTCACCGAATTTATATCAGATTAGCTTGCTAATGAAGTATCATAATTTGGAATACGGAACAATTGTTTTTCCCGCAAGAGGGCGCCAAAATAAAAAGTTGGGTAACAAAAATTGACATGGCTGAATTCCTTATGAAATTACCATTTCAATGGTATGTCACGCTCACTACTTTCCCTATTCAAATTGTTTGGGTTATAGTGACCAATAAAAGTTATCAGTAAACACTAATTGAATGATTTTCAATAATGAAAATTAAACCTTCAGCGAGTTCTTTGAGTGATATACCAGACTCAGAAATGGACGAAATGGAGGATAAACGAAAATTCAATATTGAATCCCTTCCTCACATCAATGTTATCAATTTTCACAATATCAAAGAACAGCTGATTAACTGCTGGCTCATATTTAGTTACAATGAAACCAACATCTTAAGGCTATGCATAAAATAAATGCTTCAATTAACTATCTCTCTCTGCGTGATGGTTATAAATTATATCTATGGTTTGGACGGAATTATCGATAGGCCTAGCGAAAGAGATACAATTGACGCATCAATGAAATGGGTGATTTTCTGTGAGTGATACTTCTGAATAACATTCTCCCTTATCTCATTTATAGATAAGAATCTCCAATGGAAACTGGACATTTAATAAATAATCAACTATCTGAATGAAAATTCAAATTTTCACTTTCAGATTTTTTCTCTCAAGTTATATAGGGTCTTTCTCAATATCTATCAGATGTAGTTTAATGTCCAGCGTGGCTTTAGCCGGGGTAGTAGTTGTTTTCTGTTAGATATTATAGAAAAGTAACTTCAATTTTATCGTAGTTTTTTTTCATTTCCAGAGGAGTCATGTATTGGTTCAATTTTCAATTGAGAATATTTCTCTTTACTACGACAAGAGAGGTTATCTTGTACGATGGAAAATAGCGAATAAATTCCAACTTTCAGTCGCAGATGATTCCACAACTGACTTTATAAAATCAACTTGACAGTGAACATTATCTCAAGAGCTGGATGGTAGTTATCCAACCGCACTAAGGGCGTTTCACATTCTCTCACCGTCGCTTCCGTGATATTTGTTAATATTAGGTCCAAAGTATTTGAGCCATTAGAGATATCATTTATAGAATAAAGATCATACTCACACATGATGATATTTGTATTAATCTCGCCTTCGATGATCCGATTCTCAAGTTATACTTCGAAATCGTCATTTCAGTGACGTTAAAGTCACCCACTAACAACAATTTTTCGGTGGCATTGAGCTCATGACAATTTCTAGGGATTCAACAAACTGTTGCCGAGCTCTATAGTAAAAATGAAGAAATTGAACGTTTGTAGAAATACAAACAAAGTTTTTAGTATACATAACTCATTTTCTCAAATTTTGTGGGTTGACACTGTATTGCATAACCGTGTCCAAATGTTGTCTCTATTTTTGAATTCCAATTACTTTTTCGACAGCCTGAAAAACAATTGATCAACGTTTCACATTTAACGACTCGGGTTTCTGGCCAGTACTAACTAGGGGGTAGAGACAACGGTGCCTATCCTGCTTAGCGATATCAGAAAGCAGACTTTGATATCGGGTCCAAGTTATGTAAATTAATTTCCGAACCAGAAAGCAAGAAAAAGAAGAGAAGACATTCGAATGTAATCCGTTCGCGGCAGGTAGCCGAATAATTGGCCCTCCCTAAAGGAGCACCTGCACCGTAGGGCGCAGTCACTGCTTATTATCTACTACCACCCAGCTTCGATGGAAACAAATGAGTGATGATTGAATGGCATTCGCAGACTAACGAATTGTTTACCAACTGTCTATGAGAATTTGTACTTATGGAGATGGAGATTGATGTCATATGTGAGACTGGCATTTTATATTGTGCAATCATGACGCTAGGGAAATCCTTATGAGAAAAATTGTTGTTATTAGGCGGAAAGGCCATTAATCTCATTACGAAAAGTGGATTAAACAATAATCCAGTCTTCTGCTTCGACCTATACAATAGGTATATTCGTCGGCAAGTCTCCAACAGAAAACAACTACTGCCCTCTAAGAACTTTGAATTACATCTGTTATTATTTTTAATAAACGTCGACTTGGTTTTTTTATCATTCTTACTTTTACCCTCAAACTGTTCCCTTAGTGAGTGCCCATTAGGCGTATGTTAAACTCGGTTTTACCTGATCACTTTGCACTCACTGACTCTACTGTGTCGAGGTGTCATCTTTTCGGAAAGAATGGACTTCGTGAAAATTTGGTAATTTTTCTGCATCCGACTAGCTCAACGGAATAAGTCCATCACGATCCGTAGAAGCTCAAATTTTATAATAGTTCCTTTCTCGTAACTCGGATTTCCTCTTATATGGCTGTGAAGAAGTAGGCAGCAACAGTATATGCACTGTGAGTCTTCACAAAGACTCAGGCATATAATAACGAAGCGAAGTTGTAGATTCGAGTTCTGAGAAGAACTCTCAACTAAATGTCAAATCACGAATTCTCTTTTTAAATTGTTTGTGTTCCCAACAAATTCTTTAAACACCAAAATCAAGGCAGGCTGTAGATTTCATAGAACCGCTATAAATGAGAATATCAATAGCTACTATGAGCTTTGAATCAGTTGAGTCACCTAGGAAGGGTATACTCAATAATATGCACAAGTATGTGCTTGCTCGAAAGCAACTGCACTCGGCAGAAGCTCTCGAATAACTGAATTCGGGACCACCATGCACCCCCTAATGTTGAGGTCCGGAAGGATGAACGCCCCAGCACTCGTACGTACTCGAAAGCTCACCCCCTCTATCCACCACCTCCGCTCTTTAAAGCGGTTCCTCATCCTGATGATTGGCGATCAGCAGAATAAAATCTGACCGTTTGATATGGAGTGCCCAGCCCAATCTCGGCTTGAAGCTCCCTTATATCTGACATGAGTTGATTTTTAAAACAATAACTTTACTTTATGTGCATGGTGCCTCCCTGAAACTGACTGAAGGCCTGAAAAAACTCTCGGCTGAGGGCCGAGTGCTGTGTATTGATTTGACTGAAATTGAATTTACTTCTTGGTAGATTCTTCTTGGTATCTGAAACATAAAAGCATGATTAAGATGTGGTGCCTGATGAAGTAGACGTTGGCGTCGCCGAAGGTCTCGCTTCCGCCGTACTTCTTCAGGGGTGTCGTTGTCTCCTTGGTTTACTGGACGTCTGTATTTGTCTCTGTCGTCTTGCTCACGTCTGTTCTCGTGGAGCTCCGTGAGCAGCGGTTTCGTGTGGGTCTCTACTCTGTCTAGAGTAGTCCCCACATGATGTCTAATCAGTCTGTCGATATAGTCCGGGTGGATGTCTAGGTCTCGATATATGAACCTGTTGGGCATATATTGTGGTGCGTCTGTTGCCATCCTCAGGCAGACATTGAAGGAGGCCAGTATCCTCTGGTTATAACTGTCCGCGCACTGCCCCCAAGCAGTGGATGCGCACAACATGAAAGGCAGAAGAATTGTCCTGATGAGGCGTAGTTTCAACTCGAGTGCCATGTTGCTCCTACGTCCGATGGGTGGGTACAGCTTATGCCTTGCGGTATTCGCTATAGCTAATCTGTGGGAGACGTGCCTCTGAAACGTGAGTTTCTTGTCCAAGGTTACTCCTAGGTATACGGCTTCGTCTACCCATGGAATTCTCTCGTCGTTCATAGTAACATGGCCCTCGGGTGTCCTACGTCGCATCGTGAACAGTATGGCCTTGCTTTTGTCTGCGTTGATTCCGATCTTCCAACGATTGAACCACGGATCCAGCTTGTTTATCTGAAGTTACAGCTTCGATGTTACTCCTCTCTCATGAGATGACTCAGCAAAGATTGCCGTGTCATCTGCATAGAGAACAAGTTTGGTCATGGGGTTGTCCGACAGTACTGCTCCCTGTGGTACTCCTGCTTCTAGCCTCCTTCGTGTAGAGAAAGCATTTCCGACTTTGTATCGGTAATGTCTACCCCTTAGGAAGGAGTTTATCAGCTTGACCATTGGTATGGAGTATCCGGCATTAACCATTTTTGCGATCAGTCCATCGTGCCAAACTCTATCGAAGGCCTAGGAGACGTCAAGGAAGTCTGCTCCTGTAAGATGTCCTCTTCTCGTGCGGTTCCAGCTCTGGATGGTGGCGTCCACTATCCGGGTAACCTGGAGTTCTGTTGAGTGTTCCTGGCTGAAACCGAATTGTTCATCTGGTAGGATGTTCAATTCTTCAGACATTTTCTCAAGTCGAGACGTAATCACCCTTTCTGCGACCTTACTCATGGCAGGTGTTAGGCTGATGAGGCGGTTTTTTATGTTTTTTCTAAAACACTCGATATCTGCATTACAGTCTTTGAAATGGACTGGCAAATGATGATGTATCTTAACTCCGTTATGAATGAACGAATCCTCAATTAGAGAGGAAAACGGTATGCTTGTGGAATAATAAGAAAAAATAATATCGAATTTCAGAACAGTTTCCAAAATGAAAAGAGCGGTCAGTATCTTTTTATCTATGAACAGCTGCCTGCAGGATTCATGTGGTCCAACGTTACAAATATTTCTTATAGCTATTTTCTGTATTCTGAGGCCAGAGTCTAGCAAACCTGAGCTACACAGTTCCCAAAACGGTATACCATACCTCAAATGTGCCACAACCAAAGCGTAATATGCAGTTTTAGAAGTAGATACTCAAAGCTCTCTATCAATGACTACTCTTATCGCAAAAAATACAGCCGATAGTTTTCTTTTCAGTTGTTTATAAGAGTATCAAACCTCAATTTTTGGTCAATAAACAAACCCAGGAATCTGGCTAAATCTTCTGTCAAGAGTACATCATTTTAAAGGAGACTATTTTCGTTTTTGTAACATTGAAGGTTAGAATCATACCAACCCTTGACAATTTTTATATCTCGAGATAATAGAGAGTTATTGCAAACTGAAATAAGTTTACTTAATTACAAGAAACTTTAAAAGTATCCTGTATTGTGATTTCTAATTCTGTTTCGTAATGGTGTTTTTCTACGTCAGTGCGTAAACTAAGCTTTTACGCACTGCTGACAGTGCGTAAAGTAATACTTTTTAGCACAAGTGCGTAAAAAAATCACCTGTGCGTAATATCATCAACTGTGCATGAAGTAATATTTTACACACTGTTCATACATTTATGCATTTTTGAAAAATACAGTATTTTGCGTCAAATATAACTAAGTCTTTATTTGATAATACGACGACAATTCATATCATTAAACATTCAAATTAATGATATAATCGCTACAATTTGGTAATATAATAACTGTCGAAGAAAAAACTTTTCATGAAACACTTTCATAAAGGGCTTTTTTGCACTCGCGTGTTTGTTGAACTCGGTTGCGCCTCATTCAGAAAACTTCACGCTCACACAAAAAAGTCCTGCTTTACGAACTTGTATCATAAATAGCTATTTTGCAACAACCATTTTTCTATTTCTTCTAAAATTTTAAAAGCAGGGGCCGCAAATATTGTTCCGTGTCTGGCCTACTTGGTAAATCTATCCGTTACTACTGTCAAATTTCCTAATGCGCTTAAAAAGGCTTTAGTGATACCTATACACAAAAAAAATTACCCTCATGACATCATTAATTATCGTCCGATATCAATATTGAGCGACGTCTCAAAAATTATAGAAAAACTTATTTGTACCAGAATGTGGGATTTCATCAACAAGAATGATATCATGACCGACAATCAACGGTTTCAGATCTGAAAGATCAACATTAACAGCAGCTTGTCAATTTTTTGAATTTGTGTATCTATCTGTAGACAAAGGCCAACACGTTGCTGGTCTTTTTTTCGACCTATCGCGTGCGTTCGACTGATTAAACTTCAACTTTATTTCATGGAAATTATACAATATCGGTTTCAGGGGAATTTTTCTGGATTGGATAATGGACTACCTCAACAACAGAGAAATGTTTGTTAAAATCAAACAAAACTACTCTAATGGGAACAAAATCGATATGGGTGTGCCACAGGGTTCTGTGTTGGGACCGCTCATTGTTTTACTCGTTATCAATGACTTGCCTGAAACACTCAGGAGTCACGTTCTAACTATATATGCAGCTGTCTCAACACAGAACGAGGAGCTCACATGTTCTTTGAATGAAATATTGGCAAAATATGTTTCATGGTGTAGAACCAACGGTTTAATAGTTAATATAGCTAAAACAGTATGTATATATTTCAATAATCGTAATCCAGATACAGAACATCTTATACTGAGCTATGATAACATTTCAGTTAACACTAGCCTTACAACTAGATTTCTGGGATTAGAAGTTCATAATTCTCTAAAATGGACAGAACATGTAGAGATGGTAAACAAAAAACTTAATAAATCATTTTTTGCAATATCCAGAATCAAATATTCGTTACCACAATCAGTTTTAATAAATATATAATTATAATTTGGGGAAATTCAACAAATAACAATAAAATATTGATTACACAGAAGAAAATAGTTCAAAAGATCTTTAATTGCAAATGGGGTTCTCCATGCAAACAAGTATTCATAGACAATAAAATAATGACCTTTCCCTGTATATACATTTATTACTGTTTGATATATACAAAAGAAAACTTATCCTCATTCAATACGACCGCTTCTTATCATACATATAATACAAGACATAATAATCTATTGTGTGTCCCTAACCACAAGAGTTCCAAATACGAATACAGCTTTAGATATATGGGTATTAAATTATTTAACCATTTACCAGACCATATAAAGAGTATATCATCTATAAAACTATTCAAAAATACTGTAGCTAACATATTGAAAAGCAAGGCTTACTAGAGTATTAATGAATATCTGACTGAACATTTTTAAACAGTAAATGCCTGTACTTATATATAAAATCACTCACAAACACTGTAACGAGCATACTGAAAAGCTAGGTCTACTACAATATTAATGAATATCTGACTGAACTATTTTTAACAATATATGTCTGCATTCGTGTATGTGTATATATATATATATATATATATATATATATGTATATGTATATGTATGTTTATATATATGTGACATTTTGTAATTCTCGACTTATCCACACTTTCTAAGGAATGTCTAAAGGATCAATAAATATTATTATTATATGCTTTCAGTAAAACTTCTTTTTGACAAGTACGCCAAATTTCAAATCTTTTCATCTATTCACCCCAATTACCATTTCATAACATCATTGGTCTAATATCATTAGTATGCCGAACAGTTTACAAATAAACTTATTTTTGAATCAACTGCAGCATAATATTTTTTACTCTTTCCCAAACAGCGCATTCATTTGCAATATTCTTACAAGGCACTAGTTAGAGAAGAATAATGTTGTCCTCGTACGTAAAACTTGAACATTTTTTATCTTTTTCCCTCATGATTACCTACTTTCACACGCTACACTATAGTACACTACACTACACACACTACAATTTTCACACACAAAAGCTACTACTAAGTTTTGATGTTCACTCCAAATTTATAGGTTACTAGTTATAATTCACAAAAATTTGGCTGAATTGTCAAAATAAAGACGACTTAACTAAAAGTTTCTATTCCTTTATTCAAATGAAATACGGTATGCCTGTATTTTAATAAAAGAAAATTGTAAAGGACATGAATATATGTCAAATAAAGGAAAACTTTATTAAAGTATCATCACAATTGAGGTTGCAATAACTCTCTATTTTTTCGTTAAGGTTTTCAACGGTCTTACTCCTCCACAAGATTGTAGTATCGTCTGCAAATACCGTATGTTTACCAAAAATTTAGAGATTCGATAGATCATTGACATGTAATATAAACAGAATTGGACCTATAAATGACCCTTGCGGCACTCCCGAATGTATCTCCGAGGTCCCTGATATTTGGATAGTCTTCACTACTGCTATATGCTCTGTGAGATAAGTGTCGAACCAATGTATCCTTATTTATACTGCTCTGAACTTCATAACAAGTAATTACTTTTGTGATTATCCCTCTATTCATCATTTATTCGACGAAGGCAATCTAGATGATTGCCTGTCATTTGCATTTTTGTTAAAAGATTGAATATTAATAAGTTTGTACTAATTTTAGGAAATATAGTTTTTGCCTTCAATTTGATGTGTAGCAATATTGAACAACTTTTTTCAAATGTATTCAACTTGATTGAACTTGATAATTCTCATATAATTGCTTCGTACTAAATGATTGTTTCTTTTTTTCAGGTGAGTCTTCTGTGAATATACAATGAATGTCGAGTGTCCGGTGAGTGACAAATATAACCAATCGATTATTGGCTGCTGAAATTTATTTCAATGATATCTTTTTAATCTCATTTTTAGGCGAACTTTATCGTGTGTGATATCAAGCACCGATAATTTTTGAAAAGGTGATATTTATAAATACAGTGAGTCCAAGCAAGTTGAGGTTGTCCACCACGAGGCAAATCTCAAACGGTAATAGAAAAAGTTTTGGTTGAATGGGATAACAGTTGCGTAACAAAAGGGATATCTGTATGGAAGTATGAAATTTCCAAACATATTTTTGATATTTCAAATTATTTTGGAAAAACTGAATTTTTCGATTTCTCTTCACGACGTTTCGTTATCGAACAACCATCAACTTCATTTTTTAAATACGGACCTGTTTTAGTGAATACATATGTTTAAAGTATTTTTCATTCTAATTTCAATGATGTATCATACATATGATAGTTTCATTTTGTGTCAGATCATCTCGAATGTTTAAAAAAAATTTCGGCTACAGGCTAGAATTGAAATAAATAGTGGAATCAGATATCCCAGATCTGAAGAAAATCAAAAGTTTGGGTTGATATGTCGTCAATAGCTTCATATGACATAACAAAACACAAAATCAAAAACATGATGATATATGTTAAATGATTAGTGAAAATCTCTTCAAAAATACATTATGGTGGCCGAAAAAGATCCGAAACGTATTCAAACCGTCAGAAGTGATTCATCATCGTATTCACAAAGAAATATACTTCAAAAAACTGTTTCATTCGAATCAGGGCCTAGATTTAAAAAAATGGCGATGATGGTTGTTGTCGAACTGCTAACCTCATCACAAGAAAACTTCTGAAAAGTTATGAATTATTTTTTATGTTGTTCCAGTTCTGATGGCAATAACACCACAAAATATGAAAATGAGAAATCGAAAAATTCAGTTATTCGAAAATAATTTGATAATCAAAAATATTTTTGGAAATGTCATACTTCCATTATTGTAACGCAACATTTTCTCCATTATATTTATTACTGTTTCAGATTTAGTCCCCCTTCTGATAAATTTTGACCGGTTTGAGAACAAACATGAAACAAAAACCATTTTGAATGGTTTCACCGATACTCTCGACAAATTTGAACGGTTTGATGTGAAACAATGGGATAAAAAATATTTTGAATCCACAGATGGAGCTGGGGACACATGAACTTGAAAATTTCGAAAGGCAAAGAGATTGAAATTGTGCAAATACGTATCAACGAAAATCAAAAAAATGTAGATGGTCGAAAAGATAATTGAATTATCTTTTCAACGTAGTCGGCGATACCATTTAAAATGGATTTTGTTCCACGTTTGTAGGTCAAACCATTAAAAAGTAAACAGGGGTGGGGAGACTAAAATAGGCCAAACTGTACAGCGTGATTTACGTAGGGCGTGCATTAGAAATTTTTCAACTTGCAGTTGGACTAGAAACTTGAAATTTGGTATGCTGTCATAATTGATCAGATGCGTTCCACCTCAAATGTTTTAGTCCTACAACTTTACAGGGTATGCCAAAAGTCGGTACCAACTTTCTTATTTTGAATGGAAACCAATTTTTTTGTTACGGTTCAATTGGCCTTCAGATTATGACTCTAGACAACCCAGGTTATATATTACCGTTTTTGAGAAATGTCCATTTTTCTGAAAAAAATTACCGCTGAAGTAGTTTACGAAAACACGTGTGTCACGCAAACTGTTCAAAACTAAGAAACTAAATTTATGGAGCAGTTAGCTGGTAGTCCAGGCTAACACCTGATGTCCCATCGACGGCCCATTTTGAACCATATGGGCGCAGGTGATTTTCGAATGTCGCATTATAAAATTATCAAAAATTCAAATTTTTCAAATGACACCTACCATTTCTTTTTTAACCATTCAAAAGAAAATTTAATTTTAGGATGAGTTATTTCAGCTTTTTCTATACCCAAGTTCCAAACCCCAGTTTTCGCCACAGAAAAATCGCTTTGTGAATTTTTTTGAACAAGCAATTGTGAAAAAAATTACAACTTTTTTAGTTTTTTGGAAATATCTCAAAAAATTATTCAAGGAATCGTTTTACTATCAATGGAACTTTTGTAGAGATTTATAAAATTTTCATACTACCGGATCGGTGCAATTTCTACTCAGAAAATCCGGTAAAACCTCGAAAAAGAGAAAATTTTTGAAAATTTATAATTTTTATAAATCTGAAGCTGGACGAACAATATTGCGGAAACTGATTGATAATAATAAGTGGTTCAACTGTGCGCAAGATTTTATCTGTCCGATGGGCTGTTTTTACACAATCGCGTTATAAATAATTTTATCCACAACTATTAATTAATAAATCTATTAAATATGCGATTTTTATCAAGTGATGCCATGCATTACCATATAGAATTGAATAATGACAGTTCGATGGAATAATATTACTCAATTGTTGCGTCAAATTTGACAATTTGTAAATTTACTTGTCACTGTATTTGTAGATATACTGTCAGTCAGTTTGTGAGTTATTTGTTGTGAACATTCTTATCTCTGGTATCATTAGAGAAATGTCTAATAGTGAATCTGATTTAAAAGATATGTCTTGTACAACGCCAGACATTTTAAAATTAGCGGCTGGCGCTACAGAAAATATCCTACCTAACAAGTCAAAAGGTAAATATGATGCGGTGTACAACAGTTTTATGGATTGGCAACTGGCACAAAACACATCGTCTTTTTCTGAAAATGTTATCCTAGTGTATTTTGTTGAACTTGCTGAAAAATACAAGTCATCATCATTGTGGGCATATTATTCTATGCTGAAGATTACAGTGAATATTTACCATAGTATCCACCTAGATACTTACATGAAGTTGCAGGCATTTTTAAAACGTCAGTCTGAGGGCCATCAACCGAAAAAATCTAAAACCTTTACTCCCGAAGAAGTCAGTAAATTTATAAAAGAAGCGCCAGATCATTCCTATCTAATGACAAAGGTCGTATATAGTTGTGGATAAAGTATAGTATTCAACACGCTTATAATGTCAATTACCCACTCAGATGTTACAACACTCGCCTCCGGCTCGTGTTGCAATTTCATCTTCGTGGGTAATAGCCATCATTATACGCTTGTTGAATAATATACTATAAGGGCACATCTTGCAAGATGCGCCGATTTAAGATGAATCGTCGTATTCAAATTCTGTAGACGGCATCTGGAAGTAGTGATTAATATCTACAAATTTTATTTTTTGATTTTCACATAAGAGATGGAAGAGGACCCCGCACCAATCTTATGGAAAACCGGTTTCGGTGAAAATCGCTGAAATTTCAATATAATGTAGCCCTCGCCATCCTGAACAAAAAGTACCATTGCGCCAACTCTCTTAATGTCGGCGTTTGGATTCTACAGGGGGTCAAAGTTTGATATATTGACTATTTTTCAAAAAATCCAGAATTTCATTTTCATCGTATCGATCTGAAGTTTTATAATGGAATAGTCCACAATATGTGCATCAAAAAGTTCAAATGACAAAGGTTTCTAGAATCAAAACTGGCGGGTATACAAAGGGTTAAACTTTGTTTGTTTTGATTTTTATCGAACTTTTTTCGAGAAAATATTCGTTTTCCTGTAGATCCATATGCAATTGATGTTACTTACAGTACAGGAGAGGGCGATCATATTTTGCATTTTAACCAAACATCCAACTTGAAGTATTTGAAAGATACGGGGCGATCAAAAATATATTTTCAATTTCGGAAAAATGTATCCCTTTGTATAGTCAGCTTCCACCAATATATTCAGCTGATTTTTTGAAACTATTCAGCTGATATATAAACAAATTTGTCAACGTCTGTGCTCATTAATCTGAATCCAAATAAAGCTGGAGAAGGGATGTTTCGGGATAATTTTGAAATGATTTCTAAAATCATCAGTGAATTATTTTTATTTTCTGACATAATGTAGATTAGTCATTCTTGATCAAAAAGTTTTACAGTGCCTACCACGCGAATGCCACGGTTTGAATTATTCAGGGGTTTGAAGTATGGTATTTCATCGATTTCTCGAATAATCAATAATTTGTAACGGAAAATAATATTGTTAACTTTGTATATTCATGAATTCTCATTTCAGATATTTTGTCATTGAAATGTTCCGAAGTTTGTCTAGGAAACAATATTATTTTCCGTTACAAAGGAATTATTGATTATTCCAGAAATCGATGAAGTATTACACTTCAAACCCCTGTATAATTCAAACCGTGGCATTAGCGAGTTAGGCAATGTGGAAGTTTTTGATCAAGAATGAATCATCTACATAATGTCAGGAAATAAAAAAAATGGATGATTTTAGAAATCAATTCAAAATTATTCCGAATTATCTCTTTTTCATATTTTTTGGATCATCGCCGCAACTTTAGATTCAGATTGATGAGCACAGACGTTGACACATTTGTTTATATATATTAGCTGAATAGTTTCAGAAAATTAGCTAAATATATTGGTGGAAGCTGAACAAAGGGATACATTTTTCCGAAATTGAAAATATATTTTTGATCGCTCTGTATCTTCCAAATACTTTAAGTTGGATGGTTGGCTCAATTGCATATGGATCAGCAGGAAAATAAATATTTTCTCGAAAAAACTTCGATGATTATACCAAAAACAAAGTTTAACTGTATACCCGCCAGTTTTGATTCTAGAAACTTTTGTCGTTTGAACTTTTTGATGCACATATTGTGGACTATTCCATTATAGAAATTCAGATCGATACGATGAAAATTAAATTCCGGATTTTTTGAAAAATCGTCAAAATATCAAACTTTGACCCCCTGTAGAATCCAATCGCCGACATTCAGAGAGTTGGTACGATGGTAACTTTCGTTCAGGATGGCATGGGCTACATATTGAAATTTCAGCGATTTTCACCGAAACCGGCCTTTGTTGGAAATGTCACTAAAAGTGCGTTCGAAGTCATCCGAAGTCGCACTGAAGTTAACTCGAGTTGAGTTCGGGCGACTTCGGGTGCAATTTGAAGCATTTAGAGTAACTTCCAGTGACATTTTCAACACATGTCCCACCTCTCTGGCGAAAATCCAAAATATGTAAATTGTAGATATTGATCTCTACTACCAGATGCCGTTTACAGAATTTGAATAAGATGATTTCCCTTAAATCGGCGCATTTAGAATGATTTGTCCTTGAATTGTTTATTACGAGATAGTGCAAAAACTACATATCGGACAGAAGCCATCATGTTATTATCTATCAGCGTCCGCATTATTGTTTGTCCAGCTTCAGATTTCTAAAAATTATAAATTTTTGAAAAATGGTCTCTTTTTCGAGGTTTTTCCGGAAAATGCATCGATCTGCTCGTACGAAGATCCATTTTGTAGGTTTTATAATTCTCTACAAAAGTTCTATTGACTGTAAAACGATTCCTCCAATTATTTTTGAGATATTCGCCAAAAAACAAAAAATTTGTTATTTTTTTCACTATTTCTTGTTTAAAAATTTCCACAAAGCGATTTTGCTGTGGCGAAAACCGGGATTTTCATTTACGAACTATCTTATAAAAAGTAGTATAGGCCGTTTGCGTCTTTTATTTTGTGTGAAAGGAGCCTCTTATTTTTATCTACAGCTTGGCCTAATTTGTTTAAAGAGAATCCAAAACTTGTATTACCAAGTGTCTTATGGTGCCTTTTTCTATTCTGCAATATCAACCATATGCGCCATATCCAAAGCAAACACGTTATTAGCCGAAATGTCGAGCTCTAACAGGCTATAATCGCCCTTTTGATGCCCACGCCATGTTTCTCGTAACTTAAATATGTTAAACGGCAGTTAATAATGGTTCACAGGTATTGTTTGTTCAATAACCGAGGCAGAATTTATCGACTGTTGATGTCGGAGCCGTGGTCTTCGCTTAATTGTTTATTACTTGAATAATTTTCTTCGTTTAACCACGTCCGGAATTTGGTCGAGGTAATTGCAATAAGTTATGCACATAATCCCTGATATTTTTTTTAGCTTATTTATGCCATCGGAAACCAATAATTATGTTTTGATATTGTTGATTGAGTGAAAATAGTGAAACCTTTTTAATTCCACAGTCAATTAAAGACCGTTAGCACAGTTGGTTTAGTGCACCTGACCGGAGATTGTGAAAGCCGGTTTCGAATCCTGGCTGGTCCACGTTTTTATTTTCAAATTTTCAATTTCCATTGTTTATGTCTGAATTGTCACTATCTTATATTTCTTCATAAGAATAATGTTTTACCCATCGATACAAATTTTTCAATCGATTTTAACACTCTCGCTCACGAATTATGAATTTTGAAAATAAAAATCTGAATATTTTTCTACAGTCTCTATAATTTTTTTGCAATTTTTTGATACAAATTTTTCAATCGATTTTAACACTCTCGCTCACGAATTATGAATTTTGAAAATAAAAATCTGAATATTTTTCTACAGTCTCTATAATTTTTTTGCAATTTTTTGATATATGTATATTTTTTCTTCAAAATTTTCTTTTGGGCCCTAGGGCATGTCCCCAAATGAGGACAGTGTGAGCCAACGGCGTAAAAATTCTACGAACCATATTATATTACATAAGAGGATATTACAATGATATTTTATTAATAATTGCTCATATTCACATGATAATTAACGTAACAGTTAGATTTTTTCGACAAACGTAAATGAACATTGCACTTGCACTTGCATGCCGTCTTTCAAATCAGCTTCATCATCGTCATCACTCATACATTCAATATCTGATTAACCTTGTTCAATCATTTCCGTTAGCTCCTCGTCAGTAAGAGGTCTCCTGGCCATTTTTTATGCTCTGAAATATATTATAGTAATATATAAGGTTACGTTCATTTAACCGTTGACTCACAATGTTCACAAAACAGTACACCACACTATACAAATCGAAAAATGATACACTAATTATTAACCGAAATTCAACAAGTTTTCTCCACAACAGACTTTATTTGACCAATGCCACGATTCGAATGTCACCAAGAAGAAATACAGAACAAAGCTCCTCACGGTCATATGCGAAGAATTCTAGAAACGTTCATTTCATTTAAATACCACTTTCTATATTCTATTACTATATTCTACAGATGGCTGCAAATGTATTCTTTTGAAATAATATACTATCCTAATCAGAGTGTCATAGAAGATTGCAGTGAAAACAAATAGAGCTCAAGTTAAATAATGTTTGAATAGGTTGTCCTAATTTGGGGACACGGTGAGCGAAAGGGTTAAACTAACTTAGGTAACTAATGTAACGAAACAACCCTAGGGGCTGATTATATAAACCTTTCAAATCCACACCAAGGCAACCGACTCTTATTTTGTCGTCCACCCGAGAAAGTATTTTCATATTATTAAAATTTGCACTCTGTTTTGACATTAAAAAGTCTTCAAAAATTACACAGTATTGAAGTGGATAAGAATTGAAAAATAGTTATTTTTGTATCTAGTGCGCGAAATGCTACTTTGGTGATCGAGAACTGATTTTTTTTAACGAGGCGCAGCCAAATAAAAAAAATATCTAGGTCACCAAAGTATTTCGCTCACGAGATGCAAACAAATTTTTTTCTACAAACTTCAAAAATATTGTTCTAAAATAATTAATATGCTTAGCTTAATATGAAAAATAGTAACGAACAGTCGTTGCCGACCGATGATGAACCCTTTACTCCCATATACACCTACTAAGTGGTCTTAGCCAGGGGAGTAGTTGTTTTCTGTCAGGTACTTGCCCTAATAAGCCTACTTAGTAGGTGTATATGGGAGTAAAGGGTTCATCATCGGTCGGCAACGACTGTTTGTTATTAAACGATCTCCCAAAGAATTCTGTTTTCTTCACATGAAAAATAGTATTGAACTGGCTTAAACTGTTTTTCCAAATCAAGTAATTACTGTAACTATGAAAATAAAATGGCATTTGTTGACAATTATTTCAAAGTGATAGTTGTTGAAAATTATTTAAGAGTGACTTTTTGTTCGCATCAGTTTCGTTCCTGATATTTATGACTGTAAAATAATGGAAATTTCGAGCGACGATGAACTATGCAGTATCCCACCTAACTTTCTTGTATTTTTGCTTGATTGAGGAACATAAAGGTTAAAGTATAAAAGTCCCATATAGTTTACATGCAGTGTGCGAAGTAAATATTTCGCACACATTCTATTTCAAATTCTATTCGTAAAGTATTTATGATGGTATTTGGGATGGTCTGTTTTTCCGAAGATTTTCTTTCTTTCAGCAATAATCTGACAATGCCGCAAAATTAAAAAAAGGAAATACCGTATGTGAAACGTTTTGCTCAGTTCCATAATGAGAAAATTTATAAAATTGATGCTTTTTGTTGCTCCGCTTTGAAGAAACACTCTGTATATTCTGAAATATTTTTATAACATGCAACAAAGTATAACATATATAACTTTTATCTGCATTTTTTTTCATACTACTAATGATAGGCGAGATACTGTATTTCCTCACACTAATGACCTTGTATATAATAAAAGGACCCTTCCTCATTACAAACACTTCATTATATTTTGGTCAATCAACAAACCACTCTGAGTGATCCTCAATGATAAACTCAATCAACTTATAACCTCGTAGGCCAATTCATTCACTGAAGAGTTGACTACACCCTGTAGAAAAACTTTAACTTTTTTTCTGTTTTATGGAAAAGTATTTCTCACGAATTTTAGGAATGTCCATTAGCACACAACACTGAATATAAATGAGATATTGATATTTTTTTAATCAGCTCAATTTCTCCAAAATTCACAAAATTCATGATTTGGTGCCCTCTAGCGCCGAATCTAGTCATACGATCGAGTTGGGCCAATAGAGACTTTTATTCAGGATAGCTCTAGCTACAAAATATCAAAAAGGCAGCCATTTTCACCGAAAGACTTTTTCCCATAAGACGTTTGCGTGGTCCATTATGATTGTGAATTTTTAATAGCTATTAGAATACTTACGAAAAACATGGCTCGTATACAATAGATAATTGGTGCATCAATAGTTAACCTGAGTCAATACAACGCAATTTTGTTGTTCAATGATCACGACTAGTTATACGCAGTTCTCATATTTTTACAATTTTTGTGCCAACGTTTCGGAGACATTTTTGCCTTCTTCAGGGCTACAATTAACAGTATGCGTAAAAACAAACAATAATTTAAAGAAAATGAATGAATAACATAGTGAATGGTTAAAATATTGTAAAAAATTAATTACTGATAAGTAAAATACCGGAGAACCCAAAACAAATATCAGAAAACAATCTTAAATATGGCAATTCTTCTATTCATCACAAGTGTGATTTTGAGTAATGATTTTAAAATTATCAAGATACTATTTTTATTAAGAAATTGTAAAGGTCATCAAGAAGGGGAGTACAGTTGGAAAATAATTTCCTTATATAAATACAAAATATCTTTGTTAGTTTTTTCTGTCGAAAATAAATTGAAAAATTCCAATTCAAGATTAACAGTAAATCAAATTAATCATAGCCATTCAACAAGGCAAGCTAACGATTTATCTCTTATTAATGATAAATCTGATATTAGGAAAAGATCTATTTATCATAAGGGTATAATAATTTACCCAAGTTCCTCAAACTCACAAAAAGTTTAACAGCTTTCAAAATTAAATTGAAGAAATATTTATTAACATAATAATATCATTTCATTATCTGAATATTCCTATACTTTATTAATTTCCCCCTCACAATTCATTTTGCTTTCACTGCTTATTTTCATCATGGATGTATAAATTACCAATAGGCATAAGATGTCCGGAGGACTGCTCACTGCTAAAATCCTATACAATAGGAAAGTTGGGTCGAAAATCCATCAGAAAACAACTACTTTCCTGGCTAATGCCACGACGAACATTGAATTACATCTGATGAAATTTCCGTGCAGAGTTCCTACAAGGTTCTCTCTGCAATTGCTTGGTTGCATGGGAATGTTCATCGAAACATTCGGACCACCTATATATCGATTTCGGAGTGTTGCTCCTCATCAGTATAGGGTAGGTCTAGCAGTCAATAACTAATGACTGCAACGAATGAATCGACGACCAAACCCATTTACAGACCGAAACTGAGATCGCGCCCGCACAGTGGATTAATTCCAAACTGCGAGCGCCATCTCAGTGCCGGAAGCCCAACCAAAGCAATACCCATGACCACGATCGTCAAGACCGTATATAAACAGAAAAGAAAACTGTAGGTCACAATGAGCTTATGACAAGAGGCATAAGATGTCCGGAGGACTGCTCACTGCTAAAATCCTATACAATAGGAAAGTTGGGTCGAAAATCCATCAGAAAACAACTACTTTCCTGGCTAATGCCACGACGAACATTGAATTACATCTGATGAAATTTCCGTGCAGAGTTCCTACAAGGTTCTCTCTGCAATTGCTTGGTTGCATGGGAATGTTCATCGAAACATTCGGACCACCTATATATCGATTTCGGAGTGTTGCTCCTCATCAGTATAGGGTAGGTCTAGCAGTCAATAACTAATGACTGCAACGAATGAATCGACGACCAAACCCATTTACAGACCGAAACTGAGATCGCGCCCGCACAGTGGATTAATTCCAAACTGCGAGCGCCATCTCAGTGCCGGAAGCCCAACCAAAGCAATACCCATGACCACGATCGTCAAGACCGTATATAAACAGAAAAGAAAACTGTAGGTCACAATGAGCTTATGACAAGAGGCATAAGATGTCCGGAGGACTACTCACTGCTAAAATCCTATACAATAGGAAAGTTGGGTCGAAAATCCATCAGAAAACAACTACTTTCCTGGCTAATGCCACGACGAACATTGAATTACATCTGATGAAATTTCCGTGCAGAGTTCCTACAAGGTTCTCTCTGCAATTGCTTGGTTGCATGGGAATGTTCATCGAAACATTCGGACCACCTATATATCGATTTCGGAGTGTTGCTCCTCATCAGTATAGGGTAGGTCTAGCAGTCAATAACTAATGACTGCAACGAATGAATCGACGACCAAACCCATTTACAGACCGAAACTGAGATCGCGCCCGCACAGTGGATTAATTCCAAACTGCGAGCGCCATCTCAGTGCCGGAAGCCCAACCAAAGCAATACCCATGACCACGATCGTCAAGACCGTATATAAACAGAAAAGAAAACTGTAGGTCACAATGAGCTTATGACAAGAGGCATAAGATGTCCGGAGGACTGCTCACTGCTAAAATCCTATACAATAGGAAAGTTGGGTCGAAAATCCATCAGAAAACAACTACTTTCCTGGCTAATGCCACGACGAACATTGAATTACATCTGATGAAATTTCCGTGCAGAGTTCCTACAAGGTTCTCTCTGCAATTGCTTGGTTGCATGGGAATGTTCATCGAAACATTCGGACCACCTATATATCGATTTCGGAGTGTTGCTCCTCATCAGTATAGGGTAGGTCTAGCAGTCAATAACTAATGACTGCAACGAATGAATCGACGACCAAACCCATTTACAGACCGAAACTGAGATCGCGCCCGCACAGTGGATTAATTCCAAACTGCGAGCGCCATCTCAGTGCCGGAAGCCCAACCAAAGCAATACCCATGACCACGATCGTCAAGACCGTATATAAACAGAAAAGAAAACTGTAGGTCACAATGAGCTTATGACAAGAGGCATAAGATGTCCGGAGGACTGCTCACTGCTAAAATCCTATACAATAGGAAAGTTGGGTCGAAAATCCATCAGAAAACAACTACTTTCCTGGCTAATGCCACGACGAACATTGAATTACATCTGATGAAATTTCCGTGCAGAGTTCCTACAAGGTTCTCTCTGCAATTGCTTGGTTGCATGGGAATGTTCATCGAAACATTCGGACCACCTATATATCGATTTCGGAGTGTTGCTCCTCATCAGTATAGGGTAGGTCTAGCAGTCAATAACTAATGACTGCAACGAATGAATCGACGACCAAACCCATTTGGTCGTCGATTCATTCGTTGCAGTCATTAGTTATTGACTGCTAGACCTACCCTATACTGATGAGGAGCAACACTCCGAAATCGATATATAGGTGGTCCGAATGTTTCGATGAACATTCCCATGCAACCAAGCAATTGCAGAGAGAACCTTGTAGGAACTCTGCACGGAAATTTCATCAGATGTAATTCAATGTTCGTCGTGGCATTAGCCAGGAAAGTAGTTGTTTTCTGATGGATTTTCGACCCAACTTTCCTATTGTATAGGATTTTAGCAGTGAGCAGTCCTCCGGACATCTTATGCCTCTTGTCATAAGCTCATTGTGACCTACAGTTTTCTTTTCTGTTTATATACGGTCTTGACGATCGTGGTCATGGGTATTGCTTTGGTTGGGCTTCCGGCACTGAGATGGCGCTCGCAGTTTGGAATTAATCCACTGTGCGGGCGCGATCTCAGTTTCGGTCTGTAAATGGGTTTGGTCGTCGATTCATTCGTTGCAGTCATTAGTTATTGACTGCTAGACCTACCCTATACTGATGAGGAGCAACACTCCGAAATCGATATATAGGTGGTCCGAATGTTTCGATGAACATTCCCATGCAACCAAGCAATTGCAGAGAGAACCTTGTAGGAACTCTGCACGGAAATTTCATCAGATGTAATTCAATGTTCGTCGTGGCATTAGCCAGGAAAGTAGTTGTTTTCTGATGGATTTTCGACCCAACTTTCCTATTGTATAGGATTTTAGCAGTGAGCAGTCCTCCGGACATCTTATGCCTCTTGTCATAAGCTCATTGTGACCTACAGTTTTCTTTTCTGTTTATATACGGTCTTGACGATCGTGGTCATGGGTATTGCTTTGGTTGGGCTTCCGGCACTGAGATGGCGCTCGCAGTTTGGAATTAATCCACTGTGCGGGCGCGATCTCAGTTTCGGTCTGTAAATGGGTTTGGTCGTCGATTCATTCGTTGCAGTCATTAGTTATTGACTGCTAGACCTACCCTATACTGATGAGGAGCAACACTCCGAAATCGATATATAGGTGGTCCGAATGTTTCGATGAACATTCCCATGCAACCAAGCAATTGCAGAGAGAACCTTGTAGGAACTCTGCACGGAAATTTCATCAGATGTAATTCAATGTTCGTCGTGGCATTAGCCAGGAAAGTAGTTGTTTTCTGATGGATTTTCGACCCAACTTTCCTATTGTATAGGATTTTAGCAGTGAGCAGTCCTCCGGACATCTTATGCCTCTTGTCATAAGCTCATTGTGACCTACAGTTTTCTTTTCTGTAAATTACCAATGTTTTCGATACATCAGTTAATGTTCCCTGTTATGAACATAGTATTGTTTGTTTGTTTGTATTATTATTAATCTATATTCATCCACAAAATTTGACTTTTAATGATTAACTTCGCACCCCGTTAGAGCAGGTTGAGATATATTCTGACGGGTGAATTATCAGTGATTTTCAGAAATGGTAAGAAATGGTATAAATTGAGTCAAGATGGTTGAAATATTGTTTATTTTGTAATATTAGCGAAACATAAAATTTTGCCGCCTTTAATGGAGTTAGTGTTTGAGTACTCACTCAAACAACCGAATGGTCCAACGTGCAATCAGCATGTCCATGTCTATCTATGAAGTAGAATATGACGACACTTTTGGCACCTTAGAACCTGGCTTTATGAGTATCTACTAATTAACTTACACACCTCTCATATTTCATGCCATTCAGTGATAGCGAAAAGCCCCGCCTTCCAGAACTTTCACAATAACCTTTACATTACAGCCTGTGTACCAATTATGAAATGTATTCCGGAATGGACCTTTCCACGACATATGAGAGAACACTGTAATTAGAAAGTGTATACGCTAATATCACTCTGAAATTTTTATTTATTTTTTCTGACCGCTAGTTTCTCTATAATCAGAAGAAAAGTGGTTTCGTGACGTCACGTTCATCAAAACTAGACTTGGCAACGTTGTAAAAGTTGTGCACCCTGGAATCTCAAATTCTCATTTGAATATAATGTGTCGCATGACAGTTGTCATTTGATACCAGATGGGATCGTTCGTCGGTTTCACGGAACATCAATAAGAATCGTCTGTCTCTGTTTAACTCGTTTGACTACTTTAAAATTTAATACTAGTAGAGCAGTTCCATCAAATATGTATATCCTGCAAACGAACAGGCCCTACTTTATTTCTTTTTTGAGGTTAATGCGGTTTTCGAAGTTTTGGAATGTTTTTGTTGTTTGTGCTCTAACTTTTTTTCCTTATTCCTGTATCTGTATGCCTGCAATAACTGTGAACATGTCGAAAAGGTGCTTCATACCTGGTTGTCTGAACACCAGTGAATATTCTAATAAACAATTTTTTATGCTCCTAAATACCTATGAAGCGCATTGTAAAATGTGTTGCATAACACCATCCATTTAATACACAAATAATTTCACACCAGATCGGTCATAATAACACCTCGCTATTGTAATAATGAATGTATCAGTTAAATGTTGAATGTAAAAAAAAAAACATTAACCTCAAATCTCGTGATAACTTTTGTTGCATGGGAACTGTCATAATGATTTGCTCGTTCTTCATCGAAATGATGGTCCGTTCAGGAAATTTGAAAGTTACAAATACAATAAAAAGTAGCTAATATGTTGATTTTTTCTATGAGTTGATCAAGTGACGAACCAATTATTCCTCAATGGCTTATACCAAGCTAGAATCTATATTTTTGAGGAGAACGGTATTGAATGTTTTGGAACTTGGATTGTGGTAGGGGTTGTTTCCGATGAACGTGACGTCAGCGGCACACTTTCAAATGGGATATTCTTTCAAAATGAAAAAAATATAGTGGAACTCTTTGTTAAATGGACGATTCAGACTAGAATCTATCGATTTAAAAGAATTTTGAAATTTATTTTTCATAAATGTAAAGGTCCATTTTTTGGTTTTTCCAGCCTCGTCCATAATTATTACTTACCTTCATATCAATATTGAATGAGAAATCCTGTAAAAAAAAGAAGAGTGTATTTCATTCACGGCCCACAGTATCAGTTCTGTCCTGCCGACTAAAAGATAATCGAAACAGGAGCCAGTCTCATTATTCACATTCAACAAATATTTACACAAACTCGGTAATGCGTAAAATGAGAGATGGCCCACCCGTTGTGGACCTACCTGACTACTGATGAGTCCAAATCATTGACCCGACCCGTAGGAGTGGAAATATTTCATTGTTGGAAGTATTTTATTGGTTTGGAATGCTACACCAGTTTTATTACTAAAAATAAACATTATTATTTGTCTTCACTCTTTGGATTACCCAGCAGAATCGATTATTTCCATTGGGTGATTTCAAATGGAGGTACTCGAGTATTTTGATTTGAGAATTTGATCTCATATGATGCAGATGATACCGCCCTGATAGATACATACATAGATAGATTTCCGAGCTAGGTACATAGTTTGTCTTCGTAAATTATTATAATCTTACAACTAATGCTTGATATTAATACATATTGCCAATGGCTTAGGGAAAGCGTTGACCATAATAACGATTTTTATAATTAAATGCCCTGTATGAGAGATTAAATACATTGAGTAAAAAATAGAACAAAACAAAAAATATATATATAAAATTAAAAAAGTTCATTGGAAGTTGATTGAGAAAAATTCATCAAGATCATAAAAAACATGTTGATGTAGTAATTTTTTAAGTTCTTTTTTAAATTTATTCATCGAGAGGAGTTTGAAGGAGTACGGGAGATGATTATAGATTTTTATTCCCGTATACAGGGATCCATTGCGCGTTCGGTTGTATCTGTAATTTGGTAGGATGACTAATTGATAAGAATTGTTGGATACTGGTGTCTATCTGCGGGTCGTTCCAAAGAGTTTCTGTTTTTATGAATCAAGAGAGCTACTTTGTAGATATACAGATTTGAAAGGGTTAATATTTTGTGGTCGGTCCTGCATTTAGTTCCTGCATGAGACCCTGAAGTTGAGACAATTTTTTTTTTATTTATTGATTTATCCCAAGAAAGATTTCTGTTTATTGAGGGAATAAGTTTTAACATAAATTGTATAACGACAATTGGTACAATTAAAAAAAAGGAACGATACAGATGTTCTGTGAAATATGAGTAAACAATATCAATCAGAAAGAAACAAAAGCAAAGACAGTCAAAGGTGAAATATTGTTATATTATGGGAAATCATCTGTTGAGTATAAATTTTTTAAGTTCATTTTTAAATTTAGTTTTAGTCCTAATTTCTTTTATTGCCTGTGGTATTTTATTATATATCTCAATTCCCTCGTAAAAAATAGACTTTTTTCCAAAGTTTGATTTGAAACGTAAAGCGTTTATTTTATTTACATTTCTTGTTTTATGGTAATGGATATTCGAAATATGATCAAAAGTAAGATCCGAATGTTTTTTTCCTGTATCAACATAGTGGATGAAAATTGAAATTTTAAATTCATATAATGAACGAAGATTCAGTAAGTTATTAGGTTTATATAATTTTTTGTGATGGTTCTAAAAAGGGCAATTTGAATATGCATTTTATAGCTTTGTTCTGCAAAGTTTGTAGTGGTTTCAAATGCGTTCGAATAGATCGTTTTTGAATGATAAAAGTCTTATGCGATGAAACTGCCGTACCCCAAAATTCGATACCATATTGCAAGAGACTGTGAAAGTACGCGTAATATACTGTCTTGGCTGCTACTTCGTAAGGCATATAAAGGTTTGCATAGTTTGGAATTCAGTTGGCTGATGTGATCTGTCCAAGTTAATTTACTGTCAATGAGGATACCTAGGAACTTTGTTGCATCTGATGGACCAATATGTTTATCGTTTACTATGAGGCCGATGTCCTGTGTATGGCGATGAAGATTGAAAAATATGTTTTGCGTTTATCAATATTCAGGGAAAGTTTGTTTGCTAAAAACCAGTCATATAAATCATTCATTGTGCTCTGTGCCGCGATCCTCAGAATTATTATACTACTATCATCTGCGCAAAGGGAAAATGAGACAGAAGAAAAGTTGCAAACAATATCGTTTATGTAGATCAGAAATAGTGTGGGACCAAGGATGGACCCTTGTGGTACACCTGAGTACACAGTACTCGGTTCCGAGTGGTAATAAGCTAATGTTGAATTCTGTTTTCGATTTTTACCTGTATTTTTCTATGAATAAGATATATTCGAAACCACTATACATACTATACACTAGACATGCCTGGAAAACAGAAAATGGTATGAACGATTTAAAACTATGGCTAGATACCAACCTCTTCAGTGTGAATATAACAAAAATCAAATTTATCATCTCTACCTTGATGAATAGTGAACAACCCACAAAGCAAAACTTGAAGTTACCAAAAAAAATTGTACCCGAAATGAAACATGCTTCTGTCCCATAATCCAAAAATCAAACAAATTTTAATACCTAGTGGTAATCATTGACCAACACTTCAGGCGGAATGAACATTTTATATATTTATCAAAAAAATTGAAACTGTTGTCCCACAAGTTTTATACACTGAGAGATATACTATCAAGAAAAACTTTTTCATGATTCATTATTCGCTGGTAGAATCCATTCTATGGCACTGCATAACGGATTGGGGAAGATTTTATTCTCCATAAACTGCAATTGCTTGACAGAATTTGATATTGAAAACAATGCTAAATAAAACAAAAACATTTTCTACAACCATACTATTTAAAGAATCCATATTATTAAAAATGATAGGCCTTTATTCTTATGGATGTTTAATATCGATATAGGATAATAAGTAACTCCACAATTCCGACATTAGTAGAAAATCAACTAAAGCGGCTGAAAACTCAATCATCAACCATCATTTTTCAGAAAAACACGCAATAATTCATCACTTATTTTGACCCAAAACTTTTTAACGTCCTACCTATAGAATATAAAAAAAATCACCAAAATTAAAACATACCAAACTTCTATAAAAACATTTATTCTAGAAAACCAACCACTCATTGATGAACTAATTTAAAATGGAAGAAAATACTTTACATTTCCTCTCTGAGAAAATTATCACTTATAATCTCCCTAGAGCATGAATTATTTCCGGAAATTTTCTCGAAGCGCGAAACTGAGGAAAATTTCCGGAATATTAATTCATGCTCGCGGGAGATTCGGTAAGAAAATTTTATTCCAAAACTTTTTTAAAATAGAAATTAAATTGGTGACAAACTTAGGTGACATATTATTATCCATGTAACGGATATCATAGTAGGCCGTTGTTAAGGCTTTGTCTCACAACAGCGAATTGAGAATTATTTTTTTTGCTGATTTGATATCAAATATTTTAATTTCCCTATGCTTTAGTGAAATGTGGTTTAAATTATTAAATATAGAAGCAAATATTCTACCAAATTCACATAATTTTATAGTACTAGAGGAAAGGGAAAAAAAGTTAAGGTCTACTCCTATCGGACGCTAATGAATTACATCGGCGGCACCTTCATTTACTAATCTCGGATTTGTTGTCAAATATTGTAATTTCCCTATGCTCTATTAAAATGTGGTGTAAATAATTAAATAAAGGAGCAAATATTCTACCAAAATCATATAATTTTATAGTACTAGAGGAAAGGGACAAAAAATTAAGGTCCACTTCTAACGGACGCTAATGAATTACATCGGCGACACCTTCATTTATTAACCTCGGATTTGATGTCAAATATTGTAATTTCCCTATGCTCTAGTAAAACAAGGTTTAAATAATAATCTAAAATAAATATTAGTCTTTATACTTTTCCTAATTTTATACTACTATAGAAACAAGGGAAAGTATTAAAAGAATTAAAAATAATAACGCATACAAAATAAATGATAATTTTACGAGTTATACAATTAATCAAAGTTGGCTATATGTAGTGACAGTGACAAGTTCCTTATGTCTATGGTTTCTTATAATTAATTGCATTGTTAACACTTGGGTGCCGTAAAATACAGATAATTTATTAAATATTTATTAATAAAATGAATGGCGACACGTAAATCTTTGTTCCTTTTGTACAGAATGTGAGCATTTTGAAATTTATCATAAAAATGTAAAGTATTTAACTGATTTGGTGAAAAATTCTGGCCTAAAACCTGACCAAGAAGATCTATTTAAGAACATGAGCAATATTCTTTGTGAAACTATTCCATATTTCACCCATAAATCCTGTGTGGAAAAGAACAAAATGGTGTGATGTATTACTATTATTTCATGAAGCATAGACATTGAATTTAATTACCTTACTCGCCATTGAGGAGAAAAGACGTGGAGAAGGAATTTCTAATACATTTGAAATTTGTAACAGATAATAACATGTACCTATAATTAAGTTATAAATAAATATCTATCAAAAATATTTTGCGCCACTGTGTTTATGGCAGCTGTCAAGCCAGAGGGAAATTTCCACTTATTAATTTCCCTCTACGCAGGGAAATTTCCGAAGAAATTAGGTTATTGTCATAGCAACATGTCAAAATGCAGGCATCTGATTAGCTAAAATTAACTGGTATAAAATTTTCCTAAATATTATCCTAAATGTATCTTATATACGAGGGAAATATTCGTGGTAACAAGTAATTTAAGTATGAAAAGGAGTGATATTTCGTAAATTTTCACAGCCAACAGCTACACCATAAATCACCATGATGCTTCAGAATACATTTACTAGATCAACGGTTTTAAGTTTTATCATCCCGTTTACCGGTCAATCTACAAATCTTTCTGTTCCTTGCCTCTGGCACGAATCGCAGCTACATTTGGTCCTATATATCGCTGACGTTTCAGTTACTTCTATCGTATTGCGTTCTATGCTAAAATCATATGAGGATGCCATCTGGAAGCCTTTACCAAAGCAACCCGCAAATCATTTTGTTTTGTCTTCAGAAAAAACAAATACAGGTGTTGAAAATGGAAACATTCTCAATTGAAAATTGAAACAAACATATCTCCTCTGGAAATTGAAAAAATCCTACAATGAAAATTAAGTTACTGTAGTATACTCATATTGTACACGTACTGTATATACTAATGTAAACAGCTTGTCTACGAGTGGTTGTCAACACAACAAGTAACAATTAGATTTTGTTAAAGTAATGTTTTGTAGTTTTCTTTCCTAGAAGAAAAAGTGGAATATAGTTTCAAAAGTAAAAACACTACAAGTGGCGACGAGATTATGCGGAAAGTGCAAATTGCAGTGTTCGTAAGTGCAATAGTTTGTATATTCAAATTAAAAAACATGACAGATCACATCGGTCATTTACGAGAAATTTGATCCGTCAGTGTCAGATTGGTCAATGTTAAATAGACGAATTGATAATTATTTTGTGGCAAACGACATCACGTAAAGCCGCAATATTACTGAATGTTCTCAATGAAGAGGCGTATAAACTTGCGCACAATTTGTGCATTCCTAACGAATCAGAGTAAAAAACATACCCTGAGCTGATAACTTTACTGACAGAAAGAACATTTCAAACCAAGTTTGAGTGTTTTCGCTGCACGTTATATATTTTACATGTCGCGAAAAATGGTTAATGGATCGGCAAGGAATGAATGGTCTGCACGTTTGAAAAATTTAGCAGTCTCATGCGAATTCGAAAATGATCAGTTGGAAATGTTTTTACGAGATTTTTTCATCTTGGGTTATGATAAAGGAACAGTGCAAGACCGTCTTTTCGAAGAAAAGAAGACAATAACTTTCAAAGGTTTTGTGGAAATTGCTACAGCTGGACTGCAGCCAGTCATAGAATGTTTGGTATTTCTGTAGTCGAATAGAGAACAATTTAATATTCTGTTCAAATCAACTCAAATCATGTCAAAACTAAATTTGAAACACAAAAATAGAGTTCTATTTATAATGTAAAAATTTCCGAACCTGATGTTGTGTGGAAACGGCATCTGAATCAAATTAAAAAACAATTTCAGAGAAGCTTCACTTCCTTGTAACATGAAAACAGTTGAAATTGATTCGGATACTACTCTGCTTCAAAGTTATAAAGAAAGTGCTAATACTGAAGTAGTCGGTGGATTTTCACCAACAAGGGTTCAACCGAAATGGAATATTAAACCAATTGATCGACTGACTTATAATTGAGCATTTTTTTTTATTTAAAGGGGGAGATATTGTAGTACACTCGTACAGTATATACTAAAGTAAGCAGCTTGTCTACGAGTGGTTCTCAAGACAAGAAGTAACAATTAGATTTTGTTAAAGTAATGCTTTGTAGTTTTCTTCCCTGGATATATTTGCTAGTAAGGAAAAGTGGAATACAGTTTCCAAAATAAAAACACTACAGTTACTTTTTTGTTATATTACAAAAAAAAGTAACTTCATTTTTATCGTAGGTTTTTTCCATTTCCAGAGGAGTCATGTTTGGTTCAATTTTCAATTGAGAATGTTTTCCATTTCAACATGAATCCCTTCCAAGAGATGTTATCTTGAACGATGGACAATAGCGACTAAAGTTTGTCTTTCAGTCGTAGATGATTCCACATCAGATTTTCAATAAAATCAAAATACAGGTGGTTCTGCTATTACTAGTACTTTCTACAGATACAATTCAATAAATTTAGACTTTTTAGCCAGGCTAATGGTTGCATTAAATTCATTCCATCATTATTTATTTAATTGTCTTCCATCAAGTGTTGTAGTTATTACCCCAACCTTGCAACCTTTATTCATTTCATGAAGCAACCTGTCTCGGTGATAATGAAATATTCAAAACTGATTCAAGCAAAGTCGACGTTTGATACGATAAAAAAAGTTGTTGGCCCAAACCCACAATCGCAGTCTGGCCACGAGCTGAAAAATAAACACGGGTTACCCTATTGCCCGGTAATTACCGTCCCGAGATGATGGGTGTCAGTCTTGGAAACAAAAGTGAGCCAGCCCGGTTCTTAACCGGGCGGTTGACAGGCGCTGCATGGCGAGGATAACGTGATAATGATATTGTTCCAGGAAAATTAGATATATCGGAGAAAATGCTGAATCAACTACTTGAAAGAAGTTCAGTAACATCGAACATTCTACACTCAGGTGCACAAGAAACGGCCACCTTGAAATGTCCGATTTTGATAGTTTTTTTTTTATAAATGGAAGGAAATTCATGCTAGATTAATTCACATCGAACAGATTTCCTAATAAGGTCCGAATTATACACATTATACGAGGAAAAACAAAGCTACGTTTCTATCATCTAAGTTTAAGACGCCCTGTGGTTAAATACAACATTTGGATGGCACACGACATCATCCTGTATGCAATCTTGGTTCATTTCCTATACATTGTTCCTTTATTCATTTTGATATCACGATTCGTTTAAAATTTCTGAATTGTTGAATAATAATAATACTCCCTCATAAACACTCGAAGAGTATACCCAAAGGCATAGTCTGTGCGCTGGGTAGAGGACGGCTATTATTATTTGCCGTGATGCTCCGGGGCGATTTACTGATTTTTTTGGTGGCGTATTAACTTTTCACCTGCTGGAAAACCCGGAAAACCCGGAAAACCTACAGCACCACCCCCGGGGGGTCAGTTGCACACTTCAAACAAATACTAGTCGTCGGGATTAGCATCTAGGCAACTCACATCGCACTTGTTTATCACGTACTATCAAATATTCAATCCATCTGTCATCATAGTTGATACAATTCATACAAGGTTATTCACGAATGTGGAAAAATAACGTATTTTGGTTTTTGGGCCACCTTGTAGAACCCACCGAAAATTACAAAATTTTCGTGAAGGATGTTAAATGATGTGCTCCGTCGTACACAGAGGCGAATGATTTCAATTTGGAAAATCAGGTATACTTACTTTAATAAATAAGAACTTTTATTTTTTATCACCCTAAATCTCAAAAGGGAATCCGAAAAGGTAGCGATATTTCTCCATGAAACAACTCGAAATACTTTCATCCATATCGTACACAATTTTCACCGCAGTCCTACTGCGGGTTTTTCATAAAAAATGCGAACAATTTGTGAAAAAGGCTAATATCTGTACATTTCCCATTGGTATATTTTCACTCCAGTTTTCGGCGGGTTTGCCAAAGTTTTTCCTCAACAGGCTTCTTTTACTTGAGATTTTCAATTTTCTATACAATACTGATCAGTTATAATACCTTACCGAATCGCTCGAAAAAAACAATGACACGAATCAACATGTGCAGTCGATTCAATGGAGAAGTTATTTTTTCATGCTTAGTATTTCTCAGAAATCATATTCTTGTTACATTCGCAGAAGTGGAATCGATAGAGCTTTATGAGCGAACGAATCCTAAGAGAACCATTTTTCGAAAAATCGATCGATTTTTCGAAAAAAGGAGAAATTGCCTTAAATCTGAAAATAAAGATTTACATTTTCGAAAATTCGAACTATCTGAAGAACGGTGATATTTTCACAACTTCCCACGACGTCTTTTTTGACCATCTTTAGACAATCTACAAAAATCGTAACTTTTTTATAAAAATCAATAGTCCAGGAAATATTTAAAAAAAAAAACGGAAAAACTGAGATATTGACCGTTCTGATCATAAAATTGAATTTTATCAAATCGCTTTGAATACGGCTTTACAAGCTCCATCGACATTCCGAACCGGTTTTCTCCAACTCGAGTAGAAAGTGGAGCAAAGATCAAATAAAAAAAAAAAATTACAAAATTTGTATTTTCTCTCCAAAATCTCCAAAAACTCGTAAACGAAATAAAATCTCACATTAATGTATACACACACTGTGTACTTAAACAGGTCTACAAAAAAGAACCATCAACTTTTTCCATATCCTGATAAATAAACTCGAAAAAATCGAATAAACTTTAAAAAATGAGAACCTAAAACTGAAAGATATCAGAAAATGTATATGAAAAAATTCATAGTTCCTCATTTACGTCTACCAAAAATTCATATGAATTTTTTTCATATCTTGAGAAATAAACAGAATTTTGAATTTTCTTTTATAAAACCACTAAAAATTCAAAGACGACAACAGATTTCCACATTTCACAGTTTCCTTTTTTGATCGGGTTCTGAAAACCTACAAAAAATGTTCATGAATTTTTTCCGTAATATCAATAGTACAGGAAATATTTAAAAGAAGAACGAAAAAACGGTACTTTTCACCATATTTTTCTAAAAACACCAATAACTCGAAAACGAAAAAATGTATATAAACAGTTATATTGTCCTCAAACAGATCTACAAAAAAGTCTCATGAAATTTTTTTATATATTAAAAAAACGTATTTTTGTGAGAAATTTTTCCAATTTTGGTGTTTTTTAGATCAAGTTAGATCTGGTAAAGTTAAAGTTGGTGATAATTGTATGATTCCGAATAATTTTTTTTGAATTCATATCTCCGAGGGTAAGTCTCAAAAATAGGTGTTGTAGGGACTATGTAGAATCGATAGAGGAGGTCGAGAATGGTATTTTGGACACATTTAGAAAATGGGACATTTTTTCATATCGTTCTGCAAGTGGCTTTTTATAAAACGAAAAATCAAAGATTGGATTAAAATTTTTTTTCCGATTTTATGAGTCACCTATTTATGTCGGCGGTTCGATTACTCATTCGAACCCAATGGTACAGGCCCCTTCTTCCTTTGTATCTCCGTTCTCGAATTATCCTCAAATTTTTTAAACCGGTTGAATGAGTATTTTCCTTAAAAACCTAACGGTGAAAATTCCTATTTTCTTTGGAGCATTAAATCCACCCGATTGACAGGCACCGCCTCCTCGGGATAACATGATAATGATAGGCTCAATTAGGAAGGTTTTGATGGGAGACTGTTTGCTTAGAATGCTCGCTTTAACTCGCGCTTTTCTTCGCTCGACTTGGGATTGTCGTGTCCGTGCTATGGTTTCTGAAACAACCGCCTTCGGCTATATCAGATGATGCGGTAATTATCGGATGCGCATTTCACATTTCGAGAGATCGTTGGTGGTGGATGATTTTAATGAGGATCATGATATCACCGAAGGTGGTGAACTATCGCTGCGGTGACTTGCGTGCGAACGCAACGTTTCGGTCCGTAGGCGACGAAGTCATCTTGCTAATGAATTATGCACCGTATGTTGATAGATCCAATTTAAAACAATCCGTTATTTCTTCTTGTAGTCCCCACAACTGTTTGGCTAAGCAATATTTATACAATTTTTTAGGCAAAAAAAATTGTGTACTTGTACGCAACAATGTTGACTGTGAAAATATTGGATAAACATGTTTTGGGTCTGTATATCATAGAAAAAAACAACTTCGTATTAAATATTGTAGAAAAAAAGCGGATCGGTAATGAAGACATTTTCGTGATCATCTGATCAATGAGGCTGGTTTACAAGACTGACTGTGCTCGAGGTCACTGGTGATATGGCCAGCACACCTACTATTAGCCTGGTGGTGATACTGAACCTCCCTCCTCTGCATTTGCATATTGCAGCGGAGGCGAGGATAGAAGCTTCCAAAGTGCCCGGCCCAATTTAGGAGTAATAACCTAGACCACTCCAACATAATGGAGGTCATAAAAATCGACACATCTGAGATGCCGTCGGACAAAATGATTCCAACTTACTTGGTGGAACATACACCACCTTCATACCAGATGGGGAAGTCACATTAAAGGCCATACCAATGTTGCCAAGAGGGCAAATCTGGTACACGCATGGCTCTTAGACAAGCAATAGAGTAGGGGCTGGAGTAAATGGTGAGAGACCAAGGCAAGATATTAGTCAAAGCCTCGACACTCAAGCCTCAATACTCCAGCCGAGGTAATGGCTATTTCCGTTTGCATGAAAGAGATTCTAAGGAGGGGCCCTAGAAACCAACCCGTGGTCATTCTCTTCGACAACCAGGTGGCAATAAAGGCCCTGCAATCATAAAGGTTTTTTTTCCAAAGAAGTTTGGGAGACTTACAAGAACCTCAACGACCTAGGAGCACAGAACAAGGTTAAACTGGTGAAACTGGGTACCAGGTCACGGGGGCATCCAAGGTAATGAGAGCGCAGTTGCCCTAGCAAGAGCGGGGGCAGCATCAACTCTCATTGGGCCAGAACCAACCTGCAAAATTCCGTTTGGGGACAACAAGCAGGACACGAAAAAAAAATGGGTTAAGAACCATCACCAATCCTCCTGGGAAAACGTCTTGGAAAGATGGGACTAACCAACCGTCTCTCAAGACATCTCTTCATGAGCCGAAACTCCATCAGAAAGGTGGTAGGACTTCAAATAGGGCACTGCCACCTGAGAAAACTCCTGCATATGCTGGGGATACACCAAAACTCCACACTATGGTTATGTAATGAGGAAGAAGAACTAGCCTCCCATATAGTGTTCGAATGCGAAGCCCTGGCTCGCATAAGGATGGATATAGTCGGACACTACAGTGCAGAAGATATCATTCCACAGGGAAACCTCGTAAGAAATCTCCAGGAGTTTATCAGAAGATCCGGAGTACTCACGAGAGAGACCTGACAAAGGGAGGCAGGAAGATTCTACTCAGAACTACCTGCATTTCGGAGAATAATAATAATAACCCCAACCCCATAGCCCTGCTCCGTGGAAAACAAAATAAAACCTTCGCTACCTCTGTGTTCTCTAAGAAAGTAGGTAGGAATTGTAGATTGTTGTCTATTAACAGTATCTCAACGCTTGGATACCTGTTAATGCCCATTTAGGAAACAATGATTTTATGAAATTGGCATAAGTTTTTGCACGAAATCGTGCAGCCACTTCTGATGGGTTTCAACTTTGAAGCAGAGCGGTTGACGCTCCCTGTTCTACAGATATTTTCATGGTCGATGCTCTCCTGAAATATCGTCAATCGTCCACAGTTAACGTTCCCATCGAGCTTTGGAACTCACTGTTCCCTAGGGCATGCAGCAAGCATAAATTCATGAAGAACACCAATTCCTACCAACTTTCCTTCTGCTCTCAGGATGTTCGATTACAGAATTTTCGGTTTCGTTGGAACCAGAAGATGAAAAGTCGTATATAAATGATGGTTTATGGTTTGATTTCATCTCATATCTTATCGTGCACTAGCATCTATATTCCATGTATCCAAAATGAAGATATTGTTATTACATGACAGTCATATATTTGCCAAACGCCATACTTGAATTGAAGTTTGACTGCGTTTGTTGACTGCCCATCTCATTCCATCCACATAGATTCACAGGTGATGGTCGCTAAGAGCTTCCACGATTTGAATCACGAATTAAAAAAAAAAAAGATAAACGCGTTTTCTCTTCGGCGAGTGTATGCCGGTAACGTCAAGGATGATGAAGTGGTTGTGCGCCCCATAGGCATCGTCGGACGTTCTTGCATGGGTTCGTTGTTTCAGAGCCGTCACCCACCGGTATCTAGACCGGCGGGCCGTGCGCAGCGAAGGATATTGAAATAAATGATAATGAGCGCATAATGAATTCGTATTACATACGTAGGCCAATCAAATGGGAATTTATGGCACGAGAAGTTTTAGGGAACCATTGGACGTGGATCACTCGACATGTTTATGAATTATGTACAGGGGTGAGGGCATGTGAGGAAAATGAGGTTCGTCATTTGTTTTTCATGCCTAGATGTGTCTGTTATCATGTCCTGCCGGTAAGCTTGGTCCAACGACTAACAGAAGTTGGTCAGAATTGTAATTCTGGAAGCATGACCACTCATGAGCACAAACGATAAGATGACCTCACACTTTCACCTTCTTGATAGGCATTTCGATAACAACTTTTTCTTCAAAGTACTAAATTTGTTCTAATAGAACAAATAAAGCCGATAGTCGAGCAGATGCCTTCTGTCACTTCTCTCTCGCTCTCTCCTTCTTTCACTTCTCTGTCTCCTTCTATGGCTACGAGTTGATTTCTAGAACCTCTCTCGTGGAAACGGAAATAGTCATTTCTCCGGCTTGGAATATTGAGGCTTGAGTACCGAGACTAATATCTTGCCTTGATCTCTTTCCGTATATTCCAGCCCCTACTCCAAAGGAGTAGGCTGGAATCATTTTGTCCGATGGCATCTCAGATGTGTCGATTTTTATGACCTCCATTATATTGGAGTGGCCTAGGTTATTGCTGTTCTATTGGCCTAAGCATTTTAGTCTGGAGGCTTTTATCTTCGCTTCCGCTGCAAAATGCAAATGCAGAGGAAGTAAGTTCAGTATCACCTCCAGGCTCATCGTAGATGTGCTGAACATAGCACCAGTGACCCCAAGCTTGGTCAGTCTTTGTAAACCAGCCAACCCCCTCTGGTTATCACTTGTTCAACCTTAAGCCACAGAAGGACTCCATACGTTATCGAGAGCCTTACTATCGCTGTATATAACAAAGGGATTGTTTGGGTCCGAGTCCTCAAGTTTTGCCAATTGAGCATCAGTGATGTCTTTGCCATTGATGTATCACCAGGAGAGCTTCGAGTCTATTAGGTTAATCTCCAGGTATTTTGTCTCTCCTGACTTCTGTAGGCTTTCACCAAACTCGAAGAGCTCTCTGTTGGTCTCTAGGTTTCTCTTGCTGGTGAAAGGGTCAATTATGTTTTTTTAGTGTTGACTTCAAGGTCAACCTAATAGACCTCAGGTCGTAATTCAGGATTTGAATGGACTAAAGGATGATATGGCGCATTTTACCTTCCTGATGGTGATGACCTCATTCTCCAGGTTTCCCAGGTTCCCAGGTTTCCAGGTTCGCCAGGTTTCCCTTGTGGGCCTAGCCACAACTGTGTGTACTCTCTGGATCGTGACTGAGTCATTTGTTCTCCTAGAGTCAGGAAGTGAGTATCAAGAAATTATTTCCCTGATTTGGTGAATGATTCGTCGGCTCGCATTGACGTATCTACAGGATTCACCGAATATTTTAACAAGGTATTGTTCAGTCGTTATCATTCAGCCGTGCTCTCGTCTTCTTCGCAGAAATTCTTCCATTCCTTCCTTTTATCTCTTTGTATGGCTTTTATCACTTATTACTGGTTCTTTCTCTCAGGGTTTCTAGCTACTTGGTCCAGAATTGGACCACGCTGTGTGCTTGTGTGCCGATGATCTGCTGAGGATGGTTCGTCGGATACATGTCATCCTTCGATCTCATAGGGGAGATAGGCGGAGCTGACAATGATTTCCATCTCCTTCTCCTCCCGTAACAGCTTCACCTTTACTGCCACCAAGTTTCTGAAACAAAATTCAGGAAGTGCCTGATATTGTCTCTCGTATATTTACATGCGCGTACTCTATCAGATCTGCTATCGTAGATCAACTTACTCCATAGTTCTCTTAGTCCTCTCACATATTCCTTGAAAGCCCATCGTTCTTGTATGAAGACTAGGTCGATTTGATCGTGGCTGGCTGCTTTACTGTGCTGTAAGATTATCTGCAACACAGTCGCCTTCTTCTGGCTCTGAGACGATCCTTACGTTTACTCGCTCCAGCTTTGAGTTCAACGATGGACTCTTTCTCGACGTAAGCCATGATGGTTTTCCCTAGGGTACTCCTTTTGTGTACTTGGTTGAGGGTGTTCGTGACTTCCTTAAGTCAGGAGTCTGAGTTTCCACCCGCACAAGTGAATACCAATCCCCCGGCTGTATCGTAAACGCACTTGTTTTCCCCGCTGCCGAAATGCGCTTTTGCTCCAGGAGGCGGATCCTCGTTTCCTTTCTGTGCGGGGCTTCTTTGCAGTACCCCGCATCGAGTGAGGTGTTTGAGAGGGGTCTTTTGGTTGATCGACTGGTTTAGAAGGGGGTTTCATGATCTCTTTTTTCATGAAAGGATGATTCTGCTTCCTGCAGACGTGGAGTACTTCTTTTTTCGTGGTACCTGCGTTGGGGTTACCCCTTGCTTCAAATGACCCAGATGAGTTTTCGCCTTTAATCTTCCGACAAATGCGGGTGCTTCATGGCCATCCTCTAAAGGTTCTTCTCCAACTGTTCCTTCTATACATTTATTGGGATGTAATAATTATCAAACATTCAGAAATTATTCTTCTACAAATAAAATTTGCTTGAAGTGAATCCATCATACATAAAACGTATTAAAATTGCGTACATTGGAAACGTTTTTTGTTGAGTGATATTGATTGAAATCTGATGATTTTTTTCCACTGTTGATAACTCAAACAATAAACAACAGAATAAACGAGTCTACCGTATCTGAATTCTCCTGATTTGTTACCATATTCATGACCACACATTCTTGAATTATTCATGTACAAGACAAAATTCAGATTTTACCAAAGTAGGTTATCTGGCATATTCATTGGCGTGCTGAAATCGTCATGAAAATATATTTGGGATATAAGGAACTAAAAATATATTTGCGATATAAGGAAATATTGCCATTTTTGCTGAGAATAATCGGTATCTCCCATAAGAAATTACAGTTCAGTACAGTTTTCGTGATAAAATAAATGAATTGAAAATACTTTTGATTTCAACTATGGGTTGTTATAAGAATCAGACTATTAACGGATATTACATAATTAAATATTTGGCAGAAGTAGGATGTTCCATAAACTTCACTTCACACGGAAAATAGCAGACGGTATGGATAAATAATTATTTCAAGTTTCTGCGTTCGACTTCAGATAGAATAGTGACGTTTCATAAAATCATTTTCAAATCTTCTGAGAAATTTTGTTGAAATTTTCATCATATTGGACAAATTGCTTTTTTTTCAAGTAATCAAATTCTGTGAACTGCTACTGGTATATCATTTCTGAGGCACAATGCTTGAGATAAGAGCATGGAAAGTTTAACTCGGAAAAACTGGGAAAACAATAGTCAGTATTGAAGAAAAGCATCAACCATGTATATGTAAAAGAAAGAAATAACACTAACTAGTCCAATTTTGGCTTGAAAATGAATTTTAATGAGTTTGGATAAATGTCCATTTTGGCCCACAACGATAAACTAATTAAAAGGTAATTTACGCCCAGGAAAAATGGTGCAAAACCTACCTACGTTATCAATTTCCACGCACTTAAATGTCTACGAAGGTTAGATCATACTAGAAAATTACTCCTCATAAAATGTATTTTCACAAGGAAAAATGGTACGAAAGCTATGTTATCAATTTCCACGCGCCTAAATGTTTACGTAAGGCTAGTCCCAGGACAAGATAGGTAAATTTAAAATAGGTACATTTTGTGTTTGGGGCCGAATTTGGCTGTTTTTATGGACGATACTTGTCTCCTCGGGCCGAAATGGGCGACGCACGTATTCCTCATTCAAAGTACAAAAGAAATATGTTGGCAATCAGGGTAATCACGAAACCGACAATTTCAAGGCGCGCATCTGGCTTAAAACATGCTCCATAAATTTTGTTAGACGAATCTAAAAGTAATTGTTGAACAATTCTTAGAAAATCAGGTGGACAATACGTTCTCATAAAGTCGGTATTTTGGCAATTTTCGATTGGTATACAATAGCCCAACATTTTTGTCGGAAAATTTTTGTTTGTTACTCAATTATCTTTTATCTTACAGTTAATCCTAGAAACGAAGCGATAATCAAACATTTTTGAAACATCACTAATGGCCGATTTCACCAACTAATTCCTTAAGTTAGGAAATACCTAAATAGAATTTAGGAATGCCCAAATGCAATTTGCGTTTCACCAAGCGTTAAGTGATGCTTAAAAGTGATAGGAAATACCTAACTGATTGGAAATACCTAACGTAGGTATTTCCTGTCAGTCTTAAGCATTACTTAACGTGTGATGAAACGCAAATTGCACTTGGGTATTCCTAAACCCGATTTAGTTTATTACCTTACTTTAGGAATCAGTTGGTGAAATCGGCCATTAATTAACGCTTTTATTTTTAAATTGTATTGAAGGGTCAGATAAAGAGGCATTTCAATGAGGGAGTTCAATGAGCGTTTATGGCTACAGTGCCTCTAGAGTAGCAGTAATAGACGGATCCTGTGAAAAAACTCAACAAGCGACTCTAGTTTGAAATTATGGGAGGAGAGGTGTCAGTTTGAAATTCAGGAAGATTTTTCTATCACTGATGAAGTCGGTATTTTAGTTGATAATATATCATAGATACTATTTTTTTATAGGAAGTGATTTGGAGGGGGGTTATCAATCTCTATCCTTTCGTGTGCCCGACCATGGGTTAAAAATGCACTGGTACAGATTCGAAGTGTTTCACTTCTTTGTTTCAACTCGAAGCAGAAGAAGACAATGCCCTCACCGCCTAATAATTCCAACATTATCCGATGTGCATATTCGAAATTCCTCGCGGGCCGTGCAGTTACCACAACGGCCTGCGCGCAGGGGGAAGAAGAAGAAGAAGAGGAGTTTGGTGGCGCCGTCGACCGCCCGCCGGACACCAGACTACACGCACACCCATCACCGCCCGCCGTGTTTTATTGTTTTACCGTTACGGATATCAAACGGACTGAGAAGAAGAAGAAAAACCTTCATCCCCGGGCTCTCCGAGTCCGAATAAAATACGACCGTCTAAACGTACGGACGACGCTAAATCAAGTGGGACAAGTCAGATGCAGATAAGCATCGCACTTTTATCTTCGATTTTACGATGGGAAACGACGGTAGGATGTCGAAATTTGGCGACGATTCTTGTAACAGGTTGGCACATAAATTCGTTGGAAACTGACGTTTGGCTTCGGGGAGTTTTTGTATTCGTGGTAAAAAAAAATCGTACCTAAGTTCATCGAAATTGCAGAAACCTTTTTTTTTGCACTGTTTGCACTAAAATAATTAGTATTCCAACTTCAACTTCAAACACTGGAGTAATTGAAAGTGGATGAGGAATTGAAAGTTACGTGGTTTGATTTCCGTTTATACAAAAAGAAAATTAAATAACAAAATCTAAAACCAACTTCCGAGAAAATGTATTACTTATAAAGCGTAGAAGGGTGTAGTGGACGAATATTTATGTTTATATAATATTCCCAACTCACCTTGTATTAGTTTGATAAGTTAGAATAGCTTGGTGATGTCAAATGGTTGTCAGAAAAAAGAGAATTAATAAAAATGTCATTGTACTAGTATATTGGATTTAACTCTAGTCTTGATTGATCAAAAACCAGTTTAAGAATCCAATAAAGGGCCACAAAGAATTGAAAAATATAATTCCGACTTCGCAACTCGAAATTAGTATAATTTTGACTTCACAACTTGGAATTGGTATAATTTGACTTCGTAAGTCGAAATTAGTTGAATTCCGACTCGACAACTCGAAATTAGTTGAATTCCGACTGTACAACTCGAAATTAGTACAATTCCGACTTCACCACTTAGTCTAATTCCAACTTCACAATTCGGAATTAGTATAATTATATTATAAAGCTCTCTTGAAAAAACTTTTTTTATTGGTGTCCCCTCAGCGTGTTTAAATCAAACTTTCAAAAACGCGCGTTTTTTAAAGTTACCCTGGTAACATCAACAACTTGAGAAACGTGAAGTCTATTACAACTTTTCATTATTGATCTGACAGCAGAAACTTGTAACGTCAAATAAACAAATCGTTCATATCTTGTACCTTTTACCTTTCCATCCATTTGATGAACTTGTCATTTTCTTTTGTATGCGCTTCATTATAGATTTTTGCCATATTAACCGCAGTGACTACAGTGACAACAAATAATCTTTGATGACAAATTGCAAATTTTTCTGTTTTTCTCATTTCCATGACAACGAAAGGTATACTGATGTCACATCACGAATTCAACCATTTTACATTATTAGTACATATTAACATTTTTCGTAGTAATAAAACCAGTATTAATGATTTCGAATTGCAACAATAAAAAAAAATTGCGTAAAGTATTCGTGGATAACTGGTCTTTCAAACACTTGCTCTATTTCGAGCATACTCCGGCTGCGCCGTCGGGCTCGAAAATCTCGCGTGTTTGAAAGATCTTTTTATCCACTTATACTTTAATATACTATTCTCGTGCGGGAGCATTTTCTCGCATTCTTTCTCGCACTAGCGCGGAAAAATGAGAGAACCAAACTGAATGAGGGAAAATGGTGAACTAACAAAATTATATTAGAACAACAAACTATCCTAATCCTAGCCTCGACGCCCCTTCTTTATTTTGACAGGCTATAGACTCATAAACTCTAACCTCTAACCCAGATAGCACAAGTTGATTTAGAGAGTGTTCTTAGAATTGGCATTTTCGGAGAACATTTCGAATATTCTCAGAATTCTCCCACCTGGTGTTCTGTTCTGAAAATATTCTAAGAAAATTAAAATGTCACTCTCTCAAAAATAATCTGAGAACGTTTTCAGAACATGTAATATCATTCCAGATATGTTTGAAAAACCTGCCTCAGAATATTCTGTGAATATCGTCTAAAGATTATTAAAATATTCTGAGGATATTCTTAAAACATCCTAATAAGAATATTCTGAGGACTATTTTAGGAATATTTCAGATGTGAATAGGAGAAGTAATTCAGTGCAAAAAGTTTATGTATTGTATGTTCAGGACGTAACTGTTACCGATAGTTATTCATTGTGTTGAAGTCTGTGAAGTATGTGATGCCTAAGAACATATCTTAGATAACATTCTACAGAATAAAAAGGAATTATACTACATCGGAGTCGTACAGTTGGAATTATACTAATTCCGAGTTGCGAAGACGGAATTATACTAATTCCAAGTTGTGAACTCGGAATGATACAAATTCCGAGTTGTAAAATAGGAATTACACCAATTCCAAGTTGCGAAGAATTAAACTAATCCCTAGTTGTAAAGTCGGAATTATACCAATTCCTAGTTGTAGAGTCGGAATTATATTTTTTGATTCTTTGTGGCCCTTCTACACTTTCGTAAATAGTTCCTTGGGACATAATTATACTATTCAATCAATATCCTATGACGTTTGACCTTGATTTTGTATATTCAAAATAAAGAAATTCTTTAGAAAAACTACTGCGTTGAAGATTTCTCAATTTATGCATTTTGCATGTATTTCTTGTAATACAAAGAACACATGTTTTTTAAGACCAACATTTAACTTATTATTCCGGCGAGCATGAAGGTTAGTCTGAAGCACAATATCTTTCATGGTATCATCTGTGAAGAGTGCTAAGAAGTAGTCAATAAGATTTTCTTCTCGAATCAGATCCCAGAAAAGAAAGCAGAGTCTCTGGACTGTAGATACTGTCTGTATTACACTTTTGACATTTTATTTTAATTTTTATCGTTCTTGCTTTTGAGATGGTATAATTGAGTCATTGAAATTTCATTGTCACTATCAAATTCTGCTGCAATGGACCTTTCCACGACATATGAGAGAACACTGCAATTAGAAAGTGTATACGCTAATATCACTCGGGAATTTTCATTTATTTTTTCTGGCCGCTAGTTTCTCTATAATCAGAAGAAAAGTGGTTTTGTGACGTCACGTTCACCAAATCTATACTTGGCAACGTTGTAAAAGTTGTGCACCGTGGAATCTCAAATTCTCATTTGAATATAATGTGTCGTATGACAGTTGTCATTTGATACCAGATGAGTTCGTTCGTCTGTTTCACGGAGCATCAATAAGAATCGTTTGTCTCTGTTTAACTCGTTTGCCTACTTTAATATTTAATACAAATAGAGCAGTTCCATCTAATTTTTTTTCCTAATTCCTGATTCTGTATCCCTGCAATAACTGTGAACATGTCGAAAAGGTGCTTCGTACCTGGTTGTCTGAATAGTAGTGAATATTCTAATTTACAATTTTTCATGCTCCTAAATACCTATGAAGCGCATTGTAAAATGTGGTTCGAAGCTATGAATAAACCTTGTGTAAAAAGCGGAAATATAATTGTTTTTGTCAAGAACATTTCCAACAGAATAGTATTGTATTCAAGCAGCGTTCAAGGAACAATTTTAAATTTTAGTCATTGTAAAAAATAAATTCATATTTGTTAAATAGAAAGAGTCAATCATCTCATAATCTACCCTCCGTAAATTATCCGAACTTCCCTTCATGAAGCCTTTTCATATTTGGATGATGTTATGCAATAATGGGTCAAGCCACAGTCAGCTAGTTTCGTAAAAAATATCAAAATAGTTTAGCAGATCATGGAATGATGGAATGTGGCTTAATACTATCGTCAGTGGATGGAGCCCCCTTACAATTGCGGGTTGAATCATTTTTAATTATTGTAGAATAACTCAATGATAGCTCCAATATTAAAAAATGTGGCTTGACTCCTTGTTGCATAACACCACCCATTTAATACACATAAATTCACACCAGATCGGTCATAATAGCACCTCGCTACAGTATTAATGAAAGTATCAGTTAAATGTCGAATGTAAAAAAAACAAACATTAAACTCAAATCTTGAGATCACTTTTGTTGCATGAGAACTGTCATAATGATTTGCGGTGTTGTCAATGCTTGTTCTTCATCGAAAGGATGGTCCGTTCAGGAAATTTGAAAGTTACAAATACAATAAAAAGTATCTAATATGTGGATTTTTTTCTATGCGTTGATCAAGTGACGAAGTTTCAATTATTTTTCTAGAATCTATATTTTTGAGGAGAACGGTATTGAATGTTTCGGAACATGGATTATGGTGGGGGTTGTTTCCGATGAACGTGACGTCAGCGTCACACTTTCAAACGAGATATTCTTTCAAAATGAAAGAAATATAGTGTATATTGTTAAATGGACGTTTTGGACTAGAATCTATCGATTTAAAAGAGTTTTGCAATTTATTTTTCATAAATGTAAAGGTTCATTTGGGATGGTTGATCACATTCTTCAGCAGTGATATGCCTGAAGGGGCGTTTTAATTCATCATTTGAGTCGAGGTCTGAGCCATCCATCAGGTATATCGAAATTGATGTCATTATATTCAGTTCCTACAGTTTCGAAATTTGCTTTATCGATTGGTCCTTCATATCCTATATCGCAGTTGAAAATTACTATTCGAAAAATAATACCTAGTATTTAGAGAAAAATAGGTGTAGTGTCCACAGAATTGGACGAAATGGAAAATTCAGTAGTTTTGCGTTTCACGTATAGATGGCGGTGAAGTTTACTTTTCTGGTAGCCATTTGAAGAGATATTAGGCATGAAAGGTACATTTTTGTGCTATTAAGGAACATACATTTATTTAAATAACTCGTCCACCCCGGTGGGCCAAATTTGTCGTCCAATGACGTCGTCAATATTCTCGACAATTTTTCTGTTTTCCAGGTAGGAGAGAAACGAATCTTTGAGACAACCACGTACACCTATAGCATTAAACTTTTCAGAAATGAAAGATTTATCAACCGTATCAAAAGCTCTTGTCAAGTCAAATAAAATAGACAGAACGTAATTATCACTATCTAATTTATTGATAAAATATTCGGTATAACTGATTACCCTAGTTTCACTTGAAAATCCTCGTCTGAAACCATGCTGATAATTTGTGGGTAATGTGAATAACTTCAAATAATACTCTACTCTTTTAAAAACTAGTTTTTCTATAATTTTGGAAAATACCCTCAATAACGCTCTTGGTCTGTCTTTTTCTATGTTACTAGAGTCGTATTATTTTGAATAATACAATTATGGATGCTATTTTGAGGCTTGTTGGAAAGGTCCTTTGTGTAATTGAACTGTTTATAATATGACTGAGTATTGGAACCATTATCTCTTTCAATTGCTCAATAAGGTTAATTGGAATTTTGTCTAAACCAATAGATTTTTTATTTGGTAAAAGTTAAACTTCTTGTTCTGAATTGAGAGCAAAAAGACATTGTTTCTTGAGCAAGACCACTTTTGGTACAATTCGTGCTGACATTATCACCGAAGGGATCAGAAATCTTTCTATGTTTGGCCAAGGACAGATTTTTTTTTATTTTTATTTATCATTAATTATTCATTTATGTTATCGTCATGAACCCTTTTTCGCAGCCGGTCAAGATTGTGCAGTTATTTGCATTTCTTATTCAGTTGATCAGAAAACGTAATTTCCTGCTCTCATTGAAATACCACGAGAATTCCTTAATGAAATTATCAATAAGAATGTTCTGAACGTAACCTTTTTTGGATCTCAAAAAACAGCATTTGAAACTGTAAACGCGTCAAATTTGATTTCTTGGCAATGGTGATCAGAGAGATCAGGATGGAAGTATAATGTTTCAAGATTATGTGGTGTATTCGTTATTACGTAAGCTATTGAAGAGTTACTGATGTAATTTTTAGTCTTGAATATACTAATGTAATCTGTGATTAATCAAATAATTTTTTTGACTCGATGTTGAAGTCCCCAGTAATAATTACCTGTTTGAATTTTTCTAATGAGAATGTTAATAATTTTGACAGCTGATGGATGAAAAATAATTCCATGTTTTCTGTTGAAACCGATGAGGGTCTGAAAACATTCATTAAGCAGCAATTTTTTTCTGAACGAGACCGCACATATTTCAATGGTCATTTCTACTTCTGATTGAATTTATTGAAGTGCACTCAGCCAATAAGTTACTTTTAACAAATAAAGAAGTTCCACGGTTTTATGGTGATAGCGTGAAAAATCACTAAATAATTTAGAACTTGAAATACATATGTGATAGAGATCAGTTTCATGATACTAATCATTAAGAACGAGAACTTTTTAGAACTTACGAAATGTTCTAATAAATTAATTTTGTTTGAGAGACAAGAATGTCACAGCTATAGTCGCATAATTTAGAATTTACAAAGCCCATTCTGTTCCACTGTTGGTACCAATCTTTAACATCTCGAATATATAAATAAACTTTTTATTAATGTAGACAGACATATCTTATTTCTATAATCTATTATTCGCTAATATGTAAATCTCTCGAATTACAAAATAATATTAATTGATGCAGTAAATCATATAAACAAGTCCTACACAGACAGAGATGGATCAAAAATAATAAGATTCAGTTCCTGCTGAAATGAACATGTGTTTTTTATTTGTGCGAAATCATTAGGAATACTGGTTTCATAATGAGGAATATAAAGAATATTTTAATGTTTTTGCCGAATTCTTTGACGATTAAAAATAGAAATATAACTCTTGAAATATACAATTCTCATTTTTGTTACACTCAACTAGGCTGTTCAATTTCATGAAAATAATATATCAATGTTTTTGGTTCTATTGGATACAAACTCCAAGTATACAGCGAGTTTAATATGTAGCAGACAATTTGAATGCAATCTGGAATCGGACTAAGAAAACTGAAATACATATTGGTAAAACTTGATTTTTGGAACTCATCCAATTTTCAATTTTCTCACTATTTATCTTCATGGCGCTATTTGATTGCTAGCTAGACAAAACTGAAAACAGCTGGATTGTTAAAAATCCGAACTTTCGCATGAATCTATACAATGTGGTATTTTCGTCGTCGGTGCTTTATACATAGTATAGAAAAAACTTGTACAAACTACAAAGAAAATTATTCGATCTCCTCAAACTTTATTTAACCTCGACGTGTTTCTCTAACAGAGTAGCTTCTTAAGGAAGGATCTTGAAGAAGCTACTGTGTTAGCGAAAAATTTGTTGATGTCAAACATCTGATTTTGAATGTAAAAGAAGTTATAGTAATAGCAAACCTACTAAGAAAGAATGCAAGAGAAACCATTTGCTTCTCCCAAAATCAAATCATTTCGTTTTATCTGATGAATACAAAACCACTTCAAGCGGTGATAATATCCTATTACAGGAGAAAATAGTGAGAAAAAGTTGATTTTTTCATTGCGAAAACATTTGGAATTGCTTTTAAAAATCACAAGTTTGGTTTGTAGGCGAAACTTTTAAGGTAGTGCCGAAACAGCTTTATACCATTAATGCCTATGTTAAGGGATTGTTTGTTCCATTGATGTACACATTATTATCCAATCAGAAAGAAATAAACTTACATGACTATGATAAACATTTTGAAAAAGCTAAGTGATTTTTCTGACCTAGAGATGTGATGTGATTATGACATTGATGAAATTAATGCTATCGATGTAACGTTCACAAATATTAATATATGAGATTGTTTTTTTCATCTCAGTCAGAATGTTCACATGAACATACAGAAAAATGGATTGGAGGGTAAATTGTTGTTGTAAAATTGTTATTTCCGTCAACCGATTGCACCCCTACGCGCAACCCTCGGAAGTCTTCGAAAGACTTGTGTGAGCTAGGGAAGACGCAGCACTTACCTTTTAACGTGTGATGCCATGCACGAGACCGATGACCATGCGAGGCTTTGAACCCTCGACCCTTCGCTCCAAAGGCTAACGCTCTACCACCACGGCCACTGTTACTGATGTGCAGTTCGCAATATAGGTTGAAATGCTGAGCTCTCTGGCATTTATTTTGATGATTTTCCTTCAGAAGCATTCATTGTCTTAGACTACTCGGAGATACAAAGGTATATTGCTATGATATAGAATTTCATAAAACTATAGTCAAGTAAATGAGTAATAAAAATTGAATAAAAACCTGCTATAATGTTTTCGCTTTACCTGAACTTGGCTCTTTCTTATAACCATAACCATTTTCAATCATGTAGTGACATCAGAAAGGTAGCAGATGAGTTTAATTCAACATTCTATAAATCTGAATCAGAACATCCATTATTTGAACAGATAAATCAAAATTAGAAAATGACATATAAATTTGGCAATAGAATCCAGAAAAGAAAACAAATTCAAAATTAAATAATTTTCAAACAAAACTTGGTAAAACACACAGTAGATAGTTATCAAAGTAAAAATGAACTGATAAGTGACAGATATTTGACAAATAAACATTAATTTTGAAATCAATCAGGAAGGTCATTGATGAACATTAGGAATATTGAAGGGCCAAGAACGCTCCCCTGGGGAATACCAGAGTCGATTAAAAATTCATCAGAAGTTTGCTCACTTATTTTTACTATTATCTTAGGTCCTTCCAGAAATGAGCGAATTCATTGTGATATTATATTTCCACGAATCCTGAGCGCATTTATTTTCGTTAAGATGAATTCAAAATTTAGCGTGTCGAATGCTTTAGACAAATCGAAAAACAATCCAATAGTGGACCTTTTTCTCAATTATCAATTGTATAAAATCAAGAGTTGACGTTTCAGTGAAATATCCTTCTTTTAGTCCGTGTTGTTTTTATACAGTATTTCAAACCTTCTATTTTTTTATATGCCTTTTTCCAGAACGTTGGAAAAAATTCTCACAAAAGCAATTGGTCTATAAATCATGACGGACAGTCTGTCTCATTTTTTGTGCATAGGTGGCACTGGTGATATTTTAAGGCGACTAGGGAGTTATCCTATTTCAACTGATTTATCAGAATGAAAACTATGAGTATGATGGTGCTATGTATGATGCACATTTTTTCAGGAGATATAAACTGGAATCTTCATCATTTCCGGTAGATTTCTTGTTTTTCAAGTCTTGTATTATCTCTTCTGTCTTAGCAACGGTGAATGGTTCGAAGAAAAATTAATTAATAAGTTCGAAACGGGACATTGTGCAACTCAGAGATAAGTTATCTTTGAAATGGGTTTACATATACAACGCGACAGAAGAAGGGAAGAAAGACAGATTATGTACATATCCTAACCGATTGTATATGAAAGAAGTTGTAACCAAAAGTTGCTCAATTTGAAAGCGTGTTGCCTAGAGTAAGTCAACACCAAGTAAACTTATAGCAGAGACTCTTCTCAGGTGGGTTAGACTGGGTACTATTCATTCCTGGTGGACATTGCACTGCCGTTATTGAGACCTTACAATGTTTATTTATAAGGTGGCGCCACCACCAAGAATCAATAATTAGAGAGAATTAAACAACACCTAGTGTACAAAATTTGTTGAAATTTATTTTTACAAATAAAGTGAGCAGTTGAACAGTTGTAACAGTTGACTAATTTGTAGAAAGGCAGGAAAGTATGTAGTTTGTTTAAAATAGAAAATCGAAATATGAGTTTTGGCAGAAACACTGAGAGCACACAATATGTGTACTTAGCTTTGGAGAGGACTGTTGCTCCAATCCATGAGTCCTTAGGTGAGAGACTGCAGCTCAGGAAACAGTGTGTAATAGTGGTCGGAATCTAAGCTCGAAGAGCAATGGACCTCGGCAGCATAGAGTTCATGGCAAAAGGATTCCAGAATGAGGTGTTCATCTAACGTTAGTGATTGCAGGAGCTTGGTATGCTCATGTGCTTCTGGTTTATATCGAAAGTGTGCTGGGTTTCACTCCAGGATAAAAAGGGACCTGTAATTTTCATAGGCCTTAGAATATGTACCTCTTCTACACACCTCCATTTGATTCGAGCTCTGTGTTCAATCATTACATATCTAACAGTGACAATACTACCATTTGATCTTTACATAAGGAACATAGAATTTAAATACAAATATTTGTTGAATGTAAAAACAGAAGCTCTGGGATCAACTGAAAGCATGTGAAAATAATCAAGGGTAATATAACAAGACCTTGATAAATAGTCGACTATTTTTATTGCATCTAAATTTCGACTGTATTTTATAATAATTTAACGAGACATTATTTTGGCATTAATAATCTGATGAGAGCCCGAGAGCGAAGCTCGAGGGCTTTCATCTCTGATTATTAATGCCAAAATAATGTCGAGTAAAATTAATATATACAAGAGAAATTTAGCAGCAATAAAATAGTCGACAATTAATCAAGGTCGTGTTATATTTGTGAAGATTATTTCTTGAATCTACTTCTTTATATCAGTCATATGAATGAATGAAAATAAAACAATTTGGAATAATTTATTCAAAATATCAAGAACAAAGCACAAAATCTAAACAAAAACAGCACCATCTTTATAATTTATCAATTGAAATTAAAAACACAATTATTATATGTGACATTTCCACCATGCGTAATTTGTGACATTTGTTCAGCTTTTGAAGAACTTGCAGTATTAACCGTAGAAGGTCCACATTCATTCTCTTATACAGCTTCAACACGATTGATTTTATTTGACGTTTAATATGTATTTATTTAGATCACTGTCAGATGCTCAGGCTCCTTGATATGAGTATCATGCTGAATAGTCGGTGACTATTGTGCATCATGTAAATAGTCGCTAATAGAGCGTGTTGATTGGTCCTGTCAAACAGGAAACTAACGTATGATTGGTTGATGAGATGGAGAAAATGCAGGAAGTTGCAGGAAGTTGTAGGACGCTATCTCAAATACAAAAAAAATGATCAACTATAAAACCAACCTTGTTTAGTGCCTGGAAGGAATTCTATACACAGCAAATAATATAAAGATATGAATAAGTATTCAAACTAGCCTTTATTAGTCCCTTTAGGAACCTGAAGGATCGGAAATTGTGAAAATCTTCAAATTAACAAAACATCAAGATGGCTTCTCGAGCACAGGCACAACAATTACGCCTCTAATTTGTAGCACTTGAATTCACCAGCCAAAAAGGATATGAAGCAAGATGCTCACTAGTTTTATTAGTTCACAGTACATAAAAAATATTTCCGGTCGACAAAATATTTCCATGATTTTAATCGAAGAAATTCTGTGACAGATGACAGAAGTCAGAACTGCGATCAATAGTCGTTTATTGAAATAGTTGTTTATTCGCGAGCATTAAGATAGGCATTTATTTGCGTCTCAACGATAAGTAATAATTGTAGATAATTAAGAAAGAATTGTTGTGAAGTGAGACTTTAAATGATTCAGAGGAGATGTAACAATTTACTTGTTAAAAAGTATAAAATGAAGATTGCCAAAAACATATTTCGGCCAAGTCAGTCCAATGACGTATTCGACCAAATGACTTTCGATAAATTGAGTATAAGTAGACCAATTGATTTAGACCCATCTCAGTTGGGTGAGCTATCCTAACACTGATGATTGACAATAACCATGAAACCGGTGTGATATGACAGCTAATGTATCTGAGATCATTGCCCTCCACTACAGAACTAAACAAAATATCTTGCGTAAAGCACACCTATCCTAAAATATTTTAACATTGAATGTAGGACTGAGATTTATTATTTGCGTTGGCTGGGTTATATTGCGCGAATTATACCGTTGTTGAAACTGATCTCTTGGCAGATAGTGAAACTGGTTGTTCTCGAAGTGCTATTAATTTGAGAAAAATTGTCAAACAGCTGGATATTTAAATTATTACGAAAACCATCCAAGTCGTAATTTATTGGGCGTATCTGGTAATTTCAGACTATATTAAACATTGCATTACTAATTCGGAAGAGGTGGTCCGAAATTTGGTTCTTCAAATACAGTTCCAGATGTCAACATACAGGGAAATTGCTTTTGGCTTTTTATATTCGATGGAGATAACTTTTAATAGAAAAATATGATATAAAAGAAGAAGAGTTGTACAAAAACATACGAGATGTGAGGAGATGACGAAATAGCACTCGGAGACATTAAAAATAGTAATACAGTATAAGATTTTTAAACCCCTTTTAAAAGATGTTTCTTCTAATAAGTATACGGAGAGCTTACTCTTTTTGCGAAGGCAAGGGTCGTAGTACGATTGTTGGTGATGGACCCAAAGATATTCTTAGATATTCAATTTAGGACAGAGAGAATGAAATAACCAAGTTGTCATTTAGACGCCATCTACAGAAATTCTGATAAAGTATCTCATTCTCAATACTAGTCTCTGTAAACAGTCTTTATTACACTGAAAGAGAAAATACTCCAGACATACAAATTGAACAATTACTAAAAAATAGTTTTTATTGAGATAACTTCTTTTGTTAAGCCAAATTTAAGGCTTGACTAGATTTTGAAAAGTCTATAATGGTTGTATAAACTGGTTGTGTGACGAAAATTGGTTCTTTCTACTGTACGTTGTTTGTGATTCAAATGGTAATATCAACTTACAGGTTTCTGAAATATTACTGGACCAAATGCATTTAATCCTTACATGCAAAAATCACAATAAAGCTTCTTTATTTCCTTTCCTCTCAATTTCATTGAAGGGTATGAGCCAGACTTTTGGCCAATGGCTGCCGTAGTCAATAGATCCTTTTTCGAACAGCGGATACAATTTTCGAAAAAAATTTAAAATCCTTTCACCAAAAATCCTCAGCAACAATTGACAAATCAAAAATTACCTTAAGAATCATGCATCTCAATATTCGGAGTCCAAAAAATATTATCTCAAAGTTAGAATATCAATATTAGCCTCACCTCTCATTTAGATACTGTCATGATTATTTCATAATTTTAATTTATGTTTATCAAAACTACCGAAAGTCAAAATATTGTTATTGAACAAACATTAATTCGATCTCATATTATCTATCATCATGAAATTTGTCATTCTTGTAGCAATAAGAAGCAACAAATATTGACACCAAATTGGATGTACCTACTGCTTGAGTTTGAGGAAAACTCACGTACTTCTACTCGACAAGCAGCCGCAACATTAGATGTTAGCTATTCATCGATTCTTCGAACATTGAAAGAAAATAAAATGCATCCCTATAAAATGATACGAACTCAGGAGCTCATGGAAGATGATTTTGACCGAAAAACGTGAACAAATGATGGAAATGTTAGATAACAATGTAATCCAATTGGAACATGTTTTGTTATCTGATAAATGTACTTCAACGCTCCACGGACATGCTAATGGTCAAAATTTACGCTACTGGTCTACGGAAAACCCTCACTGGATGAGAGAAGAAAATACACAATACCCTATAAAGGTTAATGTTTAGGCAGGAATAGTTGGAAACCATGTCATTGGTCTGTTTTTCATTGATGACAATTTGAATGGGGATAATTATTTAGCAATGCTCCAAAGTAACGTTGTGTGGACTATGGCAAATTTATATTCTGATCCAGCAAATCTACAAGTTTCAGCGAATATAATATAGTTCCAAATCGATGGATAGGGAGGCGAGGATGGATTGAATGGCCAGCACGATCACCTGATCTTACGCTATTAGACTTCTCCTTATAGGGATATGTGAAAGGTATGGTATACAAAAATTAAACCATTAGATTCAGTTGACAAAAAGAATAATAACGCATTCGATTAACCGCCACACCACATAAATGTTTCATAACGTTAGAAGACAGTTTTGTATAAGATTGAAATGTTGCCAACTGGTTCGAAGCGAGCATTTTGAACGTCCCTACGTTGCCGTTATTATTATTATTTTTTGGTTTTTACATTATCAATGTCTATCAGATGTAGTTCAATGTCCAGCGTGGCTTTAGTCGGGGAAGTATAGTTGTTTTCTGTTAGATATTACAAAAAAGTAATTTAATTTTTATTGTAGGTTTTTTCCATTTCCCGAGGAGTCATGTTTGGTTCAATTATCAATGGATGAGTTCAGCCCACTGTTGCCAACCTTGAAAATAGTCAAAAATACTCTACCACTGGAAACGCATTTTTTCTGGTTTTTGTTTATTCCTTTCGGTTTCTTTATTCATTTTACAGTCCTAGGAGTATCCCCGGTTTTTAATTCCAAGTAATTTGGTAGAAAATTGATGTTAAATGATTTTGAGGTTAGTTCGGTTAAGATGTTGGCCGCCTGATACATTTTTAAATTAAAGAAGAAGGAAAATAACTTTCCGAGTATTAAGCTGTTTTTTGTCGTATCACTTTTTAAAAATTATTTGGACCATTTTAAAAACTTTTCATTTTAGCGTTGAAACAGTGACGTCATAGATAGAATGTTTTCAAACGAAATGCACCATTTTGACGCCATAGTCAATTTTATGACGTAAAATTGAAAAAGTTTTTAAAACATTATTGAATACGGTTCAACGACAAAAAAACAGCTTAAATATAGGTTGTAAATGTAAATAATCACTACAATAACAAAAGTAAGCAGTGCAAGCACAGAAAACCCGTAGGGGCCGTAGGAAAGGTGTTCTGTGCTGGAAATATTGCTACTGCGACTGCGCATGGTATTAACATGAAATGTTACTGTCACAAAACACGAGAAAGTGTGTCAGGTGGCCAACATTTTAACTGAAATAACCTCAAATTCACTTAACATCAATTTTCTACCAAATTACTTGGAATTAAAAACCGGGGATACTCCTAGGACTGTAAAATGAATAAAGAAACCGAAAGGTATAAACAGAATCCAGAAAAAATGCGTTTCCAGTGGTAGAGTATTTTTGACTATTTTCAAGGTTGGCAACAGTGGGCTGAACTCGTCCATTGAGAATGTATCCCTTTTAAATCAGTCATAACATTTTCACAATGGGCATTTCCAGTATCTTGAAACATGCACTACTTTCACATGACATAATGGAGAGCAGTTTATAAAATAGTCATAACGATTTATCTACCCTAAATTTTGAAAAACTGATTTATTATTCAATATTGAAAATGTGATTTCATATGTTAAAATTCAAACGCTCGTCAGCTGTGACATCAGGGTCTTCATTTAATATGATTGGTTGAAATTTGGGATAGCGCGGACATGGCCGCGGTTGACCAATCAGAATCACGCGTGCACTGACGTCTCTTGGCTTTCCGCCTCTTGTTCTGTGTCTGATTGTTTGAGTTCTCTAGTTAAGTTTGGAGTAATTTTTAAATCGATAAACTGAATGAATAAAAATTTGAAAACTGAATAGGAGTTATGTGAGAATGCCATATTTCGAAATATATTTTCTCTACTAGCGTGCGGAAAAGTCCACTTTTCCGCACTCATTTTAGTTTTGAAAGTGTCACTTTTCCGGAAAAGTAAATTTGTTTAGTTTTTGGGGAGTATACTGACAATTAAATATTTAAAAAACATATTTATATGGTTGTAGTTTACAAAATGAAGAAATTCATTAGAATTCTGCTATAATTTCTAATTCAAAGAAAATGTGTCAAGGAAGTTTGAATAATTTTTTTAATGACCGTGTTATAAACCTCATCAAATGAATGTCAAACAATAATAAACATCTGATATTTTTTATTTGCCACTTTGAACCACAATAGCAACAAAGAAAAAATAAACCTGTCAGTCAAAACACTACCTTGTCTGAACCATTTTTACCGTCGCAGCTCTTTCTAGTAAGATTTTTTCATGGATTTTTCAGACGAAGATTTGCCAGAGTCAGTTTTGGAAGGATCTACTACCATCAAAATCTCGTTATAGGTATGAAAAGGAATATATTTTGTTTGGAAACTGGTGCCAAAGAAAGGGAATTAAAACTTTTAAAGAAACCTTTTTTGGCTTATTTCGCTGAAATTCCCATAACATGCAAGCCAAACACTCTTTGCTCTAGGTCCTCCATGCCAAAAATTGTCATTAAACTCAAAAAAACTCTTTGCTCCAGTTACTCCATGCCAAAAATTGTCGTTAAACTAAAAAAAGACGTCGATTTAGACAAGTTTTTCAAGGTCACGGCATATATATGAAAAACAAAACATCAAAAGAATAAATTTTTAAGTTTATAAATGAAGCGCCTGACGAAATTTATCTTCGCTACAATTTTTGGTTTGGCGGGCGCATGTAGTCGAGAAGAATTAACAAAGATGTCTTTCGATTATATTGATGACAAAGGAAATATTTTATTGATAAATATCCCAGACACAAAAAACCACTCATTTAGAAGCTTTGCGATTTCTGAAAATGGAAAATTGCTAAATTTGTTGGGAAAGTATGTGAGTTTAAGAAAGCCTGAAACCCCACATAAGTAATTTTTTGTGAAATATAAGAAAGGAACTTGCACTGTACAATGTATCGGAATAAACTCCTTCGGAAAAATGCCAACAGATTGCAAGTTATCTAAAGCTTCCAAATCCTGGATTATATACGGGCCACTGTTTACGTCATTCCGCCGCCACAATGCTTGCAGATTCTGGAGAAGGAATAACGAATATCAAACGTCTTGGCAGTTGGAAATCTCCCAGCGTCGCAGAAGGTTACCTAGTAAGCTCACCAAGTTTCCAAATGGACCTAACAAATAAAATACTAAACTTCAGAGACGCTGTCGCTGGCCCTTCCACTAGTCAGCCACTTTCACCAGTACAGCCTTCCAACATTACCTCTTCTAACAAGTTACTCTCATAGCCACGGTTGCAACAATTAGTGCTTGCGACAAAGCAGTGGAAAACCGAAACTCCAACCTTCAAGTCCCCGACATTGGAAAAATTTCAGTATTTGCAATTAATTTACAGAATGCTGAAAAATGCACGTTTTATATTAATGGTAATATTATTTAATTTATTGATTTGTATTTAATAATAAATGTTTATTTTATGTTCACTTTTGGGTATTTGCCGCATGCTAGTAGAAAAAATAGTGTTATCGCAGGTTAGGGGTGACGGGTGAGTTGTTGTAATGAAATGACAGACACAGCAGCTAATAAGGAACGCGATATATTCCACTTGTTACATAAACACCTAACAATTGAACATATATACAGCTTGCTAAAGAATGACTATCGAGCTCGACCAGATAAATGCTAGTCGAGGTGCTCGTAAAACGGAGAACATGCCGGATTGAGAACTCAAGACAACTGAATATTTTCTCTCATCTTTCAAACTCCATCCTTTCATTGCCGGCCAGCAATAATGAAAAACCCAACTATGTAATTCCAAATTGTCCGTCTTACGAAAGCGTAGTCATAAAACTATTTGCTTGCTGGCAGTTTCGTATCGTAGGTAATCCGATTACCAGAAATTTAACTATGGCATTCCCAGTTATTTCCCCATAATAAACATTATTAGTCGGACAAATGACCCATTTCTGTTATCTTTGAATTTAAGAAGGAAAAGAAATGAATATGAAATATTTAGATAAAGATTATTTTCTTTGGAAATAAAATTTATGTCGGAGTTTTATTGTTGGTAAAACCCCTACAGTGTATCTAATACGCGTAAATGACCTTTCCGAACTTGATTGCTGGCCGAACTCCGCTGACGTGTGGTTCGGCCATCTGCAATCGCGGAAAAGTATCACTTTCCGCACTTGCTAGCTGAACTACTATTTTCTGAGAATGACTGGAAAGGCTCATCTTCCAAAATATCTTGATAAATGACTTCATGACTTCAACATCCATTTGTGAATGAATCTGAAATAATAGAGTTTTTAATCCAATATTTTAATTTTAATCTCTAGTTTTTTTGTTTGAATGATCGAAATGGATAATGAAATTTTGACAAATGTTCTATTTTAAATTCATCATCACTGGTCGGCAATGCACGGAAACCTGAAATATTCTCCGGTTATTCTACATTCCGTCCTGCAATGAAGCACGCCTTCGACGAACCGGCGAATGCATTCGCCCAAGGGTGAGGAACGAAGCAGGGCTGAGGCTGCGCCGCAGGGGATCGATGTTGCCCGGTTGGACGCTATTGTGTACCCGTCAAGAGGTTCAAAACGAACTCCACTCGTAAACCATCTTTATTATTGTTATGTACGGCGACAATTGAAAGTTGACGCAATGTTTGGTTTACAACTGAGCAACCAACTTTGACACCTGTGGAGTGGAGGCTTGAGCCCGATAGCTCTTTTTTGTGCAAATAAGGGCTGGAGAAGATGAAGCGTGGGTAATGGTATTATTGAAAAAGGTGAACGTCAAGGCGAATATCTTGAATATCAATGCAAGGCTAAGAGCTGGTAGGCCACTTTCACTAACGTGTTAGGGCCAATTTATGCAACATATCATTATCATAGTCATAATCACTATCACACTTCTAGTCTTAGTCGTTGTCTTAAGAAATTTTTATATTTATTTTATGCATCATAGTCATTGGCTGGAAAATTAAAAATTGACAGATGACAACACTAGCTAGCGTTTGAATATGTTTTAACTTGTACATTTATATGTATAACAAAAATATTGCCAGGTGATTCTGAAGTTGTTTAAAAAATAGTATTTCACGACATACTTTGCAAGAAAATGTTCCCTAGAATGCATATAAAAGCTTTATACATACATACATAACCAGACGATTCAACCTAGTGCTGTTGGAGTCCAATTATTATGGGTTCTAACCAAACCCACACCAAAAAAAATATCCACTTCAAAGTCGCCTACCCTAAGAGGTGTTTTTATATTATTTAAATGACAGTCCATGATGTTCGGTTATATTTAACTCATCAGTGATCTATCAAATCAAAATTACTTTATTTTCTAAAGAATGATTATTCCTCTTGACAAAGTGAAAAATAAACATCGATAACAAATGAATATAAGCACATTTTCCATACATAGAACGCTACATAGTCAAAATATATTAATACACATACATATAAATTCTTTACCAAGAAAATACTCAAAATACATTATTGAAATTGAAAACGGTGAAATACCTTCGCCTATACAGTTTTGCTGCCCGTGTCCAGACAAAGTAACCATTCATTACTACCATCAAAATTTGATATTGTTTATTTAAAATGAGTTGAGAGACTTGAACTCCGACGAATCCAATTCTGTCTGCACTGCAGCAATACTGCCGTCCTAAGCAAAAAAGCCGTATCTGCAAAATCTCTGAAGCTGAGAATCTGTAGTTTCGACCATCTTAAGTACGAAAAGTCTTAAACTTGTGTACTGAAGGCAAAATGATTGATTAACTTTGGCTATTTAAATCTAGTTTAATTTTTTCTTTGGTAAAAGATAAATTTATAGTGTTTCATGACTACAGAAACCGATATCTCCATATTTTTTGTAGATACGACTTTTTTGCTTAGGATGGCAGAATAATGCGTTAAAATTAAAAAGGCGAAACATAAATACGATTTTCTTAACAATATTGGTTAAACCGTATATACATTAGCTTGTTGCGAATATGTCCCATGCCAGTATTCATACAGGGTGGAGCTCCCCATATGACATGAAAATTTCTGCCCTCTTCAATATGCAGGGTCGCTAATATGTAATGAAACGGCCGATTATCTCCTAAAGTAAAATAGCTAACGAAAAATATTAAGATACAATAGTTTTAGGTTTTTTTTTAAATCTATTACAATAAAGAAAAATCAAGAATACAGGATCAGTCAAGAAGTCATAAGGAAACAAAGTTGTAAACAAAATTGATATCGCACATTATTTTCATAATTGTCTAGATATCGAATTTTTAAAGAATTTTCTTATAAATTATGCAAAAATACTTTAGTCCGTTAGGTTTATAGTCCACCAAGTAACCTTTGAAAGTTTCTAGCTCCATAACAATGGCGCGTCGTTCTTTTGTCTAACAGTGATGATCTTGACAAAATACATTTATCGCCGATTTCACCAACTGATTCCTAAACATAGAAAATACCTAAATGGGATTTATGAATACCCAACTGCAATTTGCGTTTCATCACATGTTAAGTATTGCTTAAGAGTGATAGGAAATACCTACGTTAGGTATATCCTGTCACTTTTAAGCATTATTTAACGCTTGGTGAAACGCAAATTGCACTTGGGCATTCCTAAATTTGATTTAGGTATTTCCTAACTTCAGGAATTAGTTGGTGAAATCGGCCATTAGTGTTTAAACAGGCTCGTAAACCGACACAACTGTAGGAGTTGGTCAAACCAAAAATCCACATTGGATGGAGGAAGTTCACACGCAACGAACACAAAAAGTAAATGTTTGGTGTGGCATTATTGTTAAAATTGTTGTTAAAATTGTTATTTCCGTCAACCGATTGCACCCCTACGCGCAACCCTCGGAAGTCTTCGAGAGACTTGTGTGAGCTAGGGAAGACGCAGCCATTACCTTTTAACGTGTGATGCCATGCACGAGACCGATGACCATGCGAGGCTTTGAACCCTCGACCCTTCGCTCCAAAGGCTAACGCTCTACCCACACGGCCACCACGGCCAGCACGGCCCATATTTTATTCGTGGACACATCGGGACTCTATTTTACGAACGGAAATTTGACCTCTGAACGATATTTATTACTTTTGCAAGAGCATATTTCAGAGCTTAGACGATCATTTTCGAACAATAACAATCCTAATTTCCAGGTAGAACAAATATGGTTACAACAAGCCCCATCTTGTTGTAACATCCACATTTTGGACGTGTGGTACGGGCATATCTAGATGAATATTTTGCTGATAAATGGATTGGACGCATCAGAGGGGTCAATTCAATGGCCAGCTAGGTCTCCCGATATAACCCCACTTAACTTTTTTCAGTGATGTCACATGAAAAATGTAGCCTACAAAAATATGTCGCACTAATATCGAAGTGTTGCAAGAAAGGATATGGCATGAAATTTCCACCATACCTCCCAAGAAGATTTTAGATATACATCAAAATTTTGTTTAGCGTTTTTTTATAATGTAGGAAAAATCATGTGTGTATTTCGACCACAAAGTCTTATTGCCTCGCTCCAAAACCACTCTCTTTGTCATTCGGCAATCTATCACTCTTTCGCTCTAAATATAAGTACAAATAATAAAACTATTGCGGTGGTGTTGCCTATTTTGACGTTGAGGGTCTTGTCTTGTTAAGAGTGTGAGTTACATACATCTGAGATGTCGTCTGACAAAATTAATCCAACCTAATACTTTGATGGAACACACACCTCCATCATACAAGATGGGAAAGTCACATAAAAGGCAATACTAATGTTGTCGAAAGGGTAAATCTGGTACACGGGTGGCTCTAAGACAAGCGATGGAGTAAGGGCTCCGAAAAAAATGGCGTCGGGAAATAAATGGCGTCCGGAAAAAATGGCGTCGGGAAAAAATGGCGTCCGGAAAAAATAGAGGCGGGACAAAGTGGCGTCCGGAAAAAATGGCGGCGGGAAAAAATGGCGATATACCAAGGCGAAACATTAGTCTAAGCCTTGGCACTCAATCCTCAATATTCCAAGCCGGGGTAATGGCTATTTCCGTTTGCGCGAGAGAGCTTCTTAGGAGGAGCTCTAGAAACCAATCCATAGTTATTCTCTCCGACATTCAGTAGGCAATAAAGGCACTGCAATCATGCAGGTTTTTTCCAAACTAGTTTGGCACAAAAACCTCAGCGACCTAGGAGTACAGAACAATGGGAAACTTGCCTGGGTACCAGGTCACAGGGGAATGAAAGCGCATAGATGCCCTAGCAATAGCGGAGACAACATCAAATCTCATCGGACAGGAATCAGCCTGCGGAAACCCATTTGGGGACATTTAGCAGGACACGAAGAAATGGGTTAAGAACCATCATCAATCCTTCAAGGATAACGCTTACAGTGATACTCACGGAGAGAAGATGATGATGGGGCCAACCGAACGGCTCTCAAGACATCTCGAACTGAGCTGGAATTCTCTCAGAAAGGTGGTAGGACTCCTAACAGGGAACTGCTATCTGTGAAAACACCTGTCTATGCTGGGAATACACCAAGCCTCCCCACTATGCAAATTCTGTGAAGAGGAAGAAGAAACAGCCTCCCTCATAATGTTCGAATACGAAGCCCTGACATGAGGATGGATATCTTCGGATACTGTAGTCCAGAAGATATCATCTCACAGGGAAACCTCGTAAGGAATCTCAAGGAGTCCATCAGAAGATCTAGAGAACTCACGAGATAGACCTGACAGCGGGGAGCAGAAAGGTTCTACTTAGAACTACCTGTACGTAGGCCGATGGCCAGCCCCGCCGAGTAATAATAATAATAAAAAAAAGTTTTTTCATAAATTGAGTTTTGGCTGCGTTTTTATTTATAAAAAAGCCACTCGAGTGGAACTGCATTATCTTCCCGGCTAGAATAAATTGATGCGCCCGAGAAGTTCGAATTTAATTGATTATTGAGAAGACGGCTGTAATATCTCACCGCAAGACAAGTATGCGCGAGGGGTCACTTTCTGGTTGAACCAACACTCTGGAAAACGTCAAGGTTGAAAAAACCGCCAACCACGTCGAATAAAATCAATCAAAGATAAGGCCGTAGTGAATAACGATGTACGATTGTCATTGTCTGCGAGCCGGGATCCGGCGATAGGGCAACAAGAATGCCGGCCAACATGGTTCCTCTTCGTCAGCATCAGGATGATGGATACCTTCTCTCCGATCGGACACTCTCGCCGCATCATAATGCATCACCTAGTTGAAACAAAAGAGAGTGGCGCACGGATGTTGGCTCTCGGCGGGGCTCTTTTTATCGAAAACGTCGACCTCTCGAATGGCGGATGCCTCGACGTATCGATCATACGTTATTTGTTGTATATCTACAGAGTGTCCCAGCTACAACTTGATATAAACTTTGGATTCCAAAAACCTCACGAAAGAAGTCCAAGGGTGATAAATCAGGAGATCTAGTAGGCCAATTTCTACTGATCCTCGCTTTCCAATCCATCTCCCATAAAAATTGTCATCTGAAACTTGAGTACTGGTCCGACAAAATGTGGAACCTCCATTTCGTTGAAACGTGAGTTGATTCCGAGTAGAATATATTATATATATATATATATATATATATATATATATATATATATATATAACGATTTCATGGTTTAGAGTTGTATCGAGAAGGTTAAGATACTTTTATTCGTTTTAGTCATAAAAATCATTGCAAATTTTGATAAACATACGATTTTCACAGTATTCTGAAATTATTGAAGAATATTTGCTGACAATAGTAATTCCTAACCTAGTCGTGGTTCCCAAATCACTGTGGGTATGTCACTGTATTGAAAAATAGTATGCTTTCAGAAATAATAGATTGGTATGTGAGACACACGTTTAAAAAAATGTCCTCGTGTGTTTCTGTACACATACCTTTGGTTAAATAAAGCCTGGGTATATTGGTGTATTCGATTTACTTCATTCATTTGAAAACTTTTGGAAATGGTTTATATACGAGAGAATATCAATTGTGATGTGCTAGAGCTATGGTTCAAATTTTCAATGAAATACATACAGTACGTGATACAATTGATTAATAAATTCAAGGACTCCAGATCAGTGAAAATATGAGAAATGAAGGGATCGCTGTTGTAAGACATGCAGTTATGGACGGCATTAAATCTTTGAGACAACATGCAACTATTTCTGGAGTTACTAAAAGCAGCATCAGTACATCTGAAAGAAGTAAAATTCTACCCTTCAGACCTAACAGACGTACAGAGTTTTTGGAAATCATAAGTCAGTTATTGATTGTTGACAAAGATTGCCTTTGGACATGTGAACAGGCACAACTGCATACACTGGAGTGACGTAAAGCCTCATTGGTACAGGAAAACTCATTCACAAGCTCCCCAGAAATTGAATTTTTGGCCTGGGATTCTGAAATACCATTAGGTCCATATTTTATTAATGGTAACCTATTCGGACAAATGTATCTTGAACTTCTTGATACAACTGTGAACTCAGAATCACTCAACTACTTGAAGACGATGATAATCTACTTGAAGGTCAGCCCACCTTTCAACAAGATGAGGCTCCTCCACATTTTGTCCCACCAGGCGGCCTATTCTCGAATGTCGAGTGAGATTTGTCGCATTCGACATATGTCGATAGAAATTGTTCTCAAATTCTCAAATGGGTTCAATATATATATATATATATATATATATATATATATATATGTCGCATGAGATAAATTTTGTCGAATAACATGAGCTGGCAACACCGAATTTTTAATGTTAGATCATGTTCTATGCCCCTTCTCTTGTAAAACGTTAATGATAATAACAAACAAAATGACATTTGCTTTTGGAAGTGAGATTACATCAGAATAAGTAAAGTAGAAACATGGAAAGTGAAGACAAAAAAAACTATTGCACCTAATATCAAAAGCGAACTTTAAAAAAACTTAATGAAAGAAAGAGAAAATGAGCCTCTTTTATCGGAGAATTGTTTAGTTAATCTGAACGTTTTAATACATTTTTTCTCAGATGAGAATGTAAAAGCACTCCTATAACTGGTATCTCTCGAGGCCGGTGATAAATTTCCTGATTTTCTAAATTTTCTATAGCCATTATTAAAGATGCCATTCTCTCACTACAAAAATCTCTGAAAAAGTATTAAAGAATGTTTTGACATTAACTATAAACTATAAATTTCGCATCTTATGAAATTCTCGCATTCGACATTTGCTTTATTTTCGATAGCTATTACTAAAGCTGTCATTCTCTTTCTACAAAAACCCCTGGAAAGTATCAAAGAATATTTTGACACTGACTAATCTATTGGACCCTACCTATAAATTTCGCACCTAATAAAAAGTCGACTGTCTTTGACCTTTCTACAATTTGTCTATCAAAAATTTGCGAATGCGACATTTGAGAATGAGAATATTCAGATTTCGTTTGACAAAGAGTATATATTATCTCGCATGCGACAAAATATGTCACGGTTTGAGAATAAGGTCCCTGTTCGTCAATTTTTAGGTGACATTTTCCCAGGGAGATGGATTGGAAGGCCATGACCAATAGAATGACCTGCTATATCTCCTGATCTATCGCCTTTAGATTCCTTTTTATGGGGATATTTGAAATTCAAAGTTTAAATCATACAGCCCAATTCTCTTGATGAACTACGCAGAAGAGTTGTATAGATAAGTGTCGTACAGTGACTCCAGAAATGTTATGAAATGTGCGAAGACATTTCGAAAATAGCCTATACTTCTGTATGAAACTGTATGGTTCACATTTCGAACCTTTCATAATATGATGATAACATTTCAGTTAATGAAAAATAAAATTATCTTCATAACACTAAGTTTTCATTAAAACTTCTAAATCACGAATTTGTCATATCCACTATTACGGAGTGATCTATTTAATATCGGGGAACCACTGTAAAAAAAATTTATTGTCCGATTTGAAAAAAAAAATTTCTAATTGAAAGATCTTCAATAGCTCTATTATACCATCATAACTTTGAAATAAAATTCAAAATGTACAAGCCTTCGATTTTTTTTTTTCAAATACGAAAATCTAAAAAACATGTTGGCAATTTTTTTTATCAAATTTGTCTACGCCATTGGATATTCGATAATATCGAATCGATGTTACAGAAATTACACGTAAAAATAATATTAAAATTTACATGTCTAAATGTCAAACTAGATTTGTGAAAATATTGTTAGTCAAACAAAATCGTTAGTACGCCGAACATTGAGGAAACTACAATTGTTAAACTCTTATAATGAACGAAGATATATTTCAAACTTGTGCAAATAAATTCGACAGTGTGAAAATACCATTCTCTCCAATGGTTACGACCAGACAAATACCTGACAGAATATATCTACTTCCCTGGCTAATACCACGACGGACATTCAAGTACATCTGGCAGACATGTGTGCAATGTTTCCCATGGACATCATAACGAATGTTTCTTATTCTAATGAAGGTATCAAATACCGATCGTATGTTTCACTTGACAGAGACAAAGACAGCTTCATGGTTGTTGGACCTAACTTGGCACTTATAGTAGTAGTTGTTCGAAAGTAAATGATTTTCAGTTTTATTGCTTTTTAGAAACCATTTTTAAAGGGTATCCAAAAGTTTAAAATATTTTTCGTTGAGTTCCACCTCATTCGAGAATTCCATAATTGAATTATTAGGATTGAATCGTAACAATAAAGCAACCCCGAATCGTAAGTTTTCAGAATGATGTCAGGCATTAATTAATTTGGATAACGAACTTCTTAATATTTTGGTCAAACAATTTTGTTGTGGATTTTATTTCGGATGTCTCTCCACAACCTAAATATTAGATGCTATTGGTTTCATAATAGTATTCTTTTTCTGTTTTTTTCTGGGCCCGAGTCTAAACTTTTTCAAGGGTGATTGTCAGAAGATTTCAAAACCAATTTTTATAGTGACAGTGCCATCTGCATAGGTGTAAATATGTCTACTAGCTTCAACATTCAAGAGATCGTTGGTTTAAAGATTAAATAATAGTGGTCCCAAAACTGTTCCCTGTGGTATCCAAACTCGAATGGTTTGAAAAATATCTAAGTTTGTTCCTCAGTAACCTATGTTTTCTAATTTATAAAGAAGTAATTCATGGGAAACTGCATCATTCTTTGGGTATTCAAGAAATGTAGTCATTCTGGGCAATTTTCTGTCCAAATAATCATCAATACTATTTCTGAAATGAAAAATGTCGATTTGTTTTGAAACAATTTTTTAATATCTAAAATCACCGTTTGAAATACCGTTATATTCTTATAAAAATATTTTCAACATTTTCTCAAATACTTTCGTGAAACTAAAAACTAATGTTATAGGTTTGCATTTCTTGATTTCATTCTTATCTTCAAATTCATGAATTGTTTAGCTAATGCCTATCTTGAAAGCTTTCAAAATCTCTCTGGAATCATAAGAGTGAATGGATTAGAAAATTGTGCATATTATGTTCTCAATTTCAACGATTTTGTTGCTTATGTCAAAATTAATTTTTTTTTCAGAGAAAAAAGGTGCTTCGATTACTTGACGTAAATTGACAAACTTATTCCAGCAACTATTTAAATTCTTCGTGAAGTTCTGGGATGTAACAAATCATTATATCAGTCATTGCCAGACATGCGGAGAGCTTGGTAGTTATTCATGAAAGGGCGAACATAAATTATTGGCGAGGACCAGGTGGAAAATGTTGTTTGGGTTCCAACCAGAATGAAAAAAAATTGAACACGAAAACGGATTTTTGCGATTTGTGGCGAAACATGTCCTCCTAGCAGAAAATGTTTTATAGGGAAGTTGTAGATAATAAAAAATCGAAAACTTTTGCACTTTTCGACATAACCTCAAATTAACCGTACCTACATATGGCGAAAACACAATTTTTCATTATTTAATTTTTTCTCGCTTATTGATGATTTAATTTAGAAGATAATTTGTAGAAATATGTCTTGTTTGGTGTCGACTAAGCATGATTTTTTCACGATTCAGCAGTGGGGCTCTGTGTCATATTGAAATTGAATTCTACTTATCGACTGAATTCGACATGACTGGTACTCTGTGCATAAAAATTATCGCCTAAACTCGACTATCGCGGTAGCAAGAAAGCAAGACGTCGAGACATGTCGTTTTCTGTGTTTAACCCTACTTTTCTGTTTCGATTCATTCTGTCATTGTTGTTTGTCAAATATGTTTATCTATATTACAATTTCGAATGCAAATAATATAAAATATCAAATTATGAGGGTACGGAGTGAACACCGGCAAATAGTCCCCGATATAAGTGATAAAAACCTTATTAATAACAAATAAATTTTATAAAATAGAGGACAAAGCAAAAGGTTACGCTCTTTGGCAAACTGTGAGCTTTTTGGAGAAAAATTTGTTGAAGATTGGAGAGTTGCATTCAGAAAAGTACAGTAATAGTGCAGAGTGCAGATCCGTAATACATTAGCCAGTGTATTTTTATACTTCTGTTTTATTTGAATTCAGGCATTGGTAGACTGGAAGTGAAAAACGAAGACAAAAGCTGCAAAATTGCAGAAGGATCAGCTAAAGGCAGGCAAAGTATTTCCAATAAATAGCAATGGTTACTTCTTCTATTGCCCTCGATACAGATTGCTGAGCTATAGAAAGATCGTGACTCCTACATATTACTCTTTGGTATATTTCTGTTGCATAAAAACTTAGGACAGAATTACACATTACATTAGGAAAAGAGTGGAGAGATATAGACGGCTGCAGGCAGTCAAAGCAGATGAAATCGGTGCCCGACAGGGCAAGGACGGCCAAGATACTGAAGCTGAGCCGCAAAGAACTCCGACTGTTGGTAGGAGTTCTAACCGGCCACTGCGGCCTCAGGAGGCACCTGGCTCTCATCAGAGTTGTGGCAGACCCACTATGCACGGAATGTGGGGAGAAGGAGGACTCCTTCCACTTCCTGTGTGAATGTGGTATTTATGGCAGGCTCAGACAAAAAGTCTTCAGAGTTACCACTATCAAGGAGGAAGAATTGCACTCATTGGCCTCATTGCAATGGAAGGACATTTTGACTTTCATAAAAAGGTCGAAGAGGTTCGAGCAGGTATCCGCCATGGGATGCGTGAAGAAGCCGGGGATTGCGAAAAGGGCCCGCCGAGACCTATTCGCTGACGCTTGCGCCCCCCACCCATTACCATTACCATTAGAAGACTAAAAAATCTCAATATTGGGGGTATAGTCACAGGGTTATTCAACTGATTCATTTGAGGCAGGATACTGTTAAAAATATATGAAGCCATATCCTTATTTACTCTAAAGAGTTCTTCAAACTCGTATCTTCCATTAAAAATGGATCTAACTCTTCTCTCATGGGTCAATTCTCTGGAAATTTTCTGAACGAACGTCTTCTAGCCTTTCGTCTTCCTCCAGAGATAATGAATTTCGTCCATTTATAGGCTACAAAGTGTAATAATATCATAATTTATTCAAAATGAATTAAAAGCACATGAAACTATCATCCGTTAAAAATGAAAAGGCGTGACATGGCAGTAACTTTGGTCACAATAATATGAAATGTCACTAGAATATCACCAAATTTTGGTAAATGCTTTTAGATCGGATAGTATGTCGCCGAACAAACCTGATGTGTATGCGACTATAGCACAGAGTGCCAAATAATGTGATCGTCGCTTGCGATAGTAGTAATCGACTGTAGAAAACGAGGGGTAGAATTCTATATGACACAGAGTCCCACTGCAGAATACGACTAGTTTCGAGTTAGGTAAATTTTTCGAAAAAAATACCCTTATATTCTATGAACAATTATTGTCTTGGTGTTTTTTTATATTTAGAAAGTCTATAAGTGATTATTCAAATTGTTGAAATGTCTACTTTAAAATGGTTTATTGATAGTTGTACCGCTTAAAATTGAAAAAAACGGACAAGTCTCTATGAATAATGATTTTTTAGTTGTGAAAAAAAAAAATAAAAACGATTTTAATAAATTAATTTTGTAGTGTCATTATTTATTCAAATATTTTATATGAGTAATTTAATATAAACTTACTTTTTGTTATAAAGATAATAGAGAAAGTCGAGAAATTATTGAAAATTTCGAGAAAATCATGATTCAGAGAGACTTTTTTTCTCAATTTTAAGAGGTTTAACGATTAATAAACCACTAAGTTACATGGAACATTTGAAAATAAACACTTATAGACCTTCGAAATACAAAAAACAACAAGACAATTGGCATAAGATCAAGATCAACAAGAAAATTGTTCGTGGAAGGTAAGGGTATTTTTTTCTAACATAACTCGAAACCTATAGTCGTCTTCTGAATTGCGAAAAAATCATGTTCATTCACCACCAAAAAAGACATATTCCTACAAATATTCAGATAAATTAAATCATTTATATGAGAGAAAAAAATTGAATACTGAAAAAACGACAAGTTTTTTGATTTTTTTTATCTACAAGTTTTCCTCTGAACATTTTCCGCATATTTTGCGTTTAAAATTCGTTTTGGCACCAGCCTTAAAAGTTTATAAGCTTCTTCATGCAATTCGCAGCAGCCAAATAAAAACACCTTATCAAGGGAACATCATCAGGTATCATCAAATAAATTACTTGTGAAAAACTTGGCAACCCGGCATCTCAATATTCTCGAACTGACGGCACATTGTACACTTTATTAACACCGACGCGAGAGACACTTTGATTTAATTGTCCCGTTTTCGCATCGGAATTTCGTCAGGTGCAATGTGGTACGCCTGGGAATTTCATCGTAGTGCATCTCGCGATTTTTGCGCGCCGAGATCCAGCCCGTCTTGACAGTTTTATTATGGTACGGGCATTCGATTGTTTATTTTTTAGTTTTACTACTTTTAATTGGACGGATCCTTGTGGTATTCTTTTTGGTTGCGGTGCGGTCTTTGTTCCGAGTTCAGGAACGTGACTCGCCATGCTAATCGGCGTTTCGTTTTGTGCTCCTTGTGGCGCTTTTCTTGAGAAAATCAGCATATTTTCAGTAAATGGAACTTATGAATTATTTTGACAATATATCTCCTTGCTTAACAACCAATCAGTGGATTTCAAATTTAGAAATTCAGTCGACAGAATCGGATGATTTAAATTATAAACGTCAAATTTATGTGTTTTGACTAGTTATCTTTATTTATCTTCTGTAGGACAACTATCTAATCTTCTAATATTTCACTCTAATAACAATAAATAAATTCAAATATGTGCTACACTGTAAAAACAGATTATGTCAAAATACATGATTTAATTTGGGATCAGTCAAGTAAATTTACCTTTCGAAATGTAAAAAATTGTAGCTTTACATGCTGACCTGTATTTTTTTACATATACTACAGAGTATTTTTAACAGAATGATGTATCAAGCAAAATTACAGGAAAAATGTAACCCTTTCGTAAATTTTAGTAATTATCATATATTATTTACTTTTTGTAATAGGTACTTTTACAGACACTTTACACATGATTACATACTCTCATTGTATGTTCACCAAATATGACTTGTAAATATGCCATTCGAGTATAGTAATTTTCAATATATTTGTATACATATTTCATGATATCTCTCCTATTGTCGCTTTCAAAACTAAATAAATTTATGTCACATTTATAATATGCTTTCTTTATTACAGTTTTCAGTGATAACTTTTTATGATTTCGAATTAAATGACTCTTGAATGAGTTATATCTGTGAAAAATACCACCGCATTCTGTATACAAACAAATGAAATAGCGGCAAGTCTTTCGATGAAAATATTGATGACTATATTATTGTCTCGAAAGCACACGAACAAAAAGAGCACTTGAACATCGTAACTATAGGTAGGTACTCGCCGTAATATTTCACTTTTTAATCACATCAATTCACAATTGAAAATGCAAACAAATGCAGAGTGACGTTCACGACAGCCTCAAGGATACAAATGCCGCATGCATGCAATCGCTGTCCTCTGATGCGCATGTACGCGAAGTGGAACAAGATGTCGCTTGAATTTACTTTTGCAGCAATGTAAATTCACATGTTTCCTGTGAGACTATGGAAACAATTGTAAATTTTATGTGAAGATGAGTAATTTTACTGTAAAGGCATGTAAACTTCATCAATTTTACGGGAAATTACATTAATAGCGGAAAAATTGAGTATATTTGCTATTAACGAACTGTAATGTAATAATACCAAACCTGTATTGTATAGTTCGCAACGATAAATAAACAAGTATTTATAATGTGATTTTACACCCTTGTTTTACAGTGTACTTCAGTTGCACTCAATAGTAATGAAAAGAAAAGTCTTAATAAGAGGGAGTTTTGTTATCAAATAAATAATAAAGTCAGTTTTTTCAACACTTGTGGACGTAAAAAAAATTATGGCCAATTTATGCAACATATCATTATTATAGGCACAATCACAGTCCTAGTCTTAGTCGTTGTCTTTTTTCTGTCATTAGTGTCTTTTTGTTCCATAGGTGGGATATCTTTCAATCATTTCAATTCCCTCTTCCTGACCCATTTTTTCCGGACACAATATACAATAACAAATAACAATGATCACAAGTCAAAACAAATCATTATTTCTATCATTTGTCGAATAGGTATCGCGCACATGCGTGTTGTACATGTCGTCCTAATCATAAGCATAAAAATTGAAAATTGCCATCTTTGAAGGTCATATTGCATAAATGTCCCACTGAAATGTACAGTTTTAATTTGATTTTGTGATTAAGACAGTGACTATGATTGGGACTATGATAATGACAATGATGAATAAATTGGCCCTCAAAAGGTTTATTGGAAATCTATTTCTTGTTGGGACTGGGAAATTTCTTCATAAATTCGATGTGGATTTGCAAAAATAGGGGGAAGTGGTCTAATATCGACCAGCCGGCATTATCGACCACCACATTTTTTTGAAAGTGGCGCGTAATTTCAGAACTCTTATAGGTGCTGCTAACTGGCGACGTTGTTGCGAAACCAACGAAAGCACATGTGACCCGTCAGACGTGCGTTTATAGAAACACAAAATAAAATTGTTTGTTTACGAATTTTGTTACATATTTCACGCTTCAGAAAATAAGGTTTGTATTTTTTGCTTATTTTTGTATCGAAATGTTGATCAAGCTAAAGTTATTAGTGTATAATTGTCAATCTATCGTGGTATTTATTTGCAACTTCATAATTTTGAGGTTAGGCACAAATTTGATAAAAATATACTTGTATGTTCATGATGGGTAATATCGATCACGGTGGTCGATATTACCCATTACAGTGGTCGATATTGTACGCTTTGTTTTTAAATGGGACTTTTTCTCTCATTTATAGATGCCAAGAAATTATACTAGAAAAACTGCCCGTTGTTCCTGGACAGAAGAAGGGATGAACCGAGCATTAAATGCGATCAACCAAAACCATTGTTCAATTAGAAAAGCAGCTATGCTCTACTCGGTTCCATATGGTACCCTGCAGGACCGTCTTAGAAACCGATTTCCAGCCAAAAAAAATTGTGTTAGGAAGAAAACCTGTCTTTTCTTACGAACAAGAAAATTTGCTGGCTGATCATGTTATTAAATTATCAAACCTTTATTATGGATTGACAGCAAACAGTATTCGGAAAGTTGCATATGAGTATGCTGTGTCAAACAACATTAAAAACAACTTCAACTCCAATAAAGGAACATGTGGACAAGAATGGCTATATGGTTTCCTAGGGAGACATCCCCAGCTGTCCTTAAGAAAGCCAGAAGTAAGAATAGAGTATTGGCTTTCAATAAAGCAGATATAGATGTCCTTTATGACAACGTTGCAACACTCATGGAAGAGCACAATTTTTGCCCGGATCGCATGTACAATGTGGACGAGACTGGGATAACAACTGTACACAAACCATCTCGTATTCTGGCACCAAAGGGAAGAAAGCAAGTTGGGTCCATTAGTAGTGGAGAGCGGGGTCAAACCACTACTGTAGTTTGCTGTATGAGTGCTGCAGGACATGTACCACCAATGTTTGTTTTTAAAAGAATGAGAATGAAGGAAGGATTGAGTAAAAATGGTCCAATTGGCTCAATCTATCATTGCTCAAAGTCCGGTTGGATGACCGAGGAATTATTTCCAGAGTGGTTAAAACATTTTTGTAATTTCATTAAAGCCACCCCTGATGATCCTATCATGCTCATTTTAGATAACCACACCTCACATTCTACTTTGCAGTCCTACAATTACTGTCGAGCAAATGGTATCAAAATGGTTTCTCTGCCTCCACACACATCGCATAAGGTTCAGCCATTGGACGTGACTTTCTTTTCTGGCTTGAAATCTGCATACAATCATGAATGTGACCAATTTATGAAATCACATTACTATGAATCAATCGCTGTCACAGATGTTGCAGAGTTATTTGCTAAGGCTTATAACAGAGTAGCTACGATTGAAAAAGGTATAAATGGTTTCAAAAGTACAGGACTATATCCGATGGATAGAAATGTATTTAAAGAGGAAGATTTCACTCCAATACCTAACTCGCCTACTGCTAGAGAAGATATTGGCATACCAGCTCCAGTAATTGATGCTAATACTTTATCTTTGGCCTGCCCAAGTTCCGTTGCTGGTCCAGGTCCCGTTGCTGGTCCAAGTGGTTTGACATCTATTAACAAGCGTAAGAAAACAATTCCTGACTCGAAAAAAGCAAGAAAGCAAAAACATTCTGAAGATATTTCTTCAAACACTGATGACGAATCATCTTACGAGATACAAGAAGTGTATGACGATGAGGCTACAGATGATGAAGACAAAACAATACAAATCAAGAACAAGTCATTCGAAGAAATGTATCCAATACCTAAACCTAAACCGAGACAAAGCAAGAGAAAAAAACAGAAATCGAAAATTTTGACCTCGACACCGATAAAGGAAGAATTGGAAGAAAAAGAAATGAAAAAACAACAGAAATCAGCTGGTATTGTGAAAAAACGCGTATTTTGTGAAGATAAAGGAACTAAGAAGCCAAACCAAAAGAAGAAACAAGAGACCAAAATTAGGAATAAGAAAGGAGTTGTTAAAGTAATAGAGGAAGAAACACCTTCAACATGTTTTGGTTGTGGTGAATTCGGAGCAGATAATGAAGAACGGTGGCGGTGTAGATCATGTGCTACATGGTTTCATGCTGCTTGTACCCATGCTGAATTGGCAGACGACTTTACATTATGTAATAATTGCGAGTAAACAATTCTCACTTAGTTATTCATTATCTAACATTTTGGTCGATATTTCCCATTAGTGGTCGGGTAATATCGACCTTACAACCGTTTTGTATTTTTAATATTTTTTCTAAATAAAGGGTTATTTGAAGTTCAATTGTGCTTACTTACCTACTTTAAACATCAGTCAATATATTCACATTAATACATTGTTGTTTCAATGTCACGTATTTATAATATAATATATTTACGTAAAGTGGTCGATATTAGACCATCTTCCCCTAAGCATCAAATTTCAACTGATTCTTTCAATGTATGAATTTGGTAAATACCTTGTTTCTGAATAGCTGATGTCTTCAGATTTCTTGAAAAAGGCTTACGTTGACGAAGTAGAACTGGAAATCAGTCTCCTGGACTGTCTCAATGATGACTCTGGGAAAATATTCCGACTAGGAATGACTGCTGTCTTCAAATCTAATTTAGTTAATTAGTTAGTTAAATTAGGTACTTCGGTTATTTCTTTGTAGATGATTCGTTCCTGGTCGTTTTAGTGTTATAATTCATTTTTTTAAATAATCTTTTCTTGATCAAATTTCAGTTTTGTAATTCTTTCTCAACTTGTTTTTCTCCACCCTAAGAAACCAAACTTCGCTTTTTCTCCAAACGAACCAATCACTACACTTTTTACTTTACACTTTCACTTTTCATCTTTTGAATTATTACCAAAAATAGTATAATATATAATAAATACAAAATAAGAATAGAACTAAATGTGCGAATTAGTGCCTTCCTCCTCATAAAAGAGAACAACGGCCTCTCCGCTCATAAGCGATTCAGATGAAAAAATAATTCCTAAATCTATTAGATATAATCTTTTATTTACAATTGTTCATTTGATTCTCAATTTCTTGACAGAAAAGCATTTATATTAGTTATCATTTCAATTTCTAAATTTCTTTTTCTATCACACTTGACAGTTCTCTCAAAGTGTTACAAATTGTATATTATATATTTTCAATAATTTGTTCTTTACAAAGAAATCGAAATAATTTTAGCTTTATGTGGATGCTCAACTTTTAAACAAAATAATGATAATAGTAATAATGTTCAAAACACTGCTGATGCCAAAATAGGATTGATTAAAGGCAATTTTAAGTTTCACTAAGATAAAATTAAACATTTCCACTCATTTTCTACAAACTTTTTTTATGTGTATATACAGGGTGGGTCACGGTCGATGGTACCTTAGACGTTTACGGAGAACGGGATATGGGATCATTATGAAAATTTGGTTTCTCAAGTAGTTGCTCTTGGTCTATCTATCTAAAATATTTTCAGCAATGCACCGTTGCCGCTTATACCAGAAAGTATCAGCATCTTTGTTATTTCAAATGGGTCACCCTGTATATTACCGCATTTTTGTCATTCCTTTCTGATTATTTCTGCTTCACACTTCCCTATACCTATCTCTAACGGTTTTTGAGATATTGGTAATTTTCCATATTTTTTATGCAAAACATAGCTCGAATTGAATGTTTATTTCTGCGGTATTTGGATTCTTAGGAAGTTGCAATTTTGTGTTTAGTTCATCAAGATCATGTACATTGATTCTGTATAGTAAAGTTTGTTATGCGTTATACAGGGTCGATCAAAATTCATGATCTTACTGCTAGATACGAAAAGGGTTGAAAGTGCGTTTTTTTAAATGGAACATCCTTTATGAAATATCCTGAAAGATGACTAAATTCCCTTCGAATTGATATATCATGTTCCTATACCTAAATAGCCAGAATTCCGAGATAATAGCAATGTTCACTTGTTCAATGTCTGATTTGAATACTCCTATTTCACTTTCATTATAAAAATTCAAGAGGCCTTCTAGAATTAATGAAGGAATGTGATATATTATAAGTTATTGGTGGCCTCTTGATTTTCTCACATAATTTACCTTGAAATTTTTCTCCCAAGTCGCATAAATCTGTTGAAAGGTTACTAAAAGTTGTTAGCACTGATCTCTTATCGATTTAAGCTCCTAATTATGCATCGTTATTGAGTATTAGGTTTGGCCAACCTTTGGCGAACAACTTCTATTGAAAAATTCAATAGTTTCCATGAATATTCATTGAAATTCATAATGCTACGTACTTGTTGAATTATTGATGCTTTCAAAAATAAAAAATACAGCATATTTGCTCGTATAAATTAGAAAAAAATATTTGAAATTTTCTGAATACCTTTCCGCTCCTCTTCAAACCCCAAATGCACAAATTATTTATAATAAAATAGTGATATCTAATAATTATTTCATAGGTAGTTGGAGTAGAAATATCTATTTAGAATTAACTCACACGCGTTACCACGTGACGAACTGCTTGAAATAGTCGAAACCATAGGATTGAAATTCTTCTTCGTGGGCCCCAGTGTACCTAACCTACCTGTTGATATACTGATTAACCTCGAAAATATAATTTTACCAATACTCACATCGAAAATGGGTCATTTTTAATGACTTTTAAATATCAAAAGAGGCTATATTTGAGTGCTAATTTTTTTATAAATACTGCTTATGCCGACACTTTGTCATTCCACCACTACGTTTTCTGTTATTATTCAGTATTTCATTTAAGTATATATTGTATTCGTGAATACAGAAGTATTAGTATTGTTATGATATACCTACATAGTAGGTATTAAAATAGAAATAAAAAACTTACAAAATCTTATTTTTGGAATAGGTAGCTGACTCATATTTGATAGCTTCATTCAATTTAGAATGTTTCTTCATCAAATACATATTGAATCCTTGAAAACAATGATTCTTCACTCTTGAGCTGTTTACTTCAATATAGAGGGGAAAGTACAAACTATGAAAACAGACATATTAATCAATAAAAACAGTGCAATTTCTATCTGAATAATTTGAGATATCTCGAATGAGTTCATCTGATAGTATCAAATAATTTAGTGGTCTCTGAATTTTACAATTAGTTATTTTCCAACGGCCACAAGTAACGTATATCGCACTGTATAGCCCCAATGAAAGTGGCTTTTTGTTACAGGTGTGCGAAATACTTTCCGCACGTGTGCGGATAGCTGTCAAATTAACAATTTCTTTTTAGGTCCACCGCTGCCTATTGCTATCAAATATATATTTTTTAGATTCATTTATATAATATTTACATTAGGTTCCAAAAGAAGCATTCCGACATTGTGTCGACTTCAATACGAAGCCTAAATCGTTTCATATTTTTTTCTTCTTGGACCCTAGAGATCGCGCTGAATACACAGGGTTATTCAAGTTATTCTACTTGAATCTTGATGGACAAAGAATTTGATTTTGAAAAAGTTTTTACCCCAGGATAGACGGGGACCTATAAGCGCCACTTTTAAAAAATATTTTCATGTTGAACATGGTGTGTCAAAAACACGAAACGTATCAAAGTTGTTATTTTGTCATTTTCTGATTTCACGATCAAAATAAATGCAGGTTTCATAAAGGTAAAATGGGAAATAAAATGGGAAGTCGTTTTGAGCCCACAGTTTTTGTTTGAGAATTTTTTTATTTTTTTTGCATTACTCAATGTTTTTGTGTAAATTCCGGAACTTAAGTGATTTTTGGTTATGATAATTTTTAAGAAAAAAAATTTGAAAGACATGATGAATTAAAAAAATTGCGACTTTCCGGAATTCTTATGGAACCACTGAGCCCATACAAAAAATATCTCCTTTATGAAATCAATGATTTTTGCAAGAAACGGATTCTACGATCGGGAAATTTATAACTGATTGGCGCTGTAATCGAGAACGGACAGGTGCTGTGTTGCCAATGTTCATCGAGTTCATTATCTCCACCCCCACTCTTGATAAGTATGCCACCAAACCTTATAGCTGAAAGGGATGAGGAAGAAATTTGACTTTTCGGTGATGGTAGCTCTAAAGTTTTAATGCTTAAATTCTCAACCGATGTTTTCTTATTTTCAACCAAATTAAAGAAGAACTTTTACATCGCATTTGTGAAATATTCACTAACTCATACAAGGTGTGTAAAAATTAACCCAAAATAATTACAATCTTTAAACGACATTATCTTGTTTAATTTAAATGGAATGTTTTGTACTTCTGTTAACAGTAGATGTCAACTCTAATTGTTCATCGAATACTAGTAAACGTTCCTATAGCTAACTCTTCACGTTCTCAAGTAAAATCCACATTTTTATTTTGCAAACTGATTTTAAGAAATGAATTATTAATCAAGTCGCGTATGGCATTTTGGCCAATCAGAATTGATTCAAATAAACAAAGAGATTTGTTAATGAAGGCGTTCATTTTTCAATATTTCAAATGTGAAATTTTTGGCGGTCACGACTATTTTCGAAGATACAGGTCTATTTTTTTGTCAAACTTCAACATTTGACAGATCAAATTTCTGTTATTGAAAATACACAAAATTTGTCTCTCTTCCAATAGAAACACCACACTTGTATTCATCTCTATCTAGCGAAAAAAATACTTTTTTTTAATTCACCCATCTTCAAAACGTGAACAAATCACGGGCTAAAGCCGGCCGAGAATCCATGAGAGCCGACGAAAAACGAACAAGAATAATTAAAAATACCATGATTTGTTTTCGTTTTGACGAATGGTGAATTAAAAAAAAATAACCGGTAAAAAGAGATCGGTGGAGTATTACTGGTCCGTATCAAACAGATAATCAATCAATATAAATTACAGTTTATTTGATTTGAACAAGTCAGATGTCAACTCGAATAATACTCGATTCTATTTTTTTCGCATCTAGAAACAATTTAATTCGATGTCAATGAATTTTTCTCTCTTTATTACCAGTTTCTGAATCATGTTGGGTCGGTCCACCCCATTGAAGAGCTAATTTCGAAATTCACTATACAAAATAAAAACGTATCGAGTAACAAAACAACTCTAGATTCTATTCTATCCTTTATTCCCGACATCCGACACGTTCTCTACTAACTATAGAGAGAAATATCATGCAATGAAATAATACACTGGGAATTATCTAGGTAAACATATGTCGAGCACTTTTCATTATGTGCTATATAAAATACCGATTTGTAAGGATAGGACCCTTCACAATGGCTTAATATCTCTCCACCGAACAATGCCAGAAATAATCATAGTAGTAGCGGGAGGTGCTTTTTAAGGGATACCTTTCAGCTATACACAGGAAGTGTTCGTTATTAACTTATTAGATGCCTTGTATATAATCAATGTTAGGGTATTGGCTCAAATCAAACAACAAGCCTTCCATTATCCATTTTTTCTTTTAGGATCTGCTGATCATGGATCATGACTTATAGTACTTTACCCGCCTGTTTTCTTACCATATAGAATATTATTATTGTCGTCTAGTCTATGGGGCCTGTTCCATTTGTTATATTTTTCAATGCCTGATTTTCCGTTGTGCTCTCGCATCAAAAAGAGTTTCACATTTATTTCGAGTTTACCATATCCGTTAGTACTATTCTACCCTGATTATTTTTTAGAGATATCCAGATAGAGTTTTCATTATATTTCATCTAAAATATTTTCATCGAATATCTATTTCTGGTTATACCGAAAGTTGCTAATATATTTCTTTCAAATGAGATACCTAATCTACTACCCAATTCTACATAGTTGCAGCGACAAGAATCATAGCTTTCATGCTCATACAACAAATACTTTACCACATATTATGGTTAGTAGTAGTTATGGGGGGAGTCCGCTACCGCAGCCATGCAAGAAGACCCATAGGTGCCCGTTTCGTTATCCCTTGTTTTCCACATACCTATATTACCTCTCCTAATCATCCTTCTCGAACCTCCGTGACTAATTCAAGTTGATTAGTTTCTCTTGTTGGAGTTTTTCAACTCCAAAGGTTTCAAATCTTAACCTCCCATACACCTTGCACTTGCCAAAGAAGAAAGATGAAGTTTCTTCGTCTTCTTCATATTTGCGGCAAGTAGGGCTAAGTTCTATGCCTAATAGTGTTAGGTGTCTGGCTAATATGTTGAGTCATGTTGGTTCTTGGCGGTTTTTGCCTGAGGGCTATGCCGTTCTTGACTTGCTCGAGCCGTCCACACAGTCTTTCGACTGTTTGCAGCTAGTATTATCCCTCAAAAGTTCGTTCGGTTCTTCTTCCGGTTCTTTCAGCTCTTTCCCCATAGTTACATCATCGCTACAGCTCTACAGCCAGCTCAGATTCTCCTTAATTGCTATTATAGGATTGCTATAGACTTTTGAATAATCCTATTCACATAGGGCGTTCATCTTGGACTAACTCCAGCTCTTGGCCAAACATGATGGGTGGCCTAAACCATCTTTTTTCCTTCGTTTGGTGCTTGTATGCGTATGCTGCTCATGCTTGAGCCTCTAAATTTCCTTCTGTAAGTTTACCCAAGAGTCAGCAAGAGCACCATATATGGGGAGAGAGGCAACTTCCCTAATAGACCGTCAGATAGTGACAGATTTAGGTGCCCCATTTTCACATACAAGCCTCGAATAGGGTTGAAAAGTAAGTCGATGTTGATTAAAATTAAGGGAAATTTACGAGTGGCTCGTGGGGAAAACATATGGAAAAATCAAAAAGAATTTCCATTAAATTTTCCGACGACAAAATCTACTTTTCCATTCACGCCACTCAAGCCATTATGTTTTTCGGTGTAGTGACGATGTAGGTTTTCATAGTTTCGATGGGCTTGCGTGGGAAAACCTGTTAAAATCTCGATTTTTCTTTACAAAATTACAGCCTCATTTTAACCCTTTAGCCACCTTCAACACTCAAGCCTTTGATCTTCCGAAGCCAGGTTCTATTAATTAATGATTAGGTGAACACGGCTCGCGTTAAAATATGGAAAATCGAATTTTCCATGGAAAATCGAATTTTCCATGGAAAATCGAATTTTCCATATGTTATCCCCAGGAGCCACTCGTAAATTTCCCTCCATTTTACTCAACGTCGATGTACTTCTCAACCCTATTCGAGGCTTGTATGTGAAAATGGGGCACCTAAATCTGTCACTATCTGACGGTCTATAAGGGCAGCCCTCTTCACCCCGGCTTCCATTCTGAGCCCCCCGGGTTACTTCAACCCTCCTCCCCGTTAGCGACGATACAACCCTACTGACCATCTAGTGAGGTGTTCCTCTGGCTAAAATTGAAAAAAAAAATGTTTTTTCCGTTTACCAGCTGTCGTCCCCTTACGAACGGCAGCATTCAGAAGTCGAAACTTGTGCGAGCCAAGGATTAACGAGGTCTTACCTTTTTACGTGTGATTCCTAGCATTTTCTCGGGCCATCATAAAATTTTCTGCAGTCGCTATGGTTTCAACCATCGTCGACTGGCAGCCAAAGTGATTGAAACAATGTCGCAGGTAGGTCGACTGAAGGTGCGACTGCAACTTTTATAGATACTATTTATAATGGAATCGACAGGGGAAAATTTGTAGCTGCACTTTTTTTCGACTTCTCCAAGGCATTCGACTCTATAAATGTTGATATACTTGCCGACAAATTATATGCAGTGGGTATTAGGGGAAAATTCCTTGCATGGATTATATCCTATATGAAGTTCAGGAAAATATATGTGAAATGGGATGATACGGACTCAGATCTATTCAATGTGGACGTTGGGGTTCCACAGGGCTCAGTCTTGGGACCTTTGCTATTCTTGATTTATATAAATGACCTACCACAACATATAGGAACAACATCATTATCTCTTTTTGCTGATGATACCTCTATTTCAGCAGAAGCTGATAGTCTCGTTGAACTGCAAGACAAACTCAATATGATAGGTAGGAACTTCTCAGTATGGTGTCGCTCTAACAGACTAATTCTGAATGCAGATAAAACGGTGCTGGTTCAATTTTTTGGAAAAAAACACATTGAACAAGACATACATGTTGAAATTAATGAGGTGGCAATACATCCATCAGTAACTACGAAATTTTTAGGAATCTACATTGACTCTGATTTGAGTTGGAAATTTCACGTCAATTACGTTTGTAAGAGAATCAGCAGCAGTTTTTATGCTCTCTTACAACTTAAGAAAGTGTTGGACGAGAAAAATCTATTAGATGTTTACCACGCAATGGTAAATTCTGTTCTCTCCTACAATATACTTCTGTGGGGCAATGGAAATAACATAACTCGCGCTTTTATAGCTCAGAAGCGAATAATACGTATGTTATACGGTCTTCGTCACACAGATTCATGTAGACCTGCTTTCAAAGAAAAAAACATTTTACCATTACCATCTATTTACATATACAGTTGTTTGCTTTATGTAAAAAAGCGCGAGTCTGAGTTTGAAACTAACTCCAAGTGCCACAACTATCCAACAAGAAATGGAAATCTTATTAAATTACAACAACACCGCACAACGTTGTTTCAAAAGTCACCCATTTTAATTGGTTCGAAGTTATTCAACTGCCTGCCTCCAGATATAAAGAGTATACGTTTAATTTCTACCTTCAAAAGAAAGGTCAAAGAATATCTTCTGGAGCGTTGTTTTTATTCCATCGACGAATATTTTGAGTACTCATTCACTCCCGCGTAGATCTACTGTCTATCATGTATCGTGTCTATATTAGTAATTTATGTATTGTGTATTTATACATTTATGTGTTTCATGTTCAATCTGACGATTCCTATGTCATTGTGAAATGATCATTTTAAGGAATAAAATATTTATTATTATTATTATTATATTTATTTAACCACTTGGCTACCTGGCCTCCTTCCACACCAAAGAACTCTCCTGAGTTTGAACCTTAATGACCTTTCAATCCTTTGCACAGTGTGGAGGTCCGATTTCGTCGTCCTTAATGCTGATTTTCCTTAGGGGCACCTCCAACAGGAATTAGTTATCGAAGTATTATACAAAAAATGTATGAAGAGCAAATGTGATATTGAGAAAATAAATTCAGAGTTCTTCAATAACCGTATCAAAACATGACATTTCGGAACAACAACATCTCAGTTTTTTCAAATGAAATGACTACTTATACTTGTTTGTCATAATCGAAAACATCATTTAAATCATCATTGGAAAATAATGTATAATATGGAAATATATACGAGGATATATTGAGAAATTCTTAGCCTACTATAGAACCAAACAAAATTTCAATGTCAAAATATTTTATTACTCAACATATTCTCCTCTTAATTGGATACATTCATTACAGCGAACCTGCAACGTCTCTAGACCTTTCAAAAAAAATGTTTTTTCTTGCTCTGCAAACCAGAGCTCCACAGCTTTTATTACGTCCTCGTTGAAAGAAAATTTACGACCTTTTAAACTTTTTTTTAGTTGAGGAAAGACATGAAAGTCGGACGGAGCCAAATCTGGTGAATAAAGGGGGTGTTCTAGTAATTCAAACCCTAAATCACGAATTTTTTGCATGGCAACATGAGATTTGTATGCAGGGGCGTTGTCCTGCAAAAACAAAACACCTCTGGATAGCTTTCCACGTCTTTTCTCTTTAATTTTTCCCGTAGAGTGGTCAGTAATGTCGAATAGTAATCTCCAGTTATTGTTCTACCCTTATCCAAAAAATCAATCATGATTACTCCATGGAAATCCCAAAAAACTGAAGCAAGAACTTTTCCAGCAGATTTTTGGACACGAAACTTCTTAGGTCTTGGAGAACCGGAGTGTTACCATTCCATCGATTGTTGCTTTGTTTCTGGATTGTTGAAATGTACCCAAGTCTCATCCATAGTAACAATTCGGTTTAAGAAGTCTACATCGTTTTCAAATCGAGCACAGATCGAACGCGATGCTACTACCCTTGCACGCTTTTGATCAACATTCAAACATTTGGGGATCCATTTTGCAGCAATTTTTCTCATTTCCAAATTGACGTGAACTTTATGATGAATGCGTTCCTATGAAATATTCAGTGCTTCAGATATCCGTTTTAGCCCAATTCGACGGTCTGTTAAAATCATGTCATGAACTACGTCGATATTTTCGGGGACTGACACAGAAACTGGCCTTTCCGATTGGTCATCATCTTCAATGGAAAATTTACCTCTTCTAAAGCTTGCAGTCCATTTTTTCACGGTCGCATACGAAGGACATTGATCACCAAGGGTATTAAGCATATCTTCGTATATCTGCTTACCTCTTAATCCTTTTAAATACAGGTACTTGATGATGGCTCGATACTCCAATTTTTCGATTTTCACAATTTCGGTGGACATATTTTTTCTTTTAATTTATTGCGTAACTCTGGTTTACTTCTAATAAGTTATTGTTCGTTGTTATGGTAACGCAATATTTTGTTTATGCAGGGAACTGTTCTAGGCTTACTAGATATTAATACATCCTCGTAAACTACCCAATGCCTGGTTCAAATTTAGTTATTCCTGTTTAAATTTCCATTTTTCATTCAAAACAAATGTGAAGGTAATATGGTTTTTTCTTAAGGAAGGTACTACGAGTTTTCAATATTCTGGTTCTCCTAAACAACTTACAGTTTTCTTTGCACAAATATGTTTTTTTCAAATAGTTTCTTGAACCCCCCTATTGTTGTGAGATTAAGAAATACTTTGGCTACTCGGTCTTGATCATATCTTCCAATTCATCCTTTTGACATTATCGACTCCAATATATTCCATATCTCCAACATTCAGGGTCACATATTTTGACTTAGCCAGAGTGTACCAGTTCCGCCAGGTACTTCTTTTTGAATCTCTGTCAAAAACACTCTCGGATCCTTTGAATATATCGGTGTCTGGTTGAGATGATTTCTGACGATCCCATCCAAATCTGCTACATCACTGCTTGTATATCACTGATAAACAAAGCTGGAGTTAAAGGGCTTTAATCATTATTGTTGTCTGAAATATATGAAAGAGGTCGAGAGGTGATCACTGTCTCAGATCGCATAATAAAGTTAAAACTTCTTCATTCGTAATTGATGCTCTTCATAGATTTCTTCGTAAAATTTCTTGAAGATGATGATACGGACTACACGTTCCCACCATCTTCCCCACCACGCAGCTTTTGGTGGAGTACAATTTTTTTATTGAAATGTCAGGTTTGGGATATACCAACGAAGATTTTTCAATTTAAAATAGTATGCGGATAGTGTTATAAAGTTGTCAATAGGAAATGTGGCACGTTCTCTGGCAGGTACCTAGATAAGCCAGCTCTAAGGAGTACTTGGCAGAATTTCATCAAGTTTTGATAACAGAGACAGATATAGTGGCATAAATTTTTGAAACGGTTTCACGTAGTCCGATCCTATTTGCAAAACTGTATCTGTGGCTCTTTTGATGTCTCTGTGATCTGACCAGAGATATTGTTGTTTCAAAGCAATTGAAATCCTTTTGTCACCTCACGTTTCAAAACTATTCTGAGATGTGAGAAGTTGAACAGAATTTCCATCCCCATTGACTGGGTAAAGTACTTTCTATTCTGAGTACTAAGTACTGAGTCCTTCATTGTCATTATATATTTCGAATGATCATAACTAATTACCACACTTAAAAGTTCCTCATTAAGCGAAGTGGTCGAGGTGTTAGAGCGTTTGGCTTCCACCCAGACAGTCCGGGTTCGATCCCCGGTCGTGTGTCACTGAGCTGAAGTGGTTCGGATTCCACTTTTATTTAAACTGTCGGTCCCGGATCTCCCTTGCTCGCACAAGCTCTGCTTTTGAGGGGTTTTCTACGAAAACATGGGAGTTTCGTAAAAACAAATTTAAAAAAAATTAAAAATTAAGTGTCTAGGAATCATCTCATCCATTCATTAGTTCTCTGACAATTAAACTGAAACTATGTTTTGATGAAAATCTAGATATATTTGAAATGAGGATTCATTAGACAAAGTAATTGCTGTGTTAAAACATGACGGGTCGACTATATAATGGAATTATATATGTGAAACCAACCCGAAAACGTATTTTTTCCACGCCTATGGTATCTAGATGTAACCCGAGAAGTTCGCTATCAGTCGAAACAATCGACGAGAATAAAGAGTTGATCCATGAATTACACACAGCACACTGGACGTATGGTATGGGCTTTTATATTTAGAAGAATTTTCGAAGATACTTTGAATGCGATAAAGCGAAGAATAAAATGAAAATAAAGTTTACTGCCATCATTATTTCCCATGGATATCATGTTAAACTTCGAAGTGAAATACCACTTGCCACTTGATGAGGAAAATAAGACGGAGACCAATAAAAATATGATACGAGGAGAAAGGTACGGCTATAGCTGAAGTTACCTGATATTATATTAACATATAGTACACAATACCCCATTAAGAAATTCTTAAAGTATTATTACCTACCATTTCAACTAAAATATTTACTACAAATATTACGAATATAATAACTGATAAAAGAAGGAGAAGTGAAGACGAATTGAAAACATAGTTGATACGAAAACATTTTCCAAACATAAAGTTATCGACATATAAAGAGATTGGTATGAAGATAATCGTGGACAAAGTGGCAGACATTTGCCAAGGAAAGAAATATCCTAGGACCAAGGACCATGTTAACGGAGAATAACATAAAAGGGCCTGAGGACATTGAAATGCCTTTCTTAGAAAATACAGAAACTGTGGAAATTCCAAAACAACGTTTATATTTTCAGTTCAGGACCAAAACCATTGTTTTGGAAATGGAAAAATAATTGTGAGGGAGTGGTGAACTCAAGTCGTACAAAAATTTGAGGAAGGATTAATTCGGAAAGGCCTTTGAGGTGCATCGGAAAATCATCGAATTGATATCAATATATTATGTAGAATAGTTAACACAATGGGAACAACCTGGATTGAAAAAGTATGTGGTTGAAGTGAAAATGGATAACTCATTTGAAATAGAAAATGCCAATGACCAAGAATCCAGCATCCTAAAAAGTAAAAGGGTTCATAAGAAAACGGTACAATTTATATTTGCGAAGGTGCATCCTTATTAGATTAATGCAAGATGTTGAGTTATTAATCTTATATGAAAACCCATTTTAATGATAATATAATTATAGGATTCATTTCATAATTTTGTATTTGAAATAATGAAACTCATTTATAGTCTTTTATAGTATCCTAAAAGATTCAACAAAATTATCAGGATAAATACCTATGTATACAGGGCAATTCAAATTCGACCCCCACCATTGGGATCTCCTAAACTACAGGAGATACGTCGAAGTTCAAATTGGGGCAAAGTTGCGTATTCTAGTGCTTAACAAAATACTGTTTTGAAACTTTAAAATTCCGAGTATTTCCGGAAATATCGGGAAAAAACTGAAAATCGGAATTTTCGTTTTTATTTTTTTATTTGACAACATAGCTCAAAACCAAAGGTACATTTTCATTGATACTTTTTTTCAGCTACACGTTTTCATGTTCAGATTTACTATCCGACGTTTCGTCTTCTGGCATTCATCATTAACTTTTTTTCTGTTATGGGCGCCATATTGTTTTTTTATACAGAAAAATAGTGATTCTCATTCTGATTTCATTGATGTATAATTAGTTATGATTGGCACTTCTGAAACCACAGATATTAAAAAAAAAAACAACTTCATCTGAGATGATCGAAAAATTTTGTTTAATAAACACTAGTTGTCAGAACTCATTAGTTTGCACAAATACTTCATTCGAAATGCCCTCATTCTCAAATCAAGAAAAACGAGATATGTTGAAACTTTATTATAAATTTGATAGGAATAGTACGAAAACAGCACCAATTTATTTTGAATTATATCCGGAAAGACAACAGCCGGATAGAACATTATTCGGAATTTTGGACAAACACTTGGCTGAGTACGGTGCGTTTCAAAAACCAAGAATAAAACATGGAAGCAGAATGGAACAAAATATCAGAAGTAACTTATTAGCCGAGGTAAAATAATTGTTTATTCCATATTCGAAGAAGTATAATTATCTTTGGTACTTTTTTAGATAAATGCAGATCCTTCCAAATCAACACATCAAGTCTCGGCAGAAATGGATGTGCCACAGACGAGCGTTTGGAGGGAATTCAAAAAAAGTGGTTTGAAATGTTATAAGATACATATTTCACAAAAATTACATCCAGGTGATCCTGAGAGAAGGATGGAATTTTGTAGCTGGCTCTCAAATAGGGTAGACCCTACAAACTTCTTGAAAAACATTATTTGGACCGACGAAAGTACTTTTTCGAACTGTGGTGTTTTTAATAGAAATAATGAGCACATTTGGAGTGAAAATTATCCACGACACTTCAGAGAAGTCAGACCACAAGTTCAGTTTCGTTTGAATGTGTGGGCTGGAATTTATGACGACCGAATACTTGGACCTCATTTCTTCTCTAATACTTTGATCGGGGTAACCTATCTTCGGTTCTTAAGAAACGAATTCGAAGAATACATCAATACGTTTCCCCTTGTTAATTATAACAGCTGCTGGTTTCAGCATGACGGGGCTCCTCCACACAATAAAATAATAAAAGAGCAGTTTGTGAATATTTACACCAAAGATTTCCTAATAGGTGGTTAGGAAATTCTGGACCAGTGAGATGGCCGGCAAGGTCACCTGACCTTACAGTTTTGGATACTTTCTTGTGGGGCACTTTAAAGAACAGAATCTATGGATAGCAAGAATATGACAAAGTAGATGAACTTAGAGACAATATCATCACGCAATTCAGGTCTATCAGAAGATGGGATATTGTTAGGGCTGTTCTTAATTTGAGACGACGAGCTCGGTTATGTATTCAAGAGGAAGGCCATCATTTCGAACACTTGTTGTAATACTTTTTGTTCATTTTTTACAAGCTCATGATTTCATTCTTGTTTTTTGAAACGCATCGTACTCAGCCAAGTGTTTGCCCAACATTCCGAATAATGTTCTATTCGGCTGTTGTCTTTCCGGATATAATTCAAAATAAGTTTGTGTTGTTTTCGTACTATTCCTATCAAATTTATAATAAAGTTTCAACATATCCCGTTTTTCTTCATTTGAGAATGAGGACATTTCGACTGAAGTATTTTTGCAAACTTACGATGTTTAATGCGTTCTGACAACTAGTGTTTAATAAACAAAATTTTTCGATGGAGTCATGACCATCTCAGATGAAGTTTTTTTTTAATATCTGTGGTTTCAGAAGTGCAAATCATAACAAATTATACATCAATGAAATCAGAATGAGAATCACTATTTTTCTGTATAAAAAAACAATATGGCGCCTATAACAGAAAAAAAGTTGATGATGAATGCCAGAAGACGAAACATCGGATAGTAAATCTGAACATGAAAACGTGTAGCTGAAAAAAAGTATCAATGAAAATGTACTTTTGGTTTTGAGCTATGTTGTCAAATAACGATAGATTAAAATAAAAACGAAAATTCCGATTTTCAGTTTTTCCCGATATTTCCGGAAATGCTCGGAAATTTCCAAGTTTCAAAACAGTATTTAGTTAAGCACCAGAATACGCAACTTTGCCCCAATTTAAGCTTCGACGTATCGCCTGTAGTTTAGGAGATCCCAATGGTGGGGGTCGAATTTGAATTGCCCTGTATGTACACGCGTTTCTATTGAATATGCAAGTCATAATGTAAGTAAGACATCATACTTGCATATTTTTTAATATTTCATGTGCCTTGTTACCTACCTGCGGCATACATATTTTACACGAACAACTTAATTAATATTATGCCTTTGTGAGTATGCTGATTTATTGATTATAGTGCCTGGGAACTACGGATTTTTTACAATCAATTGATAAGTGTTCTTATTAGCAGTCTAACAGGGAAGTCATACTGGTACGGATTCTGCAACTTTGGTATTAAGAGGTATTGAGATTATTTTGGGTGGAAAATTAATAGCAGATTCTCTTTATCTGATTTGATGTCTCTTTGTTCATCATTTTTGTGTAACACAAAGAAACATTTCTTGGATTTAGCATGACTGTATTGACTCAAGTAAATAATTTGTTTGAATGATAATGAGAGTGATTTTTTTTGTTTCAAAGAATTTATTTGCTCAAGAAATTTCTCAATCGAAAACAAATATATGCATAAATGAAAAAAATTCATATCTCGAGTCGAAAATATAATTAATTCATAGTAAGAAAACCTTTGTATGGAGGTAGAAACCAATAACTTATTTTCTTGATTTGAAACTATGAATTTCTCATAATAAAGATAACATTTATTCACTTAAAAAAAACAGTTTATTTGAGTAACACAGTAGTTACTTTGATAAAAAGTATTATATATCAATTAATCAGAATGAATCTTCCAATCGTTTTTTCAATAATATTACTCGTTTGAGCCAAAATGTCAATTACTTTGATGTGAATAAAAATGATATATGATGACCGGCGTCTTTAAAAAAAAAACGGCAACTTTTAGGCAAGAGTAATTGAGGTATACTACTCAGATACATTCCCGATACACCCATTGAGAAACTTTCGACAAATTTCGACTATAATTATTTTATTTGTTCAAGCAAATTGATCAAAAATCATTCCTCTGTACTGTCACTGTACCAAAGCTATAGTATATTTTAGCGTTTACTGTCCAGACACTTTCATAGAAGTCAAATAAAACACTTGAATATAAAGCAAACAAACTTTGGAATTTATTTCACTCTTTCTTTCATAGATTTTCAGTAAATTAAGTGAGAATCAATGTCCCTAGCTTTTATCGTCATTCATATGTCACAATTTCAAAATTCACTAAGTAATTGTACATTAGATGACGCCTTTTCAGTTGTGGCTGTTACAGAAGGTAACTTGAAGTTTCACGAGTTCAAAAATATGGTTGTTGATAAAAGTCATTGTCGTGGCAATTTGTTACTGGTGGATTTAGAAGGAAATCGTGGTGAGTCACACTCAAAAATATCATTCCTTCGATTCTTATTTCAGGAACATTAATTTTACAGTTTCCATTCAAATATTATAGACAATTCATATTATTCTCGAGTATTTCCTTATGCAAAATGTGAGAAATTCACAGAAACATTGAGAATCGTCATTCCTCTGGCGTCATTCCTGGCTCCTTGTCAGACAGAGGAATTATGTTACTATAATCTAGGTTTTTTTTGTAGTAAACATTGGGAATTGTTTAAAGTTCAGGAGGACAGTTTAATAGATCATGTTGCAAACATATTGCTCTATTTTTTGCTTATTGGCCTTTAGATCAAATACATTGGCATCAGTAGTAATTTCAACTTTGTCAGCATAACTTGAAACCATTGGTTAGATCCAAATATTTTACTGCTGATACTATTGAAAGCGATAGTTTCTTTGAAATTGGTGGATTTATTTGGAACTTTTACTCATTCCAACAATTTGTTTTTTCAAGAATAAAAGTTTTCAAAAATTTACTTAGAAATTTCATTGGCTAATCCATAGCAACTGAAGTAAGTTTACTTGAACTGTTGGTGAACTTGGTTTGTACAACTCGCTCTCAGTGGAACTCGAATAATATTTATTGAGCTTTAGATATGAGACCATGCCTTGCTGTTTTCGTAGACCTCGTAATAGACTACAAGCCCATATAACAATTTGGTGAGGTCATTTGACCCAGGAAGAAACATATTCAGAACGATGCTGCTATGTGAAAAAATAATCTTAGGCACTATGCCGTCAATTCTTAGTGGTGCAAATGACTGTAATAATAATAATAATAATTTTTCAACTGAAGATGTGCTCTTCCGACAAAATATTCTTGTACGGCATTCCTCGCGTTGGTAGATTATGAGATAATAATCTAGAACCTACTGCCGTACAAAAATAATGGACTAGAATCCAGGATTTTTTTTTGAATTTTTGGAAACTGAATTTTTTTTCTGGCTTCCGGTCCCATTATTCTAGGTTCTAGGAGATTATTATTTCATAATCTACCAACGTGAGGAATGCCGTACAAGAATATTTTGTCGGAAAAGCACATCTTCTGATGAAAAATTAGTATTATTATTACAGTCATTTGCACCACCAAAAATTGACGGCAAGTTATTTTTTCATATAGCAGCATCGTTCTGAATATGTTTCATCCTGGGTCAAATGACCCCCCCCCCCCAAATTGTTATATGGGCTTGTAGTATATAAAGGCATTTGATACCGTATAACATGAAATAATGCTTTCGATACTGGAAAATATTGGTATAAGGGATAACTGTCTCAAATTATTGAATATTTGTTATATTTTAAACTTGATTTTTACTAGTGGCATAGTCCCTTTCCGATTTAAAGAATTAAATACAACACCAATATTCAAGACTGGAGAAAAGAAAAAAGCTACTAATTATAGACCTATAACCGTAATTAACAACTTCGCAAAACTTTTTGAAAAATGTTCGATAACCAGAATACTCCATTTTTGCAATAAAAACAATATTTTGTCTAATAACCAATTTGGATTCAGGGAAAACCTCTCAACCGAATCAGCAGTTTTTCAATCAACAAACTCGGTGTTTGAATGCTTTCAAAATAAACAGAAGTGTATGACAGTATTTTTAGACCTAGCTAAAGCTTTCGATACCGTTAATCATGAAATTTTATTTAAACGCCTCGAAAGCAATGGAATCAGAGGCTTTTCACTTGATATATTGAAAAACTATTTGCTGAACAGATCTCAGGCTGTTAGAATTAATAATTCCCTTAGCGAATCTTTACCAGTCAACATGGGGGTTCCACAGGGGGCAGTATTGGGCCCTATCCTTTTCCTGTTGTACATAAATAGTATATTCTGCATTGAAAATCTTAATGGTAAATTAACGTCTTATGCTGATGATACTGCTGTGACGTTTTCAGGTGAAACCTGGATCGAAACAATTGAAAAAGCTGAAAAGGGAATGAAATTAATTTCTATTTGGCTTAATAATAGTTTATTGAGTCTCATAATCGAAAAAACAAAATTTATAGCTTTTTCCGCAACTGCCAAAGATCAACCTAATTTTCAGTCCATTCAAATCCACAATTCCAACTGTCACGTGCCCACGAAGTGTCAATGCCCAACTGTAAAAATAACCCAGTCGATCAAGTATCTAGGAGTTATGATAGATCAACATCTGCGCTGGAATGAGCATATTTCATATACCACAAAAAGGTTGCGTAAATTGATTTACAAATTTTATCAGCTCAGAAATATCCTGGATAAAAAGACACTTTCAATTATATATAGTGCTCTGGCTGAATCTATCATTCGCTACTGTATCGTTGTATGGGGCGGTACATCAAAACGACACTGTTTAATGTGGAGACAATCCAAAATACCCTGCTTAAAATCCTTCTGAAAAAAAGTAGAAGGTTTTCCACCGCATTACTATACGAAGAAGCAGGTGTCTTCAATGTGATAAAACTCTACTCCTATCATTGTCTCATGTGGGTCATAAGTACACCCTTGACCTATAGAACTCACCAGTACATCACCCGTCGGAACGTTAATTTGGATATTGAGGTCCCTTTTGTTAGACTTCGCCACAATCAGAGATTCGTCACTTATATAGGACCTAAACTGTTCAATCAATTACCTTCTGAATTGAAAAATATCTCCAGTATCAAAATAATGAAACAGAAACTAAAAAACTTTGTGAAGAATAATTTTGACCGCCTGAAAGCTACACTAGAAATCTAGATTTGATTCAATCAATTTATTTGCCATACTCATATTTGCTCGCGAACATGAGTCATTTTGTCTATGTTTCCTCCCCACTTGTTTTCAGTTGAACTTTTTAATAAAAAACGGTGATGCCGCAACACAAGCTTGCTTAGGTGGCATCTCTAATACAAATCTGAATATAGAAAGTCCAGTTATTGAATATAAGTGTATGGGAAATTATGTATATAAGTATATTGGCTATTCTATGTACTCATGTTTTATTATTATTAAGATTATTGTCCTCAGCGCAATATGATTATATTGTCATGTGTACTTTCTAGTGTATCCTGTAAGCACATTACTTACTGAATAAAATTACTTACTTACAATTACTTACTTACTTACAGTTATCTTGAGAAGCGTCAACAATGTGTTAAAATAAATGAAACGTTCAGCAAGTTGGGCACAATAGGGTGCGGAGTACTTCAAGGTACAGTGTTAGGCTCAATACTCTTCTGAATCTATGTGAATGATATACCGGGTGTCAAGGAATCTATTAGACCAGTCATAACTTCTAGACCATTAGGTGTATCAAAATGAGATTTGGTATAGATAAATGGTATGTGAAGAGGAGAGTTTTCACATATTTTTCACTTTCCGGTCACTCCCGGTTTCACCGGAAATGGCTCCGGGTCTGAATTTTTAAATGGAACACCCTGTATATTGTAACATTTCTGTATTTCTGAGACAATTCTAGATCAGAATGTGACATTTTCGAAAGTTTTTATGTCTACTTAATTTTTTTGGAGTCACTTTTGAAATTACATCTAAGTGGCCATGATCGGAAGTAAACTAATCTAAGAACCTCAGGTGATATCAGAATATTACAATCGCGTTGTTTTAGTGACTAGTATGATACATATGAATAAGATAAGTTGGCAAAATTACGTTTTCGTGTCTAACTATTATTTTTCAAATGGCGACCATATTTTGACAAGCACTTTCCGAATAAAGGATATTTTGACAAATCTAACTATACTAATTTATTTGCGATTGGATTAACAAATTTAACAAAATTAACAATAATTTCAGCGATGCACTTACATTTTTTTCAATATCCTAATTTCTTAAAATTTTCACTATAGTAAATTTTCAAAGTGCATTCCTCCTTTTTGAAGACACATTTCAGCTCGTTCAATTGTTTCTCCCAACACGTTTCGTGTGGCGTTATACTTCTAAATGCCTATAGAATCCTTTCTTCTAAGATTTCGAGAGTGGCTGGGGCTGTTGCATAGTAGACCCTTTCTTTAACATATCCCCAAATGAAGAAATCTAGCACAGTCAGATCCGGTGAGCGGGCAGGCCACCGTACTGGACCATTGGTTGCAATAACTTGATTATTGAAATGCTCTATTAGGTAATCAAGAACGTATCTGGTATTATGAGGGGGTGCTCCATCTTGTTGGAAGTAAATTTGCCGTAAAACTGCTAAAGGTAGTTATTAAGATGATCCTCGATTTCATTTTGAAGAAAACCTAAGTACCTAGCCCCTGTTAACTGACCTTGAAATAATATTGGTCCAATTATTCTGTTCCCAACGATACCAGCCCAGACATTGAAGCCAAACCTTTCTTGAAAATTGCCCTCTCTCATTGCATGTTGATTTTGTTGGGCCCAATACCGATAATTTTGCTTATTAAACAAGCAATTATTTGTAAATCGTGATTCGTCGGAAAATAGAATAAAGTTGATGAAATTTGGGTTAACTCTATGATTTTGAAGCAACCAATCACAAAACACTACTCGTCTATCGCCATCGTCAGCATACAAATGTTGATGTAACTGATATTTAAATGCTCGGTATCCGTGCTTTTTCAATATTTTTATTGCTGATTCGTGAGTTATCTGCATTTCTCGACTAATTTCTCTTAAAGAAACCGTTTTTTCAACCTCAACCATAGCAAGAACGTTAATCTCAGTCTCCTCATTTATGATAAACCTCTGTTCTGCCTCTCGATTTCCCTCTTGCCTAAAACGATTCTCAACATACGGAAAATACTGATGGGATGGATGTTGCCGATTGGGATATCTCTGACCATACAACTCAGCAGCATTCCTTGAATTTCTGTGACATTCTCCTAACAATAACAACATATCCACTTTTTCACATTGAGTATACATTATTTTGACGGACAAATGAACTAAAATTTAACGAAAATCAAGAAAATTTTACCTTCTGCTCTTAAAGCTTATGTCACTGTCATAACCTAAGTGAGTGTTTTGTTCTGCAAAGAAGACTTGATCGAAATAACTGCAAAATATTATGCATCATGCCTATCCTCGGCACACTTGACAAAAGTAAATAAATTATTATGAAGTATTTTCCTCAGTAATATTTAATTTATGTTCTTATTTGTAATCCAATCGCAAATAAATTAGTATCGTTAGATTCGTCAAAATATCCTTTTTTCGGAAAGTGCTTACAAAAGTAAATGAATTATTATCCATGGCACACTTGACAAAAGTAAATAAATTATTATGAAGTATTTTCCTCAGTAATATTTAATTTACGTGCTTATTTGTAATCCAATCGCAAATAAATTAGTATCGTTAGATTCTTCAAAATATCCTTATTTCGGAAAGTGCATGCTTGTCAAAAAATGGTCGCCATTTGAAAAATAATAGTTAGACACGAAAATGTTATTTTGCCAACTTGTCTTATTCATATCTATCATACTAGTCACTAAAACTTCGCGATTGTAATATTCTGATATTACCTGAGGTTCTTAGATTAGTTTACTTCCGATCATGGCCACCTAGATGTAATTTCAAAAGTGACTGCAAAAAAATTAAGTAGACATAAAAACTTTCGAAAATGTCACATTCTGATCTAGAATAGTCTCAGAAATCAAAAAATGTTACAATATACAGGGTGTTCCATTTAAAAATTTAGAACCGGAGCCATTTCCGGTGAAACCGGAAGTGACCGGAAAGTGAAAAATATGTGAAAACTCTCCTCTTCACATACAATCTCATCTTGATACACCTAATGGTCTAGAAGTTATGACTTGTCTAATAGATTCGTTGACACCCGGTATTGTCAATTGATTGTAAAGAAAAAATAATCAGTTTTGCGGACGCTATTTTTCATAAAGGGGAAAAATGATGTAGAAACCTATTTCTCTTTAATAAAACCATTTTTTGACTACAGATTATCAGCTATCAAGATTGATAAATCAAACTTTCTATCTTTCACTATACAGGGTGATACTAAATAATGTCATTAATTTCAGATAGTGATTCCTTGTCATATTTTATGAAGAAAATTTCATATGAACGTGTGTCCTAAATTGCTTCGTTTCCGAGATTCAAAGTTTCAGTTAAAAATCGCTATTTCATCAATTACTCAATTAGTAACCTCATGGAAACAAGCCCCTTGTAACTGCCGAAGAACACACCCAGTTTTCATGAAAATTGGTGAAAAGAATTTTGAGTAATTAATAAATCACCGATTTTTTATTAAAACTCTGACACTCCGTCACTTGAAAACAAAGCAAGTTAGGAAACAATTTAATATGAACTTTTTTTTTAAAAAATATGACAAGGAATGATCACTTAAAATTAATGAGATCGTTCAGTATACCCCTGTATATGAAACAAACATTCCAAATTTTCATAATCTTTCGCTTTATGCCGTACCGGAGTGAAACTGGCAAGACGGCATCGCCAGCAAGACGGACAGCGCTACGCTTCGATGAAGTTGTACCCGGTATCGCGGCGGAGTATGGGTAGTCATTGAATCACGTTAATTTTTGTCCGTGTTGATGAAATATTATTATATGAACCTGCTGAAGAGACAAGAACCGATCACATATTCAAAGCAGTATAATTAATTGTTACAAAGAAAACTCTTCATTGAACTGATGAAATAGAAGTTGATTTTGTTTACCTCATTTGATCTCCTCCCATAATGTTTCTGACTTCAAATAACATCTTGTTGCATTTTATTCATAGTGAATAATGAAACATGATCTATTGAATACGATGAATGTGAAATTTGATTTTGTAGCATTCATTTGACGTCCTTCCCTCTTTCTAGAAAAATTGGAAAAAAATGTTTCTGCCTGTCAATATCATCTTGTTGGGATTTTTATCGTGAATAATATTACGAAAGGATGTGTTGAATACGTTGAATGTGAAATTTGATTTTGTAGCATTCATTTGACCCCCTTCCCCCACTCAAGAAAAAATTTAAAAAATGTTTCTGTCCTTCAAAATCATCTTGCTGGAATTTTTTTCGTGAGGAATGTTGAGAAATGAAGTGTTGAATACGTTGAGTGTGAAATTTGATTTTGTAGCATTCATTTGACCCCCTTCCGCCACTCAAGAAAAAATTAAAAAATGTTTCTGAGTTTCAAAATCAGCTTGCTGGGATTTTTTTCGTGAGGAATGTTGAGAAATGAAGTGTTGAATACGTCGAATGTGAAATTTGATTTTGTAGCATTCATTTGACCCCCTTTCCCCACTCTAGAAAAAATGAATAAAATGTTTCTGCCTTTCAAAATCATTTTTCTGGAATTTTTTTCTTGAGGAATGTTGAGAAATGAAGTGTTGAATACGTCGAATGTGAAATTTGATTTTATAGCATTCATTTGACCCCCTTCCCCCACTCTAGAAAAAATGAAAAAAATGTTTCTGCCCTTCAAAATCATCTTGCTTGGATTTTTTTCGTGAGGAATGTTGAGAAATGAAGTGTTGAATACGTCGAATGTGAAATTTGATTTTGTAGCATTCATTTGACCCCCTTCCCCCACTCTAGAAAAAATGAAAAAATTGTTTCTGCCTTTCAAAATCATCTTGTTGGGATTTTTTCAGTGGAGAATGTTGAGAAATGAAGTGGTGAATACGTTGAATGTGAAATTTGATTTTGTAGCATTCATTTGACCCCCTTCCCCCACTCTAGAAAAAATGAATAAAATGTTTCTGACTTTCAAAATCATCTTGTTGGGATTTTTTCAGTGGAGAATGGTGAGAAATGAAGTGGTGAATACGTCGAATGTGAAATTTGATTTTATAGCATTCATTTGACCCCCTTCCCCCACTCTAGAAAAAATGAAAAAAATGTTTCTGCCCTTCAAAATCATCTTGCTGGGATTTTTTTCGTGAGGAATGTTGAGAAATGAAGTGTTGAATACGTCGAATGTGAAATTTGATTTTATAGCATTCATTTGACCCCCTTCCCCCACTCTAGAAAAAATGAAAAAATTGTTTCTGCCTTTCAAAATCATCTTGTTGGGATTTTTTCAGTGGAGAATGTTGAGAAATGAAGTGGTGAATACGTTGAATGTGAAATTTGATTTTGTAGCATTCATTTGACCCCCTTCCCCCACTCTAGAAAAAATGAATAAAATGTTTCTGACTTTCAAAATCATCTTGTTGGGATTTTTTCAGTGGAGAATGGTGAGAAATGAAGTGGTGAATACGTTGAATGTGAAATTTGATTTTGTAGCATTCATTTGACCTCCTTCCCCCACTCTAGAAAAAATGAAAAAAATGTTTCTGCCCTTCAAAATCATCTTGCTGGGATTTTTTTCGTGAGGAATGTTGAGAAATGAAGTGTTGAATACGTCAAATGTGAAATTTGATTTTGTAGCATTCATTTGACCCCCTTCCCCCACTCTAGAAAAAATGAATAAAATGTTTCTGCCTTTCAAAATCATTTTTCTGGAATTTTTTTCTTGAGGAATGTTGAGAAATGAAGTGTTGAATACGTCGAATGTGAAATTTGATTTTGTAGCATTCATTTGACCCACTTCCCCCACTCTAGAAAAAATGAATAAAAGGTTTCTGCCTTTCAAAATCATTTTTCTGGAATTTTTTTCTTGAGGAATGTTGAGAAATGAAGTGTTGAATACGTTGAATGTGAAATTTGATTTTGTAGCATTCATTTGACCCCCTTCCCCCACTAAAGAAAAAATGAAAAAAATGTTTCTGACTTTCAAAATCATCTTGTTGGGATTTTATCAAAGGAGAATGGTGAGAAATGAAGTGTTGAATACGTTGAATGTGAAATTGGATTTTGTAGCTTTCATTTGACCCCCTTCCCCCACTTTAAAAAAAATGAAAAAATGTTTCTGCCTTTCAAAATCATCTTGTTGGGATTTTTTCAGTGGAGAATGTTGAGAAATGAAGTGGTGAATACGTTGAATGTGAAATTTGATTTTGTAGCATTCATTTGACCCCCTTCCCCCACTCTAGAAAAAATGAATAAAATGTTTCTGACTTTCAAAATCATCTTGTTGGGATTTTTTCAGTGGAGAATGGTGAGAAATGAAGTGGTGAATACGTTGAATGTGAAATTTGATTTTGTAGCATTCATTTGACCTCCTTCCCCCACTCTAGAAAAAATGAAAAAAATGTTTCTGCCCTTCAAAATCATCTTGCTGGGATTTTTTTCGTGAGGAATGTTGAGAAATGAAGTGTTGAATACGTCAAATGTGAAATTTGATTTTGTAGCATTCATTTGACCCCCTTCCCCCACTCTAGAAAAAATGAATAAAATGTTTCTGCCTTTCAAAATCATTTTTCTGGAATTTTTTTCTTGAGGAATGTTGAGAAATGAAGTGTTGAATACGTCGAATGTGAAATTTGATTTTGTAGCATTCATTTGACCCACTTCCCCCACTCTAGAAAAAATGAATAAAAGGTTTCTGCCTTTCAAAATCATTTTTCTGGAATTTTTTTCTTGAGGAATGTTGAGAAATGAAGTGTTGAATACGTTGAATGTGAAATTTGATTTTGTAGCATTCATTTGACCCCCTTCCCCCACTCTAGAAAAAATGAATAAAATGTTTCTGACTTTCAAAATCATCTTGTTGGGATTTTTTCAGTGGAGAATGGTGAGAAATGAAGTGGTGAATACGTTGAATGTGAAATTTGATTTTGTAGCATTCATTTGACCTCCTTCCCCCACTCTAGAAAAAATGAAAAAAATGTTTCTGCCCTTCAAAATCATCTTGCTGGGATTTTTTTCGTGAGGAATGTTGAGAAATGAAGTGTTGAATACGTCAAATGTGAAATTTGATTTTGTAGCATTCATTTGACCCCCTTCCCCCACTCTAGAAAAAATGAATAAAATGTTTCTGCCTTTCAAAATCATTTTTCTGGAATTTTTTTCTTGAGGAATGTTGAGAAATGAAGTGTTGAATACGTCGAATGTGAAATTTGATTTTGTAGCATTCATTTGACCCACTTCCCCCACTCTAGAAAAAATGAATAAAAGGTTTCTGCCTTTCAAAATCATTTTTCTGTAATTTTTTTCTTGAGGAATGTTGAGAAATGAAGTGTTGAATACGTTGAATGTGAAATTTGATTTTGTAGCATTCATTTGACCCCCTTCCCCCACTAAAGAAAAAATGAAAAAAATGTTTCTGACTTTCAAAATCATCTTGTTGGGATTTTATCAAAGGAGAATGGTGAGAAATGAAGTGTTGAATACGTTGAATGTGAAATTGGATTTTGTAGCTTTCATTTGACCCCCTTCCCCCACTTTAGAAAAAATGAAAAAATGTTTCTGCCTTTCAAAATCATCTTGTTGGGATTTTTTCAGTGGAGAATGTTGAGAAATGAAGTGGTGAATACGTTGAATGTGAAATTTGATTTTGTAGCATTCATTTGACCCCCTTCCCCCACTCTAGAAAAAATGAATAAAATGTTTCTGACTTTCAAAATCATCTTGTTGGGATTTTTTCAGTGGAGAATGGTGAGAAATGAAGTGGTGAATACGTTGAATGTGAAATTTGATTTTGTAGCATTCATTTGACCTCCTTCCCCCACTCTAGAAAAAATGAAAAAAATGTTTCTGCCCTTCAAAATCATCTTGCTGGGATTTTTTTCGTGAGGAATGTTGAGAAATGAAGTGTTGAATACGTCAAATGTGAAATTTGATTTTGTAGCATTCATTTGACCCCCTTCCCCCACTCTAGAAAAAATGAATAAAATGTTTCTGCCTTTCAAAATCATTTTTCTGGAATTTTTTTCTTGAGGAATGTTGAGAAATGAAGTGTTGAATACGTCGAATGTGAAATTTGATTTTGTAGCATTCATTTGACCCACTTCCCCCACTCTAGAAAAAATGAATAAAAGGTTTCTGCCTTTCAAAATCATTTTTCTGGAATTTTTTTCTTGAGGAATGTTGAGAAATGAAGTGTTGAATACGTTGAATGTGAAATTTGATTTTGTAGCATTCATTTGACCCCCTTCCCCCACTTTAGAAAAAATGAAAAAATGTTTCTGCCTTTCAAAATCATCTTGCTGGGATTTTTTTCGTGAAGAATGATGAGAAATGAAGGGTTGAATACGATGAATGTGAATTTTGATTTTGTAGCATTCATTTGACCCCCTTCCCCCACTCTAGAAAAAATGAAAATATTGTTTCTGCCTTTCAAAATCATCTTGTTGGGATTTTTTCAGTGGAGAATGTTGAGAAATGAAGTGTTGAATACGTTGAATGTGAAATTTGATTTTGTAGCATTCATTTGACCCCATTCCCCCAATCTAGAAAAAATGAAAAAAAAAATTCGGCCTTTCAAATGGTCAAATGAATGCTACAAAATCAAATTTCACATTCAACGTATTCAACACTTCATTTCTCAACATTCCTCACGAAAAAAATCCCAGCAAGATGATTTTGAAAGGTAGAAACATTTTATTCAGTATTTCTAGAGTGGGGGAAAGGGGTCAAATGAATGCTACAAAATCAAATTTCACATTCAACGTATTCAACACTTCATTTCTCACCATTCTCCACTGAAAAAATCCCAACAAGATGATTTTGAAAGTCAGAAACATTTTTTTCAATTTTTCTAGAGTGGGGGAAGGGGTTCAAATGAATGCTACAAAATCAAATTTCACATTCAACGTATGCAACACTTCATTTCTCACCATTCTCCATTGAAAAAATCCCAACAAGATGATTTTGAAAGTCAGAAACATTTTTTAAATTTTTTCTAGAGTGGGGGAAGGGGGTCAAATGATTGCTACAAAATCAAATTTCACATTCAACGTATTCATCACTTCGTTTCTCAACATTCCTCACGAAAAAAATCCCAGAAAGATGATTTTGAAAGGCAGAAACATTTTATTAATTTTTTTCTAGAGTGGGGGAAGGGGTTCAAATGAATGCTACAAAATCAAATTTCACATTCAACGTATTCAACACTTCATTTCTCACCATTCTCCACTGAAAAAATCCCAACAAGATGATTTTGAAAGTCAGAAACATTTTTTTCAATTTTTCTAGAGTGGGGGAAGGGGTTCAAATGAATGCTACAAAATCAAATTTCACATTCAACGTATGCAACACTTCATTTCTCAACATTCTCCATTGAAAAAATCCCAACAAGATGATTTTGAAAGTCAGAAACATTTTTTAAATTTTTTCTAGAGTGGGGGAAGGGGGTCAAATGAATGCTACAAAATCAAATTTCACATTCAACGTATTCATCACTTCATTTCTCAACATTCCTCACGAAAAAAATCCCAGAAAGATGATTTTGAAAGGCAGAAACATTTTATTAATTGTTTTCTAGAGTGGGGGAAGGGGTTCAAATGAATGCTACAAAATCAAATTTCACATTCAACGTATTCAACACTTCATTTCTCACCATTCTCCACTGAAAAAATCCCAACAAGATGATTTTGAAAGTCAGAAACATTTTTTTCAATTTTTCTAGAGTGGAGGAAGGGGTTCAAATGAATGCTACAAAATCAAATTTCACATTCAACATCCCAACAAGATGAGTTTGAAAGTCAGAAACGTTTTTTTCATTTTTTCTAGAGTGGGGGAAGGGGGTCAAATGAATGCTACAAAATCAAATTTCACATTCATCGTATTCAATAGATCATGTTTCATTATTCACTATGAATAAAATGCAACAAGATGTTATTTGAAGTCAGAAACATTATGGGAGGAGATCAAATGAGTGATACAAAATCAACTTCTATTTCATCAGTTCAATGAAGAGTTTTCTTTGTAGCAATTAATTATACTGCTTTGAATATGTGATCGGTTCTTGTCTCTTCAGCAGGTTCATATAATAATATTTCATCAACACGGACAAAAATTAACGTGATTCAATGACTACCCATACTCCGCCGCGATACCGGGCACAACTTCATCGAAGCGTAGCGCTGCCCGTCTTGCTGGCGATGCCGTCTTGCCAGTTTCACTCCGGTTTATGCCGTAGAAGTCTCGAAGACTTCTGAGGGTTGCACGTAGAGGTGCAACTGGTTGATAGAACTAACAAGTTTTTTTTAACAATATAATTTACAGATTTCGTCACTAACTGATATTACCTACTTGCATTTTTTCGTATAAAGTCCATTCATTTTAAACATTCAGAAACTACATTTGAATTTCATTATGGTAGGTACTAGGACTTCTTTAACTTCATTATGTTTTCAGGACCATAATCGACTTCACTAAAATACAATGACACAACGATGTCATTATTAGAATAGAAATTCATTTATACTAAGCAACAAACAGAATGATTTCCACTTACGTGTTACACAGTTGTTATAAGTTCCTTAATACATAAAGTTCATTGAATACAATGGTACATTTAAAAAATTCAATTATAAAGTAAAAGATACAATACCACAGATAGAGATAAGATAATGTAGTTAAGAATGTCATAAATCAGTTAAGGACAAAAAAATTAAATCTGCAATGACCAGAGAAGATTCAAGTACATTTGAGCATTCGAAGGAGTTGTCCTTCTGTAATATTAAATATATCCATATCACAGTATTTCACCATTTCACCATGTCTGGTACAATAAAATCAATGGTTTGGAGAATTTCATGTGCTTTCAATGTTCTAAGAACGTTAAAAACGAAAATTACTTCCAACGTCGATCTTTCAATGGTTGGACATTGAATTCTAGTAGAGGGATGGAGTAAGATATGAATGAGGGCCAAACCTTGTGTTTCCTGCAGGAAAGAGTTCTTAGTAATCGTTTTTATGCATAAGTTTATGCATAAGTTCTATTAAAATTCCACACAATCTGACTTCATTCGAAGGTGTGTTAAAAATCATAGGAAATCTATTATTTGCCTCATTTGACATTTATCTCAAGCGATCTTATATTCTCTCTTTTCATTGTTTGGTAAAATCAGCAAATAAAGAAAGTTAATTTTAGAACAATAAATTTCGGTATAAAGTGGGATTAAACTCAACTGATATACAGGGTGTTTCTTAAGTACGTGTAGAAAATTCAGGAGCGTGTTGCTGACATTAAAATAAGAAGAAAAGTTCGTATAAATATATGTCCGCAAGTTATTCATTTCTGAGATACAGAGTGTCAAAGTTGAATTTAAATTTTTTGAGAATAATATCAAAATAATTTTGATATTTGGGTAAAGTTTGGTATCTGGGAATATTCATTTTTTAGTTTGTGTAAAAAATATATTCTTGGTAGAGGTCCCTGCGAGAAACTGTTTTCGAGTTATTAAGATTTGAAATAATCAATGCAAGTGATTTTGAATAACAAGATTTTTAAATTTAAAATGAATTCAATTCAAAATGAGTTTTTCCACAATTAACATAAAATTTGATTTTGTCATTGAAAAATCATCCGAGATACCAAACTTTACTCGAATATCACAGATATTTTGGAATTTATTCACTAAAAACATATGTTAGAATTAAACTTTGACACTCTGTATCTTAGAAACGAATAACTTGCGGACATGTGTTTATGGAAACTTTTTTTCTTATTTCAACGTCAGCAACATGCTCCTCAAGTTTCTACACGTACTTAAGAAACACCATGTATATTTCGTATACAATTTCTTTAATATTTAATACTACTTATTGCATTATAATTATGTATTTAAAATAACTTTCTTCTGGGAATGACAACACCCTGTGAACTCAAGAAGGAAAAAGTACATTGGCTTAAAAATTACATAACTTTTTGACTTCGAATTTTAAAATTAAAAATTAAGCATAAATATATCGGAACATAAAAAAGTCTTTGGATTCCAAATGACACATCCATGACATGCCAGCAGATGAATGTCTTTTATGTGGATAACATTGCCAAATACATTGCCAAATACTATGAAAGTTTCTTCTGGAGATATGTTAGTCGCCCCAGTAGGTCTAAATTTGATCCACGCATGCCTTTCGAATTCCGTAACTCAATCCCGAGTCGATCCCGGTTTGTCCTGATCGGCTATATTCACCGACCATGAAAATGCCAATCGTCTGCCCATCCGCTCGTGAGCCGGTTCGTAATTGAACCATTTACTAAAAAATGGTAACGTGTCACTCACCCCCGAGTGTGTTCTTTGTCCGGAGATTATCCGAAAGATACCTTTCGGATACGTTTCATCTAGAGCGTACTCGAACAAAAAGAAGAAACGTACCTAAGCTTATCCTGTCAGCGCACCGGCGTGGAAGAAAATGGAAACGCGGTGTCTGAGCACCACAGAAAGATGCGCCAGCCCGTTTATGTAACTGCTTTTCTTTCGGAGAGGGATTACGGTATGGTAATGGGGTACGGTAAGAGGGTATTTGTTTAATTGCAATAATCCCAACATTTTTGTCTGGGCCGATGATGGTTATACAGGAAATGTTGGAACTGGGTTGTGTTCGCTTATTTGTCCTCATTTTACTTAAGAGAATGGTCTAGGGTAAACTGGTAACAGTGGGCCAGGAAATTTTTCGAAGCATTATTTTCGAAAATAGAATGCGTATTGTTACCAAAATTTAACTCATACTCCTTTTTTATTATACTTAGTACCAATTTTTGAAATCTAGGAAATGAAACCCCCGCGCGGAAAAATCCCCTAGGAAAAAAAAAACCCTACGAAAATATTTTACTATTATATTACATATTGGGAGAAATTTTTTTGTCTGAAACAACCAGAACGAACTAACCTTACGCAAACATTTGAGTGCGTGCGTGCAAATTGGGACCAATTCAAATATCTTTGTTGCTGAAGATTACTGATGAGTGATGGTTTCAGACGTACATAACAGTTTTTCAGAAAACGATACAATTTTTCAAGAAACGAGGGTAAAATGCAAGATTTGAGTTTCACCAATTTTTTACCAACAGTTTGACATTATTGTTTGAAAAAAAACATAACCAAGTGGAAGTGGATATTTATTACAAAAGAATGCCTATTTTGTCCAGACTCTACCATGGTACATACGATAATTATTTTTGGAAGGAGTAGATTTTCGATTATGTTAGAGTGTGATGTTATTCTGAGCTAAAATCAACTCCAGTAGACTTTGTCAGTAATGTATTTTATTTTTATCCTATCAAAATGGAATGATTGAGAAATTATGAGTAATTATGAATGAACTGCTTAGAAGCATTCAATGAGATGTGAAGAAGTAAATACTAATTCAACGTTTTTTCGAATCAACATACACTATAACTCACAATAACGATTATTCAACATTGCACTGAATGATGTCACAAAAATGTTATTTTTCATCCACTCGTACGCATTGTGCAATCGGATACCGTTCTGCATAAAGCGCTGCTGCAGCAGTAGCACTACCTCCACATTCACCACAAATGTAGTGCATATGCGCATATTCTCGAGGAGTATAACGTGTGTACAGCATGACAAAAAAATTAATACCACTGAATGAAACAAGCGGAATAATTTCAAAAAACTATGACAGAAGTCACAAGTTGTTCAAACAAAATGTGACAGCCTCCTACTAGACTTTTTCAGTTCTATTTACAGAAGATCCGTTCATGCACATTGCTGTATTTTATTTTTCCATTAGGAAACTATTGCTTCTTCGGATACAGGTGTTAGAAAAGTTTTTAATTTTCGACAAGGAACCACCTCCTAAAAAATTTTGCACTTATTTGGTTACACCCTGTATATCTGTCGGTTTCTTGAACAACGTTAGAATCTGGATGTTGGACAATTGCGACATCTATTACAAGAATTCGTATTAATCGGTGCCATGTCGGATAATCGACATTTCATTTCAATAATTTTATTAGGCTTAATTACATGCTACCAATGCTACCAAGCAGTCTGTTCTTTGTTATCAATAATCATTTCCACATTTTATCTTGATAAAACCGAAATAAAATAATTTTTGGGCGTAAGTACAAAAGTTGATGGAAGCCTAGAATAAAACCACGCCTAATTCAATGGAAATCACTTACTCCAAAAATATTTATATTTTGTTTTATACCATGGTAGAGTCTGGACAAAATGAGCATTCTTTTGAAATGAATGTCCACTACCAATTGGTTATGTTTTTTTCAGACAATAATATCAAAAAAATAAAAAATAAATTACGAAATTCCAATCTGTCATTTTACTCTCATTTCTTGACAAAAAAAATCACTTTCTGAAAAACTGTTCTATACGTCTAAAAGCATCACTCATCAGTAATCTTCAGCAGAAAAGATATTTCAATTCGTCTCAATTTGTATACATGGCACTCAAATATCCAAGGTTAGGTAGCGATTTTCCAAAAATTCTTAAAATGCCAATTATCTCGAAAACGGTGATATTTTCACTGAGATGAAATTCCGATATTCTGAACAGTCATGACTTGGTCTATCACCAGTTTCAATATTGTACAAGGTTTACCGGATACCCTGTATAATGACCAAAGCCTTAATTCATACAGAAATGAGTAGACTTAATTTGGTTCCCAAGATAATGAGAGTCCGCATTTTATCGTTTACCTAAATGATGAACCCAAGTATAGTATTTTTTAAATATGGGATTTTATTCCGGTTTTTTTCCGGTGGCTTTTATTTCCGGGTTTTTTACGGGGGTACTTTTACCGTTTTCTCCAATTTTTGATTCCCATTACGATAACACTTGAACAAAAATTTACGAAACTTTTTTTCATTAGAACTACAGAGTGATATATTGTGTACCATGATGGTACAGAATGGGTTGTCCTCTGGTTATCTGTGTATCATATACTGTAGATTTTAACTTTAATTCGATAAAGTAATAGCAAAAGAGAGATGCTTTAATGTTATATGAAACATTTTTTCTGAGTGAATATAGCACAAAACTTAAAAACCATCATTATTCTTCTTTGGCTAAAAATTAAAAACACTTCGATACTTCAAAGTAACAAATGATAAAACGAAACACTTATCTTAATGAATAAAAATAACAAAATTCATAAATCAACGCATATTCAAGAGCGAAAGGTTAACTAGAATTTTGAAATAACAAGCCTTCATCTTTGCTGATCCCCAAAACAACGGCTTTACCTTCGGCTTCAACCTTCACAACCTGCTCTTGAACAAGCTCTTGATATCAGGAACATCAGGCATACAAAATCATTGTTGAGACTGCACCTATAATCTGAAAAAGCTTATGCCACACTATTGTTCAAATTTTGCATTTGCTCCAATAGATTTGACTTATTTTATGATCATTTCATATACTTGACACTGTCACTGATGATTTCTAAAACCCTTGCCACATAGAAAACTATCTGTTCTTTGTAAGAAATACAACAACGATATGATTGTCCACTTCCACTTTTCGCAGTTAGGGATTTTGCAGGCATTTCTTCAGTAAATATAATTCCATTGTCCACATTTTCATCTTCAAACCAGTCTTCATCAGTATCTTGGTGTGTCACCTCGTCACAGTCTTCTTCTAAATCGCTCTGTAAAAATTTACGCTTTATCGATTTTATTCTTCTAGCTTCTTTCTTTCTTTCTATTTCTTTCTTCTCGAGCTAGAGCTATTTCATTCTTCTCTGGAGTGTCTGTCGCGATCATACTTCTGCCCAGCTTTCGAGGTTTTCTCTTGTTGGTTCCAGGTCCAGCTTTCAGAGGTGATCTAAATAGTTCAGGAGTTATAAATTCGTTATTCTCTTTGGATGGTCCAGCAACCGCATCTTCTTTTGGAAGTGTTTGATATTTTTTTGGATAGTGATTGGACTCAACTTTGGAACTGATTGGACTAAGTCTAGTACCAACGACGAGCTCATATATACAAATAGTTTTCAGGAGGGTATTGTTGTAAAAGCAATTTTATATACGTTGTTTCAAAATGTGACGAATGCTGGAACCGTCTTGAATTAGTTGGAAAGCTTGTTCCATATCGGCGAATCTGTGTTTCCCAACTCTCTCGATTTTCTTGCGTGGCATGCAATAACAAAAAAAATAAGCAATAATGCACTAGATACCAGATGTAAATACTTAAATTCATGTGCTTGTCATGCCAAACTCCATGATGGCCCTATCTACTTCATATACATCGTTAAACGCACTAAGGGCTTATGGCGAAGGAAAGCAGAAAAGGCAGAACAGTGAAAAAGTTAAGCATCTGGTCTACAGTGGATCATGATCAAGTGTGTACCACATGCAAGTGATCCACTGTGAACCTAGCTGTTAATGTATTTTTAAACAATAATTTTGACAAAAATTGTTAAAAGGAAGTATGTATATTTTTACTGACAGACACATACATTATAAGTATTTAAAACCTCTACCCAAGTATTGTTCCTTAAAACGTTTTATTTTCAATATTAAAAAAAAGTGTACCGATGTAGAATGCAGAAAAAAATAAATTTAATATAAAATATTTAATAATAATAATACTTGATATAAATTTAACCGAAACACGTGCAATTCTCACTACATCTTCTCAAATACTAAGCCTAACTAATGATACAGTAAAACTCAACAACAATGCCAGCCCTTGCACATTTTCATTAGATAGTTCAAATAGTAGTCTCCTGATCCAGTGTTAACCAGGGTAATTATTCAAAGTAATCAATCAATCAATAACATTTAATGTATTTAAAAAAATTATAATTCTTATTACAAGACAATTTAATATAAGCTAGGTAAATTAAATACTGAAAAAGAAGTCCATAGTGTCTCGAAGTGAAGTGGTATGGAATTTACGAAGAATAAAAACTCAGTCATCTCCACAATTTAATATCAAAGCGACTGGTTATGTAATGGTGGACAGGCAAATAACCATCGATTAGATAGATGTTGAAGAAAAAGTACATGTTTCGTACATCATCAGCTGAATAAATTGTGGAGAGAAAAAAACAATTATAACATTATTTTATGGTGAAACAGTTAATTAAAATTATACAGTATCAATAACAAAACATTATTTGTTGTGAACAGTTTTTAAATTTGTAGTGAAGGCTCAAAGCCTTCAACCAAAAATCGATTTTTGTCTGTACTTTTTTGCACGCCTTCCAGAAAAAAAATGCACTCTGTTCAAAATTAACCTACTTCTAACATTTTTTATACGTAAGTAGGTATTGGAAAAAATATTATATAAAAATATTTGAACCGTTTGAACAACGTTTTTTGTTTTCTCGCGGTTTCATAACCTCACAATTTTTCGACTACTTCAATTTTAGTAAAATCTGAACAGACTAGTTGAGATGTAATTATTCATCTGCTGGAAAAAAAATCTATTTAAAAATGTTTCCAATTGGATATTTTCGAAAAAAAAAATAGAAATATGCTAAAATAATTAGGTTATACTTGATCCTGAATTTTCGAATCAATTTCCAAATCGATTGACCTAAGGTTCTTACTGATTCACTTTTGTATTCTGATAAAAATAAACAGAAAAATAAGCAACTTTTTCATATAGATGATATTTCTCGAAATACCATAATATTTAGTGATTTTTTTATAAAATGTCAAATTTGACCGGTGTAAGTCGACTGATAGGAAATAATTTTTAAAAATCCATTTGACTCGGACTTCAACGGTGACAGTGTATATATCTCATAATACTGGTTTTTACAGAGAACTTTAATAATTTTATGGGACGTGGTGGTCGGCTGGTAGAGCGTTTGCCTCGCAAGTGTAGGGTCGTGGGTACGATTCCTCAGCATGGTCACCGGTCTCGTGCATGGCATCACACGGTAAAAGGTGAGGGCTGCGTCTTCCCTAGCTCGCACAAGACTGTCGAAGACTTCTGAGGGTTGTGCGTAGGGGTGCAACAGGTTGTTGGAAATAACAATTTTAACAATGTCGAAGTCATAGTGCACACCCTGTGTAATAAAATTTGTTAAACTGAGTATTTTCTCATAAAATCTAGTTTATGGTCTAAAGGAGTCTTGACATATTATTTTCTATACTAATTGAAGTCGATAATTTCAGGGAGTGATTTATTATCATATTTTATGAAAAAAAGTTCATATAAACGTGTGTCCTAACTTGCTATGTTTTCAAGTGATGGAGTGTCAAAGTTTTAATAAAAAATTGGTTATTTTTCAATTTCTCAAAAATCTTCGCCGATTTTCATGAAACTTTGGTGTATTTATTAACAGTTACAAGGGGCTTGTTTCATGAGTTTGGATTTCAAATTAAAAGTAGCGAAGGGTCACCTTATTAATAATTATGTTAAAAATCATTGTACGCCACTGTTTTTCTCCAAGTTTCATATTTTCATCAGAGTAAACATTTAAAAATACAATTCTCTTATTATGCATTAAATTTGAAATAGCAACACTTTATCAATCGATATTTTTCCTTGATTGATTTATTTTTACCAGAACTCTTTTATTGGTTTCGTCTTTGATCGACTGGTTGTTCGTTGTATTTCTGGGCCTATTCTTGTAAACTGTTTTTATTAAAACTTAACAATATATTTATGCATAAAATTAAATAGAATTTCAAGAAAATATCTGAAAAAAAGATCATTCACATAAGTTTTTGAACTTTGCTGGTGTGTAACTACCATTTCTACGCTACTGACTTTGATATAACAAAGTTTAGCTATTTCAATTTCATGGCATTGTAAGAAAGTTGTATATTTAATTATTTGTTCTCGAAAAATATGAAACTTAGAGAAAAACAGTGACGTTTAACTATAAATATCAATCACGTAACCATCTACCACTTATAATTTGAAATATAATTTTATAAAAAGCAGCCATTTGCTATTGCTAATAACCACACCAAGTTTCATCAAAATCGTCAAAAAGACTTTTGAGTAATTGATGAAATACCGATTTTTAAATGAAACTTTAACACCCCGTTTCTTGGAAACGAAGCAAGTTAGGACACACGTTTATGTGACATTTTCTTCATTAAATATGACAAGGAATCACCACCTGAAATGAATAACGTCATTTAGTATACACCTTGTATAACATCATCATCAATTCCCTGTTAAATTTCTATTATACCCTACTTTTGAACAATACTATTTCTAACATGATACTTTTTCAATTATGAATACGAATACAATTTTCCTAGAGTTCCCCGTACGTCTCGCCGTCCGCCCCCGCCTAAAAACTAATCCAAATTTGATTACCTCCGGATCGAATGCCGGCGGGCGGCTTCGAATTCGGGGTTACATGTTACGTCTAGCGTTCTAGAGATTTATGGACGGTGTCGTAGGAGGCGCCGACCGGAACGGGCCCTCCGAAAACGCGTCCCTCGGGAACACCCGCGTCAGACAAAACATTACATTAGCGTTAAGTGGTGCGCCCGGGCGCGCTAATTTGTATCCCGTTCGGTCGTGTTTATTCGGCCGGATTCGTACTCGGGGTTACTTTACAGTTGGTCGTGAGATGAATCTTTTCAAGGGACACAATGAAGGGGAATTTATTTATTTATAGCAGTGATTAAAATTGTTTAAAATTGTTTTTTCCGTTAACCAGCTGTCGTCCCCTTACGAACGGCAGCCCTCAAAAGTCGAAACTTGTGCGAGCCAAGGATTAACGAGGTCTTACATTTTTACGTGCGATTCCTAGCACTTTCTCGGGCCATCAGAAAAAATTCTGCAGTCGCCATGGTTTGAACCACCGCCGACCGGCAGCCAGTGACTAAAACACTGTCGCTTTAACCACTCGGCTACCTGGCCCCATACGATACTATAGAACCAAACAAAATTTCAATGACAAAATATTTTTGCATAGCAACATGAGATTTGTGTGCAGGGGCGTTGTCCTGCAAAAACAAAACACCTTTGGATAGCTTTCCGCGTCTTTTCTCTTCAATTTTTTCCCGTAGAGTGGTCAGTAATGTCGAATAGTAATCTCCAGTTATTGTTCTACCCTTATCCAAAAAATCAATCATGATTACTCCATGGCAATCACAAAAAAGTAAAGCAAGAACTTTTCCAGCATATTTTTGGACACGAAACTTGGAGAAGCGGAGTGTCGCCATTCCAGCGATTTTTGCTTTGTTCCTGGATCGTAGAAATGTACCCAAGTCTCATCCATAGTAACAATTCGGTTTAAGAAGTCTACATCGTTTTCAAATCGAGCACAGATCGAACGCAATGCTACTACCCTTGCACGCTTTCAAACATTTGGGGATCCATTTTGCAGCAATTTTTCTCATGTCCAAATTGACGTGAACTATATGATGAACGCGTTCGTATGAAATATTCAGTGCTTCAGATATCCGTTTTAGCCCAATTCGACGGTCTGTTAAAATCATGTCATGAACTGCATCGATATTTTCGGGAACTGACACAGAAACTGGCCTTCCCGATCGGTCAACATCTTCAATGGAAAATTTACATCTTTTGAAGCTTACATTCCAATTTTTCACGGTCGCATACGAAGGACATTGATCACCAAGGGTATTAAGCATATCTTCGTAAATCTGCTTACCTCTTAACCCTTTTAAATACAGGTACTTGATGATGGCTCGATACTCCAATTTTTCGATTTTCACAATTTCGGTGGACATATTTTTTGTTTTAATTTATTGCGTAACTCTGGTTTACTTTTTTGACGTCAAACGGTACACTGACACTTCTAATAAGTTATTGTTCGTTGCTATGGTAACGTAATATTTTGTTTATGCAGGGAACTGGTCTAGGCTAACTAGATATTAATACATCCTCGTACATCCAACAGACTAAAAAATCGAATTACAAGAGTATACAAGCTGATTTAACATCTCTAACACAAAATGACATGGGGTACTAGGTTGGGTTTAAACGTGAGTGGGCCCGTATCAGGCCCTCCACTGCGGCCAATGGCCCATTGTGGCTCACCCTATGGTTATACTTCTCCCAGTATATCCAATCTCTTGACGAAATTGAGGAATGCATTGGGAGAACAATTTACCAGGTTTTCTGGCCTTACTGTCGTATCGCCAAATATTGAGAATCTGGTTCTGACCGCTGCAGGGCATGTACACTGCAGGGTAAACTGGGGTACTAACTAGTCTATCATATGCGAAAGCAACTGTAAAATAACATTAATAATAATAATATCTATTCAAATGTCGGGGCGTGGCGCAGTGGTTAGAGCGTCCTACTTTGGGTCGAAAGGTCCGGAGTTCGAGCCCCAGTTGCGGCTGGGATTTTTTAATTTAATTTGACCGATTAAATTATTCAAATCTCGTGGCTGGACTGGGGTGAGTCCTGCACGATTCACTGTTGCGTTCCAATTAAAAGTAATACGAATACATAAAATTATACTAAAAAAATGGATATGTAATCAACCTAATCAAATGCAAATGCTTGGACTAGATTAGGTAAATTTTATAACAATAATAATAAAACATGGAATGATATATAAATATAGAAATAAGTGAATATATAATAAAACATATATATATATACTTTTTTTAGTCCCCTCCTGTTAAGTTTGACGTACAAACATGAAAAAAAAACGATTGGAGGGTTTCACCGATACTACTTTTTGAAACAAAAAATATGGTGATTGCTAGACAGGGGGCGCAGGAGACCTCATCAACTCAAAAATTTTAAATGGTGTGGGAGGTCAAATGTTACATCGTTGAAAAGAAAATTCAATTCTCTTTTCAACCATCTAAATATTTTTGAATTTTGTTGAGAAAGGACCCCGCAAATACCTTATGGGATTTGGGTCCCGGTGGATTTTTTTTGAATTTTTGGTATGATGTAGTCCATGTTATTCTCAACTAATGTTACCATTGCGCCAACTCAAAAAAAATGAACAGTTTTGCTGCTAGGGGGCGTGGAAATCACCCCTAGCGCAGATTAGACTATTTATTTTTGAATCCGGTAACAATATGTTCATTTGTTTCATTGTTGCTGAAGTTGCACAATATTGTGCTGTTTTATAAAAAAAAATGTAACCCCCCTCCTTCTTCCCCCCAACTCCTATTACGTAACGAAAAAGAAAATATTTCTTGGGTGCTTTTAAATGTATCGTCAAACGTTTAAATATGCCTTAATAAGGGAAATAGCAGTTTTGTATGATTATCCCCCCTCCCCCCGAAAGACACAAAATGAAAAAATTTCGGTGGATTTTTCTGAATTTTTAATATGATGTAGTTCAAGTTATTTTGAATCGAAAATAATTGGGTGACAAACCCCGAAAATGAATAGTTTTGATGCTAGGGGGCGTTGAAATCTCATTTTGCTCAGAATAGACTATTTATTATTATAGACTGAAACAATTTCTCTATGTATTGTAGTTTAGATTATGCTGAACAATTGGGTGATTTCTTATAAAAAAAATCTGAAACCTCCCCCTTACCCCCAACCCCTATTTTAAAACACAAAAAAAAATTATTCTTGACTACTTGTAAATGCTTTATCAAAATAAATGTTTTATCAAAATAAATGTTTTAATCAGTTCAAATAATGAAGGAAATCGTACAGTTGTTTAATTTAATCTCTCCCCTCTTCCTTTGAATCCACCAATATTTTTTTGAATGGAGGAAAAGGTGAAATTGAACCACTGTACAGTTTCCCTAATTTTAGCTGATTTAAACATTTATTTTGATAAAGCATTTACAATAAATATCGTGTTTTAAAATAGGGGTTGGGGGTAAGGGGGAGGTTTCAGATTTTTTTTTCAATAAGAAATCACACAATTGTTCAGCATAATCTAAACTACAATACGTTGAGAAATTGTTTCAGCCTATATTAATAAACAGTCTATTCTGAGCAAAATGAGATTTCAACGCCCCCTAGCATCAAAACTATTCATTTTCGGGGTTTGTCACCCAATTATTTTCGATTCAAAATAACTTGAACTAGATCATATTAAAAATTCAGAAAAATCCACGGAAATTTTTTCATTTTGTGTCTTTCTGGGGGAGGGGGGATAATCATACAAAACTGCTATTTCCCTTATTAAGGCATATTTAAACGTTCGACGATACATTTAAAAGCACCCAAGAAATATTTTCTTTTTCGTTACGTAATAGGAGTTGGGGGGAAGAAGGAGGGGGGTAACATTTTTTTTATAAAACAGCTCAATATTGTGCAACGTTAGCAACAATGAAACAAGTGAACATATTGTTACCGGATTCAAAAATAAATAGTCTAATCTGCGCTAGGGGTGATTTCAACGCCCCCTAGCAGCAAAACTGTTCATTTTTTTGAGTTGGCGCAATGGTAACATTGGTTGAGAATAACATGGACTACATCATACCAAAAATTCCAAAAAATCCACCGGGACCCAAATCCCATAAGGTGTTTGCGGGTTCCTTTTTTTCCAATTTAGATTTTTATGCCTTTCGAAATTTTCGAGTTGTTGTGCTCCCAGCGCCATCTTTCGATTAATTGCAATGCTCCTTCTCTCAAAAAGTAGTATCGGTAATACCCTTCATAGTGTTTTTGGTTTCATTGTTCCACAACAAACCGTTCAAATTTATCGAGGTATGAGTAGTTTTCAGATACGCATTTAAATTAAATATTTCGAATTTTAATTGCAATATCAAGAAAATATGGAGTACCGAACTGAAAAAAAGATCATTCACATAATTTTTTGAACTTTGACGGTGCGTAACCACCATTTCTATGCCACTGAATTTGATTTGACAAAGTTTAGCTATTTCAAATTCACGGCATTATAAGAAAGTTGTATTTTTGATTATTTATTCTGAAAAAATATGTAACAGAGAAAAATAATGGCGTGCAATGATTTTTACTATAAAATATGAATCAGGTAACCATCTGCCACCTATAATTTGAAATGTAATTTAACGAAAAGAAGCCCCTTGCTACTGCTAATAACCATACCAGGTTTCATCAAAATCGCCAAAAAGACTTTTGAGGAGCCACCATCACAGAAAAGTCGAATTTCTTCCTCATCACTTCCTGCTCAGGTTTGTTGGCATACTTATCAAGAGTGGGGGTGGAGATAATGAACTCGATGAACATTGGCAACGCAGCACCTGTCCGTTCTCGATTACAGCGCCAATCAGGTATAAATTTCCCGATCGTAGAATCCGTTTCTTGCAAAAACCATTGATTTCAAGAAAGAGATATTTTTTGTATGGGCTTAGTGGTCCCATAAGAATTCCGGAAACTCTCAATTTTTTCAATTCATCATGTCATTTAAATTTTTTTTCTTAAAAATTATCATAACCAAAAATCACTGAGGTTCCGGAATTTACACAAAAACATTGAGTAATGCAAAAAAAAATTAAAAAATTTTCAAACAAAAACTGTGGGCTTAAAACGAATTTCTGTTTTACCAAGGTAGTGTTTGCTCTTAATATATGAAATTTTTATCATAAAATATGACAAGGAAACACCAACTGAAATTAATGACATCATTTAATATACATCCTATATATAAAATAAAACAAATATTCCACTTTGTACATCCAGTCATAAGTTCTGCAAAGGTTATGATATAATTCCTGAGCAAGGAGAACTTGACATGTCTAAATGTTGGATGTAAAGTAATCTTCTATTTCATAGAATAATTTCTGTACCAGGATGTTATTTTTTTTATTTTTTTTCTTTGCTGCATCAACTACTTGGTTATTAGCCGCGTTCTCCAAGTACTTACTTTATGAAAGTTTATTGATGATATCTGCGGCACGCAGAAATGCTACTAGATTACTTAAAGTTGTTCTATCGTCGCACAAGATTTCATTCATTTCCCCAGTTATGTTATGGTGTCTCCTGGTTACTTCATATTCCGGACATTCTATGAGTAAATGTTGTACTGTTAGTGATGTTTGGCATGTATCACAAAGAGGTTGCTGCTCTCCTAGGAGCAGATAGAGGTGTGTCATTTTTGTATGGCCAATTCGCAGACGTGTGAGAACAACTTATTCTCTTCTGGTCAATTTCAAGGGTAAGATTCGCTTTTGCACAGTTGGTTTAAATATTTTCAATTTCGCTTCAGTTTCACTCCAAAGATTCTGCCAGTAGGTTTCCTCTTTCGTTTTGTTCTGTTTCTTTAGATCTTCTGGGTGGAGAGGTAAATCTTCGTGGTAGTTGGAGTTAGCAGTAATTTTTGCTGCATTATCTACTTCCTCGTTGCTCTTTACGCCACAATGGCTAGGCACCCACATGAAGCTGATGTTATTTGTATCCCTTCTGAATTGCCTAGTACTTGTTGTATCCGTAATGTTTATGGGCAGGTGATTATACATTTTGATGTCGTTGTAAATTATTGAGTCTCTTAGAATATTGTTAGTTGGCCTAGGTAATCTGATGAAGTTGCTTCGACGTCGTTTATAGTGAACATCTTGGATGTCAAGGAGACTTTTGTTTTTGTGTATGACGCCAAGGGATTCTAAAATGTGTAGAGATGTTACTGTTAGAATTTTATGATCCTTGAATAACTGCCTACATGAATCTCTTGGCCTTCTTTTTTGCATATATATCTCATAGCCCTTTTTTGGAGGACAAAAACATGTTTTTCTGAAATCGTTCAAGAATGCCCACTTTCTCGGAGCAACTGCAGGCCTCAAAATACGCTAATCCAGTATTTTAGTTCGTTGCTAAGCAACGAACTTTCCCGGACCGTTTAATACTTTCCCGTATCGAAAACGATATCGAAAAAGTACTTTGCCGGCCTAGGCCGCCAAAATCGGTCTTTGGTTTATAGTTGTCACTTTGATGTTTCAGGAAAGCACGTAATTTCGAATCCTCAATTTATGATAATGCTGATTGCGATTTCAGAAAAAATAGTTTGTGTACCTCGTAGTAAAAGCGCATTCCCAGACTTCAATGCTTGTTGGCCTCGTCCGGGAATATATTGCTGTTACTACTTGATTCACAATATACTATCGTGTAGGTGAGAGCTGCATGCGCTCCAAAATACTATCCCATATCTCAAATGTGATTAAATTTGTGGAAAATACGTGGTTCTAGCTGCGGAGTAATCAAATTCTTTTGATATAATTCGATTTACGTAACATCCAGACAACTTGTGGTAGAGATTATTAATGTGAAAATCAAATTTTAGTTTATTGTCGATATTTAAACCAAGAAATCTTGTTGTGGTTTTATTTATTTTCTTTGTCCATAGATAAGTCTGGAAAATTAGGTACAGCGGTTTTGTTTTTTTAATATCAATTGCCAAGGATTTGGAGTTGCACTATTTTTTTTTTTCAGAACTAACTCTTTTACAATGCGTTGCTCTGTTTAATCATGCCAAAGGAAGTTGTATCATCTACATCAAAAGTGTGATCTTGATAAAGAGCAAAAATAAGTCGGGGTCGAGTAATGAGCCCTGTGGTACTCCCAATGAAATAATAATAATATATTTTATTCATCGCAAGATACAAAATACAAAGTATGGTATATATAAAACACAGATATTGGTGAATAAATTATAGTCCCACTGAGGGTAAAACCCTGTGTGTGGTAAAATTAACAGTAAATAAATAAAAATCAGCAATATTTGAGTCAGTGTGACAGCGCAATATTTGACTTTGGTTACTTAGGTAGGATATCATCCAATCTTAGCTTGTATCTTTAAATCCATAACGTTCTAGTTATATTTTTATGTATAAATCTAGACTGTACGTATGTATATGTATTGTCTGACTTATCCTAATCATTTTTATGGTACTAGCTATTTTATCAGACTCGGCTGATGCCTCGTCTGATTTCACAGACAGCCATAATGATCGTCATTATGATCCTTTTATCATAAATATCTATTATGATCGTGAAGGATTTAATAAATTTTATTATCATTTATTATTGAAGTCAAGCTAATATAGTTAGTTAGTTATTGATAAATTTTCAAATAAGTTCATCCAATCATTCAGGTTGAATCCTTCCTACATTCTAATTTCATCGAGCAAGTCATGCACTAGAAATACTCCCTGCACCGAACTTAAGTTAATTAACAGAGTGCACCAAATCGGGAAACCATAAGTCATGCGCCCACCGGCAATTTTTCACTGCCACATCAAATAACTCGATAAATTCCTGCCGACCGGGCGCGTTCAATATTTTTATGTTTCCTGCGAGCTCCTGCGGGACATTCAAATGAAAACAAATGGCATCTGTCTCAAGAACACACTCGCGGGGTGCGCTGAGATAGGATATAACCGTAAAACTCGCTAAAATGAAGCAATTTTAGGTTAGTTATTGCCGGCGTTTTGTCGCCTTGTAAAAGCACTTAGCGATGAACAGAAAGTGCGACGTCGTAAATTTTCTCAAATTGGTCATAATTACGGAAAATAGGTTTATTAATATTGAGTTAGCCGTTATGCGGGTAATGTTTTCTTACAACGGTGAATAATTCATTCATTAATTATTGACGTGGCATGATAATTTTCGATAAGCTTTATAATTAACACGGCAGTGAAGAATCAATGATGTAAGGAGGGTTGGGAAGGGATGTTGTCACATGCTAAAAGCTTACGGGCTTACGAAAAATTAATCATGATTGACTAACGTGACATCAATTTGATGTTACGTTGCATAAAACATGCTCCAAGTATTTAAAAGTCTCATTTACTGATGACGGAAAAGATGTGGCAACTGCGCTATTTTTCTCGTTTTATGGATTATTTATGATAATTTGCCCATTTATATGTAAGGTTTTAATTACTGTCTTTTCATTTGAAAGCTGTGTCATTTATATTGTTTTATTCAATTATTCTATTCGTCTGAGATGAATAATAGTAAGACATGAATACTTCTAGTTCTGAGAATGAAAAAAAGGAGCCAATTAAACAGAATTGGGAAAAATTATAATTCAATAAAGCAGTACAAAAGTAAGTACAGTTTTCAGTAAAATTATGTCTATGCATAAGTACAGGTAACATTCCTTCTTTTTACTTTACCTGAACAATGTGATCAAATCATTGCCAGAAGTGACAGAAAATTTAACAAAACATATCCTGAAGTAACACCAACGAGAGGAAGTGTGTAAAATTACAAAATAATTTCATTTACTATGGTTTAAAATTTCCAGGTAACAGTTCTACCAAAAATCAGCTTTTTTTCTCGCATTCCTAGGTGTAAAGCTAGATTTACTGGGCTAAGGGCTGTGGAAGTAGAGAAAATAAAAGAATCAGGAAGAATAAAAATAACAAAATTGTAAACAAAAATGTGCATTTGAACGCGACTCGTGGTTGCTTTTTCAAATTCATGGAGATCCAGATCTTCAATACACTACACTATTTGCCGTCACAGTTCTTCTGTGGTAGGCACTGTACGGCCTTTCTTTTAAAATACCCCATAAAAAAACTCAAGCCGCGTGAGATCAGGTGATCTCAGTGGCCAATTCCACGGCCCTAAAAGTCCAAACCAACGATCGTCAAACATTTCGTGAAGCTTCCTCGAAACTTCCTAGGTGGAATGAGCTGGCGCTCCGTTCAGTTGAAAGCACGAATTCCTGGAGAGAATATTTGGAGATGTCTCTCAGCATTTAGTGTGTCATTATAATTGAAAAAGCTGATTTTATTGTTCTTTGAAATGTATAGAAAATATTTAGATCAAATTTTTCTTTGAAATAAATTTTATTGTCAAATGATGATTATGATCGTCCCAAATGCTTACTTCTTCTATTAAAAATCCCTTCACTCGTAAATTTTGAATCGTCGCTCCAAAATATTTTTGAAAAAATTCTGATCATCGTGTATGTATTAAAAGGCATTCGCAAAAGTACACTCACTCTACGTTTTGAACTTTGGTAAATTCATACGGATGAATTTCGTGATTTTTCAAAATTCTGAAGCATGTGATACACCCAAATCTTTGTATGCTACGAATGGAAGCTTCTGGATATGTATAGGAATATGCCAAAACTTCATCTCGTTCATTGGTGTCAATTCAGGATACATTTGGGTAAACTTTATGCAAGTTCTGTAAATGATTTGTTAACATTGTCCGTGTGTAATAACTAATTTCATAAGAACTTCATTTGAATAATCAATATCTGCATTCATTTTGGGAAATTATTATTATACACCACCAATAACTATTTATAAGTTACTCATAAAAACTCTTATATACTACAAGCCCTGGCCAATTTTGAAGGAATTATGTGACCCAGCATGAATTACATTCAGAATTATAGTACCTTTACGCGCTGTGCCGTCAGTTGTGAGGGGTGCAGGTGGGTACGCATCTGAAAAAAAACTTTCCATCGAGGGGAGAGATTTTTCTACAAAAGATTCTTGTAAGGTATTTCTCAAGAGGATAAATTATTGAAAAATAATCAAGTAAGACCTACTGCCGTACAAACAGAATGGTTACTGCAAGCCAGGATTTTTTTATTTTCCGCAAATTTTTGTTCTCAATTCAGGTGATTTGTTACTGTACGGAATTTGTATAATTGAATTTTTATAACCACGTAGATTCATTTTTTAGCAACGCCATACATATTTCCCGGTTCAAATTCCAACTTAATCTATAAGGTTCAAGATCATTGCAAAATGTATGGCATCGATTCCACAATATATTTAGCACATAAAATGATTTTCAGAACTTTATACCGTCTGAAAATTATGGTTAATATAACATATAAAAAATTACCTGCATTTGAGAGTTGAGTCTTACATTGTTCTAAGAAAGATCATAAATTCCTGTACCGGGTTTAGACATAATGTAAATTAATGGAACTGAATAAAAATATGAATAAAAAAAATGAAATTCATGAAATTTTTTAATTGCTATTGATTAATTAAAGAAGTAATGTTTAGAATTTTATTGCTTTTTTAATTTCTCAAACATCTGAAAATTTGAGGATTTCTCACAGCCGATAAGATTGTGCATCATGATTTTTAGGAAATGTTTATTGGCAATATAAAATAATAATTGAAAACTACAATGCCGTTGATATATAATAATATAGTTTATTCGAATAATTAATATAGATACAATACAATACAGATACTATACAGATACAATACAGATAAAAATTTAATAAACATTAATCAAATGAAGGAATAAACACTGTGAACACTAAAGGCTAGGCCTTGAAAGTGTCATCCTTAGCTTGATACCTTCTGTGATATCATCATCAAATTCATAAAAATTGTAAAATATTGTAGAATTCATAAAATTGTAAAATATTATAGAACAGTCAAGTATAAAATAGTAAAATAAATCAATAAAAAATACAATAGAATAACATCACTAAATGTACATAAACAGATTAACAAGATTACAGGTAATAAATATGGTAGAGATAAGTTAAGGTGCTAAGACAATTTAGGAATATTCGAATGATGCTAACATATTTCAAAAATGGTAAGTGTTATTAACGTCAACAAACTGGTGCACCATAAGACGAGGTATGCTACTCATCCATTTTTTCAGTTTCGATTTGAATAGGTTCATCGAATTTATGGATTTGAATTCTGGAGGTATTGTGTTATAGAACTTTGGTGCTAGGTATAGAAAACATCTCTGAAGCGCATTTTTTCAGGTCTTGGAATGACGGAATTGTTTTTGTTTCTTGTTTCATATTTGTGGTTTGAGAAGGAGAGTTCCGATTTGAACTTGTGTTGTCTCGTGACAGTCGTTAAGAAATATAATTGTCGTGCATCAAAAATGTTCGTATCTAAGTATAACTGATTTGTAGGGTGGGTATATGGCTTGTTATAGATTATTTTCAGAATCCACTTCTGAATTTTTTCCAGGCGAAACATGTAATTGTTAGTGGCAGCTCCCCATGCTATCAACCCATATCTAATATGGGACTCTGCCAGTGCATAGTACAGCATCTTAAATTGATCTATGGCACGGATTCTTACAAGATATTTGAATTTATAAAGAGTAAAGCGAAGTTTCTTCACTACATTGTTTATTTGCGTATCCCATTTCAAGTGGCGATCTATGTATACACCCAGATATTTAATGTACGGTTTAGAGAGAATTGTGGTTGTTGAGTTATCAAAGGTAAGCGAATTGTAATCTGGTAGGTAACGGGAGTACGAAGTAAATGGCAGAAATAGAGTTTTATTAAAATTGATTGTTAGAAGGCGGTTTTTCAGATGGAACATGGATAAGATACTCTGAAATCGTAGAACTTGAAAATCTGAGATGCTTTTGCTCAGTTCAATGTATATTATTCTACTATACGTTACGATTTATGTATTTTACGTTTTTTACTTTGTCATTTTTTAAAAATACCCAATCTTTAAAATTCAATCTGCATAAGAATTTCCCTATAGATTATATTATACAGGGTGGGTCACGGTAGATGGTACCTTAGACGTTTCCGGAGAACGGGACATAGGATAATTCTGAAAATTTGGTTACTGAAGTCAAATCTATCGATCTAAATTATTTTCAGGAATGCAGCGCTGCCGCTTATACCAGAAAGTAGCAGCATCTTTGTTATTTCAAATGGGACACCCTCTATATTACCACATTTTTGAACTTGTTATTACTTTCTGATTATTTCTGTCCCATACTCTCCTTTACCTATCTCTAACGGTTTTTGATATATTTACTATTTTCCAGATTTTTTATCCAAAACAGCTCGAATTGAATGTTTATTTCTGCAGTATTTGGATTCATAGGAGCTGCAATTTAGTATTTAGTTCATCAAGATCATGTATATTGATTCTGTATAGAGAAGTTTGTTCTGCGTTATACAGGGTTTGTCATAATTAATGATATTGGTGCTAGATACAAAAGGGTTGAAAGGGCGTTTTTTAAATAGAACACCCTGTATATCATGAAATATCCTGATAGATGACTAAATTCTCTTCGAATTGATATATCATCTTCCTATACATAAATAGCCAGAATTCCGAGTTAAGAGCAATTTTCTAAAAAAATCGAATTATTTTTATCATATTCATCTAAGGTGGCTATTAAATGTCATGATGGTAGATGGATGGCATCATGAAAATTTGAAAATTAGTGTATTATTAATAATACCTTAGTGTGTTTTTTATCGGAAGTGACTCAAAAAGAATTGAAATTGAGGGAAATAACTATTCAAACGAAGTTCTGATGAACTTGTTTATTCTTCATGGAAAATGTGAGGACATTTTAGCAAGTACCTGCAGAAAATTCAATGAAACGAACCCTGATTTACAACCAATGAATAAAAGGAAGTTTGTACGATAATATAATAATTCCATCAATTATCTGTCAAAAATTAGAAAACGTTCACAATAAATTTCCAAAATGCCGACCATTGGCTTCCAAACATTTCAAAATGTTTTTACTTGAAGAACAAAACTTTGTATTTCATGCAAAATATTTTTATTTTAAAATTCGTAGCAAAGCGCTTTCGACTGTTGAGTCATCATCAGTGCGTACCTGTAAGTAAGTAATAATTGAAATTGAATTTGATAAATTGAAAATTGAACGTTAGGAAAATTTAGAAAAGTGAGGTTACTTACTCGTTAGGTGTACAAGAAATAACCTCACTTTTCTAAATTTTCCAAACGTTCAATTTTCAATTTATCAAATTCAATTTCAATTATTACTTACTTACAGGTACGCACTGATGATGACTTAACAGTCGAAAGCGCTTTGCTACGATTTTTAAAATAAAAATATTTTGCATGAAATACAAAGTTTAGTTCTTCAAGTATATTGAAGCATGCACACAGCTTGACATTTTCACTTGAATTTCAAAATGTTGCTCTTCAATGCAGTTCACTCGTTGTCGCAGGTCTTGTTCACTGTGCACTGTTATAGGTACTTTTCTCTTTAAATTGCCCCACAAGAAAAAATCAAGTGGCGTAAGATCGGGTGATCTCTCAGGGCAAATCCACGGACCCAAACGTCTGAACCAGCGATCGTCGAACATTTCGATAAACTCCGTGTTACTTGTGCAATGAGCCGGTGCTCGTATTCAGCTGAAACCAACTGCTACGATACTCTTCTGATGACAGATTGTCCAAGAAGTCGTTCACAACTGACCTTAGAATTTGAACATATTTCTCAGAATTCAACCGTTCATCCTAAATAAGACAACTTCGGTTATCCTTCAGAAGGCAAAATACGTTGAAACTAAACTATTTTGATATCCCCTTTCCTTGACAACATTTGGATTTTGATCAGCCCAGAAATGCTTGTTCCTTCTATTAAAAATTCCTTCTCTGAAAAATTTTTATTCGTTTGTCCAAATATACTTTTTTTAATAATCTTCTTGGTTGTGAATAAGGATTGTTTAGCAAAATTGTACCTTACTTTTGATGATCTTCTGGTTTTAGAGCATGAACTTTTGTAAAATTGTATGGGTGCATGTTTTGATTATGAAGGATCCTTCGAGAAGCACGATCCAAGCCTAAATCATATTCGGCACTTCTAGTGAAAGCTTGTTGATCAGCGTGCAAATAGGCCAAATAATTTATTATGTTGTCTTCATCTGAAGTTACAGTCTTCGGTAAATTTCGTTCCGTTTTCAATTTTGATTCATAATCAATGAAATTATGTTGTAATCGTAAAAACTTCCTCTTGTTCATTGGTTGTAAATCAGGGTACGTTTCATTGAATTTTCTTCACGTTCTTGCTATAATTCCCTCACATTTTCCATGAAGAATGAACAAATTATCAGAACTTCGTTTTAATAGTTATTTTCATCAATTTCAATTTTTTTGAGTCACTTTCGTTGAGAAACACATGCCATGTACCATAATGACACTTAATAGCCACCTTATCTGAATATGAGAAAAATAATTCGATCTTTATAGAAAATTGCTCTTTTCTCGGAATTCTGGCTATTTAGGTATAGGGACATGAAATATCAATTCGAAGGAAATTTAGTCATATTTCAAGATATATCATAATATACAGGGTGTTCCATTAAAAAAACGCATCTTCAACCTTTTTTATTTCCTGCACTAACATCATGAATTTTGAAAAACCCTGTATAACGCAGAGCAAACTTCTCTATACAAAATCAGTATACATGATCTTGATGAACTAGACACGAAATTGCAGCTTCCTATGAATCCAAATACCGCAGAAATAAACATTCAATTCGAGCCATGTTTTGGATAAAAAATTAGAAAACAATCAATATCTAAAAATCCGTTGGAGATGGGGCAGAAATACCTAGAAAGTAATGACAAAATAAAAAATGCGGTAATATACAGGGTGTTCAATTTGAAATAACAAAGATGATGTTACTTTATGGTATAAGCGGCAACGCTGCATTCCTGAAAATAATTTAGATCGATAGATCAAGATCAATTACCAGAGTAACCAAATTTTCATAATGATACCGGCCCGTTCTCCTTAAACGTCTAAGGTACCACCGACTGTGACCCACCCTGTGTAATACAAAGTTCAATCAGGGCTATTTTGTGGACCATATTCAACACAAATTATTTTTTGACTCGAAAACCGATAGAAACAAGTTTAGGGCATTATTAGCAGAAAAGTATTATAATAAAAGGGCGATTCTAAAAATTTGTTGTTATACGGGGTGTTCTAACTTGTAGTAACTGTGTTTAATAGGTAATTTTGTTGTTATTGTAAAAACAAACAAACCATAAATAATAAATTAATAAATCGTTTTTGTTTCTTAGTTTCAAATTATTTTTCCAAAACGAAGGCTTTTATAAATTTTACTTTAAATTTTATACATTCTTTTGTTTTTGCTATTATAGACCCGTAACTATGCATTTCCAGACATTTTATTGGTTCAAATTCTTATAAAATAAGTTTTAAACATTAATTACATCACTAGTGCTGCTACTTGTGATAAAATGAAACAGACAGTTATCAAAATTGTTGTGAAATATAAACCGTCAAAAATTCATTTAAAATTTGACAATTCATAGCTGGGTTAGGTAAAGGATCATTTGAAGATGACTTAAAGATCACTTAAGGATCATTTTGTGTATCTACTAAGGATGCCAATTTCAATGTGCTAATATTAAGCTGTAATAATGAAACAAAGCTAATTATTCCATTTTTTATGTTAACCAAATAAAAAGCCCAAGGCGCCAAGTATTCGTTACGTATCATTATTCTTCAGAAGGGCACGCGATCACTGATGATCGCTAATCACTTTTACGGCGGTTAAAGAGTTAGAAGAAATAATTAGGGGCGGTATTTGGGCGGTCTGGGTCTAGCACTGCTCCTTTGATGTCGATATCCAGAGGCATGACTTGCAGGTAACTGCGAACGCATAATTCACGGGTTTTCGTTATAATAATGCTGATGATATTTTTATATTCTATTTATTGATAGTATGGCTGCCTATTGGAATAAAGCTTACGATCATTAAGAAAATGGTTGTTTATGATACAAGTTCGTGAGGTAGGATTTTTTTGTATGAGCGGGAGTTCAAAAAAGCTATTCACGAAAATGTACTAAAATGTATCATGCAAAATTTTTCCTACTACATTTATTGCATTGAAAAATTGTAGCAATTGTCGAATGTTTTATCTTATGAAGGTTTCAATTTTCATCGTTTTATCAAATGATGACTTCCGAGTAAAATTTACGCAAAATACTTTTTTTTTTGATAATGCGTAAATGTATAAACAGTGCGTAAAAACTTTATGTATTTGTGATGAATTTGGAATTGGAATATTACAACACAAAGCAAACCACATTGGTGTGGTAAGTTTACAACAGACAACTACTTCTGTCAACGACCATTGAATTATATTTGTTAATCTGTTATATTCTTAGCATAATTTTCTACATGAACTTTTGTTGATTAAAATTTATTTTTCTATTCTTTAAAAAGATTATTGTGTTCTAGTCCAATAGGAATAATTTTTCACGTTTGGTTTCTCCAAATTAATGATTTTTGTATGAAATAAATAATTATTTGATCCTAACACCCACCTGCCTCGAAAACTATTGGGATTATCGTATACCCTCTACTCCACTCATGGCAGACGCTACGCAAGGAAACAATATTGTTAGATTGACAAGTAATTAAAAAATTTGATCTGCTATTTATTTCAAGTAGTTTCGTTTGTTTTATTTGTACGAAGTGCATTAAAGTTCATTTGGTATTGATATTCTTGTGAATTCTGTCTACACCATCACTGATATTATTTTGTGTCCATATTCCTGCCCAATAAATACACTCTAGAAAGTAACAGTCTACTTCGATAGAATTTTCCACGGGTGTCTGAGATCACGAAATCCCAGTGAATAAATTTTGAAACTTTCAGATTCCCTTATCAAAAGAGAATATTTATGTAATGAAGTTGTCAAATCACTCACCCTCCCCCTTTCGATTTTGATCCGAGATTACTTCACCACATGTTGAATCAAGAAGTAATCAGGATTCATCGAGCCGTAATGATCTCGCCTAGTGTCCATATACATGAATAATGCGCAAGGGACGCTGCATGGTTCATTTAAAGCGCGTCGCGACGGCGATGGACGCGACGCTCTACCGAAGCGTGAAATAACTACATTCGACAAGCCACCTGACTCATACGCTCTCTGCTATTCATGTACTGGTTGCAAAATTTTTAATCAAGTTATGATTTGTGTAATGAAATGAATTGGTATTATAGTAGTTTGCTTTTGTTGTCCCCAACTGATGCATGATGGAAATTAAATTGTTTTGCTCGAAACAAAATAAGCAACGAAGCATATTTTGGGGCTCCATTACTAACACTCTAAATAACTAACTTGTCTTTATTATCTCAGTATCAGTTACACCGAATTATTTTGACTATTTCACGCACTTGTCAAGTGAACCAATCAGGAGCCCTAGTCAAGTTCGGATTATCAACAGTAAAACCACAAGTGATCGAATTTTCGCGATGAGTCTGTCGATTCATTTCTGAACGAAACTGAATTGATTATAGAAAACACCACGAGTCCGCAGGACGAGTGGTGTTTTCTCGATACAATTCAGTTGAGTTTAGAAATAAAAGACAGACTGATAAGATAAATTCAGTCACGAGTGGAATTTTATTAGACTATTTTACAAACAAAGTAAAAGGTAAACAATCTGAAATTTGGCAGAATCAGACGAAATTAGCAAAAAAGTTAATTCGATAAATTAATAAAGTTCAATGAACAGGAAACATTGATTAATTCATTAGAATTTATCCCAAATCTGCTCGTTTTTAAATGCGTGAATGGCGTCATTACTTATATTTGACGTTTAACTGTCACATATACGAATCTAAAAACACCAAAGTTGACAGATCAATCAGAGTCAAGAGTCAAGTTCGGTAATGGTATTATCGATAATCCGAACTTGACTAGAGCTTCTGATTGGTTAATTTGGCAAGTGCGCGAAATAGTCCATAATACCAAACTTGACTCTTGTTTCCTGTTTATTGAACTTTATTAATTTCTCAGATCAACTTCATAACTTTTTTGCTAATTTCTTCTAATTCTGCCAAATTTCAGATTTAGGTAGATGACTTTGTAACAGAAAGAAGAGGTAAAGTCAGTAAAGCCATAATTAGTAATCATTTTCGAACCGATTTCGTCTGGTTAATTCCTTTGTACTTCTAAGACTCCTGTCGAAGTGTCTGTGAGAAGGTTGTTCGTGTTTATTAACAGCCAATCGTGGAGAAAGCTGATCAAATTGGTTTTCTCACTGTTAGCTGCCCTCCAGTCTTTCCAAGCAAAGGTAATTCAGCCACAAAACTGTGACTCTCATCAGTGACTATATTTTACAAATAATACTTTTGAGTAAATAAACAGAGAAATTCACGAAAGCTGTAGTAAATACTGCTTGTATGTGAAATAGTTACCTATAAAACTAACAATAAAATGTTGTAACATGAACATAAAAGTTTGATAAAATCAATATTAAAATGTTAAGGTGTGGAAGTATAACAAATATATAAAATAAAAAAAATCGTCACAATCTGTTGACGTTTAAAATACTTTGAAAGTCACATTTCGGGAATAATCACAATTGGTGATTGTCACAATCGGGAATATTCACATGGCTAGGAAAGATCACATTTTAAAAAAATTACAATTGGATAGTATCACAGTTGGCATCAGTCAGGAAGTTCTCACGAATACAATTTTAATATACTTTAAAAAATATTGAAATACAATACCTAATTTCTAAAACATTTCATATACTGTTCTGTCGGTGTTCAATATCCATTGTGTTAGTGTTGATTTGAAAACTGAGTAACTATGTATATTTTTCATGCTATCCGGTATAACAGTGTATAATTTTGGACCCATATAATAACCACATCGTTGTCCGATAGTTTTCTCACATCTCGGTATTATAATTTTATTTTTCTTATTTCTTGTTGCATAAGAGTGATTAACTTGTTGAGTGAATATTTTATTTTGAAACACATTTAACAACAATTTGAAGCAGTAAAGTTGTCTTGTATCGAAAAATTTAGCTTCTTCATATAATTTTTCCGCAGAATATAATTTTGTTTGATTATACATTTTAAAAATCCATTTCCGAATAACGTTCAGGTTTTCGAGACAGCAATTGGCGACACCACCCCATCCTACGACAGTTGTGACTGAACAAAAGAATAATTTATTGTTTTGAGTTGTTTAATGTCTAAAAAATTCCTCAAGTAACTGAATCGTGAAAGTAGTCTTCTCATTTTTTCTTATTATATTATTAATTTGTAAGTCCCATCTTAAATGTCTATCAACCACTATGCCGAGATATTTGATAGATTCAGCTTCTGGAATTTTTGTGACAATTCCAATTTCTAGGCTTCCCAAATTTGGAAGTCCATTTGCATAACATGTGAACGGTAGATTTTCAGTTTTATCACAGTTAAGAGTAAGTTTGTTATGTCTAAACCATTTTTCGATTGACCTGAAGTCGGATTCAGCCTTTTCCTTTAAATGTTTCATCTTGATATAAAATGGCTGTATCGTCAGCAAAACTAATAATTTTGCCGTTGCACTCCATTCGGAGTAAGCCATTTATATATATATATATATATATATATATATATATATATATATATATATATATATATATATAGTGACTGTAGATGTCATAAGTAACTTTCTGTTATATATATATATATATATATATATATATATTGTGAACAGCAGGGGCCCCAATACGGTTCCTTGTGGAACACCACAAGTCACAGTTCTGGATTCACTGAAGAATTCACTTTATATTCACTTTCTGTTGGCGATTTGATAAGTAACTTTTCAATAAATTGTAAATTCTTCCCCTCATTCCTTAGTGTTCAAGTTTTTCCAACAATAATGAATGAGAAACAGTATTGAAAGCTTTTGAGAGGTCGACGAAGATGCATAAGGCTGATTTTTTCTTGTCAAGTGCAGAGTATATATCATTAGTTAATTCTCTTATAGTCTCTTCTGTCTATTTTTTCTCTCTGAAGCCATATTGATTACTCGATATTATTTCATATTTATTGAGAAATTCCACTATACTAGACTTTATCAGCTTTTCAATTATTTTAGACAGATTGGAAATTGAAGAAATTGGTCTATAATTATCAATTTTGGATTTGTTTCCACTTTTGAATAAAGGAAAATTTTCCGTTACAAAGCATATATTGATTATGTGAGTTAATAGGGCAGATATTTCACAGGCAATTTCCCTCAAGGTTTCAGCACGGATACCATCATAGCCTGGGGACTTTCTTAATTTCAAACTCATAATAGTTTTGATTACCTCTGGTTCCGAAGTGGGCGAAAGGTACATACTATCTCTGATATTAGATTCTTTTCCTCTGAAATCATCTGGTGGAACAAGTTTTTCCCCATTGTTCTTCCCAGGTCAGTATAAAATTTATTGAACTCGTCTCAAATAGTTAATGTATTCGTAATTATATTGTTATCTATTTCCATTTCAGTAATTTTTGTCTTCTTATACGAGATTTATTGCAAGCCTCAGAGACTTTAATTTGTGTTTATTTTTTAGGTTTTGGTAGTAATTTTTCTTCGTTGTTCTGATTAATGTGTTTAATTTATTCCTGTACAACAAATATAACAACCATATCCCGATATTGCCTTCTATTCTATTGGGGGTTACGACCTCCGTTACTGTTATTGTGAGTAGGGTTATTTATATTCGAATAAATAAATTATTGTACTGTGGAAGTGTGCGTAGTCTAATATATAGAAGCAACCCGGTATTCAGATTCACAATTGCTATTAAAGCCTGCATTTTCTTGACATCTCTGATAGTGGTCAAACTTACTGACCCCTGGAAATTTCAAATGTAGCCCTCGCTGACAACAAATGTATGAACAGTTTGGTATGATCATAGGTGAATTATTGATTCTATTGGCATCATGCATTCAGCCAACGTGAGTTGAGTTACATTCAAAGTCACTGAAACGGAATTAGTTATGATAGCCAATTATGATAATGTGGATTCGATTAGAATAATCTAGTGATTCGTATGCTGATTTTGAGAAAGTTATGTTGTGCTTAACAATAGGATGTTGTTATTATAGAAAATGCGTAATACCCCTATACCGCCGAAAGTGGCTCGCCCCTGAACAGTCGGAAAAACTATACTCAATAATCTAGTGACAGTACAAAAAAAAAACCTATCAAAATTTAGTTTTTGTTTATGAAAATAATGGAATGAAATTTGGAGGATCTGTACCACATAAAACTGCATTTTTTGATAATTAACAGAGCTTGATGCATTTTCCAGTTTCACCAAGAGTGAAATAAACTTTTGATTTTCAAATGGGACACCCGGTATATTTTCTATTGTTTTGTTTCCATATGACATACTGAATACAATCATGTATAACTCACTTTTTCATCTTGAAATTTATTTTCTATTCTGGAAGGCTATGAACACCTTCATATCACTAACTCCAGTTCTAAAATTTTGGGAAAAATACAACTTTACTGTTTTCGATCAAAATGTATCTGCTATGTGAAATTTAATTTGAAAATTTCTTTTACCTAGTTTTTTCAATTGGCACCATGGTAAGGTAAGGAAAAATGAGCATTTTACTAAGATTAATTTGATACTGCACACTATTAGGTTTTAAACAAACTTCCTTCGAGAAACTTTGAGATTACCTACATGGACTACTTCTCACTTCGAGTAACCTGTAACCGAATAAAACAAAAATTTTAATCCAAAAATATCTCCTCGTATTATATTCACTCATTCACTCATTTAACCAGGTACCAATTTTAAAATGTTTGTATCACATCAAAAAAATACAATGCATAAAAAAATTATAAAAGATAGCATATACCAATTACTATTAAAAATAAATTCATGATAGTTATTACGAAACAATTAAAATGAACTGACTGATCAAAACTTAAAAAAAAAATTGGTGAGTATGTTAACAAATATCTATTTTGATTTTGGAAATGACTAACATTTTCATTGACAGAGTAGAAGAAATATCTCAAGAGATTACGAAACAGTTAAAATGAACTGACTGATCAAAACGTTAAAAAAAAAATTAGTGAGTGTGTTCACAAATATCTATTTTGATTTTGTAAATGGCTAACATATTCATTGACAGAGTAGAAGCAATATCTGAAGGAATTTTTGAAACGAAACATTAAGAGACACTTGTAATCATCTGGCAAATGGTTGTAAGGATATAATTCCAATGGATAGATTTATTGAGGCTACAGCGATTTGTTCGGATATTTTTTGCGGATCTGGTCTTGTGCTCATGAACATCAGATTGCTTGATTGACATATTTGACTTTTTATGAATTTCTAACATGACACTGCATAGACATAGGGTAGGCAGTGGCATTATTTGAAGTTTGAGAAAAAGAGGTTGACAATAATCTCCATAGCCTGAATTTGTAATGATTCTGATTGCTCTTTTCAGAAGTTTGAAAATCTTTATACTCCACTGGAATTTTCCCAGAGAATGATTCCATGACTGAGAGTGGAAAAGGGAGAAATATGCAGTTTCCAGTGTATTATAGCTGGTGATATTTTTCAGTTGATGTAAAAGAAGAAGAACTGTGCTAGCACACGTACTTTTTAATTGTTTGATATTATTCCAAGAGAGATTGCTGACTACAATGACTCCAAGTAATTTTACACTGTTCACATCCGACGTAGTGGTTCTAGTTGCAAAATTAACTTTTGTCAACATTTAATTTGAATTTGTTTGTTGCAATAAAACAAGGTTCTGCCTCAACATTTACCTCTTCAGATATTCTTGCAAGTTCTAATAAGTCCTTATCGGAATAAATGAAAGTAGGATCTTTGGCAAACGGAACAGATCTATGTGGGTTCATAAAACTATTGATATCGTTCAAATAAATGATGAACAAGAGCGACCCCAAAACTGATCCTTCAGGAACACCATGCTTAACAAGGTTGAAAATCGAAGTGGTACTATTGGTAGTTACAGTTTGATGTCGACCCTCTGAATATGACCTCATTGAAGACAAAAACGCCATAGTAAAATAGTTTCTCCAGCGATACGCAGTCGAATGCCTTGGATATGTCACAGAGTTTGCTGTGTGTGCTGCCCTAGCTCAGTGCCATCGACTACATCGCTAACGACTTTTGAAACAGCCTGCATCGTAGAGCGGTCCGTTTGAAAACCAAATTTCAAATCGTTAAAAAATGTAAATTTTCGAAATTTGTTCAACTATTTTACCAATTAAAGATATTACATAAAATGGGCGGTAATTGTCGACAAGTGAAGTATCATTTGTATAAATATTATTATTTACAATAACGAATAAAATAATTACCTTATTTACTCTTGCAGAAGAGAGGTAAAGTAAGATTTCGACCACCTTGATGATGTCGTTTTATCAATTATTGTGTTGGTCACAGGTTACCAGATGCAATTGGATCTTATTTCAATACCAAAAGGTGCTTTAGTTCAAGAAAGATCTATTGCAATTTTTTAAACTTTAAACCTATTACTGAGCGGTATCAAATTAATCGTAATAAAATTATGTTTTTCCCAACCCGACGAGCCAACATGTTGCTATTTGAAAAACATTTGTAATTTCAATTTAAAAATTTGATTTTACATATACGTTTTAACCGAAGGTAGTGAAGTTGTATTTTTTCCAAAATTTTATGGATTTAATTAGTGATTGGAACATATTCATAGAATTCCAGATTGAAAGTGACACATAATTGCATCCAAAATGTTATAAGGAGACAAAAGAAGTGATAATATACTGGGTGTCCCATTTAAATATCGAAAGTTGTCACTTGTACCTATCCGTTTGAAATAATAATTCGGATAAAGAGTATGAGTTTTCGTTACTTTGTATGATCGGTATCCATGTTTTTTTAAATTTGTATCACTGAAATTGCACTCAAGTCCACTTTATTCGCAACAAGAATATAATAACAGTTAGTTTGAACTCTGATTGAGTCCTCGGAGAATACCAGAGTGGCTTTGGACCAGCCCGCTCGGGTACACCGATAGAATAATGCATGAAAATACCAACGAACACCATATGAATTTATATACACCCTGAAAACATTGACGAACCATCAGTCTAGGTATTCCTCAAGAACTCAAGTGCATGTAATCAAATCTAGTCAACTTAAAACTGAAGATAAGAAACGAAAAGTGTTCGCTTACGCGAAAAGTGTTGGGCTGTATTTGCTGTGTTGGACCAATAATATTAATTGATGGAAAAAGTCAAACAAATAAAACAGATTTCCAAATAAGACTCACATTCAGCAGATCTCGATATAAGCCTGAATTTTCAAAAAATACTTTCACCTTGCTGTCACGAAAACTGTGTTGTTTAGAAACACCACGAGAGCTTGCGCTGTCATTGCAATTCGAGTTCTTAAATTAAAGAAAACTGTATTTCTTGAAATCCAACGTTTCTACAAATGTATCTGACATCTTCAGGGAACTGTGAACTTTTGAACGATTTGACGTACAAAAATGGAACAAAAACCGTTTTGAATGATAGAATTATTTCACCGACTATTCCAATCATGCTACTGGTTCAATTGATGATTGAAAACATTATTGTTTTCGATTTTGTAGTTCGCTTTCTCATTGTTTGATAAAATAAACTCACTCACCAGCAAGCTGCTATGATGACACATTACCGAACTTTGACCAAAACCGTAACAAGTACTCACTATTAATTCATATCATCTTCACAACTTGGAATTCTTTAATAAATGAATATTTTAGATCCTTTGGTTTAAATACAATTCAAGAAAAAGAAACTACCCATAAACAGCAAAACTACGTCACAATCACACTCGACGCGCGTTTCGCCAACAAAGTTAGCATCTTCAGGAGGACGTAATTTTGGTGTAATTTTGGTGAACTTTATTTCTCAGAGATATATATTTGAAGGACGTAGTGTACCATTGATCTGACAGTTAAACTCACTCCTATGAATCCAGCTACTTACTGCTCTATTGTATGGTCTCCCCAAAATACACAAAACTGATGTTCCATATGCTCCAGTTTCTCTTTTATCGTCATGACTGAACCATATAATTAGAGATTTAAATTACTTATTTCAGTACTAAAATTTTAAGAACAATTAAACTTTACTGTTTTTAATCAAATTGTATCTGCTATGGAAAATTTCATTTACAAATTTTTTTCAAATGTCAACATGGTGGCTCGATGGTTTAGGAAATGAGCATTCGATTACGACTAATTTAATACTGCACATTATTAGGTTTCAAACAAACTTCCGGTAAATATCTTTTCCTAGAACTGCTATAAAAAGTAGCGTATTTCTGATAGCTTACTTAATTTCAAAACGATGTATTGCTCATACTGTGAGAAATATTTTTTCTCTCGGAACTATGCCCACAATCAACAAAAATCGAAAAAAACTAGTTGGCTAGGTAGGTGGCTACTGTTCATTTTTAGATAGTTATCAGAACTGTCAGATAGTTTTTATTCGTGCTTTCATAAAAATCGCAATTTCTATTGAATACTATTTCAATATGAGATACTCAATCATAATAAATAATATGGATACTGACAATAATGACGATTTTGATAATAATACTCCGCCAGAGATATTGGAAAAAGCTGCGAAAGTAATGTTGGATTTGTTGCCGGAAATTTCAAGAAGAAAAAATTATTTATCTGTTAATGTTATTGTAGTTGTGCAGTTGTAGGAAAAAATAAATATTGAGACATATTACTTGTATTTTTTAAATTTTTACAGTTGTAGGAAAAGTATAGTGTGAAACATGTGTTTGCGGCACTCGCCCTTCAGGCTCGTGCCACAAACTTCCACACTCGTGAGAAAAGTTGAACTTTCCCCACTTGTTGCACAATATGCTATTTTTTACATTCAAAATTTCTCAAAATGAAGGATCAAGCAACCTGTAACCAACACTGATAGAACAAAATGGAGAATCCAAAAGCTAATAACATATCTTCTTCCATAAATATTGTCTTTGACATGTCCTTTAAATAATTACACAATAAATACCTTATTTACTTTTGCAGAAGCAAATTAAAATAATTAGTCGACCTCCTTAATGTTTTGTTTTATCAGTTGTGTCTGTCAAAGGTTACTCGATGCATTTAAATCTTATTTCGATACCAAAAGATGTTTTATTTTATGAAACATCTGAAGTGTGGGGTATCAAATTAATCGTAATAAAACGGCATTTTTCTGTAACCCGACGAGCCAATAGGTTGCCATTTGAAAAAAATTGGTAATATCAATTTTGAATTCAAATTTTACATAGCACATACATTTTGACCGAAAACAATGAAGTTACTTTTTTCCCAAAATTTTAGGGCTGTAATTAGTGATTTGAACGTATCCATAGCACTCTAGTCTAGATTAAAATATAAAATTCAAAATTTAAAAAATAATTGGTTACAAAAAGTGGCAAATGATACATGGTTGTATTCAGAATGTTATGAGGAGACCAAAGAGGTGAAAATATACTAGGTGTCCCATTTAAAAATCTAAAGTTTGAGTCACTTCCGGTGAAACCGGAAGTTGCATGAACTTGAGTTATCTTTCAGAAAACGCAGTTTTATGTCTTATTCAGATCCTCCAACTTTTGTTCCATTATCTTCAAAAACAAAAAAGTTATAGGGGCGAGCCACCTTCCGCGGACACCCGGTATATTGTGGAGACGACTTTGAGTTTTACTTAGTTTCTTTACTTTTTTAGAGATATGTGTTTCCATAAAAAAAAATTAAATTTGATACACTTGTATAACACCCTTAATGGAAATGATCTACATTTGCCGCTGAGCAAGCAGAGGGGAATGGGATTTGGCTTCATATTTCTCAATTATATACCACCATCACCACCATCTGTACAAAATATAGAACGTGAAAAAACGTTGAAAAGTTATCAAGCCAACTTGTGTGAATATAGTAAACCGTGTATAAAAAATTAACACACTTTGCTTCTTATAGAATCTTAAGAGTTGCATTTCTCATCTATGTTAATTGTGGAAACAGTATCGAAGAGAGCGAATGAGTGACTTGAGTTCTGTTGATATCTGCTAAATGAAGGGACTTATTATAATATCCTCAGAATCCACAGACAAGAACGACAAAAAATAATAGAAAAGGAAATGCATGAAAGCCAGCAACAACTTTGATCAGATTACCTTAGGTCTCTTAAATTGAGGCACCATCATTGAGACAGTTGAATATCGAGGTGCTTCTCGGAAAAAGTTCAGTGGGAACGTTCCGACATATTTCGATCTCTCAAATTCTAAAATATGCGACAATTCAATGGTAGTACCCTTTTCAGAAGATTGACAAAACCCATTCAAACACAAGTTTTTCTATTGCGGCAACGCCGCGCCATACGAAGAAGACTTGTTCTTCAACTTCTTCATTATTTATGTCTCGGAATATGTGTCGTCTTGGCTTTTCAGTATGCGCTGGTGAGCGCTACGTCTTTGTTTTTCGTTTTTGGCGGTTCTGTTTGTTGCACAAAACAGACCATTGTTTCTTCTCGAATGACTAGAAATTCAGTGAAACAGTATACACGGGACCGTTGGGATGTTTGTAGGAGCGTCTACATTTACCTGTTTCTAGGCGATTTGTGAGATAGCAATAGTAGCTGGGTAAAGTTATATGACTGTCAGACTCTCATTCATTCAGTCATGTGTTGAATAAAACACATGTTGGATGTAAATTCTACTCTGGATCAATTGCGACAAAATCCCGCGAAGATCATTGCCCCTGTTGCCTATTGTCCTTAAGAAAAGTGCTCCTGAAGTATCACCTGTTCTTTGCAACTTATTCAACTTCCATCTCTTAAAACTTGTGAGGGTACAACCAATGTCTAAGGACAAAAGGCAAAAAGCTCACCTACCAATAATTACAGACCTATACATTGCTCTGTCATACCGAAGTTTATGGTAAAATCTATCAACATTCAACTCATGAAATATTGATTGATCGCTTAGTAATTATGAATGATGGACAATATGGTGAATTCCTTTGTTTTAAATTTGATTGCACCAGGAATTCTCCTCGCCCAACTTTTATCTTCTGGCTTGCACGAATGCACAAGTGCTGTCATCTTTGAAGGATACATTTATGCTCCATTACTTGTACTTCACATTAACCATTTGTTAGCAACAAACTGTCCTGTAAACAGATGAAAGTACTCTTCATTCAGCTTCCTTTTCCAGAGCTCTAGTATTAGTCCACATAACCAGAAATGATCGTGGAGGATTGTGAACAATATAACTATGAATCTGACCAAAATTATAGAATGGGGATCCAACTGTTCAATGGAATTTAACGCAAACAAGAGCTAGTTCACTTTCTGCCCCAAACATATTCTAAAGCTTTTAGAATTTGTCCAGAACAGAGCAATTTGTCTCGTCGGTGATGCTTCGCTCTTTTCTTTTAACCTCCGCTGAAAAGTCAGTGATATGTTTGTATTTTATAGACATTTCCATTGTCGGTCCCACCAGTTTAATTGAGATTGACCCGTCGAGTTCACTCTTCACACCACGTTTTCTTCACTTTGGAGACTTGCCGATTATCTTTTTCTCAGACTTGTTCTTTCAACAAATTGTGTTCCCAGAAGCAAATATAATTCAGAAATTCAGAAAAAAACACGAATATCCACCTTCTTTTTCTTGGTTCTCACATTGTTTTCTGAATATTTCGGATTTTTCATTTCATGGAACCCAGAAGATAAAAAAAAAAATTCAAAAACCAATATATTCAAAAACGAAAAAACCCGAAAATATAGGCATTTTTTCAGAAGTGACATGTTATTCAAAAATGTTTCTGTTCTGTCGAATGTTTTTTCGTGACTAAGAATTTTATTTGAGGTAACCTGCGTCAAATTCACAACCATCACAGATTAATTGTAAATCAGAGAGGAAAAAGAACAACAATACAGTTAGGTAATTAATATAGTTTCAATTGCAGGGACAATCAAAATGTTGTACGATCATGATTAGAATTTGGTAATATCAATATTAGACTACAAGCCCATATAACGATTTTGGGGACATGAAACATATTCAGAACGATGCTGCTATGTGAAAAAATAACTTTAGGCACTATGCCGTCAATTCTTGGTGGGACAAATGACTGTAATAATAATAATAGTAATTTTTCATCTGAAGATGTGCTCTACCGACAAAATATTCTTGTAGGGCATTCCTCACGTTTGTGGATTATGAAATAATAATCTCATAGAACCTACTGCCGTACAAAAATAATGAAACCAAAATCCAGGATTTTATTTTTCGGAAATTGAGAAATTTTCCTGGCTTTCGGTTCCATTATTTTTGTACGGCAGTAGGTTCTAGGAGATTATTATTTCATAATCCACCAGCGTGAGGAATGCCGTACAAGAATATTTTGTCGGTAGAGCACATCTTCAGATGAAAAATTACTATTATTAATATTACAGTCATTTGTCCCACCAACAATTGACGGCATAGTGCCTGAAGTTATTTTTTCATATAGCAGCATCGTTCTGAATATGTTTCATGCTGTATAAAATGAGTCCCCAAAATCGTTATATGGGCTTGTAGTCTATATCATGGGGCACACAGTTACAAATTTTGAGTGGAAAATTTCTTCGGTTCCTTTATGACAAATCAAAAGGAAAAGATGGCCATATTATTGGACAGTTTATAACAGCAGATCTCAAAAAAACCTTCATCAATCTATTATTGAATGTAAATGTAAATTATGTTTTTGTACAAAATAGTTATCAACGAAATTTCAGACTCTCATAGTATGAACCTTATAAATTTCAACGTGACGACACATTTCAAAAGATCTCCCTTCTTTTTAAAATAACCAACGATTCCTAAAAGGCATATTACAAAAGTAGGCATTACGGAATTTTAGAATAGCTACCTACCTTCATAGAGATTAAAGGGTAACTTACCAGAATTCACCAAATGATCATTTCAGGTTATGATATTATCCTAGAAAAGTTAGGTTACAATGGAATTCGAGGAATTGCCCTATCTCTCATAGGGTCCTATCCGAATACCTGATTGCAGTGTGTCAGTTTGAATCATGTTTGATCTGATTACAAACTGGTTAAACATGGGGTACCTCAGGGCTCCGTGATCGGGCCTCTACTGTTTGTCATGTATGTAATTGATATCTGCAAATATTTGAATAACAGCAAATGCATTTCAGAAAATGCAGTAAAATACTTTTCAATCACAACTTGAAAATTATTAGAAATGAAACAAAAAATTATATTGAATCAAGTTATAGTTACTCATTCCGTTAGACAAAATGCATAAACGATCTTTTGTTCTTCTTCTTCTATTATCAACTCAACTGAACATATAAATACAGTCTGTATCAAGTCATCCAACATGTTTGTGAGTTTCTATTTAGAAAACTCTGTCTTTTCTGTACCCACAGTCAAAACTGATATTTCAACTACATCATTCTGTCTAATCTAGAGGACAGAAAAACAACTTCTGATTTGTCTTTTATCTTTGCAACGACCTTCTTCAGTTTATTGAATTGAATATACGTCATAAACAACTAAGCAATCCTAATACATTACTGGTAAATGTTCACAGTACAAATTATCGTAGGTAATATGTAATTATGTTGCCTGGCAACCACACGAGCGCTTGCGCGAGTGTGGTTGCCTAAAGCAACATAATTTGATTCGAAACCGAGAAGGAATTAACGATAATCGCCGATAACACGAGTTGTATTTGTTAAGATTATTTCATGAATAAAATCGAAACCATTTTTATTTATTTACTATTCAATTTAACTCGGAACATTAATCCCGCATTTAGTTCTGAAATTATGCAACTAACAAAACAATTACTTGATACTTCAAACATCCCTCTATTTCAGTTACCAATGACAGAGCGCGTCATTCGTAGTTTCGTCATTGCATGTCTAGTCTACTGCTTCTCGCTCGAGGTTATGTTTCGATAACATTTTGATTTAGTGATTTGAATAATCAACGAGTATGCAAAATTTGTCGAAAATTGTGAAGTTGATATGAATTAATAGTGAGTGCTCTTGCTAGTGGTAAGTTTGTGTTTTGATAATAACCAATCAGGAATCGAACTACAAAATCGAAAACACATCATATACATATCCAGTAGCCAATCAAGAGCCGAACTACAAAATCGAAAACATGATGTTTTCATTCATCAACACAAAAATGTCAACCAATCATAACACGCTATTTTAGCATAAGTGAAATAATCGTAGAAATACACTTCTACATAGAAAATTAGATATTATAAACAAGCAGAAAGTTAATGTATTTGATACAATTTAAATATTCGGACAAACATACATATCAGAAGATAAATCAACCAAATATGTCGTTCCTATCGTCAGGTATGATCGGGAGTAGGTATAGGTACATGCAAAACTTATGATTTTTGCAGTTTGTCTGAATTTTCCGACACTAATTTATTATTATCCCGAAAACTTCCAGTGCCATAATGAACAAAACAAAAAAAGAATTGTGCATATCCATCCTTACAATCGTGAGTTATAGTGAGCACTTTCGTTTTTCGAGAATGTTCCAATTTTCTGGGCAACTTTTTCTATTTTTCTTTCCGTAAACTTATTCGGAATGTTACGAACATTAAAAGAAATTAAGGTTCATATAAAGTCAAATATTTCGCGTTTCTGAACTGCAAGATGGCACTGACAAGATATGTTTTTCATACCATAGTTACAGCGATCTTTTATAATATTTCCATATAAATTACAGTTTTCTGCAACGGCCAACCCTACTGCTAATGCAATATTGCCAAATCTCAACATTATTCGGAGTACTGCGAAATAGCTCACAGGATTTTTTTTCTTGGTGTTTTGGCATCGACTGCTACGGTCATTAGCCAAGTGTTCTGGATAAGCCTTGTTACCAACTCCATACGCCACTTTAGGAGCAGCACTGTTAATTTTTAATGCAACAGTGAATCGTGGAGGATTATTCCCAGCCGACACGAGCCTCAATCATTCAGACTTTCACATCTAAAAATGAAAAAAGATCGCACCGTCTGGTGAATTTGGTGAGAGTTGCAGTGCCTCTGGTTTTTGTTGGGTGGTGACCTCGGAGACTTCATTATTCGAATTCAGCGTTCCTTGCTGTGTCATGTCTGAAAATTTCAGGAAATTTGCAGCGCCCTCATATTTGTATTGGGTGGAGACCTCGTTTTTCGAACTTAACCCCCTTGCCGAATCATGTCTGCAAGTTTCGGAAAATTTGCGGAGTCTTCAGTTTTGAAATGGGTGCGTACACCACATTTTTCAGAAACAGTGATGTATTTACCTTGTTTGCAAATTTCGGTTGATTTGCAGAACATCCTGGTTTACCATGGATAGAGACCCCCTTTTGTTCTAAAAGGGGTTATCTTTTCAATCGTTTTTAGTGTTTCCAAAGGTGGGGACCATTTTATTTAAAGCTGGTTTATTCTTTTTCTTAGATTTTGGTTTATTGATGATTCTTGTGTCGTCGGTTTTCCTGTGGGAGGAGGTCTTAAGAATCTTTGGTATTGCCGCGTTTTTCCGGTTCACCTGTATATTATTATTTATTGTATTCATTTCGTTGGTTTTTCTGATATTCGGTGTTGCAGTGCCCATGGGTTTGTCCTTGATCTTGCTTAGATTAGATTTACTTTTAGCACAACCAACAATATTGTTGGTGAAATTCACAAAGAGCAGCTAATATGAGCAACTCACTATAATTTATTTTTATCAATATTTTTCATCTTTGTAAGCTGAACTCCGCCTATTATGCCGTTATTTTTTATGTATATTAAATAATGTTACTCAAAAACAACTGGAATGGACAATAAAGACGCTATTACGATTATTATTATTATTTTTCAATTCTATTTTGCTTCCTGTTTCATTTCCAGAACTGATATTTCAAATCCCAAAACCTAAAACACATTACTTACATACTTCTTCAATTGTGTCCAAGGACTCCAAGGCTTTAGGCGGACCAATCCAACATCCAGCTGATGAACTGACAAACCCCTATCGACGTAACTTTCATTTTCGAAAAGTTAAAATAATTACATCGGTTACCGCTGTATAGAACTATTGGCAACGCTGTACAGTAAATATGACAGTGACAATAATTCTGTGCAACACCTTGTGGACAGTAGCAGAACTATTTTTGTATTTCCGTTCATGTAATACAGAGGAATCACTTACTGGAGCGATTTACCGTTTTTTGTCCGTGATTTTAAAAATTACTATGAAAAATATAAATCGTGTGATTTTATGTCTGAAAAATAGTATGAATAGTTCCTCAATGTTCAGTCTTCTAAATTTCATATAAATATCACTTGCAAAAGCGATTCTTCTCAACTGTCTTTGATTTTATAACAAGATTTTCAGAATTTTTTGTTGTGTTATGGTTAAAAATTCTGAAAAAAATCGTGATTATCTTTTACCTTGACATTGATATGGCAAAACTCAAAAAAACCTCTAAAAATTAGGTTTTTATTTTTTTTTTCTCAAAAACTGTTCATCAGATTTTCTTCTGCATCTCTCTAATTATTCAATTTGAATGCCGGAATAACTCGAATTTTTTTCAGAATTTTTAAACTTGCCGTTAAATTTTTCATGGGTTTACATGAACCTTAATCAAATATTCAAGTGATGTGCTTACCAACGAACAGCATTCAATTTTTATTTATACAGATTATTTTTGCTTTAATATACAATTCTAAAACAAAGTAACTCCCAAATGAAAATACACGGAGGAAAAAATTGTTTGTTGTATTTATTGTGTTCACGCAGAGAAAGGCCGAAATCTCAGAAAAAATACCCGGGCCCGCCTTAATTTACTCTAACCCGATCTAATGAGGGCAGATGTAAACAAGATTATTTAGCCGTTAGCCATTCCCGGCAACATAAACCAATATCGGCCTATTATTTCGATAGGCCTAATAAATCTCTCGGTAGGCGATGCGGCGTTCAAAAGGTACCGCTCCGCATAAAAGTGACTTCAAGCGAGGAATCGCGTGAGTCGATACGAGTTCTCCTGCTAATAATAATATATTGGAATCTATTATTTCGCAGGAGATATAATATAACGGTGGAAAAGATTCAGTTGTTAAATTTTCATTATAGAATAACTTAATATTTGAAACCATTGGTGAAAAAGAAACTACCAAAACTTCGTCAAAATCAGATTCGACGCGCGTTTCTTCAACAAATTTATCATCTTCAGGAGATGATAGCTTACTAAACTACTTATTCTACGTTACTCTCCTTTATACTATAGATGTACTATACTATACAGTCTAAAAATAGTATAAGTGGATAAAAATATCTTTCAAACACGCGCGATTTTTCGAAATAGAGCAAGTGTTATCCACGAATACTTTACGTAATTTTTTTTATTGGTGCAATTTGCAATCATAAATACTGGTATCATTACTACAAAAAATGTTGATATGTACTAATAGTGTAAAAGGGTTGAATTCGTGATGTGACATCAGTATACCTTACGATGTTATAGAAATGAGAAAAACAGAGATAAATTTCCAATTTGTCATGAAATATTAATTGTTGTCACTGTAGCGCCTAAAAATTAATTCTAATATCGATTCTTTGAATGGTAAAGCAGAATCGCGGTTAATAATGCACATGAAAAAAGAAAATCATCAAATGGATGGACAAGCAAGTAACAGATATAAATGAACGAGTTGTTTATTTGACGTTACATGTTACTGCTGTCAGACCAATAATCAAAAGTTGTCATTCAGACTTCATATTTCTCGAGTTGTTGATGTTACCATGGTAACTTTAAAAAACGCGCTTTTTTGAAAGTTCGATTTAAACACGCTGAGACTTTAAATAGGTGAAATGAGGCACCAATAGAAAAATAATCATTATGCTATACTTGAAAAATATTACATACATTTTTATTTCCATACACCAAATTATAATTTCTAACTGAAGAAATATGAAATATTATACTTAATCGAATGATATATCCATTGTACAATTCATGACAAAACACTTTTTCAAATTTTAAACCTCACAATTATTGAAACAATGAATATTCATGACCTGAATCTAAATGACAGACTTTCGTTGGTCTTTGTACCTGTGAACAAGAAGCGCTATCTGTTTAAAAAAATGCGCAAAAACAGATTGGTGATAATAGCAGAGTCTACATTTTATAGAATCAAACCAACTACTAATTTGAAACGGTATAGTCAGAAGGAACATAAAATGATTCAAGTTCCAAGGCCGAATCTTTTTGGTCAGTACAATTCCAGTATGAGTGGTACAGACATTTTGGATGAAAATATCGGGAGATATCAGAAAGTTTATATTTTCAATTTAGTTCCTATTTGACTCCTTATTGCCCTAGCGTAACCATTTGGTAATGGTCATTTTTGAAAAATGAAAAAATGAAAATTATGAAAAAAAACTCTTTTTTCTTTTTCTGGACTTCCAATATCACCCAAAAAATCTTTAAAAAAATCCTCACAAGCCCCTACAAGTTCATCGGAGATCGAAGAGTTTATAAATGGAGATGCCGATTTTTTTAACCGAGATAACAGCTGTAGTGGATAGCACCAGTAGTTTTCATCGTTTTTCTGGACCTCATTAGGGCAACAACACCTAATGAACTTCAATTACCCGAGGCCAGACAAAGGATCACCAATAACCCCAGTATAACTCGAAGGATACCAGGAACTTCAAAAAGTTGCATGTACCACTTCCCTAACATCGCGGTGTCTGAGATGAGTGAGACCACGAACACTTGATCAGTATCGAGTTTGACATTTCTTTAGACTTGGTCGGATATACAAATGTCAAACGAGAACAATATGATGGATGACGCACTCTTATGAAATATTCAGTGCCTCAGATATTCAGTTTAGCACAATTCGGTAGTCTGATAAAATCATCATGAACTGCACCGATATTTTCGGGGAGGGACACATAGACTAGCCTTCCGGATCTTTCTTCAATTGAAAATTTTCGTTTTTTGAAGCATGCAATCGAATTTTTCACGGTCGCATACGAAGGACATTGATCGCCAAGGGTACTAAGCATATCTTCCTAAATCTGCTTACCTCTTAATCCCTTCCAATACAGGTACCTGATGATGGCTCGATACTCCAATTTTTCTATTTTCAGAATTACGGTCAACATCCTCGTTTTAAAATTTTATTGCGCAAAACTGGTTTGACTTTTGACGTAAAACTTTACACTGACATAGTTATTGATCGTTGCTATGGTAACGCAATACTTTTTATCCATGGAACCAGTGTAAGCTGACTAGATATCAATACATCCTCGTATTTCACACGGCATATCAGCGTGTGCCTAGACAATTAATACTTGTTATTTTTGTAAAAATTTCTGGAGAAAAATCCACCTGATCAACCAAATTTTCAATTCCGCATTTAATCCATGTTCACTGCTCTGCATGTTGAATATTACCTAATCTGTACTTGAGCATAGATCGATTACTAAAATAAGAGAATGTGGTACTGGTGATGTAGTGGCTTTATGTACAAGAATTAATTGACTTGTCGGCTGCAACAGGTTGTATATTACTTCGGATTCGTAAATCAACGTCTAAATTGATACAAAAAATGATCAAAGAACGGTGCTTACTACTACGTATTTCCTTGAGAAATTTAAATTTTTTAGTTTTCTGATAGAATGCTGTGAAGTTTTTGTCTGTTTTGCTTTTTATTAAGGGCTCAGGCTAATAACAAAGTCAAGCTTGTTTTTTAAAGTGCCACGTAATGTGCTCATTGTCGAAAATCTGAAAAGTAAAAAGTACATACAGCTTGCCCGAAGAGTGACAGAACCTGTTTTTGACTAAATAGGATTTTATCACAATTGATTCGACTGAGCAAAAAAAAATTAAGAACGTTGAGCTCTAATTGTCAAGGAATCAGGAATCACACCTCACAACATTTAAGACTTTTGACTCACCTTATTATTTCAATAGTTGATCTCTGCCTTTCTACATCTCTGCCTTTCATTCGAAATTCATTCCAACAAGTTTTACCTTAAAATTAAAATCGGTTGCGGCGTTGCCAAGTAATATTTGATAAACCTATTTTTACCACTATCGAAGAGTTATGTTGATTAGGGCATGGTTTATTCATTTATTAAAATTCTGATAACATTTTTGGTAAACAGTGATAGCACGATTTCAAGGACACTACTCCAGTGTTTTCGCGACATATTCCTTCACAGAGTGGTCAAATTTGCATTTTGAGTAGGTTTTGTGTAATTCAGACGACATTAATTAGAATTTTTCATAAGCAACACCCTGTACCTTTCATCAGAAATTCATTCCAACACCTTTCGCCTTTTTATCGCTGGAAGAAAATTACAATCGCGTGCAGCGTTGTCAAGTTATGAATAATTTCCTTGTGATCACACAGGTATTTTTGCGATATGTGGAACCATTTCAAACATGCTCAAACAGTTGAACCTAATTCAAGGGTTTCTATTTTAATTACATTCTTTATTTTGAAGCGACAACGTAAAATTATTATCAAGTCTCCTAAAAAACCCATTGAGCAGAATTATACGCTGAAAAATACCTGAAATATTGAAGATAATATTTCAGAAGATTGAATGAAATATCTGAGCGGACAGGAAGTGTAAATTATGGAAAGGGAAAAAACTGTTTTGACAGAAGAAAATGAACTTTAACTGCGGAACCGATATTAATTGTTAGAGAAATAAGTAAACATTTAGATAATAAGAAATTCATGGTATATTTGATTATGGCGATGTTCAACAGGCATCACACCAATAATGAAAGTGTATTTCAAAAAATTAGTTCATAGTCCGGAAAAAATCTATAAAAATAGTATTTTGGATCAATTTTTCAAAACCCATTCTATTTTTTTGTTTTAAATTCAAGCTGTTAATGTTTGAAGTGACAACCTAAAATTATTATCAAGTCTCCTAAAAAACCCATTGAGCAGAATTACACACTGAAAAATACCTGAAATATTGAAGATAATATTTCAGAAGATTGAATGAAATATCTGAGCGGACAGGAAGTGTAAATTATGGAAAGGGAAAAAACTGTTTTGACAGAAGAAAATGAACTTTAACTGCGGAACCGATATTAATTGTTAGAGAAATAAGTAAACATTTAGATAATAAGAAATCATCATTAGGGATGTCTCTCGAAAAGCATAAATTTCATTTATACCGTTCAACTCCACCAAGAACTCATAGGGAATGATACGAGTTATGAGACGAGTTACATTTTGTCTGACATGAAACAAAATAAGACAAAACCCTTCATCTTTCAAAAATGTGCTGTTCAGTGATGAATCAAAATTTCACAGAAATGGTTTTGTTAATCATCATAATATTCACTACTTTGCTACTGAAAACCCGCATGCAGTTCTAGTGTCTAACTTCCAACATAAGTGGTCGCCCAATGTTTGAGGTATATTCCATGATTACGTTATTGGGCCATTCTTCTTCGAGCACACAACCGGGGGGAGATTTTCACGATTTCTACAAGGTGATCTTGAACTTTCTCCATAATATTTCACTGGTGATTCAACATGACATCTATTTTCAATTGCATGGTGCACCTGCACACTATCGTAGAGAATTTTGGAACCATCTTGAACAATATTTTCCTCAAAAATGGATAGGTCGGGGAGGACCAATTCTATGGCCAGCGAGATTTCCCGACTAGACCAGTATGGACTTTTTTTATGGGGTCACGTGAAATCTATTGTTTATCGTATACCTGCTACCACCATTGATGACATCAAAGAAATTATTAAGGATGCATTTCGAAGTATACCGACCATGTTGTTCAACGTGAAATCTTACAGTACGACTGGAAGCTTGTATCAATCAGAATGAAAGACATTTCGTAACATCTGTAATAGATATAGTTATTCATTTGCTTCAATTTGTTCATTATTTGTTTTTCTTTTATGTCAACCTCAAAGATTATTTGGAATACTTCTAATGAAAACATCTCAACACAAACTATCTATTATATGACAACTTCTACAATATAATCAATATACTACACGGGTTTCTGGGGGGAATTTAGCAAAATTTTAAATAAATTCATGGTATATTTGATTATGGCGATGTTTAACAGGCATCACACCAATAATGAGAGTGAATTTCAAAAAATTAGTTCATAGTCCGGAAAAACTCTATAAAAATAATATTTTGGATCAATTTTTCAAAACCCATTCTATTTTTTTTTTGTTTTAAATTCAAACTTGTAGAGCCTGTTAATGTTTCTATTGTAAAAATACATTGATGGTCCATGTAGAAATTTGATTATACCATTGGCACGCAATATTTCCAATATCGAATAAATGAAAGAACTACTGCTTATAAATTACCTTGAAATAGTGGTAATATAAGGAAATAACTCATAACTTGACAATGCCCCAATCGATTTTAATTTTCTTTCCAACGATGAAGATACGACAGATTTCGGAAAAAAATTCGGATAAAAAATAAAGAGTATTCCATTTAAAAAAATCGAATGAATGTCGTCTGAATTTTACAATATTCAAGTCCATATTTGAGCACCCTGCAAAATTACTAGATTGTTGTACTTGAGAACTACCGAATGCCAAAAATATTTTCAAAATTTTGATAAATGTGTATACCATGTCCAATTCAATATTACTCTTCAATAGTGGTAAAAATAGTTATCAATTATAACTTGGCAATTCCGCAACCGATTAATTTTTTTTACAGCGATGTAAAGGTAAAACTTGTGGGATTAAATTTCGAACAAAAATACAGGGTTTTCTATTTTAAAAAACTCTTCTCTGATTCGTCTCGCTTTCGTAAAAACCCTGTTGTGTTGGAAATGTCTAAAAATGAGAAACTTGTTTTACTTGCTTATGAATTTCTATAACTTTATAATTGTATTTAATTTAACTTATCTTACCTCTATCTTTATTGTATTTTATACAATTTGTATTTTAGCTATACTACATTTTATTTATTGTTGTTGTTGTTGATATTCTGTATCATCACAATCATAACATTTACACCCAATCCATTTCATTGATTTTAGACGAAACAACTGCTTCTGCTCTTATCGTTCACTGAATTTATTCTCATTTTTTTTATTGTCAGGTTTGTATGTTTCTTTTTTTTATAATGAGGTTTATTTTCATTTTTTCTGTGAATGTGAGAAAAATTTGGAAGATGGGAGTATTTAATCTATGAACTGCTTTGTGCTTTTGAGAAGCATGAAACTAATACAAATACTTGAGCTCAAATTTTCCATATCGTTGTAACTTCTGCAAATGCATGTTCAATGTCAGACTGTCAGATACTTTTAAATAACCACCTAATATACTAGTAAGAAGTACTGCAAGACGGTAATTGAATGAACACGAAGTGAAATAATTAAAGCAATTATTTAACAAGATAGGCGATCGTTTGCCTACAAGTTTATTACTTTGGAATCTTATCATTATTCAGTTGGTTTTAAACAACTTCTTATTTAAACGTAATCAATAATAGCCATCTGAATGATTTATAGAGGCCTTTGATATAATCTGAACCATTTACGTATGTATACCTGCATACCGAGATTTTTTTATAAGAATACAATGAATGATTTTGTAGGATATTTATTATGACGGAATCAGAGAAAGATTACATATTTAAATATTTCATTCCTTTTTTGTTGCTGAAGTATTAGTCTAGTTCTTCTATGATTCTGATTCACATTTCAACGCGAAATAATTGATATGATTTAAACAAGAATCTACTGGATTAATAGCGAAAATAACTCATTTGGATATTAAGACTTTTGGAGAAAGCGTGTAGTTGATATTCTCAGGAACACAAATTGAAGACATGCACGATATTGATATTGTTGGAATTCGGTATGAGACAAGATTCATTATTATACCTATGTAGATGATTTCTTTGAATTAATCACATGTTATACAGATCAAGCACTTTTAATGATGAATTCCGATACAATTATTGCAAGATTTGATCATCATTGTTGATATTCGGCAACCATACAAAACAACGAGCAAGAAAGGCATCTTTTTCAATTTATGAATATTTTTGCTGGCGTTCATTCAGAGTTTGAGATGCATAAGCAATAGGTCGTTCTGTTTTATCATCAGAAATGTGTGAAATGACAGCACCAACATCATACGATGATAGCTGTCATCAGCCAATTTTAATAATAATAATAATAATTTATTCAGTATTAAATGGAATTACAGAATATTATCCTATTAAGAACATGAATAAATGAGAAATTAAAATTAAAATTGTTAAAATTGTTTTTTCCGTTAACCAGCTGTCGTCCCTTTACGAACGACAGCCCTCAGAAGTCGTAACTTGTGCGAGCCAAGGATTAACGAGGTCTTACCTTTTTACGTGCGATTCCTAGCACTTTCTCGGACCATCAGAAAAATTTCTGCTGTCGCCATGGTTTGAACCACCGCCAACTGGCAGCCAAAGTGATTGAAACATGTCGCTTTAACCACTCGGCTACCTGGCCACACAGAAGAATGGTTTTCTTGTGCGTGGGTTAAAATCACTTAAAAATAAAAACGCTTGTAAATACTTAAAATACTAAGAATTTAGGCTATAGACATATAAATAAATAAAATTCACACATACCTACCATTTGTAAACACACAAACATTCTACATTTTCTAATAAAATAATACAAGTACAGTTCATCTCATAAAAACATACATGGAGTTGACATATTTTAAGTGTTATTGTCAATCAGTTTATGAATCGACAAACGAGGCGTTTCAATTAAATATATATGAAATTTTTTTTTTAGTTTGAAGAAAGTGTTGCATGTTTGCATTTCTTGTGGTAAACTGTTGAATGCTTTTGGTCCTAAAAATTCGTGTGATATCTGTCCTACAGATTTAGCATAAAAAGGTAGTTTGTATTGGTTCTTATTCCGCGTTGAATAAGTATGGTTTTGTTTTAGAAGATGGTTCTTTTTTTATATTGTTTCATAATCAGAGCCTTAAAATGAAATTGCCTAATGTCAAGAATATTTCCTTCCTTATAAAGTTTTTCGGTGTCATACCGCATATTTTTGTTAAGTATGAGTTTCAGAAGTCTCCTTTGAATCACTTCCAGTGGTCTCAGGTATGTTTTTGATACCCCACCCCACCCTACCATACAATACATTATGTGACTTTGGGCAAGGCTGTAGTAAAGCGTTTTTTTTGCCTCAGTTCGAAAAAGTGTTGAAATTGTCTGAACTTGTATAAAACACACCTTAATTTTCTTACGATGAAGTCTATATGTAATTTAATGTGTAACTTTGGGTTGAAGTGAACTAGTACTTTAGCTGAAGATAATATCTGTTTTATGTTGGTGAAAACACTATCACATTTTGATTTCATTGAAAAAATGAACAGGATGTTCATAAAGTCAGTTGTGGAATATCTGCGACTGAAAGTTGGAATTTAGTCGCTGTTTTCCATCGTACAAGATAACCTCTCTTGGAAGGGATTCATGTTTTAAAGAGAAACATTCTCAATTCAAAATTGAATCAATACATGACCCTCTGGAAATGGAACAAACCCTACGATAAAACTGAAGTTACTTTTTTGTAATATCTAATAGAAAACAACTACTTCCCCGGCAAAAGCCACGCTGGACATTGAACTACATCTGATATTGAGAACGACCCTATATAACTTGAGAGAAAAAATCTGAAAGTGAAAATTTGCATTTTCATTCAGATAGTTGATTATTTATTAAATGTCCAGTTTCTATTAGAGATTCTCATCTATGAATGAGATAAGGGAGAATGTTATTCAGAAGTATCACTCACAGAAAATCGCTTATTTCATTGACGCGTGGATTGCATCACTTTCGCTAGGCCTCCAATACATTTTGGTCGACAAAACTCTATTTCACTCTTCTAGGATCATCAGGGAGGTCGGAAGAATTGGAAAACATACTCTTCAGAAGCAATTTCACACTGTAATGAGGAATTGTTGGACTATTTCTTGTGCGGTGAAACTTTGAAAATATTTTTCTGACATAAAACTTGTCATGGGCATGGCATGTTGATTTCATTGAAAATATGAACAGGATGTTCATAAAGTCAGTTGTGGAATCATCTGCTACTGAAAGTTGGAATTTAGTCGTTGTTTTCCATCGTACAAGATAACCTCTCTTGGAAGGGATTCATGTTTTAGAGAGAAACATTCTCAATTCAAAATTGAATCAATACATGACTCCTCTGGAAATGGAAAATGTAGTTATTGACTTTCCTTTAGAAAAATTGGATTTGAGTCACTATGCGTCAATGTTTCCTCTTGTTACTTCCTCTAGGCGTTATCCAATCACAACGGACACTACACGGCTTTCTGTAGTCCCCCTTTCAATGGGTATTATGAGATGAGTCCAATGACTACACTGAAACAATTTTTTTGGTTAGCGTTACAAAAAAATTGCTACGGTAACCATATACTTCTGTCAGTAAAGGCACAACCAGATATATAATTACACTAACCATCTTAAAATTGTTGAGTGAATATGGTTGAAGTAACGAAACAAAAAATGATTAATACAGCCATATATAAGTAGTGTTACTTCAACAATAAAATACTGTGAAAATAATCAGATACTGTTAGTAAGCAAAAAAACTAAAAAAAAATATGAGATCCACTGGATTCCAACACTCGAACTTCGTATAACAACGCAGCCGGCAAATGCTCCAACTGCACACGCCAAATCACCTTAACTAAAATTGTATTATTGGTCAGTTGGACTGAATACTACTTTGTCAGTAACTTGACAGATTACCAATTGCACAAACTTCCAAATACATTTGAACTTTTGTGAACAATTATTTCTTTCTGCGTAGGAGTTGTGATTATTATAATATCTGATTAAAGAGAGATTTATATTACTGAGTTCATCGCATCTGTCATTTTACTTAACACTAGTGTGAAAAGTGATTTTGTGAAAACGTCAGTTTTTAGATCATATGTCGATGAATTGTCGCTGACAATAATAGGTATCGTATCTATAACTGAATTTCTCAGTTTTGGATAGTGATAACAAGACAATTGTTGCTGAAATAAATTTTAGTATTAGGTTAGATTTTTGTTTTGTCGAAACTATTGAATAATATTGTTCAGTCAATTGAATTGTATTATCAAAATAACAATATTTTTATAACAATTTGCATATTGTTCTTGTAACAATGAAATTCAACTGGAATGTATTGTCACACTAACAATATTTCGATAACAATTTCCATATTGTTCCTGTAGCAATGCAACAATCAGTATGTTATTTCTTTCAGTGTAGTGTGACAATAGTGTCATTAAATTTTCTTGTGAGCAGAAATGCGTATCTGCTGTTTTATGAGCAGGAGGTTTTTTTCCCTGTTCATTATTATTGATGGATATTTTATTTTATTCTTGTTATTGTTATTGAGATAAAAAATTGTTTTCTTTGCATTGGGATAATAAATTGAGTTGCGTTCATAGATTACTTTCGCAGAGTGCATTTACCTCCAATGAACTCATGTTTCACACAATTTTCGAATGCACATCACCGACGTGGAAGACTGGTAGAACCATTTGTCTTGTCCGATTTTGGATAATGACATTAGTTTTTTCTGGAAGGCACGACGGAACGGGAGCATACGAGGTACTTAGTCCCGAAACGGCGAAGCGACTTTAGAAACTTCGACGTCCCCCGGGAAATCACATGAAAGCTCCGGCGTAGGCCATCAAAAGCGCAACGCTCATTACCGATAGACATTAGACGGAGAAGAAGAAGAAATAAATTCTTCTTATTTATTTGGTTGCGTGAGCGAATTAATGCGTATTTACTCGGGCGGTAATTTATTTTCCTGAAAAGCTATTATCTCCGGCAATTTGTATAGTAATGTGAGCCGCAGCGAAAGGGTTAATCCAATTGGAATGATTAATTGATTGGGTCGTGTTTTGTGGCAATTGATAGGAACGAATCTGGTAAGAAGATTAGGAAGCGTGGTGGCACTTATTTGGGATACAGATTTATGACTATTTATGAAGTTCATTCATCAATTGAAGTTTGCAGAAATGGTGTGCTTGAAAATTTCAATAGTATTACCATACAGTGATCGGCAGAAAGTACGCATCACTTGATAAATTATTTTATTAATGAATTTTGACAAATATCGATACGTGCAATCACTTCTGCATTAATAGAAACTCCAAACGATGTTGTACAGTGACGTTTGTTTTTTTGAGTTTGGCGGGAAATTTCAAATATTCAAAAGTTATGTCTCAAAATACTCAAACATATTATTCAAAAAAGTTGTTCAGAACGACATTTTATAGTTTGTTTGAAAGTGGTTGACAATGTTTCACTTTGAGTAAGGTTATTCTGGACTTTCATTGTCTAAAAAAGAACAAAGAAAAATTCAATTCTCTGCAATTTTTAATCGCGACGTTTCAACTGTCAAAATCTACAGTCGTTATCAAGTGTAGTACACTTGATAGTACGTTTCAACGACGTTTCAACTGTTGAAATCTACAGTCGTTATCAATTGTAGTACACTTTTGATAACGACTGTAGATTTTAACAGTTGATACGTCGTGATTAAAAATTGCAGAGAATTGAATTTTTCTTTGTTCTTTTTTAGACAATGAAAGTCCAGAATAACCTTATTCATTTTATAGTTTGGTATGTACAAATTAAGAAAAAAATCTGAGAAAAAAAATTCAATTTTTTGCCATAAAAAATCGATTTGGAAAAACTCATTGTTAAGCTAACAGTAATATTTAAAATAACATTTTGTGAAGATTCGCATGCTATATCTATTTGATTCGGAATAATTTTTAAATCTGTGAATTTTTCATGTGTTTAGCTGCTTCATAAGAGGTCACTGAAATATCTAAATTATAATCTTGTTACTATTTATTATTCATGAAGGATGATGTGTCTACACCTTTTCGATTTGTATATTCTTTATTGAAACAAAAAATATCTTGATATATGGCAAGTTGGTGTGAATACAATTCAAGAGAAAGAAACTGCCTAAACACCAAAACTACGTCACAATCACACTCGACGCGTGTTTCGCCAATAAAGTTAGCATCTTCAGGGGCTAAAAGCTTACTGAACCACTTATCCTACCTTACTTCTATTTATACCACTATTTCTTAATGGACTTCAAATTATCTGATCAACTCGTTCAAAAATGTTGGGTAAATGCCAAAATAAATACCTTTTTTTCTTCATTTTGCATTTTTCAACGTTTTGTATCTTGAGAATGGATTATTTCTCGATACAACTTTGTAGAAAAAAAGTTGTTTATTTTAGCGAGATCTATCACATAATCGGTTTGTGAACTCTTCGGAGCAACTTCACATGGTGCCCAAGTGACCCCATAACCTGCACCATCGATGCAGAAATTTGCAAATTTTTCAAAAATGGTTGCCCCTAGAGCACTGTTGAGCAGGTATACCTTTTTTTGTTAGAAAAGTTGTAGAAATAAGATTTGCATATAAAAAATACCAAAAGTTCACTGTCAAAAAAGTTAGGGCAAATTGAAATAAATAATTAGAGCGATCGCAGCGCACTGCTACATGAAATTTCATACCAATTTTGATTTCTCACCTCAAAAAACCCGTTCACCAAATTTTCTACGAAAAAAATAGTTTTTTGCAAAAATTATTCAAAATAATTGAAAATAAAATTTCAACTTCAACACCCTGTATCTCCGAAACGAAACATTTGTTGATGCATTTTCATATAAACTTTTCATCTTAAAATTAGTCAAAGATGTACCCTTTGAAATTTGAACAAGTACTTAATAAACACCCTGTATAGTAGTACCCTTGATAGTTATTTTGTTATTTTTATATGTTTATCCGGTTCACAACATCATCAAAATATATGACTGAGATTGAGTCTTACTTTCTTCAAAATTGACATGTTCTGAATATCTGTGAGTTTCTCAGTTTACAGAGTGTTTCAAATCACTCGGCACCATTGCAAACTCTATTATTATTGATGCTAATAATTCGGTTAAATAGACAAACTAGTGGCGTTTTCAATGGCCTTCTTGATGCTGAAGAAAAAAAAATTAACAGTCGCGTTTTCAAAATATTTCATAAAATGATATTTTTTTAAATGGAACAACACTGCTTATATAATAATAATAGCAATAATAATAATAATAATGTCTTTATTTATTACAATCAACTCAACATAAAGAGGAAATGGACCGAGATGAAGTGTCAGCTGGAGCTGTTTTTGAACGTAACAAGAAAAAATAATTAATAAAATAAATTATGTAACTTAGAATACGGTGAAATACATATACAAAAATTCAAGAAAATGTAACAAATAAAATTTTGCATCTCAACCATTCAAAATGAGAAAACAATGAGAATAAATAATAAGAAGAGAGAAAATACCATAGTCATAAATGCTAAAACTAAAACATCATATAATTTTTATACAACCAATTTGATTTACTATGGAAATACTGAAAAATACCACAACTATCAAATCAGTGACTCATGTGGAAATATTTAATTATTTCGCTACTACCAAAAATTTATTTTTCTCCAAATGACATTAAAAGCGGCTTTTTAATGACACTTGGCAGGCTTAGAAGTTGTACTTTTAATGCCTAGGCAGAAAAAGTTCGTTCAATTTCTTTGAAAGATCGGAAAAATAGACAATCAGCACATTTTCAGAGAAAGATCCTATATTTTTCTTCTGTCTATATTCCATGAATCTGCTGTATGTGAGTTCATATACAGTTCTTGATTTTTCCGGTAAAAGGTTAAATTCCACATCTCGCGCCTGGTCTCTTATCTCAGGTGGTGTTAATTGCATCAATTCATCCTCACTTTGCAGTAAATCCATTTCTAACATGACAACTTTTCAAAATTGACAATGACAAAGTAAACAGTAAGCAAACATATTCAACAAACGTCATCAGCGGTAAACACAGTAAAGCAGGGCCCAGTTAACTTTGATAAAATAATTTAGTTATTTGGATATTGATAATGAAACGCAATTTAAATATGAAAAAGTCGATTTTGCGTGGAATTGGAACAAATTTGAAAAAAAATTACATGTTTCACACGGCAGAAAATCAGATTTAATGCCTTGGCTGGTTTCACCAGAAAGACAATATTTTGTTACTAACAGCAAAATAAGACAGTAAAAAAAAACACTACGATCTGGTGATCCTGAGAGACGATTGAGGTTTTGTCGGTGGTTTATGAATAAATGCAGACAAGATCCAAACTTCCATAGAAAAATTATAGGAGCGATGAGACTAATTTTTATTATCCCCAC